>VDFB02373365.1:210150215-210310927 GCA_007258455.2 Sequoia sempervirens
CTGAGTGGGGGAGAGTGGGAGAGGGTGAGAGAGGGTGGGAGTGGGTGGGAGAGAGTGGGAGATGGTAGGAGGGTTGGAGAGCAATGGAGAGGGTGGGAGAGAGTTGGAGAGAGTGGGAGAGAGTAGTTGAGTGGGAGATAGGGTGGGAGAGGGTGAAAGAGTGTGGGAGATAGGGTGGGAGTGGGTCTACCATATAAAACTAACTTGAGACACACATTAAAATGAAAGAAATATAATGGTGGAGTAAATGTTTGATGGAGATATGTTTGGAAGGTGGATGGAGTGGTATGTATGATGACCACGTGAGCCGACACGGAAGAAATAGTGGCATGGAAAGCAGTGGCGTCAAGTTTGAATTGCGGTGATAACTAATATACAATTGAAGTTTGGAGGGGAACAAGCTTTTGAAAAAGTCAAATTTTTGAGGAATTTGACGAAAGAAGAAGCAAAGGCTATATAATTGGGTAGAAATCCATTTGAAACTCTGATTTTTTAGGTGTGTGAAGTCTTTGTACATTTTCTTTCATTCTATTATGGCTTGCTTTCATTTTTGTTGTTTTGCTTATTTCATGTTGATCAAATTGTTTGTTTGTCATGTTACAACCTTAGGTTGTCAATGGACATTTTAAATTACACAATTCTATACACTTTCCTATTACATTTTTAAACCACATCTCTTTGAGGATTTTGTTAAATTTAACAACTGACTTTCTTTGTGTATGCTTCCAAAGCTTTCATTGTGGTATTTTGTCAAATAGTTATACAAACCAGTTGATTGCCTTGTCTATGCTACCAAATTTTCCATACATGTCTCTAAAAAATTGGAATATACTTCTAATGCATGCTCAAATAGGTTTCCAATACAAAAACCCTCAATTTGCTCATAAATATCTAGGGTTTTCTATATTTCACAACTCCAAGGCCTTCCAAGCCTCACCAAAGCATCAAACAAGTTTGTCAGGGTTTGTACAAACAAAATAAACCTTCACTAGGCCTTTAGCCTCATTAGATCTCAAAAACACCACTTTGGTTCCTCCTTTTCATGCCAAAAACTCACATTCTTAGCCTAAGATAACATCACCATCCCTATAGACGCCTTACCACTATTAAAGGAAACATGAAACTTGAAAACAACATATTACAAGCCTTTTCTCCAAATCACATGTCACCATAGTAGGAGGTAAGGCTCCATCTTTAAATTAAAGTAAAACTCATACCCTGTTGGTCTATACAGGCTGATCATGAAGAATGGAGTTTTTCATTCATCGAAACAACCAAAGGAGTCTCAAAATAGATTGAAGTCCAAGTTAAGACCTACTACCATAGTGATTTGTTGTTCCACAGACCTAGGACCATTTAGACACCTTTATTTTACCCATTACAGATCCTTTCAACATATCCAACAATCACTAATGCTTGTTTTGTACCAAACTGCACACATTATTAAGTTTTCTATGCTTTTAAGGGCCCAAATTAGCCCATTTTTACAAAGGAACCACCTTCAAAACGTGTCCAAATCTCCTGAAACCTTGGGGAAGCACTTTATATCTATCAAAACTTTAAATTATAGCATTAGATTGCAGAGATTTAATCATTTACCACCCAAACCATAAAACCCTCTCCCTAGGTTTAGAAATCATATGTTTTATTGAAAGTAGCACTTGCCAAGCACTCCAAAACTTGAAAACTATTGAAACAAGCCTAATATACCCTGTTCATGCTCAATCTAATGTAAAATAATGCTGCCCAACTTAGAAACTCAATTTCAGTCACCAAAAGCTCAATTTTGTTAAGGAAAACTCAACATTTCCTCATTTGGTTTGATGCCCAATCCAAGATCATCCTCCATTCAAGTTTATCATGGCCTTTTATAATGTTTCCCTCTTAAAACAAACCACCTCAACTTTGAAAACTAACATTTGAAAGAGGTGACCATTGGTCTCCCTCTTTAATAGACTTTTAGAACCCTTCACTATTAGTTAATTTGACTTGACTTAGCACTTTTTGCACAGGTAAAATTATTAAAACAACACATTGTAAACCTTTCCTTTGAGTCACAATTCACTACAATACGAGGAAGGGCTCCATCACAAAAATTAAAGTAAACTCAGACTCTGCTGGTCTATAAAGGCTGAATAAAGAAAAATGGATTTTCCTTTCACTAAAACAACCAAAGGTGTATTAAAACAGATTGAAACCTAGGTTAAGACCTTCCACCACAATGTTTCATGAATTTCTTTTCATAAGAGGCCCATACTAGGCTGTACACAAAGAAAAGAAATTGAAAATTCAAGAGTGCTTTTGCACATTT
Organism: Sequoia sempervirens; assembly: GCA_007258455.2. Taxonomy (NCBI): domain Eukaryota; kingdom Viridiplantae; phylum Streptophyta; class Pinopsida; order Cupressales; family Cupressaceae; genus Sequoia; species Sequoia sempervirens. The sequence goes on from VDFB02373365.1 coordinate 210,152,527, forward strand.
GTCCACCCTAACCTACTAATTCCCAAAGTACATAAAAGATTGGTCTATTAGACCTTATTCAAGACAAAAAGACCTCAACATACTAACATTTACCAATTTTCCTCCCAATTTACCATCAAACAATCACAATTTACCATTCAACTTTAAAAAAAAAAGTCAATTAGGCTGGAAGACATTTGGATCGGGCTAGCATTTGGTGGAAGAGGAAGAAAGATGACTGGAACTCTAGAGGCCCACCATACTAGATTTTGGTATGTAACCATGAGAGTAGAAGAGAGATTTTATATCATGTATCAAAACATTAAGCATGCATTATCCCAACCAACGGAGAAGGAGTCTAATTACTTTGCTTCATTTTCATTTGCATAAGCATAACAAGGCATGAGAACCAAGAAGACCAAGGACGTCCAGTTTTATGTGGAGGTAATGGATGTGGTCCAAACTTTAGGAGGGTCAAGAAGGTCAATGTATGATCTTGATGAAATTGAGGAAGAACAACAAGAGAGGGACATGAAAAATAAAATCAATACAGAGTTTCGAGGTTTTGTCAAGCGAGTAAGAGAGCTATGGGAGAAGCCTCATCTAAAAGATTTTGAACTAGACTTTGATATGTACCATTTAGAGAGCTTGGTTTTCATGGATTTCCTTTCAAAGCCTCTGCTTTTATTATTCTTATGGTAAACTATTTGGTAGAGTTGGTGGAATTACCTTTCTTAGTAGAATCGCTATTAGTGAGATTGAGATTGTTAACCTTAAAAGAGTAGGACTTGGGCAAAAGGAATTTGATATGGCTATTGCTTTCAAAGACTTCAAGTGGGATGTACTATGCATTGATGCCATTCCTCAATCTTCACTTGATGGCATGAAGGAATGGTTGAACTCCATGGTTATAAATTATTATGAAAGGAAAATGAACTTGTACTAGCAGCCAATTTTGAAGACTATTACCGATGATTCAAAGCACATCAACCATGTGGTATAGATGATTAAATACCAAAGACAATTTGTAGCAATGAAAGAGTTTGAAAAGGCAAAGAGAGCTACATTGGTGACTTAGGAGAAACTTCAGCTTTCAAAAAACAAAGCCAATTAGGCTGGTAGATGTGTGGATCAAGCCAACATTTGGTGGAAGAGGAAGAAAGATGACTGGAACTCTGGAGGCCCACCATACTAGATTTAAATATTCAACCATGAGAGCAAAAGAGAGAGTTGATATCATGTATCAAAACATTAAGCATGCATTCTTCCAGCCAACAAAGGAGGTGATTACTTTGCTTCATTTTCATTTGCATAACCATATGAAGGCATGGGAACCAAGAAGACCAAGGATGTCGAGTTTTATGTGGAGGTAATGGATGTGGTCCAAACTTTAATATGGGAAAGAAGGTCAATGTATGATTGTTAACCTTGAGATAGTATTTATGTTGAGGAAATTTCCTTTAATGCAAGGATTCAAAGCACATCAACCACATGTGGTACAAATGATTAAATCCCAGAGACGATATGTAGCAATGAAAGAGTCTAAAAAGGAAAATAGAGAAACACTGGTGACTCAGGAGAAACTTTAGCTTTCAAAAACAAAGTCAATTAGGCTGGCAGATGTGTGGATCAGTTCAACATTTGGTGGAAGAGGAAGAAAGATGACTGGAACTCCGAAGGCCCACCATACTAGATTTTGGTATTCAACCATGAGAGTAGATGAGAGAGCTGATATCATGTATCAAAACATTAAGCATGCATTCTTCCAGCCAGCGAAGAAGGAGATGATTACTTTGCTTCATTTTCATTTGCATAACCATATCAAGGCATGGGAACCAAGAAGACGAAGGATGTCAAGTTTTATGTGGAGGTAATGGATATGGTCCAAACTTTAGGAGCAACAAGAAGGTCAATGTATGATTGGTGCAGGAGCACCATTCAGTATGTTTTGTTCATCAAGGCAAATAAGGAGTAGAATATCATCAATTTACTAAAACCGGCCCGAACTTGTACATTTTAAGGTTTTGAGTCAATAAAAATGGATTTTTGACCCATTCCTCTTTCTGTAGCCTCTGTAACTTGAGGAATGGGTTTGTACTAACATTATTAAGGTGTGGGAATGATGTGTTAGTGTTGGGGAGGTCTAAAAGTGAGATGGGTGTGAAACCCATGTGTGTAAAAGTGAGTTTTCTTTAAGAAAAATGGTGGTTTTGAAGAGTTAAATTGTGTTTTTGTGTAGGGCAGCACTATTTTATGATTGTGTGAGCTTGTGTAGGGTATTAAAAACTTTTTTGAGTAATTTTTAGGTTGTGGTTAGTTTTGGAAGTATCATTTTCAATAAACCCCTAGGGTTTAGGCTACAATAGAGGGTTTTGTGGTTTACCCATTGTATGGTGGTATAATTGAGATCTAATTGTGGATTTTGAAGTTTTGACACCTTAGAATTATTGACCCAAGAGTTTGTAAGGTTTGGATAATTTTAGAGTATAGACCCTTTGTTCAATCAAATCGATCCCTTAAGGGTCCAAAGGGAAAAATGGCTACAAACTTCAACATGAGGTTACTCAGACACCGTGATGCTTAGAACCTTCTCGTTTGATCCAATGGGATCATGTTGGGCCCCTCTACAATAAAATCTCTTGGTTTTCGTTATCTCAGAGTGGTTTTCCCGTGGTGTCCAATTTTCAGTTGATGAAAAAAGTGTCAAATGGAAGTAGTGGAAAGTTGCAAAGTGGTACAACTTTCATTCTACAACTCGTGTGACCAAAAATACTGTTCCAATGCATCCAAATAGGCATGTTCACACTAGGCATGGTCCTCTTTCACACCCAAACACGTGGAATCGCTCTGAGCTACATTCAATCAGATCAATCCCTTAAGGGTCCAAAGGGAAAAATGGCTACAAAATTCAGCATGAGGTTAGTCAGACACTGTGATTCTTAGAATCTTCTTGTCTAGTCCAATGGGATCATGTTGGGCCCCTCTACAATAACTTCTCTTAGTTTTCATTCTCTCGGTTTTCGTTATCTTGGAGTGGTTTTCCCGTGGTGTCCAGTTTTCAGTTGATGAAAAAAGTGTCAAATGGAAGCAGTGGAAAGTTGCAAAGTGGTGCAACTTTCGTTCAGCAACTCGTGTGACCAAATGGACTATTCCAACACATCCAAATAGGAATTTTTACACTATGAATGGTCCTCTTTCACACTCAAACACGTGGAATCGCTTTGAGCTATATTCAACCGAATTGATCCCTTAAGGGTCCAAAGGGAAAAATGGCTGCAAACTTCAGCATGAGGTTACTCTGACACCGTGATGCTTAGAAAATTATTGTTTGGTTTGATGGGATCATGTTGGGCCCCTCTACAATAACCTCTCTCATTTTTTGTTATCTTGGAGAGGTTTTCCCGTGGTGTCCAATTTTCAGTTGATGAAAAAAGTGTCAAATGGAAGCAGTGAAAAGTTGCAAAGTGGTGCAACTTTCATTTTGCAACTCGTGTGACCAAATGGACTATTCCAACACATCTAAATAGGCATGTTTATGGTAGGCATGGTCCTCTTTTGCATCCAAACACATGGAATCACTCTGACCTATGTTCAACCGAATCGATCCCTTAAGGATCCAAAGGGCAAAATGGCTACAAACTTCAGCATGAGGTTACTTAGACACCGTGACACTTAAAAAATCATCATCTAATCACATGGGATCGTGTTGGGCCCCTCTAAAATAACCTCTCTCAGTTTTTGTTATCTCAGAGTGGTTTTCTCGTGGTGTCCAAATTTCAATTGATGGAAATAGTGTCAAATGGAAGCAATGGAAAGTTGCAAAGTGGTGCAACTTTCGTTCTGCAACTCGTGTGACCAAACAGAATGCTCCAACGCATCTTCATAGGTATGTTCACACTAGACATGGTCCTCTTTCTCACCCAAACATGCGGAATCGCTCTAAGCTACGTTCAACCGGATCGATCCCTTAAGGGTTTGAGTGTAGTATGTTTAAATAGGCCATTCCACCTATTGTTTAGGTTGTGTCTCAGTGATATGGGCCTGATGTAAGTAGGATAGGGAGTAGGAATAAGAAAATAGAATTAGTAAGGGCATTGGAAGAGATTACTAATGCTGCCCCTATTGAAAATTCAAAACTGAGGCCCTTTAAAAGCAAGGCTAAAAGAGGTGAAAAGAAGAAATTGCTTGAAAATAAGTTAGAATAGGTTGGAAATAAGGTGAGATTGTGGATTTTGATGTGTTCAAAAGGGCTGGAAGGATAGGGGAGGTCAAAAGTATGTTATGGCATGACATGCCCTAGTTGGGAAAATAGGGGTTTTGAATGAAAAAGAGAGGTTTGAGGGAGTAAACGTGGGTAAAGTCAAGGGGAAACATAATTTTATGGTCAATTAAGTTTGTGTAGGAAAAATGAAGAGTGTTGGAATAGGTTTTGAGGTTCAGGTTTGGGGGTTCAGTTCGCCGGTTTGGCCAAAAAAATTTGGAGGGGGGTCTATTTCGCTTTGGGGTTCATGGTACAAAAACATGTAAAAACAAAATATATATCTATGCAACCTAGAAGCATGAATTAGATTAGAATATCACATATCATCATATAAACAAAAAACCACCATAAACTTGAATGTCATTTAAAACAACAAAATTGGCAAAAAAAAAGTGTTTATAATTGCAAAAAAATGTGAATAAAATCACACTAATTTTCGGGTGAAAAAAACCATGAGACCATAGCTTGTTGCTTACTATTATGCTTTGATAGATTTTTTCCAAGCATCCATAGCTTGTTTGAAAGTAATTTTTTTAGGCTTTTAGCCATAGCAGCAAGGAAGTGAACTGTTTGATAAAATGCTTTGGTAGACATGTATGAAAAATGTGGTAGCATAGACAAGGCAGTGAACTGTTTGAAAAAATGCCTTGAAGAAATGTAATTTCATGGTGATGGAATGGCATGATGAATGCCATGAAAAGAAAATTGCTATGGATTGTCATGGCATTCCACCACCATTGAGACCACATTTCTTTGAGGCTTTTTTTCAAACAGTTCGTTGCCTTGTCTATGCTATTGCTCATTATTATGCTTTGATAGATTTTTTCCAAGCATCCATAACTTGTTTGGAAGCACTTATTTTAGAATTTTAGCCATAGCAACAAGGAGGTGAACTGTTTGATAAAATGCTTTGGTAAACATGTATGAAAAATGTGGTAGCATAGACAGGGCAATGAACTATTTGAAAAAATGCCTCAAAGAAATGTAGTCTCATGGTGATGAAATGGCATGACGAATGCAATGACAAGCAAATTGCTATGGATTGTCATGGAATTCCATCACCATTGAGACCAAATTTCTTTGAGGCTTTTATTCAAACAATTCGCTACCTTGTCTATGTTATTGCTTATTATTATGCTTTGATATATTTTTTCCAAGCATCCATAACTTGTTTGGAAGCACCTATTTTAGGCTTTTAGCCATAGCAGCAAGGAGGTGAACTATTTGATAAAATAGTTTGGTAAACATGCATGAAAAATGTGGTAGCATAGACAAGGCAGTGAACTGTTTGAAAAAATGCCTCAAAGAAATGTGGTCTCATGGTGATGGAATGCAATGACAATCCATAGCTTTTTTGAAAGCACCTGTTTTAGGCTTTTAGCCATAGCAGCAAGGCAATGAATTGTTTGATAAAATGCTTTGATAGACATGCATGAAAAATGTGTTAGCATGGACAAGGCAATGAACTCTTTGAAAAAGTGCCTCAAAGAAATGAGGTCTCATGGTGATGGAATACCATGACAATCAAAAGCATTTGATTGTCATGGTATTCCATCACCATGAGACCTCATTTCTTTGAGGCATTTTTTCAAAGAGTTCACTGCCTTGTCTATGATATTGCTTACTATTATGCTTTTGATAGATTTTTTCCAAGCATCCATAGCTTGTTCGAAAGCACTTATTTTAGGCTTTCAACCATAGCAACAAGGCAGTGAACTATTTGAAAAAATTCTTTGGTAGACATGTATCAAAAATGTGGTAGTATAGACAAGGCAGTGAATTGTTTGAAAAAATGTCTCAAATAAATGTGGTCTCATAGAATGTCATGACAAGCAAATGCAATTGGGAGTTGCTCCTAGTTATTAGTTATGCAATGTGAAGTAATTGCATAACTGCTTAGGTTGACTTTGTAAAAACTATATATTGTAATTGAAATTTTGTCATTTATTAGCATCTAGATATTAGTTATGCAATGTGAAGCAATGCTTTGAGTTTGAAATATGTGCAATGCAATGTAATCAATGATATGAATATAAACTACAAAAACTATTTTTACAATTTATTAGTTAAACTCTTTATTTTATTTTCTCTCTATATCTCTATGCTATGGAAATGCCTTTAATTTTTTTTTAAAAAGTATTTATCTCTTGTTCTACTTTTTTTTACCTTTTTTTTTAAATTTGATTTTTTGTAGACTTGTTCCCGACCTTTTCAAAAAATCTTATACTTTTGGTTTGCCAATTTTTTCCCAAAAATATTTTTTCTTCTATGGTATAAAGACGTATCTTTTTGTAATATCAAGGATAATTTTTGAAACTTCCATGCATTACTAATCTAAAAGGAAAAGTCTTTTTCCTAATCTGTATGCAGCCATGCTTTTGACATTATCAAAAAGAGAAAATATGGACACCATCGATAATAAATATTTGTATTAACCAAATAGCCATGTACACATACATCAATATATGTCGATATAAGTATAAAATATAGTTATAAAATAGCCATATAGGCTTACGAGAATGCCATATAGGCATACAATGTCAAATATATCCAATACAAGATATGTACAAAATTGCCATGTCTAGGCATACAACAAAGGGCTCTGGAATCAAAATTCATTTCTCTCCATGCTCTGGAAATAAATTATTTCCCTTTGTTTTGCGATCCGATGGTGATAAGTCTGTCACTCATTTCTATTGTGCTCGAGGAGTGCTCCTATTGCTCCTCCTACAGTTTAGCTCCTGGTGAAGTTTTAACTGTTACAATAAGAAGTAAAGACATTAATATATATAGAAATTACATTATAAGAAATGATATATTTAACAAAATAATAACTTACGACCATCTCATGATCACTCTCCACGATGGAAATATTTGCATGTTGATGCTCAAGCATGCTCAATCCTTGTATAAACCATCCAAATAGGAATTAAACTGCGAATCAATAATGGTTTGATTTTTCACTAGAACTAACATCTATAACAATGAATGTAAATTGAAATTTAGTAATTTGCCTCATACCTCCTCTATCAAAGCCATGGAGGATTGTATAGTAGATGAAACACCGATATCCATTTCCCTTCTAACATTTGGAGGTGTTTCCACAACCAACATCTGAAAATAAAACAAAAAATTATTCAATCACAAAAAAGTTACAATAATGATCCACGCCATGACTTATAATGTATGAGATCTAATGAACAAAATTTTGAGTACAAGTATTAAACTATATATTCTTGGTAGGCCTTGGAAATTTGATAGGAAGACCAAGCATGATGGGGAGAAGAACACATACTCCATTGTGAAGGATGGGAAGACTTACAACCTTTCACCTCTCCTAGAAGAAGACAAGGCAAAGCATGAAGGGCCTAGTGTTTTGATGGTGGGTGAGAAGAAGTTCATGACGACTTTGAAGGAAGGAGGAGGAAGAGGATTCTACCTAATTATGAATCCAAAAAGTGAAGCAAATCTTCCCACAAAGAAGAAGGAAGATGCACCAAAGGAAGTCCAAGAGTTGTTGGAAAGGTACAAGGACATAACGGTGAATGAATTACCTAGTTCCCTACCTCCCATTAGAGATATAAGCCACCATATTGATCTGATTCTAGGGGCTACATTTCACAAAATGGCTGCATACAAGATGACACCTGCTCAAAATGAGGAGATTGCAAGACAAGTGCAAGAGTTGATGGATAAAGGGCTAGTGAGGAAGAGTTTGAGCCCATGTGCTATTCCTAATGTCCTAGCACCAAGGAAGGATGGGAATTGGAAGATTTGCACTGATTCAAGAGCCATTAATAGGATCACAATCAGATATAGGTTCCCGATGCCAAGAATGGAGGACCTCATGGATTGTCTATCGAGAGCATCTTACTTTTCCAAGCTTGATCTAAAGAGTGAGTACCATCAGATAAGGATCAAAGAGGGGTATGAATGGAAGACAACTTTTAAGACTAATGAAGGGCTCTATGAGTGGTTGGTGATGCCTTTTGGGTTATCAAATGCCCCTAGTACATTTATGTGCCCTAGGAATGAGGTATTGAGACCTTTCATTGGAAAGTTTGTTGTAGTTTATTTAGATGACATCCTTGTGTTTAGCAGGTCTAAAGAAGAACATTTGAAGCACCTTGATATGGTACTAAGGAGGTTACAAGAGGAGAAGCTACTGATCAACATGGAAAAGTTCGATTTCATGAAGGAAGAACTAGTCTACCTTAGTTTTGTCATCTCCAAGGGAAGTTTGAAGATGAATCCTTCAAAGGTGGATACTATTCTTACTTGGCCAACACCAAAATCCATGGGAGATGTGAGAAGCTTCCATGTACTTGCAATCTTTTATAGAAAGTTCATCAAGAACTTTAGCCAAATTTGTGCACCAATCTTGGACACCATCAAAGGAGGTAACAAAGGTAAGTTTTCTTGGACCAATGAGGCTAATAAAGGGTTTGAATATCTGAAAATGAGAGTAGCACAATAGCCTATACTTGTTCTCCCTGATTTTGATAAATTTTTTACCATTGAGTGTGATGCTAGCAATCAAGCTAGAGGGGTTGTTTTGAGCCAAGAAGGCAGACCAGTTGCATTTTATAGTGAGAGGTTGAATGAAGCAAAGAGGAAGTATTCTTCCTATGATTTGGAATTTTATGCTATGGTCCAAGCCCTCAAAAATTGGAGGCACTACTTGTTACCTAAAGAATTTGTTGTTTATACTGATAATCATGCCTTGAGTTTTTTGAATGCACAGGACAAACTTAGTCATAGGTACATGAAGTGGGTAGAGTCTTTTCAAGCCTATACTTTCACAATAAAGCATAAGAAGGGCCAAGCAAATAAGGTGGTAGATGCTCTCAGTAGAAGGGCACTTGTAGTGCAAGAGATCCAACTCCAAAGCATGGGGGTTGAAGCATTGAAGGATATGTATCATGAAGATTCAAATTTCAAGGAGGTATACAATGTTTGTGAGCATCATTTGAATTCTTTTCATGGTGAATTCTATGAATTTTTATTGTAGAATGGTTTTCTCTTCAAAGGAAGCCAATTGTGTGTGCGTAAATGCTCAATGAGGGAGAATATCATAAAGGAGAAACACAGTGGGAGTCTTGGAGTTCACTTTGGCCTTGACAAGACCTTGGAACAAGTTAGGAGGTTTTACTATTGGGCAAAGTTGTAGGTGGATGTGAGAAGGTATGTGGAAGGCTGCACAATATGTCAAAGGGAAAAGGGAACTTCATCAAATGCAAGACTCTATCAACCACTGCCCATTCCCAATAGGCCTTGGAAGTGTGTAAGTATGGACTTTGTCTTGGGGTTGCCTAGAACCCAAAGAGGTTTTGATAGTATCTTTGTGGTAGTTGATATATTTAGTAAGATGGCACATTTTCTTCCTTGCAAATGCACCAATGATGCATCTCATATAGCAGGTATCTTCTTTAAGGAGGTTGTTAGGATACATGGACTACCTTTAAGCATTGTTTCTGACGGGGATTCTAAACTCATTGGTCACTTTTAGAGGACCTTGTGGAAGAAACTCAAGGAAAAATATGTCCTTTAGTTTAGCATACCATCCACAAATGGATGGACAAACTGAAGTGGTGAATAGATCATTGGGAAACCTCTTAAGATGCCTTACTAAGAAGCATGGACAAGCTTCGGATCTGATTTTAACTCAGGCTAAATTTGCATATAATGACTCCATGAATAGGAGCATTGGTAGAAGCCCTTTTGAAGTAGTCTATGGCATTCACCCTAGACGGGTCTATGAACTAAGAGATCTACAAGGAGTTTCCAAGAGAAGTGCTCAAGGTGAGGACTTTGTTGTTACAATCAGGGATATTCATCAACAAGTGAAGGAAACCCTTCAAAAGAATGTTGAGAAGTATAAGGAAAAGGCGTATTTAAAGAAGAGGAATGTCCAATTCAAGGTTATAGACTTGGTGATGGAACACTTGAAGAAGGAGAGACTTTCAAAAGGAAAGTATACCAAACTCATGATGAAGAAGATAGGACCTTGCAAGGTGGTCCACAAGTTTGGCCAAAATGCTTATGAAATAGAGTTACCTCCTGGGGTGGCAATCTCTCCTATCTTCAACATTTATGACTTGTATCCTTTCAAAGCTTCTATGAATTCAGGTGATGGAGTAGGTACAACAACAATGGAGGATGAAGATTGGGTGAAGGAACTACCCCCCAGCCAACCTATGACTCTTGAATGCATCCTAGACACCAAGGAGACAAAGAAGACTAGAAGGAAGGTTTACAAGGAATACCTTGTAAAATGGAAAGGTCTACCTGAAGAGGATACAACATGGATGTTAGAAAATGATATTAAACAATATGGAACTACTGTAGAAGACCTAATCTCAAAGATGACTTGAGATCATTTTCTTGCTTGGGAGTATGGTGTAGGAGCACCCATGGGTCTAAGGGACCTAGAATAATTTGTAATGTTTTGTTTCTTGGTTTATGGATGGAATAAGGTCTTATGGACCATTTCAATGCTTTGTAGTAGGTCTTCTAGGTTTTTGGTCTTGGTGACCAACTTCTTTGTACAACAAGGTCTCCATCCTCCTTTGTAAGTCTAGTGCATCTTGGAAAAAAAGGAAAAAGGATGCCTTGCTATATCTAGACACCTGAGGGGAGTCACCTTACTTTTTGAAAAATTTTTGAATGCCTTTGACACATTTTGGAAGGCTCTTTGTGGTTGAGTTGGTAGAAGTTGCTCACATTGCCTTAACTAGGCAATTAGAAGTCAAAGCATGAGATTAGTTGTTTTCCAACGTCTCTCTTTTCAAAAGACAGTTGCAAGAATTTTGAGGGAGTTTGTATGACTTCAAATATGCCTCTCTTGGTCAAGGCAAGGTTTATGTTGATGTTTTGAAGAAGTTTCAATAAGAAGTTTGTTGTTTTTCCTATGTTTTTTTGAAGAATTTGTTGATCTTGTACTTGGTACGAACTGTATGTTCACTTTCATGCTCCAAGCCCATAATGGTTGGATAGGTAATTGAATAAGCTTTCCTTTGGAATTTGAGTGGTGAGATTTCATTGAGTATCAAGGGAGATATTCCAATTTCTCTATTGGGTGGTTTGAAAACCCTTAAAATCAGGGTTTTGGATGAAAAATGTATATTTCTTCCATTCCCACATTGTAAAATTGCTAAATCTCAGTGGGATGGAAGATATAAGGCTGTACTATCATTTTCTCAATGTTCTAGAGAAATACAGGCTCATTGTTGGAAGTTGTGCATGAATTTTGGCTTGACATCTCTATGTGGCAAGCATAATTGACAAGCAAAAAAATGAGTTTTTTCTTGATTTTGAAGAATCTATTTAAGAGGCACTTAGGAATGGTGCAAACAGGTGTGGAGAACCTATAGGAATCTGAATTTGGGCTTTTGGGTGAAGCGGAGAGCTTAGATAGTCAAGACCTAGGTGTAGGTCTAAGAATTAGGCCTTTTGGAGCAGCGGTAGAAAAGCCCATTGTGAGTGATGTTTTGACAGTCAAGAGGAAGGGTTTTGGAACCTTGTAGGGGTCCATCTTAGGGGTATGAATCCATAAGTTTTGTGTCTTAACATTATTCCTTGTGTTTTTTATTCTGACTGTCCTATTGCGCAAGGGCTGCAAGCCTTAAGAGAGAGTGAGGTCTAAGTCACCATAGTGATGGGTGTTTGTTGAAACCTAAATGCTAGAGGGTTGTTAAACCTTTTTTTGACTTAATGAGACATAATCCAAATGTTTTCAAGCTTTTTGAGTGGTATGAGTTATGAACACTATGTGTGTGGGGTTGATCTCTTAAAGAATAGTGGAGTTTAGGACTCATGAGAGTATTTGAGAGAAGCATTCAGTGGAGTGACTTTTCCATTTGTGATTGTGAGTTTTCCTTCCCTACCACTCTGCATCATATCTAAAGCTTATGCAGGCTATTTCCATGGTGTTTGTGGTGGTGGCAGGAGTATTTAAGGTTTGTAAGTACCTTATGCAATAAACCCTCCTTCGTAGGGCTTGATTTGTGCATAGAATAAGCTTAGTCAATAAACATGATGTGAGTAATGTCTTGGAAGTCAGATGAAATTATTGAGGTGTAAATGGTTGATTGTAGTATCTTGGTCTTGAGGAACTAGTTGGTAAAAGTGAAAATTTGGTGAGTTGTTTAAGGAATTGAAAGATTCAGAGCTCTTTACCAAGTTTTTGCTTTGAATTCATATAAATTGATGATGACAAAGGTGTGTTAGGATCTGATGGATATAGGTTGTAACATGAAAGATTGGTTTTTGGTTATTTTTCCTAGGTAAAGCAAATTGAGTGGAAGGGTGCCTTGGTGAATGATGAAAGAGTGGATTATTTAGTGACTCTAATTAGGTTTCTTGTGCACGGATCAATCATTTTTGCTAATAAATAAGATGTTTGAAGCTTGAGGATGATAAGAAGAAGTATTGAAATGAGTTGGCTTGTTTTTGCCTTCTGGTTTGCAAATGAAACAATGTGATTTTTGATGAAAAGAGATAAATTTTAGTTGACTATTCAATTTGATCTTCTCCTAATTCAATTGGGTCAGATGTTGCTGCAGGAGCACCTAGGTCATCAAATACTTTTCAATTTTGCAAAAGGGATGAGTGTTCAAATTTGTATTCAGTCAATCACAAAAGATAATGGAAAAATGATGTAAAGCATGTTCAAGGTCATATGAGGTCTTATTTGAATGTTTTTAAGGTTATGGGTAAGTTCTAGGTGGTCAAAGTGGGAAAATACAAACAATGCAATAATGTAATATTGTTAAAAGTTGTTAAATTGACAAAAACAAGGAAATCAGGCATATTAAGGGTTAAAAGGGGTAGTTTCAACCAATGGAAAGAAAGCTATGGAAAAGGAAATATCTATAAAAGGCATGTAAAGGTGAGAAAAATTAGAAGTTTGTGTTCTTGTAATTAGATTTTGAAATAAAAATTCTTTGTCTCTTAGTTTGCAGCATTACTCTGGATTGTTTTGTTTTCTTGTGTTGGTAATTTAGGAACACCCAAAGTTAAATCATAGTGTGAATACATGTAAAGAGGAGTTAGTTTCCAATTTCAAGAGTTGGACTTGGTTATTTTTAGGAAACAAAAGAATAAGAGGCAGTTTTCAGTGCCCGATAGAGTCCTTTTAGAAGCAAGTTTGAGAGTCCAATAGGGTTTTTCTTCACTACTCCACCAATGTAGGTCAAGTAAATTGGAAAAGTAGGTTAATGTTAGGATCTTTTGCATGTTTTTATGATTGTAAGTGTAGGGAAAAGCAAGAATACCGTGGTGGAGTTGCTGGTACACTAGAAAATAGAGGATTTTCCTACACAAAGTGATGCTACAGTCATGGGTCATGAATAAATAAAGTGTGCAGAGGCTTGGAAATGATGTAGAAGGTATTGGAAGACATAAAAAATCATGTTCTAGGTGGTGGCCAGAGAAATAGAGGTTTGCAAGAGTATTTTTCACAAAACCCTCCTTGATTTGTGCTTTTACACCTTATAAACGAGGGTTTATTGGATTAGAACATTTTCATGGTTTTCAATCCCTATAAATGGTGAAATCTTGAGTTATAAGACATGCTTGAAGACAGTTTTGAGGTTTTGAGTGATTTGGAATGGTTTTGAAGGGGTCTCCTTTGTAAAACAGGCCTAATCTACTAGCCTTTCTTCAGAGGACAATATGAAATCTGATGATTTTCTTTATGTCAAACGTCTAAGAAATTTGATATATTGTGATGTGTTGGAAAGTGTTTCTAAATTTGCATTGAGTTTTTTAATAAGATTTAAGATAGGAATGTAACTACCTCATTCAATGGTTGACAGACCTACTAGAGGAATATGATATTGTCTGATCAAAACAAAGATGTTTGTTTAAACAGTGTAAAGGATGATATTGAGTGCTTGGTTACTATCAAACTAATGATATGATTGATGTTACTAAATTTGGCTAAGGTGTATAAGATAGGTTTGGTGACTTTGATGGTTGGATGGGTGAGAATTATGAAGCCTGTTGAGAAAATTGGCGATTAACCACAAGATGATAATCAATATTCTATTGTAGCATGAGTTTGTAACCTATAAATAGACTACTGGAGTCAAAATATGGTGAGTACAGTGCTTGATAATGGACTAATAACAGTGAGGTATGGTTTAGTTGATTTTTTGCCTTGGTGAATAAATGAAAGGATGAATTGTTCAAGTGTCAATAATTAGGTTTATGTTGTTTTTATGGTGGTTGAGAATGATATGAATCTAATTGATTAAGTCAAAGTTTTCTTTAATATGGTTTTTTCTTTGAATGAGTCAATTGGAATACTGATTATTGGAATGATGAATGATGGCCTGTGGAATGCCTAAGAGAATTTGAGTGGATTTTGGTTGAATGAAAAGTAGATTTATGATGAAATTATATTTTATCTTCTCCTAATTCTATTTGGGATTGAAATCCCTTGAAGAAATGATGTTGATGGTGTTTGTTGGATGCTCTACATCAGATGTACCTTGATGATTGAGTGTTTTGATATGATGCTCTGCATCACTAACTATCTTGTCTATGTTATTGCTTACTATTATGGTTTCATAGATTTTTTCCAAGCATCCATAGTTTTCCGTGCTGATGCACCTTTGCAAGCACATGCCTCTATGTGAAGTAATTGCATCGTGCTACTTATGTTGACTTTCTAAACAACTATATTGTATAGTTGAAATTTTGTCATCTATCAACATCTAGTTATTAGTTATGGAATTTGAAGTAATGCTTTGAGTTTGAATGATGTGTGATGCAACACAACCAACAATATGAATATAAAATACACAAATATATTAAGTAGAATTCATTAGTTAAGTTCTCTTTATTCTATTTTCTCTATGTACGTTTGAGTGAATCCACTGGCACTAGGAGGTGTTTGCTTGAAACCACCAATATTAGCTTGTTCAACATCCAAAATCACATGTATTAAAATACCATTCGTAAAATAATGCTATTAACATGTAATAAATTTATAATTGTTTACTAGTTACATACCCCACTAATAGGTGTACTGCAGAAATAAGTAGGTGGAGGACCAGTGTATCCAGTCTCAACACTGTGACCCTGCAATTTTATTAAAATAATAAAACTAAATTAGTTAATCATGCATTTCAGAATCAAAATTTAATAAATTAAATTCAATGAACATGCTAACTTTTACACGACTATTGCCATATGCATGATGCAAATGTTAGCCATCTCTCCATCCCCATAGCAACATCACGAATCTTGCATAGCAGCATATAGATCTGTGTAGTAGCATACAGATCATATGTAGCCTCACTGAGTGGTGGGGTCATATGAACAAGTCACCTCGCAAGATTGACACACGGGTTCGAAGGCCACCACTCAAAGACTGGATGGCATTGTACAATAAGGGCTAGTATGATGGATGACACTCCGAGGTCAAAGTGTTGATCACTTGCAATGTCTCTACATCGGCACTCTCCTTTGCAATGGCGGACATAACAATGTGCTCACAAGGCGGCCTAGCAAGAGGTCATACTTGCCGTGAGGATCCAAGCTGTGCAGGGCCTATCACTGAGCCGACCCCCACTCTCCCGGAACTCCCTCATATCAAAATAATTTTGGATTTGGCTCAATACAAACTCAGTATAGTTTCCTAGGAAAATATTGGGGGACTTCTGAATTGTTGCACAGTGGGTAATCAAAGACCAAGTACCACCTATCATAAAAATGGTTCCTAATCTCTTGGTGGTGGCACCAATGAATAGGAAACCTCTTTGCATTGAGGCTAAGATTTTGATTTGTTCTAGGGTTAGTGAATAAAGAGCATAGTTAATCACCTTTAGTAATTTTTAAATATTTTACTTGTTTATATGATAGTTTATCTACATAATATGCCCTAGCTACCTACCTCCTATCTTTCCATCTCGTTGTTTGTTGGTTTATTGAATCTACATTTTTTAACATCTCTTTCATTGAATTTGCTAATGTCATTCTTCTGCGATTGAAGCATTTGGATCACTCGACCTACTGATAAGATCCTCAATTTTCTTTTTGTTGTTTTCAATTTCACTCCTCAAATTTTGTTGAGTGCCAGAAGGGTGTTGAGTGATTGGTGGGGGAGGTTGATTTTGTTGAGGAGGATTTTCATGTTCTTCTTGTTGAGGATTTTCAGGATTTGCAGGATTATTTGCATCTCCCACAAATTTAAAAAAAAAAAAAACTCTAACCTAAAACAAACAAAATCAACTTGAAACTAAGAAATTCAAAATAAAAAGCAAACAATACTTACCTCCTACACCTCTTTGTCGTTGTGGCACCATCTTTGCAAATGAAAAGCAACTATTGTTGATGAATTTTGTAGAATGCCTCCTCCTAGAACGCGAGCGCGAAAATGAGGATTTTTGGCTGCAGGCAGAGCAAAAAAATAGAGAAAAGAAAATGAATAGCTTTCACTTTTTTTTTTTTTGCTTTTAAAATGTCATAATGCGAGTGCGTTATAACGTGCTCACATTATGGCATTTTCAATCTTTTATTGAAGTTGGCCACAAAAGTGTAACCCAACTTCATGCACCCGCCCTATATATTTATATGATTATTTGTTTCATGCTACTTTCAATTCTTTTATGTTTAATGCATTGAAAATTCCACAAACAAATGTTCCTAATATAAAACAATAATGCCACTTTTCAAATGTTTCTAATAATTCATAGTAAATCTAAAATTCATTTGGTACCCATGTGGATTCTTCATATTTCACCACATAATTTTAAAAATTGGTATGTTTCATATGCTTTTCACATATTCAATAATTTTTTAGTACTTGAATTTAATATATTATGAGTTTCTTTGATATCATAAATTTGCATAATGTTTACTCTCTTATATGCAATTTTCTTAAAATTTGAATTTAAATATATATTTTTTCCTATTTAATACTAATATCAAAGCAAATAATAATTTTCCTACAAGTGAGGAGGATGTCACATAATGTGCATACATCATGGGTGTCCATTTGGTTTTTGAAGTATCATTGTCGTCTTCCATTCAATTTCCTCCTTCATATAGAGGAGTTGAGTGTTTGTTATTAGTTCAAAGAGAAGATGGTCAACAAAATTAACAATAATGGACCAAAAACTAGTCAAACAATTTATTAATTATGCTATTTACTTTAACTTTCTCTATGAATCCAAGGTGAAAATGAACTTAGATGCAAGATTTAACAATCTTCATATTGAAATTGTAGATTTTTGTGACTGGTCAGTTTGTCTATATCATGAGGTTCGAGATCTTTACCTTGCAGGATGTATTTGGAAGGTCACTATTAAGCTAACATTGACCATTAAAAAACATAGTGTATGTGATGAGCTTAGTATGAAATTCATGATATTTCTTAAGGGACAATCACATATTAGTTATCATACGGGACCACCTGAGGAATGGTTGCTTTCTACTTTCAAGTTCAAATACTCCATCATATTCATGGTGCATTAGGTCATGCCATCATTTAGGTTGTTACATGTACACTATGGGATACCTACATGTTGCATGTCGTTAAGTCCAATGTGACAATTAAAGTTCAAACTATTCTTCATGATAGTGATAACGCACAGTTACCAGTGCACAAATGGTTAACAAAATGAAAGTATTTTTGAAATATTATTTGACAAATAGTTGCAAAAAAATTATACATAAATTATCTATGACTAAATTCAATTTTGAAAATATCTTTTAAATATTGTTTAAAACTTATTACTAGTGCACAAATATTTAACTAAGTCAAACTATTTTTTTAACAAATTGAAAGTGTTTGCATTCTAATAAAATGGAAATGGTTGTTGTTGATGTTATGTTTTGTTATATACAAGTTGGTATGATTTTAAGTTAATCTTTATAAAAACTAAAATCGGATACTTACAAAGCTATGGTTAATCAAAAAATTAAATTATAAGTTTGGGGAAGAATTCCACTAAATTTTAATGTCTAGCCTTATATATGGGAATTGAAATAAACAATTATGAAAAATATAATCAAATAATATATATTACTTTTAAAATGAATGTGGTGTAGGAGCACGCGTGCGGACAGGCGATCAACACCACCCAAAAAGAATTGTTAGTTTGTTTTTCACAATTTTGATTTGTCTTGGTTTGTCATTTCTCTTTGCACAATTTGCTTATAGTGGTCTTTTAACAACGTTGACATCATCTAAAGCACCTTTTAGATTCTAATTCCTTTGAGACAAAGCCATCAAGGAAATGAAGTGTGCTACTTAAGACAAATGAACGGTGTATTCAAGAAAATGGTAGGGGTTGAGCCCATTAAGCTAAACAAACCAAATAATAAGAGGAGGTTGCATACTAAAAGATAAATTGCAATTATGAAATGATAAATTGCCAATTGCGGGGGAGATTGGTGTTTCCTAGGAAGGAGAAAAGACATGCAAAAAATGGAGATGAAAAGGAATTCTATTACAAGGTCTTTATAAATAATTAAAATGCAAGAAAAAAAAAGAATGGTGAAAGAGGAATGGCACCTTGTTTCTGAGACCAAATGGAATACGAAGGAGCAACAAGAGACTTGGCGTTTTAAAACACAAAAGAGAGGATATAGAATGGGAAAAAGTCGCACCATATAAAGAAAAAGGATTAGCATATTTTACTGAAGTGGGGAAGGGGCTACACATGAGAAAGAGAAGAGACCAAGGGGTTATACACAAGAAATAGGAGAGAGATCATAGACTTAGGGTTGCATAGCTCGTGAGGAGGAGGAGAAAGATAGGATGACTATGTAGTGAGTCCGTAGGTGAGAGTGAGGAAAGAGGGGTGACAAAAGATTAAAAAAAAACCTAGCAAATGAAAGATAGTAAAGAACACACGGGTGGAGAGAAAGCTCAATGCAGAAGATAAGAAGAAGATTTGTTGTGCAAGGAAGAGAGTAGGTTGCATTGAAGTTGATAAAGAGACTATGCTAAGATGAAGGAAGGAAGATTTATGTGATAGTTATTGTCATGTAAGTCATTTAGAATTGTACAAGGATTAAGGGGTCGTGTATACTAGGAAGTTTTAAGTAATTTCAACAGGTATTAAGGAACGTTGAATGGATGATTGATAATTCAGTTTGGTGTAGAGGGTAACTTACAGGCCGAGGATTGAAGTGAGCAGTTTTGAGCCATGTAGATTGCAAAGAAGTGTAGAATAGAGGGAACAAAGAAAAGAGTTGGTTAGTTGAAGTGTGAGGCCATAATACAACAAATGTAATTGAAAAATGAATTGAGTTAATAAAGCTCGAGTTTGCTTGCAATTGGTGTTTCATTGGTTGTATAATTTGTTTTGTGTTTTGAGTTAGTACCCTTTGCATCAATTGGTATCAGAGCGGGTAGTCTTGAGATTGGAGAGGATCCACCAGGACCTGTAAGTGTTTTGTGAGCAAATCATCGATAGGGAGACAATTCACACTTAGTGGAAAGTGTGTGAAGCGGTTGTGAAGAAGGTCGTGAGAGCTATTGTAGGTGTGTGAGGAATCCTGGCAGTGAGAGAAGGAGCTTGAAGCTATGATAGAATGTGTTTGTAGAGTGAGTGATTGCAATAGGAAAGATGAGTTGGGTCATGAAGAGACCCGTGCAGATATTGTTTTGGGAGTAGTATTGGGATAAAGTGGAGGATGTGATAATTGAAAAGATGGGACAAAGTTTGTGAAGAAGTAAGAAAGAACGAGGTGAGGCTCAAGGAATTGTGTGAAATGTTGAAGAAGATGGTTCAAGGAAAAGAAAAAAAGAGTGTTGGAAAGAGAGAGGAAAATGGTGAAGAGCAGTGAGAAGAAGAAGGTTCTCTTGAAAGAGGATAGCGAGAAGAAGAATAAAGATAGCAACCTGAGACAAAAAAGAAGAAGATGTAGCCCCTACCAAAGAAGTTGTAGTGAAGACATGTCAGGAAGAAGGCATGGAGAAAAAGGAAGAAAAGAAGGAAGTGAGCAGTGAAGAGGATTTGTTGCTAAAAATTGAGGAAGAATGGAAGACAGAGCTTGTTGATGCAGCGAAGAGAGAAAAAAGAGAAGTTGTAGCTGACGAGGAGGGGGAAGATTTTGCAGTGAAGTTCGATGTTGCAACTATGAGCGAAGTTGAGGTAAATCAAATTTGTGAAGTTATTTCATTTTTAGATGTGGTAGTAGAAGATGAGATGGATAGAGCACAAGAACATGTAGCAGATGTTGCGTGGTTGTGTGTAGAGTTGGTTAAGGATGTTGCAAGGTATTGGTGCAGGTGGATAGTTAGAGGTGTGTTTGAACCCATGGAAGAGGAGGGAAGTCTAGAAAGCATTTGGTGGAGGAGGTCAGACTTTGGTGGACGCAAGTCCACGATGGGAAAGAAGAAGAGGGTGAAGAGTTGTTGGAGGATGGTGGTGTGTATTTCAGCACGATGTTGGGAAAGATAGAAGAAGGATTAAATTTTCATCACTTTAACAGCGAAAGAGTTTGTTGCAGGTTGATGGAAACTTGGAAGCGTAGTGCAAATACACAACTCCATCATTGATAGCATATACTCACAATCTTTCTACTAGGGTGTTTGGTGCAAGAGCACACGACCGAACAGGTGATCAACACCACCCAAAAAGAATTGTTAGTTTTTTTTTTCACAATTTTGATTTGTCTTGGTTTGTCATCTCTCTTTGCACAATTTGTTTACTGTGGTCTTTTAACAACATTGACATCATCTAAAGAACCTTTCAGATTATAATTCCTTTAAGACAAAGCCATCAAGGAAATGAACAAGTGTGCTACTTAAGAGAAATGAATGGTGTATGCAAGAAAATGGTAGGGGTCAAGATCATTAAGCTAAACAAAACAAATAACAAGAGGAGGCTGCATACTAAAAGATAAATTGCAGTTATGAAATGATAAATTGCCAATTGCAGGGGAGAATGGTGTTGCCCAAGAAGGAGAAAAGACATGTGAAAAATGGAGATGAAAAGGAATGTTATTCCAAGGTCTTCATAAATAATTAAAATGCAAGAAAAAAAAAGAATGGTGAAAGAGAAATGATTCCTTGTTTCCGAGGCCAGATGGAATACGAAGGAGCAACAAAAGACTTGTCCTTTTAAAACACAAAAGAGAGGATATAGAATGAGAAAAATTCATGTCATATAAAGAAAAAGAATTAGCAGATTTTATTGAAGTGGGGAAGGGGCCGCATAGGAGAAAGAGAAGAGCCCAAGGGGCTATACATAAGAAAGAGGGGAGAGCTTGTGTGCTTTGGGTTGCAAAGCCCGTGAGGAGGAGGAGAAATATAGGTCAATTGTGTAGTGAGTCTGTGGGTGAGAGTGAGGAAAGAGGGGCAACAAAAGATCAAAAAACACATGGCAAATGAAAGGTAGTAAAGAACACACAGGTGGAGAGAAAACTCAATGCAGAAGATAAGAAGAAGATTTGTTGCACAAGGAAGATAGTAGGTTGCATTTGTAGACACATAAATTATACTAATTGATATCGCACACTTGATCTTGATCTACTAACATCAGTTCTGCCTAAATAACTTCTTTACTAACCATTTAATTAAATAATCTTTATTTAATTAAATTCATCATATTTCCTCTGTTAATTAAATAAATCAACTTTATTTGATTAAGTCATCATCTTCTTTTAATTAAATAAATCATTTTATTTAATTAATCTTATAGTCCCCCTTTAATTAAACAAATCAATTTTATTTAATTAATGTATAAAGTCATCTCATTTAAATTAAATAAATTTATCTTTATTTGATTTAAAAGTAACATTTGTTGATGTGTTTTTTATGCACTTCTCAACACAGGCAGTATGTAGGTGCACTACCTCTCTTGAAAGACAATCTTCCACAATCATATTGCAGAACACTATCCCAAGGTCTCTAATGTCAGGTCTTGATAGTGCTTGGAATATCTTAGTTGTTTGATGTGATTTGCTGGAATCACAAGGCGGTCTTACACAGGAATTACAAAGCATGGGGAGGTTGGATCTTGAAATGGAGTTCTTAGGGTGGGAGAGTTGTTATACATTGGCTGTAGGTTCAAACAACAGTCTTGGACTCCATTTTGTCATTGGATTTGGCTTTACAATGTGCAATGAACCTTAGCATAGGTCAGTCATTAATAAAAAAAAAAAAGAGAAAAGGGAGCAAGGAAGAGAGAGAGTTCCTAAATCTACAACTGATTATGAACAATGATGATGGAGTTCCTGCAATGGACAACTTCCTGAAATAATATTCCACTTGACTAGAAATCTCATAGTATCGCAGAACTTGTGCTATCTTCTAAGGTCTGCAAATGTTTTGCCTTTTATTCACCATGTACATGCATGAACAAAGATAAAAGTTTTGTAGCAGCTTTGAATTCAAGCCCATACTAACTTTACACAGCTATCTACCATCAGCAAACAACAAAAAGTATGGACTAAGAAGTCATCAACACAACAGGAATTTTTATGATCACAGGACAACATTCCTAAAATCTACCAAAGCAAGAAAACAGCTAACTAGAACAACAATAAAATCTAAGTTAAACATCTAACAATGGAGATTGAATCAAGCAACATGTGAGAAACTCAGAAAATGCACCAAGTCAATGTCTTTTCTTTATAAATTTCTGTAGCATGCCTTTACAACAACTCAACTCCCTTTGCAAATGAGAGGAGAGCTCTATTTATAGTTCCCAAAAGATCTAATGAATGGCCAAGATCAATTCTTATTGTGTGGCCAAGATTCATTACAAAATAGGGTTTCACCTACCCCCCAATATATCACAATTTAAAATTGCATTTTGTCATTTTCCCTTTTTTGTCCTCTACTGACGGCACTGTAGCACTTTTGTCTTTTAGCTGATTGTTGTTTCACTGTAGCTACTCTTCAGGGAGTTCTTCATCTTTGACAGGGCTGTCCTCCTACCTTTTAGAAGCTGTGTATTCTATGAACTTGAGGATGACCACCTGGAGCTTGTCTATTTCAACGATTTCATATCGCAACACCTGGTAGCTCCATTCTTTTGTGTTATCTTCTAGCCTTTTCCAATCCTCATCATACTTTGCACCTTAGTCCCTAAATAGCTCTGATTGATCGAAGGCACGGGCAGTGAAACTCATAAATTCCACTATGATTTCACCAGACATCTTGTCCTTCATCTTTTTTCTAGAAGTAGGGCTTTATCTTCTCCGGATCCATTTGCACTGTGGGCATGTTGTACTCTGTCATCAGCTTGAGATAATGAGCACACTCTGCCCTAATTTCCTTGATCCATTCAAAATCCGGATCCACCTTTCTCATGATTTGTTCTAGTCTTTCCCTCTGGTTGTCAAAGTCCCGTCACCACACATCCATCAGCCAGTGATCGTCTTTCTTAAATGCAAGCTCCTTTTCCCACGTGGCTTCTGGCAACTGAAGGATAGCCTCGATCCTTGGAAAGGTGGAGTCATAGGTCCCAGGGAAGTCGGTACAGAGCTTCCTCGTGCCCTCCAGAGACTGCAACAGGTCTAAGAACTTGTTGGCTGTTCACACAGCCTGGCTAATTCCCATGTTTTCAACGTATAAGACTTGTTGGAACCAGTCCTCTATGGTCTTTTCCAAGTTATTCCTTCTTTCCATCTTATCGATATGCTCTTTGGATAGTAGCTGGGGTGCGGCTGTGGATGTGGTAGGCAGGTCGTCTACTGAAGACCATTGTTGTATGTAATTCGTTAAAGCAACCACCTGTGCTTTGAGCTCATCCTTTGAGATCTCATCCTGCTTTATCAAATGCACCACCGTAGCCACTGACTCCTCAAGGTGCCCGACTTTCTGCTCTCTGGTGGCGGTCCCCAAGTTGATGGTGGAGATTTTGTAACTCACCCCAGCTTGGCCAATCATAGGCATTGCTATTTGTGATGCTCGAGACTCGAAAGCATCCATCGTTACCTTGGATCAAACTTTGGGCTTCTTCTCCTTCTTTGTCGTGATTTGAGCTCGAGCCAAGATGGCCTCTAACCTCGCCCTTGGGTCCTTTAGTATAGGGGTTTTTCTTTCAAGCTGCCTCTCCAACCATTCAAGCACAACAGATTTTCCCTTAGGTGAATCATGGCCACCCTCGCCCCTCTCAGTCAAGGCCAAGGTTTCCGCTCTCTTTTCTTCTGGGGACTTTTCTTTCTCCTTGGCAGCATCTCCCTCTTCCTCATCAGAATCTTGGACAAACATGAGGCATTTGATAGGAAGCACGGTGGACAGTTGCTGTATGGGACTTTCTTTCTCTGTAGTCTCTTCTTCTTTCTTTTCCTCAGCATGTTCAATCTCGTGTACATGTTCTTTGAATTGCTCGACTTCGAGGCTCTTGATAGCTTGGGTCCCACCCTCAGTTTTGTCTTCTTTCCGCCGTTCTTCTTCAAGGGGCGACCTTTCTACCTCTGATTTGGTGTCCTTTAGCTGTCAGGCCAGCTCTTCTTCAAGGTCATCATCAAAGGCCTGCATGATTACCTTGCCACCAGTGCTATCTTCCTCATCCCTGCTCTCCGAGGAACCAGTTCCCTCCTCCTTATAGGCCACCCTGTCAATTACTCAGTGCTCATATTTCGGGTGCTCGTGGTATTCATCAGCCTCCTCCTCATAAGGACCTGAGGCTTCTCGTTCTCATTCCTCCCACTCCTTAGAGATTAGCATGGTGGCTTCCATGGCCGGTGGCCCTGTCGGCATTTGTGAAGGCTAAGCAGTAGCGAGGGCTTGTGCAAGGGCTGCCTGAAGCGCGTGATCCATTAGGATATGGGATAGATCAGGGGGAAGATTCCACATATGTCTCGAGAGAGCCTCAGGCATGGTGGAAGTGGGAATAGGTGCTGTCACCGTTTCTAGAGGGAGCGATGTGGTTGGTGACATGGCAGCGAAGGAAGGGGGAGTAGTTATGGCCGAAGAGGATTTGATAATTATTATAGATCTAGCCGGAGGCGAAGGGGCAAGATGGACAGAAATGTCCACTGCCGGCAGGGATGCAATGATCATAGCCAGGGAGGTAGGTGGTGCAATAGGAGGGGCATGGAGAGCCAAGAGAAGTTCCAATTGATCCATACCCTTTGCTTCCTTCTCTTGGGTTGAGGGTTGTTCCACGGCGCTACCTGTCTGTTTGAGCCTTTTGGAAGGTGAGCTCCCATTTCTTTCCTTGCATAGACCTTGGGGTCTGGAGAATGTTTTGTTTCTGTCTCCTTTCTCTTATTGGATCTGGTGACCGGAGGAGACTTGGAGGTCCCGCCGGTGGAAGTGGCGGCAGCGGCATCCTCTGTGGCACTTGGCTCACTTTTGAGCCCTTCATAAGTCAAAATTACTCCTTGCCACTTTAATTGGGCTACTTGCCCATTGACCCACTCCTTAGTATGAGCCAAGATTGGCTTGGTTATAATGTCAAGGTCATTGACCTCCTGCTCGTCCCAGTCAATTGTTGGTATCAGCAAATTGGCGATTACAGGGTACCTGGGGTGCATTATGGTGCTCTCGTCTTCCTCGACCTGGTGCGGTATGGGGAAAGGCTGCACCTTCCTTAAAAACTACCAATCATTCACATATAGTGCCTTGCATGTACCTCTTTATCATCCTAGCAATCTCCCCAGAAGTCTTCAATGTGGTGGAGATGAGTGAATCCTAGCCCTAGCACCTTTCTGACGTGGCCATACAGGTCTATCTGCGGGTGAGCAGTGTGTAGGTAGAAATGGTAATCTTTTAGTTTTTTCTCGGAGTTACCAGCACACTAGGAAGTTTGCAGTTTATACATGCCCTGGCCCAGAGTCATGGGATAAGAAATCCCTGCTATGTGTTTGCTGCTGAAAATTGCCTGTATGTGTTGGAGTTGTCGAGAAAGCTCCAGAAGGATGATTCGGTCATTGGGGTATCGAGGTAACCTGTTTGGCCTTTCAGTGAAGCCCTGGGCATGGATGTATGTAAACTTTGGGTACTAAATGAAGAGGAAGGCATACTGCTTCAAAAATGCCCTGGCATTGTGGGAGACCCTCCTCTTGAAGTCTCTGGCAATCACTCTGATAATATGGCCAATGAAGGCATCGTTTACTCTGTAGTATTCCCTTTTGAAGTTTCGGTACTCGAGCTGCGAGTACCTATCATAGGCCTTGAGTCTTTGCCCCTGCTCTTGATCGGGTGCCACAAATAATCCGTTGTACTGTCTCTGATCCGCCAAGGAATAGACAAGATAGGAAGTCATATAAAATTTGGAGCTCTTCTTTACATTGACAAATTACTCATGGAAGCAGTTGCTTATTATACCTCCCTAATAAAATGAAATCTTTGTGGTGACATCCTCATTCCCCTGAAGAATTTGCTCAACGAAGTACACCACCCATTCCTGAAAGAAGGCGGCCACAGGAAGACCCATAACCCTACTTAACATGGTGACCAAGTCGTGGTAATCTTTGTGGAAGTCACTGCGGAAGAGTTCTTGAGGAACCTTCGTAGCGCTGCCCCACTTTTCTTTGAGCCAATGTTGATTTATTGACCTTTTACAGCCTGCCGGATTATCGTCCCACACTGCTTGGCATTTCTCTATGTTGGGTGTTTCCATTTCTTGAAATGTGGGAATATGGAAGGTTTTTGTGATCCCTTCAGCTGACATGTTGGTGAGGACATTCCCCTCTCTATCAATGATTGTCCTTTTGTTGGCTTGATATGCCTCCCGATAAGCCATGACCAACTCGAGGGCTACGAGGGATGGAGGGAATCCAGTAGCCTTTGCTATTCCACTTTGCCTTATCAGCCTTGCATTTTTGGTCGTTGGATTGACCCTGACCCTTTGTGTGAATTGGTCAATATTGACGTGGCCTATGTTGGTATTAGTGATCTCCTTCCAATCTGTGGTGAATTTTGAGTGCAGAGGCTCGCCCTGGAATTGGTATTTCATCTGGTCCTTGTCCTCTTTCCCTCGAAGAGTTTTTCCTGACTTCTTTCCTTTGTCCTTTTCAATGGCTACCCCCGAAGGTCCCGTGCTCGATTCCATATATTCTGCAAGCAAAGGCATAGTCAACACAATGGATCACAAAAGCATTCATGTTAGCCGAAATCCTAAAGATGACATCCATTTTAAACAATCTATTAAGCATAACATGACCTTTCATCTCCTGATGTCATTGATCTTTTGATTAAAGGCATTTGGACAGTTCGGGCCCGGAGGGCCGGACTTCCTCAGCAGGAATGTTGTTTGGAAGGGCAAATAGGGCTGAGGGCTCTTGGAGATTCTCTTCGGTCAGATTTTAGTACTTTAAGAGGTTCGTAATGAAGAGGACCAAAATTAAGCACATGGGTCGAAGTTAGTTTCAGATTTGGGCTTATTTGGATCAGTTTAGGAGAATCTGGAAGTCCTGGGCTAGAGAGCCGTCTGGAGATGGTAGTTTGGAACAACAGATTGTAAATGGAATTCCGAAGACGAAACTCTGGGTTCTGGGGTCCGGTGGGTCAAAGGGCGGCTGATAGTTTTACATTACTGGGTTCAGAAGGTCGGGGGGTCGTGGTGCACTTGGCGTTTGGGATAGCAAACGCCGGACGAAAGTCCGGAGCTTCGGGCCCGACAGGGGAGGACACCATCATTTCGTTTCAGTCGTGCAACAGACGAAAGGGCAGAGCCCGGAGCTCAGAGGGGCGGGTGATATTTTCCCCTCGCGACGGCGGATGAGGAAAGGACTCCTGGGCGGCAGAGCTTGGCGGGAATGAGGGCATTCCTTGTTCAAGTGACATCCCAGTGGCAAACGGAGGTCCGGAGCCTGAAGGGAATGAGGACATCGAGTATTCGCCAGGAGAAAGGTGGTGTCATTTTGAGGTCCTGGCGAACTCAATATGTCTCGCGAACGAAGGATAGGGGGAGGGGGTGTCGGTGAAAGGTTATGCCGAAAGGCGAATCCACGCCGACTGAAAAGGGCAAAGTGCATTCGCCAAGAGGAGGAGCCTTGCTAGGAAGTCCTGGCAAAAGTTATGGGGTCTCGCCGAAAGCAAAGGCATCTCCAAGACATAAGGAGCTCGCGGTGAGGTCTTGGTGATGGATGAACATCTCCTCGACAGCAAATGAAGGACGTAATCTCGGGAATGGAGATCTAGAGTCCTGGGTTCGAGAGACCCAAAGGCTGCTTGTCCAATTTTGAAATGCCCGCAGCGAGGAGAAGGGTGGGCCCCGGCAGACGGGCAGTCAGGGAAAGTTCGTCATTTTGACATGGCGGCATCCCTGCTGACTTCCGAACAAGGAAGTCTGACGGCTCAGGCCCGAAGGGGGAAATTTCCATCGGAAAGAAGGTTCATCGCTTTGGTTTGGATGGCCAAGACAGGTCCCGAGGCCGAAGGGGATGATCTCCCTGTGGGAAGAACAGCCACGGCAAGGTGGAGCTCCAGATCGGTCATGAGGGCACCCTCGAAGGTTTTCTTAAGTTTTCAAAACATGGGTTTTACTCGTGACAATATGGTTCATCATTCATACATCGTTTTGATGTCTATTGTCCGTTTTAATCCTTAGAAATCATGAAAATAATGCTTGGGAGGGTGAACGGAGAACCTACTCGAACACTCGATGTGGGGAGATGTGAGATCCACCTATGATCGATGAAGTGATGGTGAGGGCGATGAGCGTGAAGGTGTCAAAGACGGTGGGCTCCTCTAGTAAGTTCTCTGATCACTCCCTGCAACATTGTCAAGTGAAAATGACAGGCTTGAGCGGGTCTTTTATACCCTCTACCGCCATTAATGGCCCTATTAAATGCAGGTCGGCGGGTGCTTGATAAGTTCAACTCGAGAACCACCGGCGGTAAAGGGGAGGTCAAATCCCAGAAGGCGGAACTCCGCCAGAAGTTTGCCGTGAGGGACAGCGAAGCACTCACAGAACCTCGGAAGCGGAACTCCAAGGTCCCGGGCCTGAAGGGTTAAATGGTCGTCGAGATTTCCACAGAGTTTCTAGCAGGCGACAAATGAAGGTCCGGACTCCGGGGTCCGGGAAGAAGCAACCCGAGCGCTGTTTGGAAGGACAGGTGCAACGGGGAAACCCGACAAAGGAAACCCGAACGCCCAGGCCCAGTAGGGCTCGGGGCCATTGGCAGGGGGGAGACTCTGCGAAGCACCAAAACCTAACAAAATTAAAAGGGGAAGGAACGGTCAGCTTTTGGTGGGACTTTAAAGCAACATTGACCATCTGGGACACCAAAAAAAGGGGCATGCAAAATGAGGTGGTGACAAAAATGACCTGACAAGGCAAAAAAAAAGGGTCCCTATTCCGAACAGGGTGTGTGTGCTAAGGGCACAACAACATCATCCTCTTTAATTAAATAAATCAAACTTTATTTAATTAAGTCTAAAATCATTATTCCTCTCATTTTGATTTATTTAAATCCTAAAATCTAAATCAAATTGTCAAATCAACTAATCTCCTTTTAAATTAATCAAATCCTGATTAATCCTAATCTTACTCCATCAAATCCTCTAGCTTTTGCAACTTGCACAGTAAATCAATTTATTTGATTTATTAATTCTTCTATTTTCATTCAAAATGGCATCTCAAGTGGAATATTCCTCCATTTTGAAATTCCCCCTAAAAAGTACTTGTCCTCCAACTTGGCATTTATGAGATTTTACATCTCTTATACAAGTCAACTTGGGATTAACTCTCTTCTTTCATCCCCCCCTAAGCATGTCATTTCATCAAATTCAAATTTCAAATTTGCACATTGATCAAAATGTGCTCAACCTTCATCCTCTCACATGTTGGCAAGTGGCGGTTTATCTTTTATCCCACATCCTTCATATATTTCAATCTTTTATCCTTGTATTCTATAAATAGAGACCCTTTCTATTGTATTTTCATCCACAATACCATGCTCATTTGGATCCACAAGATCATCCATTTTCATCATGTTTTCATAGTTTTTATCATTTCATAGCTAGGTTATGCAAGAATTCAACCAAGGAAGCATCAAATCTACATCAAGTCATCACAAAGCTTACAAGGGATTGGGAAAGGGCCATTTTCCACATCAAAATGGCACCAATTCCCCCATGGGATTGAGATTTTGCGTGCTTTAATTAGGATTTCATCTATTTCTTATTGTGTTTTTTCATTTTATCCTATTTTGAGCATTGCTAATGAATTTCATGGGGAATCTTAATCTTGACTTGCATTTGAATCTAATATTGTGGTTGTTTCTTATGTTTGTGCAGGTCTAGGATTGGGGTTCACAGCATCGAAATTGATAAAGAGACTGTGCCAAGATGATGGAAGGCAAATTTATGTGATAGTTATTGTCATGTAAGTCGTTTAGAATTGTACAAGGATTAAGGGGTCACATATACCAGGAAGTTTGAAGTAATTTCAACAGGTATTAAGGAACGTTGAATGGATGATTGATAATTTAGTTTCGTGTAGAGGGTAACTTGTAGGCCGAGGATTGAAGTGAGTAGATCTGAGCCATGTAGACTGCAAAGAAGTGTAGAATAGAGGGAAAAAAGAAACGAGTTGGTTAGTTGAAGTGTGAGGCCATAATACAACAAATGTAACTGAAAAATGAATTGAGTTAATAAACCCTGAGTTTGCTTGCAATTGGTGTTTCATTGGTTGTGTAATTTGTTTTGTGTTTTGAGTTAGTACCCTCTGCATTAGAATGTTAATGAAGATGTAAGCATTTTTTAAGATAGCTATTTAACAAGAGTTAAAAAAACTACTAATTATTTATTAAACATAAGCTTTATTTTTTATTAGAATGTGTTAAAGAAAAACTAATGTTATATTATTTTTGGTTAACAAATTGAAAGTATGTGTGTTCTAATTTAATGCAAATGGTTGATATTGTTGTTATGTTTTTCTATATATAAGTTTGTATAGTTTGAAGTTAATCTTTATAGAACTTAAAATCAAATACTTACAAAGCTACCCTTAACAAAAACATTACGTTGTAAGTTTGGGGAGGTATTCCACTTAATTTTAATGTGTAGCCTTATATATCGGAATTGAAATAAACATTGATGAAAAATATCATGAAATTATATATATATATATATATATATATATATATATATATATATATATATATATATATATATATATATATATATATATATTATTTTAGAAATAAATGATAATGAAGACGTAAGCATGCTTTAACGTAACTATTTATCAAGAGTAAACAACTACTACTTTTTAATTAAACATATATATTATTATTGGAACATGCTAAGGAAAAAATTATATAATTGCAATTGAATTTATAATTAAAAAACTTTTAATCACTTCACATTATGAAATTAAAAAAAGATAGTCTTAATGATGAAAATAGGCACCTCGAACAAGATAACTCTCGCTGTTTTTTATATATATTAATTTTTAATAGATGTATGCTAGTATCATATCATGTTATTTCTTAATAAGTATTTAATATTAAAAAGTATTGATAAATATATCATTAAGTTTTAGTGGCAAAGGGGGTAATTATATTAGTGCTTCTACTTAAGTATTGGGGTGAGGTTGTGTAAAAGGTTGAGATTAGAATCTATGGAGTAGGAAGTGCGGAGAAATATTTTAAAAATTTAAATTATATTTATTTTCAACAGTTATGCCAAAGAAAAATTGATTATAATAAAACATAAGATATTTCCAAACTCTATTATATCAGATAAAAAATTATTTACATTAAACTTAAAAAAAAAATCATATACATTTTAATATAATATTTATATATAAATTACACACATTACATAATTATCAATAAATAAAATAATATTAAAGAATGTACTTATAATATAAATAATCAATTGAAAATATTTTTCATTAATCAGAACCACAAATTATTAAATATCTTATATTTTCACAAACGAAATATAAAAAAAAAAGAATTGGATCACAAACAGATCACAAGCCTATCCCATCTTTTCAATTACCAGTGTTAGAAATCATGACAGTGGCTTTATTTGATCTTTCTATTATTGTTAATGCTGCAGGACAGCTGTTCTGTCTCTTCACACTGTCACATTGTCCCAACGTTCAGAGAAACGTTGCACGCCACACGCAAGCCCAAAACTTGTTACGCCGACGGCTCATCTACATCAATAAGAGATGCAAGACGATTTAGGCTAGTACATTGATCTGGATCGTTTACTTTCATTTACTGTGGAATCTTGCTGTTTTCCCGCTCGCTATTTTTCGCAGGACTCACACATTGATCTGTATTAAACTCTAGCAGAAATTGTGAGGTGGAGTACACTATTTAATAGCTGTATACTGTGTTAACGTACCATGCAGAGACCTAGGCAGTTAATTCATGTACGCCGGCTGCGTGATGGTCACGCAGTGGTCTGCAACTTTTATCGCCGAGCAGGCCCACCTGTAAATGCGTAAGTCAGTCGCTCTGTCCATTCCAGTAGATATGGTCACGCCAATTAATTTTTCCTATCTGTATACTGTTCTATGGATGTACTCGTTCTCGATTCTATTAACTAATAAATATAATTTTGATAACTCCGACTTTGATATCTGTAATCAACTCTGGAAGAAATTCTGAAGTCGAGTACACTACTTTTTCATTAGCTTCGCAATTGTGGGATGAAAATCGTTATCACTCCCTGTCATGAGATGATACAATTCAAACAATGAATTAGATCTATGAAGAAGTGGGGGATTTTTGCCCTAGTTCATCACTATATTTTGTATTTATATGTATATTATTTGCCACCAGTATTGTATTGCTTTCAAGATTATTCAGTAGAGAAGATATCAATTATTTTAATTAGTATTAATTACTATTTTTGATTGAGTATTATCAATTACATTTAGAAATATATTGTCATGATATTTGAAATGATATCTGAAATGATTCAATAGGTAGAAGGTAGTTGTAATGATTTGTAAATTTGTATTTTTGAAATTACATTTTTCTACCGAGAATATTTTATCAATGATTTGACTTTAATTTAATTTAGTTATATGGATCAATGACCACAAAACATATACACAACAAACAAGTCACAATCCTAGTGGAGGTAGTGTTAAGAAGGTATATCAACCTTGCATCCCAATGTTAAGAACAAAGAAAATATAATTGCTTTCTATGACCTTTTCTTTCTTTCTATTATTTTTAATATTGCAGGACAGTTGTTCTCTCTTCACACTGTCATACTGTCCCAAGGTTCAAAGAAAAGTCGCACCTTACACAAGTCTAGCCAATTTTAACGTATATGAAAAAATCATCGTTTTAGTTTGCAAAGTAAGAATAAACACACAAGTCATCAGTCGAGAGTGAAGACAAGAGAATGACGAGTATTGTAATGTCGTGAAGAATAGTGACAAGGTAATACAATATCTTGTTGTTCTTTATTGCTTCTTAGAGTATACATGTATTAATCTTGCATTGAACATTTGTCATTGATCCTTATGTATGCTTACATTGGGGCATCATATTTTTCTCTCATGTATCTATTGGATTTGCATTGTCATATCTTATATCTGATCTTATTTACATCTTGAGGTTCTATCAATATCTTGATCCTAACATTTATTATGAACAATTTTGACATATCATATATTTTAGTCCTATTTACCTTGAATACAAATTGTCTAACATTTTGATCTCAATACTACAAATTATACTTCCTTGATGACTTATTTTGTCAAAGTCTATCATATTGATCCTACACAGATAGGAATTTTGAAATTATCCTATCACATTGATATTGCCTTAAATGATTTATATATTTATAAAACATCTTATGATCACACTTGCTAGATTTGAATATTTTCCCCACTATCAAGCCTTTGTGACATGTATCTTATGTATCCCTTTTATTTCAAATGTCCCATTGATCCTATCAATCATATTCATCACATCTATTTTATTGCTTCTATTGATTTTATTGGGCCTCATTCAATTGTTGGGTGCTATTTATCCTAATTATTTTGATCATACCTTATGTGTGTTCATGTTCATGGGTACCATAGGTAAGTGCATGGAAATGAGGGACACATTAGTGTCGAAACTTGATATACTTCTCTTGATGTATATCACC
This sequence comes from Sequoia sempervirens, assembly GCA_007258455.2. Lineage (NCBI taxonomy): Eukaryota > Viridiplantae > Streptophyta > Pinopsida > Cupressales > Cupressaceae > Sequoia > Sequoia sempervirens. The sequence continues at coordinate 210,186,768 of VDFB02373365.1, forward strand.
ATTATTTTTCCCATGCTAGGGATACCAATATATCTTTGACTCTATCTCCAACCCATTGTTATACTTCTCTTGATGTATTTTTTCTAGCTATGATTGTTATATTTTATAGCTTGGATGATTTTATATACTTTCATGATGATCATTTGTTATTGATTTATTGCATTTTTAATAACATATCATAATACATTCTATTATCAATTTATTATTATATTTTCATGTTTATTGCTATATATTCAATAAGATATTTATTTAGTTAGTTGCACCCTATGGGTGAATCAATTTAAGAGAGGCATACATTATCATTACCATTAGTGCTCTAATTTTTGTATTCAATTTATGTTGTAGGTTAAAATATACTTATGGAAACTTTTTTCACTTTTCTCAAAAGAATTCATATAGGAGAAGATATATTTAAAAAGGACTAGGAAAAGAGAATCTTTGTCCTTTATGAACTATAGGTTTGTTTATTTTTTACTTTTACTTTATTCATGCTTAAGAATGCTTGTTCACATCATCTTTATGATTATGCATTGATTATGTTTTCATTTACCTATATTTTCCACTATGGTTGATTATTTGATTTGTTATCACCTTATGCAGACTTATGCTCTCCCTATTTCCCAATGAATGTATGGTCCATAACTTACCACCTTTTTGCACATGTTAACTTGTCACTTCTCCTTATATGTTTGTTACGCATTTTTATTATTATCGTGATGATTTGTTTATATTAATCATGCTTTTCCAATCTTATCATTCTTATGCTTACAACATTTTTGATACAATGATGCCTATATTCTCTTTATTTCCTTTAATTACTTGCATTTATCCTATATTTCCATACTAAGCTTCTAGAGTATACCTCAAGTCTATACTAACATGTCACACTCCTAGAATTACACATTGATCATAGATAGATATATCTCACTCCTAGAGTTACATTGTGAGAGTACACTAATATGCAACTTCTATTTAACATTTCTAGAGCATCTATACTAACATGTCACACTCCTAGAATTACACATTGATCATAGATAGATATATCTCACTCTTAGAGTTACATAGTGAGATTACACTGATATATAACTATTATAACACATTTCTAGAGTGTTTTATAAATGGACATGACCTTGTATTGTGGGGCATCATGCTTTTTTTGACCTTGTCCACTCATCTTTCCATATTTTTAGCACTCATACATGTACATTGGGGGCAACATGCCCTTCTACTTCTATAAACCATTATTTTACATTCAAGGCATAACACCATCCCTCATGAATACCATTGCTATAATTTTATATCAAGGATATTGTATCTTTTGGTCGACATCATCTACCTATGTTATCTAGGCATACCTATACACCATAGGCATCACACTTTTTCCTGCACATTAAGTTGTTCATACCTAAATACATGTTAGCGCTAGCGACATGTTGTCTTACCTTTAGATTTGCATGCTCATGCTCTTGGATGTTACATTAGGGGCATATTCATATCCCAATGCTCTTTATTCATAAAAAATAAAAAAATGTATTTTTGGCATTAAGGGCTACATAACCACACTGCATTGACCATGCTAGGGGAAAATCCACCTTCCTTAATGTTGTCTATAGATAGAATGCCTCTTGATAGGCATTCCCATATCATGTTAGTTCATAATAAGTATTTAATATAATAAAATATTGATAAAGATATCATTAAGTTTTATGAGAAAAGTGGATAATTATATTGGTGTTTCTACTTACGCATTGGGTATAAGACTATAGAAAGGGTTGATGTTAGGGTCTATGGAATAAGAAGTGTGGGAAATAATTTTAAAATTTATTTATCTTTACTTTTAACTTTCATAGGACTACAACAAAAATGATTATAATTAAAGATATGATATTTCCAAACTCTATTATATCAAATAAAAATTTGTTTACATTCACTATCTACAATAAACTTTTTTACATTTAAATATAATATTTATATAAAAATTATATACATATTTACATCGTTTTAAATAAATAAAATATAATTTTAACAAAATGAGATAAATATTAAAGAATGTATTTGTAAAGAAAATAATTTATTGACCACATTTCTCATTAATCGTACCCAAATAACCACAAATTGTTAAATATATTATATTTTTGTGAGTTATACGGAATAAAATGATTGAGTCACATAAAGATCCCAATCCTAGCTCATCTTTTCAATTGTTTTTTTTTTGTATCGAATATGCAAATAGTACAAAGAGAATTCAGTATTAAACTGCAAAAAATATTTGGTGATACATAACAGTGTTGCCTGAATCAACAATGGAAAAGAACTGTAGCTACATTAACATAGCTACTGAAAATAACAAAGATTGCAACATCAAAATGATTACAAGGCCAACAACTAAAACAACTATTGAAATAAGCAACCACGACAACATGAAGATCAAAATGACATGAGAATCCAACAACACCAATCAATCTTGAAAGTAGGACTTTAACCCTTGTGTAACAATGACCTTTCTTTGGCCGAGTAAATGGTTCACTTAGAATTTGATCTGCTAAATCTAAAGATCAACTTGTAAATTCTTTGCAGCCTCAGCCTGTAGATGAGGAAAAAGAGAAATCAAAAAATAAAATATGTCTGAGTAAAGCCCTAGAAATGCAACTCCCTGGTGATCACTGAGGTTATTAAAGAAAACTTTACACCTGTTCCTCCAAATATTAGATAAAATGACATGCCAGACTCCATCAACAATGATATTCTGATGTAACCCGACCCCAAGAAGAGCTTCTTTCTAGTTTAAATTATGCCCAAAGATAGCCGGTAGATCATGGCAAACAATATTCCATTATTTTTTAGCAGATTGGCATCCCCAAAAAGTGTACCTTATGTTTTCTTTCCTTTGTCAGAATGGGCAATTAACTAGTTGGATTGTCATATATTTCAACCTATTTGCAATAGGCAGTTTGCAATGTAAAACCTTCCAAAAATCTAATTGAGCATCTGTATTAACCTTTGACTTACAAATCTGAGCATATAGTTTAGCCCAAAATTTCTCATTGAACCTGCAATTCCACTTGGAGTTCAAACAAGTTCTTAAGAGAAAATTTGGAAGTAGCTGAAGGTAGACCTTTTTCAAAGGAAAGAAAAGAAAAGGATAAGAGGACATCCATAGCCAATCTTTGTAAAAGTTACAATGGATAGAAGTGCATAGCTTCATAGTAAAATCAATTGGAACCAGAGATTGACCAAAAATTAGAAACACCTTGTATTGATTACTAAGATTAAATTGAGCTTTGATATATTGCCATGACAACCAACTCATAGTATGAAAATCCCAAAGATCACCAACATTACAAACTCCTTTTCTGAACAAAGAGTGGGATTGTTTCGTAAAGCACAAAGCAAGAGGCTGATCCTGATAGAGAATATGCTTATTCCACCAAATAGAATAAGTAGAGAAACTAAAACCATGATGCAACGAATTATCCCTCCATTTTAAGAGATGGCAAGTGTTTTTCCAAGCTTTCCAAATAGACTAGAGAGGAAGAAAAGATTTTATTGAAAAGAAAGGGGTGTGAAGAATTTTGTCAAGCCAGCCCACCTGTTGCCATTTGCCCTTAACAGAGGCAAATTTAATACAATTCTGTATAAGAATCTTCCATAACTCATCCCCTTGAATAGCACAAATAACCCATTTGGTAGCCAAGCAAAATCCTTGCATTCTTGGGTCTAAAAGTCCCAAGCCACCTTTGCATTAAAGTTGTATACAATGGGCCCATGAAGTGGAAATAAACCCTCTACTACCATCCCATCTAGCCCATAAAAATTGACAGATAATTTTGATTAAATCATCATACCCCTTTTTGAAGGCATCTAGTAGGAAGAATAAAAAACATGTGGGGCAAGAAAGATTTTATTAGTATTCATGATAATATACATCTAATTTTTCTCCACAAGTGTTACTTTTAGTGATATTTTCTTCCTTTATAAAAGTTGTTTGGTCTCTTCCTATTATTATTTTTTGACTTTTTTTTCTTCCTAAATTTTTTGTCGTCTTATACAAAAGTTATTTGGCCTCTTTCTGTATGACTGTTTGATGGAAATTTTGAGAATGACTGTCTACCTACTTGTATTGATGAGCATGTACAATATGTTTGAAAAGAAATTTGAGTCTTGATAGGCGATTCTTTGAAAGATTTATTTGTCGTGCAAAGAGTGGGACTTGTGAGGTTGAAGGATACGACATTGAAATAGATAATGAATGAACATTGCATGCACACTCAAAAAATTTCTATAAAGTTGTAGATAAATTCATTTTACTGGCAGCAGTGAATGAAAGATACTTATCTCGGTTACTGCAAAAAACACTATTGAGAGTGTGTCGGATTACAGATGTATAGACAAGTCTATGACCTGCTTTCCACTAATAATGTGCACATGCTTCTCACAATTTGTTGGCATTTAGTCATACTCAATCTACAATAGGTAATGAGTGAATGAGAATGATATTGTTGGGATTAAAAAGATACTTTAAATATAGATGAAATAATTAATAATTATGACACTTTAAATTAATATTGAGCTATAAATCAACATTTTTTCATGATTTTGTTTTTGTTTTTTTATTAAAGTTTGTGTTTATGATGATATTTGTTTTAATTGCTATTTTTTGTGAAGATTAATATAATGTTTTCAAATTTTTTTTGGAATTTATTATTAGAGGATTGAAGTTTAATATTGTATGGGTTGTAGAGAAAATTTTATGTGTTGATTGAAATCTATACAAAAGATAGTTGATTAGAATGTGTAGACATCCAAATTTGATCACTCCCATACGATCGAATTTACCTCTTTATTCATTTATTCTGTCAATATTAATTTTTTTAATTAATATTACACTTCTTGCCTAATGTCCTTTAAGTATTTAATTTAACAATTAAATGCTTTACCTTACATCCTTTCCTTCTCTGAATTAAATAAATACATCAATTTATTTAAATCAACCATCTAATCTTTTTGAATAAAATCAATTTAAAATTCTTCTTTTTTCTCTCTTCTTGTCACATCCTCCATAACCCCTTTCTAATCTGGATTAATTTAATTAATTCATGATTAAGATGTGCATCCTGTTAATCAAGGATTAATGTCACATCCTCCTACATTTGCCACTTGCTTCTAATCTCTCATTAATTATCCTAATTAGGTATTTGCACAACCTTAATCAAAGTCATTAGCCACTTTTAGCACCCCTTTTTAGTCAACCTTTTCATTTGCTTTTCTTAGCATTGACCCTCTTTCCCATGTGATTCATATTTATTCATCATAGGTCTCTCCCCTCCCCATGTGAATTTTTAATTCACATTTTGTCCTTTCAAGACTTACCTTATCCCCATGCAACTTCTAGAACATTTGACTTGTCACCTCACTCACATGTGACAAATTCCCACCTTGTTGGAAACCCTCTCTTATCCATTAGATTCTCCTAAGAATTAAAACATTTATTTTTCCAACCACTTTCCCTTTTCCCATGAGGATTTTTGAGGAATTCCAAAATTCCTCAAATGTCTCTTTCATCCTCACTTGGGGACAAGAAGTTCCTTTTTGAGGAAATCTTCTCATCCCCCAAGATACTTGTCCTTCCTCCACATCATGTACCTCCCTTCCACCTCATTTCCACATCATCTTATCCTAGGTCATCTCACATTTCACATGTCAAGATGTGAGGGCTTGTGAGTCCTCAACTCACCATAGCCCCACATCTTGACCTTGGTGGCTTAATCTCAACCATTGAATTCTCTAGAGAATTCAAATTTCTCTATAAATACCCCCCCTCTAAGGCATTTGGGAACACTTAGTCATTTTGCACCTACATGATGTTATTTTGAACACTCAACTCACAATCATCTTCTCTTACTTAGCCAAGCCATTTTAGCCATTTACATTTGCATCCCACCATATAATCAATCTTGAATTTAGTCATATCAATAGCCATCCAAGGAGCACACAAGCACTCAAAATCAAGGGCCAACCAAGAAATTTCAGCTACAAAGAGAAGGTATAATCATTCACAATTTTCTTTTATCTTATCTCTTTGTATTAACAATTTCTTAGCCTAATATTCAGGTGTCCCTTTGTGTTTTTCCTCATTTCATTTTAGTTATTTTGCATCTTTAGAATAGGACTAACATTTAGGACCACATTTCTAGCACACCCAATGGGACCCACAAACAGGTTCCCCTACTTTACGTTTGTTGTTGTTGAGATTGTTTGCAGGAATAGGTCATAGAGAGGCGACTACACCCTCTTGGTCACTACAGAGGGGTGACTATGCCCTCTTGGTCACTGCAGAGGGGCGACTATGTCCTCCTGTATACTGCAAAGGGGTGACTACACCCTCCTGTATATTGTAGAGAGGCGACTATGCCCTCCTAGTCATTGTAAAGGGGTGATTATGCCCTCTTGTTTACTATAGAAGTTCAATTGCGCCCTCCTGCCATTGCAGAAGTTCAACTGCGCCCTCTTGCTGCTACAAAATTTCAATTGTGCCCTCCTACTACTGCAGAAGTTCAACTATGCCCTCCTACTATTGTAAAAGTTTAACTGCACCCCCTTGCTAATGCAGAAGTTCAACTGTGCCCCCTGTTGCTGTAGAAGTTCAACTGTGCCCTCCTACTGCTATAGAAGTTCAACTACGCCCTCCTATTTGTTGCAAAAGTTCAACTACACCCTCCTGTTTCCTGCAGAAGTTCAATTGGACCCTTTTCCTGCTATATAAGTTCAACTACACACTTTTTTTTGCTGCAAAAGTTGAACTGTGCCCTCCTATTTATTGCAGTGGGGTGGATATGCCCCAAAACAACACAGTTTGAAAAGTGAAACAACCATTTTAACTTCATTTTTGCTCCTTTTTTTGTTGTTTTTTTATTCTAACCCCCTGACATTGTTTATTGCAAGGGTATTGGTGATTTTGCTAACATTTTGCAACATATTCTTGTGTAATTGGCGAAGAAAAAAGGATAAAACAACTAATGTTTGCTTGTAGGGCCTTCTATTTGCATAGATTTCCAAAGCTATCCTTGTTGTTTTTCGTTAATCTAGGAACATAGTTCAATTAGGGGAAGTAATATCCGTTGGTTGTTGTGTTTGTCTTTTTGTGTTACCCAAAGGAGGCATTAGTTTGTTTTCACTTTCCCCTTGCACTTCATGTGAGCCTGGGGAGTAGTTGGAAATGATTAGTGTTTTCTTTCTAGTGGGACCTACTTGGGGATTTCATCACCCCAAGGGATGATTCCAACCACGCGTAATGATGGGATATATAAAGGGAGGAGATCAAAATTTGTACCCCAATCCAGTTGCATCATAATTGGTGGAGCGTCAAAGTTAGGGTGATGCCTAGATAGACGTGAAGAGTTGGTTTGAGCCCTTTAGTATCTTGTTGGGGTTCCCAACTTACACTTGTGATGGGTTGGTATTCATGGTTGTGCCTCATGTACCGAGAGTATATCGAGGACTCCCTAGACACCTTGTGTATCCTAGATTAAGACCTTTATTGGCCATATCCTAATACTAATCATAGGATTGTGATTGTTTGAAAGTGTTTTCTTGTGAGAAACTAGTACACTTTTTGACAAATTGGCCTTATTATTGTCCTTTCCATAGTCATTTTCATCAAAACTAAGTCCCTTTTCATTGCAGAGGGGTGAATTTTTCCTTTTATTTACTATAGTGGGAAAAATTTTCCCTTTTGTTTATTGCAGTGGGGCAAATTTTCCCTCCTGAATAGCCAAAATTGCCCCGTTTAGCTTTGTTTAGCCTCTAAACCATCATTTAGTCATTCCAAACCCTTTTTTAATCGTTCCAAGCCTTCGTTTTATCATTCTAAACCTTTGAAACCTCTGTTTGATCATTCTAAACCTCCATTTTATCATTTTGAACCTTCGCTTAGCCTCCAAAACTCTCGTTTAATCATCCTAAATCTCCATTAGTCATCCCAAGCATCCATACATTTATTCTCTCAATCCGCCCACTCATTTTGAATTTTGTGGTAACCTATTTGGAAAGCCCATATCATCACCTAGTGAACTTGATTCACCAAAATTTTACCATTTGCATCACCTAATCCGTATCACATAAACACCACTCATCATCAAATCACCTTAACCTCATGTTAAAAGTTGTTACCCAAATTGACCTTAGCGCTTGAATTTGATTGTTATCCTTCATATCAATCACTAACTTTGAACCAAATCAATTTCTTTCCATCCCAAGGTGAATTCGGTGTCGTAAGTTATCATCCTCGGCCCAAATCAATCCATTTCCATCTTGAGGTGGATTCGATGCTGTGATCATCCACTTGATCAATCAATGATCCAGGTCACTAAGGGTAAATTTCTTTGACTGGATTTAGCATCCCTCACATCTTCCATCATCTAATCAATCACTCAATCTATTCTACCCAATCATTTGATCAAATCAATCACACTTATCCAATTATCTAATCGATCCAATCACATCCATTGAATCAATCCAATCCAATATATCTCAACAATCCAATCCAATCAAATCCAATCTTAACCAATCAAAATCAAATCATTCATCAAGGACATCTTCATAATCTGTCCATAGCACATTTGCATGCCTGTTTAAACTAGGTCACAAGTCAAGAAACAAATGGCACAACAACAAGGTCAAAATTCCCAAGTGAACATGTCTCAAGATCTTAATAATAGCGTAAATCCTACTAATGGTATAAGTGTTTCTCAAGATCCTAACAATGGAGTGAACATCCCCCAAGATCCTCATAATGACACTTCATCACACTCCAACACCGAAAATTAGAAAAACTCACCACATGGCGAAGAGAGTATGGCTAATCAACCTAAACTCATGCTTGAGGAACATTTCAGTATTCCCACCAATGTACAAATGATTGAGCGCCTCTTTGAAAAACATGGGGAAGAAATCTTGGCCCATCTAATTGAAAAAGGTGTCAAACCTCCACCAGGTGTTGATTTATCCAAATATAACAATTCCACATCTAACATACCCCAAGGTTCACAAAACCCACCAGATGCTTCATACATCTCCAATATTCCTCTAGTAGAGGGTTGGAATCAACATGAATTTGGCAACGCCATTCTTTATCATGTTAACCATCCCCCACATGCCACAATCTCAGTCATGGGGGCTCCTCAAATGTTTGATCCCAATAATCCTTTCGCCTATGGCATGCCACAAAATGTTCCACAACCTTCACTGTTAATGCTAACAACACCACCCCTCTCGAGTCAACCTATTGTCAACGCTGGGGGTAACCCTTTTACCGCATTGCCTCTGCCTCTTGGGGCCACAAATCTATCACTGCTTCCATACACATCTCAACAGCCTCCCCAATCTAACATACCACGTCAATTACCTCCACAAGGTACATCCCAACCAAATGTTTCGGTTGGTACCCAACAACCTCCTTTATAGAACACCTCTACATTATCTCAATCACCTCATCAACAACAACTCCCGCATAATGCTTTAGTTTCTTCACAACAACCACAATACCAATTGTAAGGCAATCTACCCCGACGTCTCGCCTAGGCCATATCCCCGTTCCTCGCATCGATTTTACATTTGCAAGTTCAACCACAACACAATGTCCCATCTCGGCCCACACAATAGTCGGCATCACATCAACAACCTCCTCAACATTATTACTATCATAACTCATAATATTTCCATCAACAACTTCCCTATGTGGCCCCCCAATAGTCATAGTAGTACCTTCAATACCAACAAACCTATCTGTAATATCACATTCAAGCTCCTCAGCATCCAGTTGTGTATTCTTATCAAACAAATATGTACTATACCTCACAACAACAACCCCAGTACCAACAAACTCCCTCGACATACTCGCAAGGGATATCATCATCTCACTATCAAAACCCATACACCAACCCTCAGACACTATCTTAGCAGAATCCTTCGCCATCCTACCACCCATATCCATCCAACCCATCTGTCTCAATGCCTACACCACTGGTCAATGTGAACCTATTGGAAATCAAAGCTGCTTTGAAAGATCTCCAAGCAAGGACTGGTAAACAATCCTTTAAATTTGAAGATATATGTCCCTATCCGTTCGATCCATCCATCTCACTAATTCCCTTCCCGAAGCATTTTGAGATACCAAAGTTTGAAAAATATAAGGGAAGCAAAGATCCTAAGGCCCACTTGCAAGAGTCTTACTCCCAGTGTCAAGAAGTTATGCACAATGAAAACTACCTCTTGCTTTTGTTTCCATGGAGCCTGATAGGAAATGCCTAGAATGGTTCATGAGTCTAAAACGAGGGTCCATAAAATCCTTTTTGGATCTTTAAAAAAAAATTGTTTCTTACTTCTTCAATTTGGAAAAGGACACTTATACTTTGGACCTCCTTAAGGAGAAGCAACATGAAGGTAAAACCTTTGCTAGCTATCTTCAAAGGTGGCGAGCATTAGCAAGCCAAATGAAAACCCTTCTCAAAGAGAAAGACATAGTCACCCTCTTTGTGGAGAACTCACATCCCGACATGGCTCACAATTTTAGGTTGCACTGTGTTACCACTTTCACTGAAATAGTGGAAAAGGGACCTACCCTTGAAAATGCCCTTATTGCCAAAGGACACATTAAGATACATAACCATGACAAAGAAAGGCCCTCTGACGATAAGTCACACTTTTGGAATAAGAACAAAAATGCAGCGAATGATGGTGTCACTAACACTAAACATGTTCAGGTTCCTAGTGCATCCCAGAGGCAACAACCATTTGTACCTAATTCCATATCTGTGCCACAGGGGGCATCTCGCCCTCCTCAATATTCAAACTAGAACAGTCAAGGGAATGGCAAACGCCAATATACTCAATTAGGAGAACCCTTGAGCATCATCTTTAATAAGTTTTTACAAGTCAACTATCCAATCATGTACCTTGTCACCAAACCACTTGATGAATCCAAACCCAAACCAATCTATTTTAGGGAGAATGAGTATTGTGAATTCCATAAGATAAAATGGCACACTCTAAATAAATGTCAAGGTCTCAAAAACTATGTCCAAGATCTTATCAATCAAGGAGATATCAAAGTCAACACCAATCAAGCTTCATCATCCAATGCTCAATTACAGATATACCAAAATTCTTTCCCTAACCATAATCAAGGCGCAAGCACCTCCAACAACAATCCTCAAGATAACAACACAAATAATATAAGTTATAAAAATGTACCCCTCAATTATAATGGCGTTGTCCATTACATTGAGTAGGTAGAACCTTGTGTGTCTATTATACATGTTAAAGCTAAAGATCCCCAATGTCTTGTTGCTACCTGATAGTCCCGCATTACGGTCCCTACAGTCTCCACATCCTTCCAATCAAATCCTATAAACTCTTAGTATAACATTCTTGATCACTTGGGAAAGACCCCTACCCAGATCTCCTTGGATCTGCTTAAGTCTTCTCCTGTACATAAGGAAATACTCAACATAGCTTTACAAGAAACTCACATACCGAACGACATCGATCCCACACGATTCCATGTTTTAGTAGGACACTTGGATTTATCTTACCAGCTACACTTCAGTCAAAATTACATGCCAAATATTGATGCCAATCACAACCGTCCTTTAAACGTTGAAGTCTTGGTTGAGCGTAATAAAATAAAAAGGATCTTGGTAGATAATGGATCTGCTCTCAATTTATGTACTTTGAAGTTCATAAAATAGGTAGGGTATACTCAAGCGGATTTGAGTAATCAAATCATCGTGAGAAAGGCTTACAATAATGCATAAAGAAATTCTGAAGGGATTATCAGTCTTCCTATCTAGGTTGGACCTATAGCTCAGTATACTTCTTTTCATGTCCTTGATCTAGACTTACCATATAATCTCCTCCTCGGCCGTCCATGGCTCCATGCCATGCAAGCCATCCCCTCCACGTACCATCAATGCCTAAAGTTCCTGGTTAATGGACAAGAGATCACCATTTATGCCAACCCTCAACCATTTGAATACTGTCATGCTCTAGAAGGATCATTTCCTCATTTACATTATTGTCCTAGGGTCAAAATAAATGGGGGCATCTCAGTCATCATCCTCCAATCCATCATCTACCACGACGGCCACTCCATCTTCCGCCACCAATCCTATAGTCACCAAAGTCCAGATCATTGACAAGGGGTGTGGCAAATATGAGATGCATACTGCTCTAAATGTAGAAACCATGCCACCATCACCACACATGTACAACCAACCTTCATAGGCTACTCCAAAGGAAGACAAGACTATCACCTTCAGTGCAAAAAACATTCCCACTACCACTTTCCGATCTCCTAGTATAAAGATAGATGCACCAGAAGAAGATATGAGTCAATGGGTATACTGTGAAGAACCTCAACCAGATCTGCCTCTAAAGGAATACTTTCAGGAAGCATACCCTTGGTCAGCTAAGTTAGCAGAAAGGAATAACTACCAAGGTGGGGGCCTAGGTAAGGAAGAATAGGGACAGTTGCAACCTATTGATGTAACAAAGCTACTGTGGAATATAGGCCTTGAATATGACAAAAAGAAAAAAGGCCCTGCAACATCATCTAATACCTCCAATAGTGTTACTGTGGAAAATGGTCCCTTGGAGGACATAGCCGAGGAAGAATCCATCATACGTGTGTACGATGATGTTGATCACATAGACCTATTATCCATGTTTGACTGCTTATCAGTCTTTACCATCAACCTTTCTCTTTGCCATCCCGAACTCATTGATTGAGACCTACGTGATAGAACACCTGCTAATATCTCCCTGGATACATATGTCAACCTCATGTTATTGGGGGAAGATGAGCACTCCAGTTGCAAGAAAAAAAGAAAGAAAAATAGAAAACGGTCATTTAGTGAAAACCTCCTCGAGGCACTTCTTGACCTAGAAAAAGTAAAAATAAATGACGCATCTGATAGTGAAAACCTCGAAGAGGCATTGGAGGATGGAGACATTCATCTTCCCCTTGCGGGAACTCAATTATCCACACAATCACCCATCCTAATTGAAGAAACTCAAGAAGTTAATTTGGGTATTGCAAAAAACCCTAAGATCACCTATGTGGCCAAATCTTTATCAGAGCAAGAATATTCAGTCATTGTTTAGCTACTCCAAGATGGTATCATTAACTTTGCTTGGTCATACTTAGAAATTCCATACTTTGACCTTACTTTAGTAGTTCATCATCTGGATGTTCTCCTAGATGCCAAGCTGGTCAAACAGAAGCTCCAAAAAATGTATCCACAGGTAGCATTATTAGTCAAGAAGGAATTGGAGAAATTACTAGATGTCAGTTTTATCAGACCAATTGACTGCTCTGATTGGATCTCCAACATAGTAACTATTATCAAAGGGAAATGACTGTCATCTTCCATGACCTCATCCATATTATCATGGAAGACTATGTTGATGACTTGCTAGGAAAATCCAAAACCAGAGCAGAGCACCCTACCATCCTAAAAAAGATCTTCGAGCAGTTAGAACATTATAAGTTACAACTAAACCCAAAAAAGTGTCTTTGGGGTTACGTCAGGGAAATTGTTGGGTTTCATAGTCTCTCGAAGAGGCATTGAGGTTAATCCTGCCAAGGTGAAAGCTATTTTGTATATGCCACCCCCACACAATCTAAAATAATTAAGAAGTCTCCAAGGAAAGTTGCAATCCATTCGCTGGTTCATAGCCTAGCTCACAGATAAGTGTCAATCCTTTACCCATCTTCTAAAAAAAGACTCCACCTTCTGATGGAACCAACAATGTTAGATAGGTTTCGATAAGATCAAGGAATACTTGGCTCATCCACCAATCTTAATGCCACCGATTCTAGGGAAACCCCTCCTACTTTACATATCTTCCACTTCAGTTGCACTGGGGGAATTATTGGAACAACATGATGAATCATCAAAAGAAAGAGCAATCTACTATATCAGTCAAACATTGGTCGGATACAAATTAAACTACTCACCCATGGAAAAATCTTGTCTTGCAATGGTATTCAGTACACAAAAACTTCGACATTACATGCTTAGCCATCCGGTCAAATTAATAGCAAAAATTGATCCACTAAAGTATATGTTATCCAGAACCACTTTAACTGGTCACATGGCTAAGTAGGTCATGCTCCTAAGTGAATTTGACATAGAGTGCATGGATCACAAATCCATAAAGGGACAACTCATAGCTAATCAGTTGGCAGAGGCACCCCTAGTGGATGCTTATCCTCTAGTCACTGAATTTCTAGATGAAGAAGTTTTCACAGTTATAGAAGCACCTACTTGGATATTGTATTTTGATGGCTCATATACTCATAATGGATCAAGTGTAGGAATTCTACTGGTTACCCCTCAAAGTGACTACATTCCAAAATCGTTCAAGATAGCATTCCCGTGTACCAATAATGTAGCTGAGTACAAAGCCCTCCTCACGGGCCTCTGAATTGCAAAGCAATGGCACATAACTCACTTGAGAGTCTTTGGTAATTCATTGTTGGTCATTAAGAAAGTTAATGATGAATTCCTAAAAAAAGATGATAAGCTGTTACCCTATAAACGCATGGTGGATGATTTCAAGAAATATTTCACCCTCATACAATTTGACCAAATTCCTAGGGTACAAAACAAAGCAGTTGATGCAATGGCTACTATTGGCTCCCTGATTAACATGCCTAAAGATCAAACAAAATGTGAGTTCCTTATGGAACAAATTTTAATCCCAACATATGACATCTCTGAGATTGACATGGTGTGTGACATTGTAGGTCCCGCTTCCCCATGGTATCAAGACATATATGCTTATTTGCGTGATAATATTCTACCCCCAAACCTCACACGAAACCAATGAAATTCCTTTATTCAATGTTTAGCCCGATACATTATTGTCAGTGATACACTTTATCGTCGCGGGTATGATGGAACCCTCCTTAGATGTCTAAATGAGACTAAAGCCCATACTGCACTAACGAAGGTACATAGTGGTGTTTGTGAGGCCCATTCAAATGGTATGGATTTGGCCAAAAGGATTCTTCGAGTTGTATAGTATTGGCCTACATTAGAACATGATACTTGTGAATTCGTGAAGAAATGTCTTCCCTACCAGCAACATGCAGACTTGATTCATGCTCTAGCACAGGACCTTTAGCCCCTACTAGCACCATGGCCTTTCTCTCAATGGGGTTTCGACTTGATTGGAAATATTTACCCTCCCTCTTCTAATGGCCATACATTCATAATTACTACCACTGAACACTTCAATAAATGGGTGGAAGCAATGCCACTCTCGCAAGTCACCGATACTCAAATTTCAAAAATCATCCTTTACCATATTCTTTGCAGATATTGTATCCCATCCACCATCCTTTCCGATAATGGAAAACTTTTAAAAACAAGGCTATCAAACATCTTTGTGACACCTTTCATATCCAGCACCGTTGGTCAACCCCTTATTACCCCCAAGGTAATGGTCAAGCAGAAGCAACCAACAAGACCCTTATCCACATCCTCAAAAAGGTTGTCAATAACACTGGTCGAGATTGGCACCTCCATATTGATCCCATTCTCTGGGCATATCGTACCTCCATTCATACATGGGCCACCTGCTATTCTTTAGTATATGGTGCTGAAGCCATCTTGCCAATCAAAGTAGAGATCTCATCACTAAGGATTTCTTTGAAGAGCCTTATCAGCGAGGAGGATGCTTATGTTGCAAGACTTGCACAATTGGAGTTACTTGATGAAAGATGAATCAAAGCCTATGATCATCTGCAAGCTTACCAAAACTACCTCCAGCGTAACTACCATAAGAAGGTTCATCCTCGACAACTCCAAATTGGTGATCTTGTCCTTAAAGAGAACCAGCGTACTCAACAAGACTACGATAAGAAAGGAAAATTTGAAGCAAACTGGTTGGGTCCTTATATCATAACCGCTAAATATGGATCTGGGGCATATAGACTTGCTACCCTCGAAGGAAATCCCCTTGAAGAACTTATCAATATCATGCATCTAAAAATGTTCTATACCTAGGTCTAATCAATAACCCTACCTACAGAAAATACAAAAAAATAAAAAAATAAAAAAAATCCAAAAATAATAAAGAGAAATAAATTCATCCTATGGTGAAAACCACCTTTCGTGGCACCTTGGATAGGTATGAGTGGTGAAAACCTGGTAATGGGCATCACCCATAGAGGTCTTAATCATTATCTACCTTTCCTCCTAATTACTTTATGACTCCATCCATCCTGTCCCGACATCCTCCCACAGTTCATCTTTGGCCACTTGGTATCTTTTGATTAAGCATTGGACGATTATATGCTATCCATTATCCTAAGATTTTTGTCCTAATCTAAGATTTTGTTGTCAATTTGTCTGTCTACTAGTTTGTGTCATCATCTGGGACCATCCTTTTTTTTTCATCTCCGCCTGGGCCTCCTCCTGTCATGTCGGTCTCTTCTCTGTGGTCTTGGTCGAACTACATTGGCCTTGCACTTTCACGTAGGCAAGGCTGATCATTTGATATTCCCTGGGGCATCTTGACCGACCCATGATGGTCATTCATCATCTGTCATCATTGTCCCCTTTTCGCTGTTATCCATGGTCGGTTGTTCATCTTTTTCGAACTACATTGCCCCTGCGCTTGCATGTAGGCAAGGTCGATCTTTTGATCCACCCCCGGGGCTTTGTTTCATCATTCTCTCATTAGTCTCCATTAGTCCTCTTTTCGCTTTATACATGGTCTTTTCTGGAACTACGAGGGCTCTATGCTTTCACATAGGCAAGGCTAATCTATGATTAGCCCTCGAGCCCCTAGGTCTATAGGATGTATCAGTCTTCAGTCTTGTGACTTGTCTCTCTTGTATTGCATCATTAAGCTATGTCCTTATCTAGTTGGTTATTAACAAATGGAATCCACTGGTATCAGCAAATTTGATCGGGTCCGAATATCATGTGTCATCTCAATCTTTTAGCTTAGTATCCATCATCGGTATCAACAGGATGCATCCTTCCTAACAGACCTCATCAACCTCATCCATCCTCTCAATCTTATAGCAAAGGACGTTTGAAATTTGATTATGATCTTTTGATGTTGTTGGTTTTTGTTTATCATTTGAGCTTCCTATTACAATTAGTTAATATTTCCATAATCTATCATATCATGGTGTGTCTTGGTTGATTCACATAGGGGCATATCTTGATCTTTTATTGTTGTTGTATGCTGGGTTGTCCCACATAGTACCCACCAAGATCCTTGTGATCTTGTGTTACGCTGGGTCATCCCTTTGTGCTTGTGGTTATCCCAATACTTGGCCCAACCAAAGTTTTCGACACTTTGGGGTGTTGGGATAGCCTTCTTGTCTGTGTATTTGTTTCATGCATTTGACACTCACTTGCATTGGTTTCCTATACCCTGGCATTGGGCATCTTATGCTATAGCAAAAATCGGTGCTCCAAAGATGGAAGATCATATTAGGATTGCATTTTATCATCTATTGCATTGCATTCACCCTATGTTTTTGGTTGTGCAAATACTTTACCTTGCTCTCTCCCATTCCTCTTAGGATACTAAAAGTTATTGACAAGTGCCAAATTACACCTGTTTTCCATGGTTGATACACATACATGTCAGTCCTTATTGGCACTTATGACCATGTGTTATTACCTTTCATGATTTACTATTCATATTATTAATTCACTACAACTCCACTACAAGTGCATTATCACATATTAGGTTCATTCTACTAATGATACATACATCACCACCTACATCACAAAGTATTAGAGTCATGCATACATCGCCACCTGCATCATAAAGTATTAGTGTCACTCATAGATCGCCACTTGCATCACAAAGTGTTAGATTCATGCATACATTACCACCTGCATCACAAAGTGTTAGATTCATAATATATCACATCCGACATACATAAACATATACATAAATTTCAACAAATCAAATAAGCATCCATACATAAATCATAAATATATACATGCATGTCAACAAATCAAATAAGCACCTATAGAAAAACATCCACATAAGCCATCATAAATAAATACACATATATCAAATCATCCATCCAACACATGAACATGGTGTTGATAAGGGTCGATATGTATAACATATGCATATATCGAAATCCAAAAGTCTATCACAAAATAATGTCTATCGATGACATCAAAATACATGCCCGTCATATGCAAAATCATAAGATGAAATATCAGTACAAGGCTCTGAAAATAATTGTTGTCTCTTTGACCTATGCATCCACCCTGCACCTGTCAAAAACTCGGTAGCTTGTCATCTCTCGAATGAGCTACCCACATTTGATCTCTATGGTGAATCAAGTACTGATCTCCTACCTAGCAAAACACCCTGTGAATCACTAAAACCTCGGGTCCGTGTCCCCAACATCTGGGATGGCGTTGACATTTGTGGTTTCTGCCGAACATACTAGAACATTTGCTGAGTCGGGTCTAGAAATGCATGATAATACATGGCCATCCAAAATCCTGCCTCCCTCGCATTCTCCTCTTGCTCAACAACCTAGACTTGAGCATAATTCCACTCATGATGATACCTATCCTGATCTCAAGTGATCACTCTCCTCTCCTACTCCCAGGCCTCTTAGGATAGTTGTCATTGCGCTATCTCTTCTTGAACGTGATCTCTCATCTCCTCGGTAGCCACTGCCCTAGCCACTACTATGTCCCTCTCCCCCTGTAACCCCTATGTATCTATCCCTATCACATCACCAGCCTACACTGACTGCAACTGAGTCACTGTTGCATCCTGCTCTCCCTACAACATCCCTCTCCCTCTGTACTAACTACAACTAAGCCACTGTTGCATCTTGCTCTCCCTGCAACATCTACATTTGCATCTTTGCCGCATCTCTCTCCCTCTATGCAGCCTATGACCAAGCCACCGCTGCATCCCTATCCCTCTGTAGCTCATGTACTCTCAAAACTAATGCATCTCGCTCTCTCTGCAGTGATGATACCTCTGAAACTGCCTCCTCTCTCCTCCTCTAAAGAGACTATATCTATGCCTTTTCCAACTCTCTCTCACTCTGCAAAACCTGAACTTGCGCCTGCTCCACATCCCTCTCTACCTCTATAGCCTACACCTGCACCTGCGCTACATCTCTCTGCTGACATAATACGGGCCTGCTCCCTCACCTAGCCCTCTCTCTCCTACATCAACCCCATATCTTCGACTATCTCCTCTAAACAATGCACTCTGTCATGTAGCTCATCTCACTCTCATCAGAGATCATCTATCTGCTGCCCCATGTTTGCTGACCCTTGATATGCCATCCCCTCTGGCTCCCCCCTGGCCTGTAATATAACAACCTCTGCCTATAGTTTTTCACGGTCCCAACTAACAGTAGCCAACTCATCCCGTACCCCCTGTATGTTGGCCCACAGTCCATCTCTCTCCCTATCCACCACCTCTACCTGTGAGGATAGGTGGTCAAGCATAAATCCATAATCTCTTTGACTGAATGCCTGTACCCTTAATAGCTCGATCCTGAGTTTGATCACCTCTGCCTCAGCTATCCTCCATCTCTGATCTATAATCCAAAGCCTCTCCACAGTGTCTCTCAACTGAGCAGTAGGATCCTCTAATGCCACACAAGGAACCACCACCAATGGCTTTGCAACCACAACATCCATATCTGGAACATCTCCATCTATCTCCATAACATCATTGCCCCCTTGCACTCTTGCTCCTGCTAAGTCTCACGGTCCTCCACAGTAGGCTAGACCCGAACTCTCTATGGCTGACCATGCCTCCCCACTCTCATCAGTCTCCTCAACTTTCCTACAAACCTTGTCTCCCCCTCTAGCTCCTCCTTATCCTTGCTCCCCCTATCTCTACCATGGAAGGCCCCTGCTCTGCCATGCTCTGGACCCTCCTCTTTCATCCCCTACTTGCCATCCTCTCTGACTGACCCCTGGCCTCAATCTCCCCCTCGGCTCCATCCTACTAACCACCCCCTCCCATCTCCTCCTACTCAACCTGCACCAACACTCTCCTCCGCCGTACTCTACCTCCTATGCTTGTCTGCGAAACAACTCCAACCTCCACCACACGTATCATCTCTAGCTCTAGCTCATCCTATCTTACTACATCTGGCTCTAGACCTATCCCACCATTGGGTCCTGCTCCATCCAACTCCACCCTAGCCCTCCTTCTCCTCTTTGGCTGTCCTACCGCCTCAACCTCATCCTCCTCTCTACCTTGCTGACCACCACCCTCTACATCCCCCTATTGTCCTACCAATCTCACATGCCCTCCCCTCTATGCCTGTCTCCTATCTTTGTCCTCTCTCACCCCCCGGTGCTCATTGTCTGATCTGAATCCTACGACTCCTACAATAGGAACCATCGATGTAATCCTCTCCCATCGGTGGTTACGACACCACCGGCCATACCATATCATCACTCATGCATCCTCCATCCCAACATCTCTCCCTGGGTAGGGCACCTGCACTGTTTCCACCCACACCACTCTAGCCTCCCTTAGTCTCAAAGCAGGTCCCCATGGTCGCTCCTTGGTAAGTCAACAAAACCTAACAGACACCTTCAGAATATGCTATACCAACACAAACTGTCTCAACACTCTTTCTGGTTGATGCATCTCCACTATGTGCGGCTGACTCCCAATCAAGACACACCAACTCATAAAATAGCCCTTATGTCTATCCTCCTCCTCCCTCCATCCTTTGAACCATTGATACATATACAAATGCCATAATATATCCCTCTCCTGTAGGCCATCTATCACTCTCTACCACCCATCCATATCCCCCTGTATCTCATACCGCAAAACCCAACCCCTTGCCTCCCCATACCTGTAGGCCATAGGCTCCCTATCATCCTCTCCTACATCCCTAACTACTATAGGTCTTGTCACCATAATGTGCTCCCATGCCCACACTTGTAGTAGGGTTGTGTGTGTCAAACTCACTGACCTCCAGTAGCAAATCACATGCATATCCTTATATAATTTCACTAATACACAAGTACCCCATGAGATCTATCCCTTGTGCCACTCGACAATATGTCGAATCACCTCCATGTACCGTAGACTACAAAACCGCTTGCTATGATTCGGTAAAAATATCCCACTAATCAGTCCACACAAAAATAATTGTAGGGGTGGTATTCTCACTGACAAACATTTTTCCAGGTCCAACTACCCATTCTGTATGGGCAGATCCGCATCTCCAAATAACACTAAAATAGTGTGATCTAACTCTGCCCCTCTCGATACCACATCACTCACTAACACCCCCATTATTGACAACTTCAAAATGCGCAATACATCCTCCAACGTCACTGTCATCTCCCTTGTTGGAGGATGAAATGTCAATTTCTGTCAACTCCATCTCTCTATCAATGTTGTTAGCATCGCTCAATGTGCCCTCATCACCGAAACTTGTAGAGAATGCAATAACCTTGCATGATCCAATGCTCTATGATCTACTCCGGTCATCGCTGCTATGGTCATTGTTAGTACCTTCGACCATCACTCATGTGTCTATAATCACTCAAAATTATGCATCCATATTGCTTGATTGTCAGTACACCTTATTCCCAACCCCGAGACATTGCTCCTTTTCCTTTCTTCTTTTATTTTGTTTTTCTCTCTACTTCTTTTTGCTTTGCCCTTGTCCGGGCAAACCTATCTTCTTGGCTAAGGCAGATGCACCCCTGCACCTGGGCGAACCTGCCCCAGTCTGGGGCGGATGTGCCCTCGCGCTGAGGTAGACTTGTCCCATGTCAGGGTGGATTTTCCCCAAGTCGGGGCGGACCTGCCCCGAGATCGGGGCACCTTTTCCCCCAGCCGGGGCAGACCCACCCTGAGACCAGGGCGCCTTCGCCCCCAGCCAGGGCAAACTAGCCTTGAGGCTGGGGTGACTCTGCCCCATGTCGAGGCAGACTCGCCCTGAGCTGGGGCAACTCCACCCCTAGCCAAGGCGGATGCACCTTGCGTTGGGGTGACTCCACCCCCAGCCAGGGTGGATATTCCCTGCACTAGGGTGAATCCACCCTAACCCGGGGTAGATATGCCCCACGTTGGGGATACTCCGCCCCAAGCCGGGGCGGGTGCACTCGGCGCCGAGGCGACTCCACCCCAACCCAGGGTGGATACGCCCTATGTTGGGATGACTCCGCCCCAAGTTGGGGTGGGTGTGCCCCGCGTCGGGGCAACCCCACCCCAAGCAAGGGCGGATGCGCCTCGCGCTAGGGTAGACCTGCCCCAGTTTGGGGCAGATTTTCCCCTCTCGGGACCTTGGCAGCCCCTCCCCTCTCCCTAAAATGATGACTTTTCCCTACCCATCCATAAAATTTCAAACCTATCCATTTTTCTATTCTATTGTGCAAACAAAACCCATATTTTATATTTTCCCTAAACATTAAAAAATGTGCTATAAATGTTTTAAATGCACCAAAGGAGTTTTGTTACTAATCCAGTGAGGCACCGCATATTGGGTGTGGAACCTCTACACCTCATCCGACTGGTGAATGATATTAGAGTCGTAATCCTGCGACATCCTTGCTCTTTCTCCTCTTCCTCTTCCTCTTCCTCTCCTCTCCTCTTTTCTCAGCTACTACAGTGACAATGTGACAAGGTAATTTCTAAAATTACCTTTTAACCCCTTCCCCCTCCTTTTTTTCATTTTAAAATAAAAGGTATTTTTTAACTTTTATTTACCTTTTTTCTCCTCCAATTAATTCCCTCCTTTCTCGGTGCTGCCATTTGCAAACCGTGTGTCCGATCAACTCCATTCAAAATCCAAAGTTGTTTAGTTTTTCAAACTCTATCCAATGGTGTCTTCCATTTCTTCCTATTGAGAAATCATCTGAGGCCCCTTTTTCTTCCCCAGCCGCCCTCTCGAGGGGGCATACCCTACCATTTTCCATCCATCCCTTTGTGGCAGTCACTGGGGCATCTCCCTCCTTTTTCCCTCCATTTGGGCAACTCATTCAACCTATTTCATGCTAGGGCATCAAGCCCTATCACTTCCTTCACCATCAACATTTTATTTTTCTTCAAAACACTATTATTCTAACAATATTTTGAAGAGGGGAAAAATGTAGACATCCAAATTTGATCACTCCCATACGATCAAATTTACCTCTTTATTCATCTATTCTATCAATATTAATTTTTTTAATTAATATTACACTTCCTGCCTAAGGTCCTTAAAGTATTTAATTTAACAATTAAATGCTTTACCTTACATCCTTTCCTTCTTTAAATTAAATAAATTAATCAATTTATTTAAATTAGCCATTTAATCTTTTTGAATAAAATCAATTTAAAATTCTTCTTTTTTCTCTTTCCTTGTCACATCCTCCATAATCTCTTTCTAATCTGGATTAATTTAATTAATTCATGATTAAGATGTGCATCCTGTTAATCAATGATTAATGTCACATCCTGCTACATTTTCCACTTGCTTTTAATCTCTTATTAATTATCCTAATCAGGTATTTGCACAACCTTAATCAAAGTCATTAGCCACTTTTAGCACCCCTTTTTAGTCAACCTTATCATTTTCCTTTCTTAGCATTGACCCTCTTTCCCATGGAATTTTTAATTCACATTTATTCATCCTAGGTCTCTCCCCTCCCCATGTGAATTTTTAATTCACATTTTATTCTTTCAAGACTTATCTTATCACCATGCAACTTCTAGTACATTTGACTTGTCACCTCATTCACATGTGACAAATCCCCACCTTTTTGGAAACCCTCTCTTATCCACTAGATTCTCCCAAGAATGTTAAATTAATTCACATTTATTTCTCCATCCACTTTCCCTTTTCCCATGGGGATTTTTGAGGAATTCCAAAATTCTTCAAATGTCCCTTTCATCCTCACTTGGGGACAAGAAGTTCCTTTTTGAGGAAATCTTCTCATCCCCCAAGATACTTGTCCTTCCTCCACATCATGTACCTCCCTTCCACCTCATTTTCACATCATCTTATCCTAGGTCATCTCACATTTCACATGTCAAGATGTGAGGGCTTGTAAGTCCTCAACTCACCATAGCCCCACATCTTGACCTTGTTGGCTCAATCTCAACAATTGAATTCTCCAGAGAATTCAAATTTTTCTATAAATACCCCCCCTCTAATGCATTTGGGAACACTTAGTCATTTTGCACCTACATGCTGTTATTTTGAACACTCAACTCACAATCATCTTCTCTTACTTAGCCAAGTCATTTTATCCATTTGCATTTGCATCCCACCATATAATCAATCTTGAATTTAGTCATATCAATAGCCATCCAAGGAGCACACAAGCACTCCAAATCAAGGGCCAACCAAGGAATTTCAGCTACAAAGAGAAGGTATAATCATTCACAATTTTCTTTCATCTTATATCTTTTTATTAACAATTTCTTAGGCTAATCTTGAGGTGTCCCTTTGTGTTTTTCCTCATTTTATTTTAGTTATTTTGCATCTTTAGAATAGGACTAACATTTAGGATCACAAAATGTGTACGTGTATGTGTGATATCTATTGATGATTAATGTTATGATTATCTTTCAATTGAAATCTAATTCTTTTATGATGGCTAATGTTTGAGGGCTCATCCTTAAATAAAAAATATTAGATACTCAATTCAAATATTTTTGTATGAAACTTGACAAATGATAAAACTATAGGGAAAAAATAATGTTCAACAACGAAATGCTAATGAAATTAAGTAATGTTGATAAAGTTGAGAGAAGCTAGTGAAGGTGACCTATCAAGGGTAACAATGTTGAACTATTGTTGAATTTGTTCCAATTGGTGCCAAGGATAATAAGCAATTACTAGTGAAGTCCTATACAACAAAAGTCATCGAAAATTTGGGTATGCCAATTTTTAGGAAAATATTTTATAGGAGACCAATCTATTATTTTTTGGATGACTGTTTTTAGAATATAATCTAGTTTGTAATGATAAAAAAGTCATTCAAGGAAGTGAGTCAAGTTTATAACGAAATTAAAAGAAAAAATATATGGAAGAATTAAATTTGTTCCTACATAAATCCATGTTACTACTACTGACATGTTGCCTTACCTTTAGCTTTATGTGCTCATGCTCTTGGATGCTACATTGGGGGTATATGTATTTGAAAGGTATTGAAGCCGAGAGGCTTCTTACACTCACATCAACGAGTATGTGTACATTTTTATTCTCTCCATTTAAATTGATGTCTACTAACTCGTCGTAAAGTAAAGTATTTATCAATAGAGTTATGCTTTTAAATCAGATTTTAAAGTAGTTTACATATTGCAAAAATTTCCTTGTTTTAGACAAGATAATCTTGAATATTTTTTTAATATCAATTTAGAATTCTTATTTAATTGTAATATTATATTTAAGATTTTTTTTGTTATACGTAAGCTTTAAAAGTAAGCATTATCATCATCTTTTTATAGTTTTACTATATACATGACATTTTTAAGGAAATATAATATAGTATTCTAATTTATAACAATAATATATATCATTTTATAATATTTGTTATGGAAATACATATTAATTTAGAAGATTTTCAAGAAACTAAGATATACATGATTTTTAGTTTATAATATTTGTTATGGAAATATATATTAATGTACAATATTTTCACGCTTTTATAATTTTTAGAAGCTTTTTAACAAGATTATCTTGAATATCTAATACAAAATTAATTATATAAAAGGATCTTTAATATAGTTTAATATCTTTTAATTTTTTAAAATAAAAAATTAACTAACATCTATTTTCATGCAAAGGGATTGTTGTCTTCTTCATTGGACTGAACTTCATCTTCAATTTTTTTGAGCAAGAAGGACTGCACTGTGTTGCAAGGTCAGTTACTTTCTAATCTCACTATTATCACTTTTCTTAAAAATCTCTATAAATAATCAAAACAATGTTCAATTTAGTCAATTCAAAAGTATTTAATGTGTCAAATAATAGTTTCTTTTATATCTAAAATGCTTAGAATACATTTCAAATCTTTTTAATCATTTATAGTAATTTTACAATTCATTTATTGGCCAAGAGCATTGAAAACCAATATTTGAACCTCATAAAATTTAGTATTCAATTTTCCATCTATTTGAAATTTGATACTAAGTATTTCTCTTTTATCATAACATTAATATTCATCTTTTTTTAACTTTTATTTTATTATAGAGCATTTTAACATTGAAACTTTAATTATAGGAAATTATAATATTATGTATGGTTTTTATGCTACTTTTGATTTAATCAATTTTCCTTATTACATTATTCTACTTTATCAAAAGAGTAATCACAACATTAGAAGAATAGATAAAATAATTTTAAAAAATAAATCAATTTTATAGATATGGGTCGATGAAGATTGAATTTTGAATTGAATGAGCAGAGGAGACAATAGCAAAGAGAGCACCAAAGAGAATATCGACGAAGGCAACATGAACAAATGACAAATGTTCAAAGAGAAGAACAAAGAAGGAGACACAATGAACTCAAAAGACGAAGATATGTTAGACAAAGAGAAGAAGTAATAGCACAAGAATTAGAAATTCAAATTAGAGAGGAGATAAATATGATTACAAATAGTCGTCAACAAACTATTGAAGAAATATTTCATTCTAAAAGACAAGAAAGACAACAAGTTGATCCTCAATCAAGTGAGAGCTACAACAATGCATCCAATGCAAACACTCAATTCAATCTTGAAAATGAAGTTTCAAGATCAATAGATCGTGTATTAGGAACACCTCAACATGAAAGTCATTGATATGAATTTAGGTGTAGAAGATAATTTACAAAACATGCCAAACCCAAATGGAATACTTCATTGTGGTTTTCAAAGTTTTCAAATGCAATTTTGACATCGATTAGATAGCTTCAAAATGCCAAACATATGTTATGTTTGTCAAGAATGCTATGTAGGAATCAAAGTATCTCGAACCTCTAATGGACCTATATGCACTAGATGTTGACAAGAGAGACAAAATAATAGATTTTTAGCTTCAAACAATATGGACCCTGGGCCACAACCAAAGGAGCTTGCAAAGTCCACTCTAGTAGAAGAAATGTTGATTGCACATGTCAGCCCAATAAAACAAGTTACACATGCAATAGGCAGTCAGTATAAATACAAAGGACACAATCAGTTTTCCACAAAATGTGGAACATGTTTCAAAATTTCTACCACATTCAATACAAAATTTGTGAATCATTATTGTTTGAAGAAGGGATCAACGTGACAAAAATTATAAATTTATAGTTAATAGAGATCGTGTCTATAAGGAACTAAAGTACAAGTAGACCATGACAAATATTATTCAAATGCCATAATTGATGAAAATTCTATCAATGATTTGGCAAGAAATTCCAAGGAAAATATTTTCAACAGATTACAAATAGTACATATGGAATTTGATTATGATACAAATGAAATCATCCTTGTCAGTCTAGTCATAGAGACAAATGAAGCTAATGTAATTGAGCATACAACATCAATGGTTTCTAAACCACCCAATGCTCAGAGAGAAATGTAATTGATTCATGCATGGGTTAATAACCCTAATGCAACAAATTCAACAACATTGATTGATTGGATAGGAATAGGTTCATCTCCTATAAATGAATATGTCACTTCAAGATTACTTGATATGGTATTTCCAACATTATTCCCTGATGGTAGATGTGATTGGGTAGAACCACAAATGAGATGAGTGCATCTGCATGAATTTTTCAAGCATTTAATGTGCTATAGGGATTATTTCTTTGGTAGTCATCCAAGGTTTAGATATTTCATGATGAACATGATAATGAGACATCGTGCACAAAATTCATCAACTGTATTCATAAAAAGAAAATTTCAAGGCATGCCAATCACCATCAATGAGTCACATGAGCATATGGAAAACATGCCACACTCTCATCTAGCCGATAGGTTGATGTGGTTTGGAACAAAATTAAGGGGTACAAGGCCATATTGGACAAAATATCGTGCAAAAATAATTGACATGATTCATCAAATAGGTTATCCTACAATATTCTTCACCTTAAGTGTTGCAAACATGTATTAGCTTGATTTACATGCATTAATGGCAGGAACACAACCAACTACGCCAAGGGAGGCTCAAAATTGGAGAAAACAAAATGTTATTGACTATCCTCATATAGTCACACATTACATGCACTTGAGACATTCAATATTCAGAAAAGAAATACTAGAAAAAGGAATGAATGCTAAAGATTATTGGTGCAGATATGAGTGGCAACATAGGGGATCACCGCATGTCCATGGATTCATATGGATACATGGAGCACCAAATATGGACAATATTAATTGGTCAAATGAAGAGCAACATAAAAGTGTTGAAAGATATTTCCATTGTATTGTTTAGGCATGGAATCCTAGAGAAGATCCACAACAACGAAACATACAGGCATGTTTAAAAAGTTTGGACGTATACATGCAATATAGTAACTAGACTATTTATAGTCTACAATATGACTAATATATTTTCATTTCCAATTATACACATTCCAAAATTATTCTCTCCATCCATGTCTTAGAAATGCAAGACAACTTGCAGAGATAGATGTTGACCATGAATATGAAGAAATCCTAAACTATGTACAACGACACACAATGTGCAGGGAAGGTGCATGCCTACAAAAAAAGGGAGGAATAATGGTTTGCAAGTAATTGTTCGAACAAGTTAAACTATTTATATCAAAGTGGAATATAATATAATTGTGAAGTACTAAAGTAGATGACATATTTATATTGATTGTAGGTATAATTCTCCTTGGACATTGAATTTAGAGGGATCCAAATTATATGAAGACATAGAAACAGGTGAAATTTTATTTGAGCCAGCCAGAAATGATGATAGAGTAAACTCACAATCGACACATATTGCAATTATGGAGAGAAAATCTAGATTGGGAACCTGCTCTATCTAAACATGTTGTGATAAAATATATTGTAAAGTATGCAACAAAAGCATAGAAAAGCTCTAAAACATACCAACAGATGTTGATGTGTCTTACAAACACAAAAAAATGTAGATGATTTAGCTACAAGAGCATATAGAAGGCTTTTAATAAAGACTGTTATAGAAGAATATTGGAGCTCAAGAAACATGCCACATGCTACTAGAACTTCCATTAGTAGGGAGTAGCAATTTTTTTTTCAATCTAAATCTATCATGTGAGGTGTTCAAACCTATAAGTATAAATGATGAAGAAAATAATGAAGAATAATTGACAAATTTCATCGATGGATACAAAAAAAGGCCTTTGTGTATGGAACCTATCACACTGATTGATGCTGCCAAGTCATTGATATATAATCCTAAAAGAAAAAGAGATAACAAATGGGAGTGAAGTCAAATAACTGCTATTGCTAGAGTATTTCCTAGGTTTTTATCCATTCCTCCATGTGAGTCAGAAAAATGGAATGACTTTTTCTTATCAGATTTATTATTGTACAAACCATTTTATGATGTGGAAAGAGATATTGGTCATGATAATGACTTCATAATAGCAAATTGGGAGTCATTTCAGTATAACCCTTGGCACGTGGAGCAAAGAGAAACTTTAGAGAATACTGAAAAAATTAGTGATTATGAAATTGAAGACAATGAACCTACTCAACAAAATATTATAGAGCATGAATAGGAAATAATATCTAGACTACATAACGGTCATAATACAAAGTTTCAAAAATAGATATGTTGGGTAGAAGAGATGTTGATAGGCAAATAAACTAATGTAATGAATACCAAGGTGAAGTGTAACAAATCAAGCAATGAATTTCATAAGAAACATGAGAGATCATGGGTGTCTCATACATGATGGCATACCATAGTGGATAGACTATTCAAACCTTAGTGATAAAAAAATAAAGGTTCTCAACATAATTATGGAACACTACCATAATAACCACAATTCATCACCCTTGTTGATGATAATTCAAGGAAAAACATGAATAGGAAAGTCATATCTAATTGGTGCTATTAGTTAAACTCTTGAAAATGCAGTGATTCTGAGTCATTCTCCCTTTCTCTTACTTGCACAAACTCGAGTTGCAACATTCAACATAGGACCATCTATAGTGCATTCAAAATTGAGAATCCCAAGAAGAGATTTTTCTCAACTAGAAGGAGCAAGACTAACAAGCTTTCAAGAAGAGATAACACACATAAAATACATTTTGATTGATGAAATGAGCTTCATTGGTCAAAACATGCTAGAGAACATAGATTCTCAACTCCGACAAGTATTCCCACAAAATGCAAACATTAACTTTGCAGGTATACCCATGATTATGATTAACAAAAATGACCATTTTATATTCTAATACAAGTAATTCACGTTATGAAACTTCTATAGCTATGAAGGTATATAGTATTGCTAATTTTTTATTGTTTATATTTCAATTATATCTATGATTTTGGTTGAAGATTTGGGTCAGTTGCCTCTTGTGAATGATAGACCAGCATATGATAGCAATAGAAGAGCTAAGTTTCTATGGGAAGAATTAAAAACTATGGTTACTTTAGATAAAATATTTAGACAAGATGGAGAAAACATCCACTAATAGAGATTTCGTCAACTTTTGAAAAATATTAGAGATGCAAACCCAACAATTGATGATTGGAGATTGCTTATGAAAAGAACCGCTATTACCATTGATGCAACAAAGCCATGAAGAGTTTGAAAATGGTGTTCATTTGTTCTCAACAAATGATAATGCTCATAAACATAATAAGAAAATGTTATAGTCATTGAAGCATCTTGTTGCGTGTGTAGTGTTGCAACAAAATTAGGAAGTATTAATGCAATAGAAGGGTGCTCAAATGATGAGCTTGATTTGCAATTATTGATCAATAAGGATGTGAGGGTAATGTTGAATTCAAATTTTTGGATACAAGCAGGTCTTGTAAATGGAGCTCTAGGATATATTCGAAAGATTGTATACAAAATTGGAAGTGGTCCACAAGAACCACCAACATATGTAATGGTTGAGTTTGGTAGCTATTCAAGAATACTGTTTGATGGCTGTAATCCAAATACAATTCCAATTACAACAATACAAAAGGGGAGGACCATCCAAATGCCATTAAGATTGGCTTGGGCATTGACAATTCACAAATCATAGGGTTTGACTCTTTCAAAAGCCACTATTGATATTGGATCAAGAGAAAGAAAATAATTGACATTTGTCACCATATCCCTTATAAAAAACTTACACGGCCTAATAATTATGCCAACATTCACATATGACTGTTATGAGAAAATGAAAGTGGGTAGACAACTTGCCAAAAGAAAGGCTAAAGAAAATAAACTGAAAATTTTAGAAGATAATTGATGTAATATATTTTCTTCAATGTTGTTTCAATGAGTATACTCAAATTTTTAAAGGTAATATATATTTATATGATTTTTTGTTTCATGCTACTTTTAATTCTTCTATGTTTAATGCATTGAAAATTCAACAAACAAATGTTCCTAATGTAAAAAAATAATGATACTTTTCAAATGTTTCTAATGAGTCATAGTAAATCTAAAATTCATTTGGTACCCACGTGGATTCTTCATATTTCATTGTGCATAATTTAAAAAATTGGTATGTTTCATATGCTTTTCACATATTCAATAAGTTTTTAGTACTTTAATTTAATATATTATAAGTTTCTTTGATATTATAAATTTGCATAATGTTTACTCTCTTATATGCAATTTTCTCAAAAGTTGAATTCAAATATATATTTTTTCCTATTTAATACTAATGTCAAAGAAAATAATGATTTTCCTACAGGTGAGGAAGATGTCACATAATGTGCATACATCATGGGTGTCCATTTGGTTTTCGAAGTATCACTACCGTCTTCCATTCAATGTCCTCCTTCATATAGAGGAGTTGAGTGTCCGTTATTGGTTGAGAGAGAAGATCGAGTCAAGAAAATTAACAATAATGGACCAAAAACCAGTCAAAAAAATTATTAATTATGCTATGTACTTTAACTTTATCTATGAATCCAAGGTGAAAATGCGCTTAGATGCAAAATTTAACAATCTTCGTATTAAAATTATAGATTTTTGTGATCGGTCAGTTCATCTATATCGTGAGGTTTGAGATCTTTACCTTATAAGATATATTTGGAAGGTCACTATTAAGCCAACAATGACCATTAAAAAACACAGTCTATGTGATGAGCTTAGTATGAAATTCATGAGATTTTTTAAGGTACAATCACATATTAGTTATCACACGGGACCACTTGAGGAATGGTTGCTTTCTACTTTAAAGTTAAAATACTCCATCATATTCATGGTGCATCAGGTCATGCCATCATTCAGGTTGTTACATGCACACCATGGGATACCTACATTGCACGTCGTTAAGTCCAATGTGACAATTAAAGTTTGAACTATTCTTCATGATAGTGATAATGCACAGTTACTAGTGCACAAGTGGTTAACAAACTTAAAGTAGTTTTGAAATATTATTTGACAAATGTTAGTAAAAAAATTATAGATAAATTATCTATGACTAAATTCAATTTTGAAAATATTTTTTAAATATTGTTTAAAACTTATTAACAGTGCATAAATATTTAACTAAGTCAAAATATTTTTTTTAACAAATTGAAAGTGTTTGTGTTCTAATAAAATGGAAATGATTGATGTTGATGTTATGTTCTGTTATATACAAGTTGGTATGATTTTAAGTTAATCTTTATAAAAACTAAAATCAGATACTTACAAAGCTATAGTTAATCAAAACATTAAATTATAAGTTTGGGGAAGAATTCCACTAAATTTTAATGTCTAGCCTTATATATGGGAATTGAAATAAACAATTATGAAAAATATAATCAAATCATATATATATATATATATATATTACTTTTGAAATGAATGTGGTGCAGGAGCATGCGTGCAGACAGGTGATCAATACCACCCAAAAAGAATTGTTAGTTTGTTTTTCACAATTTTGATTTGTCTTGGTTTGTCATTTCTCTTTGCACAATTTGCTTACAGTGGTCTTTTAACAATGTTGACATCATCTAAAGCACCTTTCATATTCTAATTCCTTTAAGACAAAGCCATCAAGGAAATGAATAAGTGTGCTACTTAAGAGAAATTAATGGTGTATGCAAGAAAATGGTAGGGGTCGAGCTCATTAAGCTAAACAAAACAAATAACAAGAGAAGGTTGCATACTAAAAGATAAATTACAGTTATGAAATGATAAATTGCCAATTGCAGGGGAGAATGGTGTTGCCCAAGAAGGAGAAAGGACATGCAAAAAATGGAGATGAAAAGGAATGCTATTACAAGGTCTTCATAAATAATTAAAATGCAAGAAAAAAAAAGAACGGTGAAAGAGGAATAGCACCTTGTTTCTGAGACTGGATGGAATACGAAGGAGCAACAAAAGACTTGGCATTTTAAAACACAGAAGAGAGGATATAGAATGGGACAAAGTTGCGCCATATAAAGAAAAAGGATTAGTGTATTTTACTGAAGTGGGGAAGGGGCTACGTAGGAGAAAGAGAAGATCCCAAGGGGTTGTATGCAAGAAAGAGGAGAGAGCTCTTACACTTTGGGTTTCAAAGCCCGTGATGAGGAGGAGAAAGATATGCCGACTGTGTAGTGAGTCTATAGGTGAGAGTGAGGAAAGAGGGGCGACAAAAGATAAAAAAAACCTTGCAGATGAAACGTAGTAAAGAACACATGGGTGGAGAGAAAGCTCAATGCAAAAAATAAGAAGAAGATTTGTTGTGCAAGGAAGAGAGTAGGCTGCATTGAAGTTGATAAAGAGACTATGCCAAGATGAGGGAAGGTAGATTTATGTGATAGTTATTGTCATGTAAGTTGTTTAGAATTGTACAAGGATTAAGGGGTCGTGTATGCTAGGAATTTTTAAGTAATTTCAACAGGTATTAAGGAATGTTGAATGGATGATTGATAATTTAGTTTGGTGGAGGATAACTTGTAGGCCAAGGATTGAATTGAGCAGATCCAAGCCATGTAGATTGCAAAGAAGTGTAGAATAGAGGGAAAAAATGAAAGAGTTGGTTAGTTGAAGTGTGAGGCCATAATACAACAAATGTAATTGAAAAGTGAATTAAGTTAATAAAGCCCGAGTTTGCTTGCAATTGGTGTTTCATTGGTTGTATAATTTGTTTTGTGTTTTGAGTTAGTACCCTCTACATCAATTGGTATCAGAGTGGGTAATCTTGAGAGTGGAGAGGATCCACCAAGACCTGTAAGTGTTATGTGAGCAGATCATCAACGGGGAGGCAATTCGCACTTAGTGGAAAGTGTGTGAAGTGGTTGTGAAGAAGCTAGTGAGAGCTGTTGTAGGTTTGTGAGGAATCTTGGCAGCGAGAGAAGGAGCGTGCAACCATGACAAAATGTGTTTGCAGAGTGTGTGATTGTAGCAGGCAAGATGGGTTGGGTCATGAAGAGACCCGTGCAGATATTATTTTGGGAATAGTATTGGGATAAAGTGGAGGATGAGATGATTGAAAAGATGGGAAATTTTTTGTGAAGAAGTAAGAAAGAATGAGGTGAGGCTTGAGGAATTGTGTGAAATGTTGAAGAAGATGGTTCGAGGAAAATCAAAAGAGTGTTGGGAAGAGTGAGAGGAAAATGGTGAAGAGTAGTGAGAAGAAGGTTCTCTTGAAAGAGGATAGCATGAGAAGAAGAGTAAGGATAGAAGTCCAAGATGAAAAGAAGATGTAGCCCCTACCAAAGAAGTTGTAGTGAAGACATGTCGGGAAGGAGGTTGGAGAAAAAGGAAGAAAAGAAAGAAGTGAGTAGCGAAGAGGTTGCAACAGTGAAGCATGGTGAAGAGGATTTGTTGTTGACAATTGAGGAAGAATGCAAGATGGAGCTCGTTGATGTAGCGAAGAGAGTAAAATGAGAAGTTGTAGCTGAGGAGGAGGTGGAAGATTTTGCAGTGAAGTTTGATGTTGCAACTGCGAGCAAGGTTGAGGTAAATCAGATTTGTGAAGTTATTTCATTTTCAAATGTGGTAGTAGAAGATGAGATGGATAGATCACAAGAACATGTAGCAGATGTTGCATGGTTGTGTGTAGAGTTGGTTAAGGATGTTGCAAGGTATTGGTGCAGGTGGATAATTAGAGGTGGGTTTGAACCCACGGAAGAGGAGGGAAGTGTGGAAAGCATTTGGTGGAGGAGGTTGAGC
This sequence comes from Sequoia sempervirens, assembly GCA_007258455.2. NCBI lineage: Eukaryota > Viridiplantae > Streptophyta > Pinopsida > Cupressales > Cupressaceae > Sequoia > Sequoia sempervirens. The sequence continues at coordinate 210,222,052 of VDFB02373365.1, forward strand.
TTTGGTGGATGTGAGTCCAAGAGGGGAAAGAAGAAGAGGGTGAAGAGTTGTTGGAGGATGGTGGTGTGTATTCCAACACAATGTTGGAAAAGATAGAAGAAGGATTAAATTTTTAGCACTTTGACAACGAAAGAGTTTGTTGTAGGTTGATGGCAACTTGGAAGTGTAGTGCAACTACACAACTCCATCATTGCTAGCATATGCTCACAATCTTTCTACTTGGTTGTCTAGTGCAGGAGCACACAAGTGGACAGGTGATCAACACCACCCAAAAAGAATTGTTAGTTTGTTTTTCACAAATTTGATTTGTCTTGGTTTGTCGTCTCTCTTTGCACAATTTACTTACAGTGATCTTTTAACAATGTTGACATCATCTAAAGAACCTTTCAAATTCTAATTCCTTTAAGACAAATCCATCAAGGAAATGAACAAGTGTGCTACTTACGGTGTATGCAAGAAAATGGTAGGGGTCGAGCTCATTAAGCTAAACAAAACAAATAACAAGAGGAGGATGCATACTAAAAGATAAATTGTAGTTATGAAATGATAAATTGCCAATTGCAAGGGAGAATGGCATTGCCTAGGAAGAAGACAAGACACACAAAAAATGGCAATGAAAAGGAATGCTATTACAAGGTCTTCATAAATAATTAAAATGCAAGAAAAAAAGAATGGTGAAAGAGGAATGATTCCTTGTTTCCAAGGCCAGATGGAATATGAAGGAGTAGCAAAAGACTTGGCCTTTTAAAGCACAAAAGAGGGGATATAGAATGGGAAAAATTCATGCCATATAAAGAAAATGAACTAGCAAATTTTATTGAAGTGGGGAAGGGGTTGCATAGGAGAAAGAGAAGATCCCAAGGGGCTGTACATAAGAAAGAGGAGAGAGCTTGTGCACTTTGGGTTGCAGAGCCCGTGAGGAGGAGGAGAAAGATAGGCTGACTATGTAGTGAGTCTATGGGTGAGAGTGAGGAAAGAGGGGCAACAAAAGATAAAAAAAAAACTTGGCAAATGAAAGGTAGTAAAGAACACATGGGTGGAGAGAAAGCTCAATGTGGGAAGATAAGAAGAAGATTTGCTACACAAGGAAGAGAGTAGGTTGCATTGAAGTTGATAAAGAGACTATGCCAAGATGAGGGACGATAGATTTATGTGATAGTTATTGTCATGTAAGTCATTTAGAATTGTACAAGGATTAAGGGGTCACATATGCCAGGAAGTTTTAAGTAATTTCAACAGGTATTAAGGAACGCTGAATGGATGATTGATAATTTAGTTTGGTGTAGAGGGTAACCTGCAGGTCGAGGATTGAAGTGAGTAGATCCGAGCCATGTAGACTGCAAAGAAGTGTAGAATAGAGGGAAGAAAGAAAAGAGTTGGTTAGTTGAAGTGTGAGGCCATAATACAACAAATGTAATTGAAAAATGAATTGAGTTAATAAAGCCCGAGTTTGCTTGCAATTGGTGTTTCATTGGTTGTGTAATTTGTTTTGTGTTTTGAGTTAGTACCCTCTGCATCAAAATGTTAATGAAGATGTAAGCATTTTTTAAAGTAGCTATTTAACAAGAGTTAAAAAAGTTGCTAATTATTTATTAAACATAAGCTTTATTATTTATTATGTGTTAAAGAAAAAATAATGTTATATTATTTTTGGTTAACAAATTGGAAGTATGTGTGTTCTAATTTAATGCAAATGGTTGATATTGTTGTTATGTTTTTCTATATATAAGTTCGTATGGTTTGAAGTTAATCTTTATAGAACTTAAAATCAAATACTTACAAAGCTACCTTTAACAAAAACATTACGTTGTAAGTTTGGGGAGGAATTCCACTTAATTTTAATGTGTAGCCTTATATATCGGAATTGAAATATTGATGAAAAATATCATGAAATCATATATGTTATTTTAGAAATAAATGATAATGAAGACGTAAGCATGCTTAAACGCAACTATTTATCAAGAGTAAACAACTACTACTTTTTAATTAAACATATATATTATTATTGGAACATGCTAAGGAAAAAATTATATAATTGCGAGTGAATTTATAATTAAAAAACTTTTAATCACTTCACATTATGAAATTAAATAAAGAGATAGTCTTAATGATGAAAATAGGCGCCTCAAACAAGATAACTCTCGGCTTTTTTTAGATATATTAATTTTTAATATATGTATGCTAGTATCATATCATGTTATTTCTTAATAAGTATTTAATATTAAAATGTATTGATAAATATATCAATAAGTTTTAGTGGCAAAGGGGGTAATTATATTAGTGTTTCTACTTAAGTATTGGGGGTGAGGTTGTGTAAAAGGTTGAGATTAAAATCTATGGAATAGGAAGTGCAGGAAAATATTTTTAAAATTTAAATTATATTTATTTTTAACTTCATGAAATGACAAAGAAAATTTGATTATAATAAAATATGTGATATTTCCAAACTCTATTATATCACATAAAAAAATATTTATAGTAGACTTCAACAAAAAAAATCAATACATTTAAATATAATATTTATATATGAATTACACACTTTACACAATTTAAAATAAATAATCAGTTGACAATATTTCTATTATTTATAACCACAAATTATTAAATATCTTATATTTTCACAAACGAAATATAGAAAAAATAATTGGATCGCAAACAAATCACAAGCCTATCCCATCTTTTCAATTGGTAGTGCTAAAAATCATTCTCCCCCACAAATGTTGCTTTCTTTGAGCTGTACATAGACAAGTTAGAAGAATGGTTAGACAAGAGGGGTGGTGATGGAGTGTTTTTGGCCACTTATGTGGTTAAATTGCTGCTATATGCTGATGATCTTACCTTAATGGCAAATTTAGAGAATAGTCTTCAAGAACATCTAAAAGCCTTAGAGCTGTTTTGTCGGGATGTTGGGATGCAAGTGAACATCAGCAAAACCAAGGTCATGATTTTTACGCTGAAAAGAGCTAAGAAACAATTAAATTTTATGTTTGAGGGAAGCTCTTTGCAAGTGGTAAATGAATACAAATATTTGGGTCTCGATTTCTGCAGCAATCTCAATTGGAAGACTTGTAGGGCAAAAAGAATCCAAGGGGGCTGAAAAGCCCTTTACTTGCTTCAAAATAGATGTAGATCAGCTGAGCTATGGGACTGGAAAACAAAGAAGAAATTATTTGGGCTGCTTGTCACTCCAGTAGTATTATATGGCTGTGAAGTTTGGGGCTGCAACACTTCAGCTCTAAAATGGAGGCAAATAGAAAGATTACAAAAGCACCTAATCACCAGCAATTTTAAAATAAAAAGTACAGTCCCGTATGAGATTGTTCTCGCTGAAGCGGGGGCTTTCCCAATGGAAATGGCAGCATTAATCCGTTTATTAAGCTATTTGAAAAGAATTGAGAATATGGGGGAACACCGGTGGCCCAAAATTGTGGTGGAAGAAAACTTAACTAGAAGGAAGAGCACGTGGATGAGGCAAAATGCCAAGTGGATGGAAAAATGGGGGATAAGCATGCAGGAGTGTCCAAACACTAATGTAGAAATTAAAAGGTTTGTGAAAGAGAAAGCCAAACAAATTATGTGGTCAAAACAACTTAGTAGAAAAAGAGAATATTATGTTTTGCACTTTAACCACACTTGTGATCACGAGCAAAAGTATTACGTGGGGGCGGATATAGAGTGAAAGGCTAAAATGTTGATAGCCCAGTTGAGAACTAGCTCTCATCATTTGAGATGTGAAACGGGGAGATGGACAACACCCAAGGAGGCATGGGCTGATAGGATTTGTTGTTTCTGCTCTTCGGGTTTGGTGGAAACAGAATGACACTACGTCATGCAGTGTAAAGCTTACGAGGACATTAGGTGCAGTTACTTGGATCTGTTTAAAGTCATATCGTTAGAGGCTTTGTTTGAAGAGGAGAAGATCGCTGAAACGGCAAGTTATCTGATCAAAATACACAGTAGAAGAAACAAAATTAGCAAAGAGTTAAAGGGAAACATAAGTACTCGGTGAGGTCGGCGGCTGCTCGGTTTGTGCCAAATTGTGGTTTCAGTTCTGTTTTGGGGGTCCCATAGGCCGGCTGGTCTCATGGACGTAATTAAAAGCATTCATTCATTCATTTGATCTTGTGTATGATAGTTGTTTGGTCTCTTCCTACCATTGCTTTCTATGACCTTTTCTTTCTTTCTATTGGTTTTAATGCTGCAGAACCGCTGTTCTCTCTTCACACTGCCAGACTATCCCAAGGTTCAGAGAAACGTAGGACGCCACACACAAGCCCAAAACGTGGAAATTCTGAGAACAACTGCCCACCCGGTTTTATTGACGATCAATTGTTTCCCTCAAAGTGAAAAACTACGAATAACTCCACCTGCTTCCTAATCACAGTGAAGTTGTAATCTGTGACTCAGTACACAAGATTCCACTCACGGGTAATCTCTTTCGCCGAAAGGCACGTCTCCCAAAATTTGTTTTCCCGCTCGCTATTTTTCGTAGGACTGAGATATTGATATCTGTATTAAACTCCAGCAGAAAGTGTGACGTGAAGTACACTATTTAATAGCTGTATACTGTGTTAACGTACCATGCAGAGCCCTAGGCAGTTAAGTCATGTACGCCCGCTGCGTGATGGTCACGCAGTGGTCTGCAACTTTTATCGCCGAGCAGGCCCACCTGTAAATGCGTAAGTCAGTCGCTCTGTCCATTCCAGTAGATATGGTCACGTCAATTAATTTTTCATAGCTATATACTGTACTATGGATGTACTTATTTTCAATTCGATGAACTAATAAATATAATTTTGATAACTCCGACTTTGATATCTGTAATCAACTCTGGAAGAAATTCTGAGGTCGAGTACCCTACTTTTTCATTAGCTTTGCAAGTGTGGGATGAACATCGTTATCACTCCCTGTCATGAGATGATACAATTCAAACAATGAATTAGATCTATGAAGAAGTGGGGGATTTTTGCCCTAGTTCATCACTATATTATGTATATTATTTGACACCAGTATTGTATTGCTTTCAAGATTATTCAGTAGAGAAGATATCAATTATTTTAATTAGTATTTATTACTATTTTTGATTGAGTATTATCAATTACATTTAGAAATATAACATATTGTCATGATATTTGAAATGATATCTGAAATGATTCAATAGGTAGAAGGTAGTTGTAATGATTTGTAAATTTGTATTTTGAAATTACATTTTTCCACCGAGAATATTTTATCAATGATTTGACTTTAATTTAATTTAGTTATATGGATCAATGACCACAAAAAACATACACAACAAACAAGTCACAATCTTAGTGGAGGTATTGTTAAGAAAGGTATATCAACCTTGCATCCTAATGTTAAGAACAAAGAAAATATAATTGCTTTCTATGACCTTTTCTTTCTTTCTATTATTTTTAATATTGTATGATAGTTTTCTCTCTTCACACTGACATATTGTCCCAAGGTTTAGAGAAAAGTCGCACCTTACACAAGTCTAGTCAATTTTAATGTGTACCGAAAACTCAATCGTTGTAGTCCACAAAGTAATAATAAACACACAAGTCATTGATCGAGAGTGAAGATAAGAGAATGAAGAGTATTGTAATGTCATCAAGAACAGTGATAGAGTATTACAATATCTTGTTGTTCTTTATTGCTTCTTAGAGTATATATGTATTAATCTTGCATTGAACACTTATCATTGATCCTTATGTATGCTTACATTGGGCATCATGTTTTTCTCTCACGTATCTGTTGGATTTGCATTGTCATATCTTATATGTGATCTTATTGACATCAAGGTTCTATCAATATCTTGATCCTAACATTTATTATGAACAATTTTGACATATCATATATTTTGGTCCTATTTACCTTGAACATAAATTGTCCATCATTTTGATCTCAATACTACAAATTATACTTCCTTGATGACATATTTTGTTAAAGTCTATCACATTAATATTGCCTTAAATGATTTATATATTTATAACACATATCTTATGATCATACTTGCTAGATTTGAATATTTTCCTCACTATCAAGCCTTTGCACCATGTATCTTATGTATCACTTTTATTTCAAATGTCACATTGATCCTATCAATCATATTCATCATATCTATGGTAATGCTTCTATTGATATTATTAGGCCTCATTCAAGTGTTGGGTGTCATTGATCCTACTTATTATTTTGATCATACTTGATGTATGTTCATATTCATTGATACCATAGGTAAGTGCATGGAAATGAGGGACACATTAGTGTCCAACCTTGATATTTTTAGAAAAAAGTATTTACATTGTGAAAAATAATGCATATATATTTTCATCGCCATGATTAGATATCTATTGTTGCATCACCATTAATTTTCCCATGCTAGGGATACTAATCTATCTTTGACTCTATTCCAACCCATTGTTATACTTCTCTCAATGTATTTTTTCTAGCTATGATTGCTATATTTTATAGCTTGCATGATTTTATATACTTTCATGATGATCATTTGTTATTGATTTATCACATTATTAATAACATCTCATGATACATTCTATTATCAATTTATTATTGTATTCTCATGTTTATTGTTATATATCCAATAAGATCTTCCTTTAGTCAATTGCACCCTATGGGCCAATCAGTTTAAGAGAGGCATACATTATCATATTACCATTATACTCTATTTTTTGTATTCAATTTATGTTGTAAGTTAAAATATACTTATGGGAACTTTTGCCACTTTTCTCAAAAGAATTCATAGGAGAAGATATCTTTAAAAAGAAACATGAAAAGAGAATCTTTGTCCTTTATGAACTATAGGTTTTCTTATTTTTTACTTTTACTTTATGTGTGTTTAAGAATGCTTGTTCACATCATCTTTATGCCTATGCTTTGATTATGTTTTCATTTACCCATATTTTCCATTGTGGTTGATTATTTGATTTTGTTATCACCTCATACACACTTATGCTCTGCCTATTTCCTAATGATTGTATGGTCCATAGCTTACCACTTTTTGGCACATGTTAACTTGTCACTTCTCCTTATATGTTTGTCACACATTTTTATTCTTATCGTGATGATTTTCTATATTTATCATGCTTTTCCAATCTTATCATTCTTATTCTTACGACATTTTTGATATAACGATGCCTATATTCTCTTTGTTTCCATTAATTACTTTCATTTATCCTATATTTTTATATTATGCTTCTAGAGTTACACTTCGAGTCTATACTAACATGTCACACTCCTAGAATTACACATTGATCATAGATAGATATATTTGACTCCTAGAGTTACATAGTGAGAGTACACTGACATGTAACTTGACATGTAACTGATATTTAACATTTCTAGAGTGTCTATACTAACATGTCACACTCCTAGAATTACACATTGATCATAGATAGATATATCTCACTCTTAGAATTACATAGCGAGATTACATTGATATATAACTACTATATAACATTTCTAGAGTGTTTTATACATAGACATGACCTTGCATTGTGGGGCATCATGCTTTCTCTTACCTTGTGCACTCATCTTTCGATATCTTTAGCACTCATACATACATTGGGGGAAACATTCCCTTCTACTTATATACATTATTATTTTACATTCAAGGCATAACAACATCCCTCTTGAATATCATTACTATAATTTTTTATCAAGGACATTGTATCTTATGGTCCTTCACATCATCTATCTATGTTATCTTGTCATACCTATATATACCATGGGCATCACAGGGTGATCCCACAATACTAGTTTACAATTTTTGGACAAACTAGACACTAAAATAATTTTTTATAACTAATTTTTCACTTTCGAGCACCTATAGCGGCTAAACCATGAAGAATTTGAAGATGATGCAAACTAGTGATTTGTCACATTTTGTCTGTAGATTCTAAATATATTTTTTTCAAAATTTTTGGAATCAGATTGCACTTCTTTTTCCATCTCCTTCAAAAACTAATTTTTTTCAATAAACAACATTTTTAAGAAGTGACGCTCACCATATAACGTATAAATTTTTTTCCATGAAGGATAAAATTCTATTTTTTTCGAATTCAGATTTGTAACTATGATATATAGTGCTTTCAATTGATTAGATAGTGTTTTATTGAATATTTTTTCCTTAATCAAGTTTTGAAGTCAAACCAATTACAATTCAGACATAAGTGGACTGTACAACAAATAACTTTTTTTGTATATATCGAAATTCAATTTTCTTTTTGTTGGATCAAGGACTTCAATATCTGGTGCACTCATATTTTTCAATTTTTTTTTTGATAATCTACTATTTTTCCACATGTGCAGAACAAAGAGATTGATTTTCGATGAAAAACCTATGTTTAATAAAACTAAAAAAAAAATTACATAATAAAACAAAAACATATAAAAATTATATTCGTTGGATACCTCATTCTAAGGAATACCATCAGCCAGTTGGCTCTATGAAGTCTCCTCAATTTTCATCATCAACCCGAGCTTCAAAATGCAAAATTCTGGACTTTTTTGGTGCTAGAGGGTGACAAGGTGGGAAAAGGGGGGTTTGGGCGAACTAGGGGAATGAACCCCCTTTCAAAAAATCTTTTCTTTGTGTTTTTTAGCGGGAATGGTGGGACCTTGCATTTAATTGGTTTGCTCAAACCCAGGTTCATTCAAACCCTTTTTTGGTTTGCTCGAACCAAAGGGTTCATTCGAACCCCAAAAACTAATTTTTTTTTGCATGGGGTCATTTTTTGCAACTTCTCCTTCCTCACTCGAATTGTAAACCACTTTTGTGGGTTTACCCCACACTTTTTCCTACACATTAAGTTGTTCATACCTAAATGCATGTTAGCACTAGTGACATCTTGTCTTACCTTTAGCTTTGCGTGCTCATGCTCTTGGATGTTACACTAGGGGCGTATTCATATCCCAATGCTCTTTATACATACAAAAAAAGCATTTTTAGGCATCAAGGGCTACATAACCACTATTGCATTGACCATGCTAGGGGAAAATCCACCTTCCTTGATGTTGTCTATAGCTAGAATGCCACTTGATATGCATTACCATATCATGTTAGTTCATAATAAGTATTTCATATAAGATAATATTGATAAAGATATCATTAAGTTTTATAGGAAAAGTGAATAATTATATTGGTGTTTTTACTTATCGGATATAAGACTATATAAAGGGTTGATGTTAGATTCTATGGAATAAGAAGTGTGGGAAATAATTTTAAAATTTATTTATCTTTACTTTTGGCTTTCATAAGACTACAAAAAAGAAAATTGATTATAATTAAAAAGATATGATATTTCCTAACTCTATTATATCAAATAAAAATTTGTTTACATTCAACGTCTACAATAAACTTTTGTATACATTTAAATATAATATTTATATAGAAACTATATACATATTTACATTGTTTTAAATAAAATAAAATATAATTTTTAACAAAGTGAATTAAATGTTAAAGTGTATTTGTAAAGGAAATAATTAATTGACCACATTTCTCATTAATCGTAGCCACATAGTCACAAATTGTTAAATATCTTATATTTTCATGAGGTATACAAAAGAAAATAATTGAGTCACATAGAGATCCCAATCCTAACTCATCTTTTCAATTGGTAATATTCATGATAATATACACCTAATTTTTCTCCACAAATGCTACTTTCAATTGATCTTTTCTTCCTTATAAAAGTTGTTTGGTCTCTTCCTATTATTACTTTCTATGACTTTTTGTCCTTCCCAATTTTTCTTTCTTCTTATAAAAAAGTTGTTTGGCCTCTTTTTGTGATGTTTGCTTTTTTAGTACAGTTGTTTGATGGAAAATTTACCCACTTTTATTGATGAGCATTTATTTATGAAAGTGAAAAACTACAAATAATTCCACCTATTTTAATATGGTAGTGTTGTGGCCTCTTGCCTTTAATAAGATGCTTTAGCCAATTTGTGCTGTAGAAAAAAGGACTCTTTTCTTGATACAAATTAATTCATGATTAAATTGACTTAATGAGGCCTTAATCTAGTGTTGTGAGACATTTTATGCACCCACACTTAGTATTGGACCCTTGCAAATTAAATAAAATATATTTAATGACGTCTTGTGAAAGTGTTGTGAAGTGTTGTAATACATTTCTACACTCTTCTAGACTCTTTTTATTAAAATTCATTTAAATATCCCCTTTTATTCATCATCAAGTCCTATTTTAAAGTGTTGTAAAGTCTTGTAACAAACTTTCACACTTTTCTAGGCACAATCTCCTTATTTACACCCTTCTTATGACTTATTTGACCCCTTTATACCCTCATATGTCTTAATTAAGTGTATTTTTGAATGTAAACCCGACAAACAATATTAAATGCAAGTTAATTCTTGACACCCACTTTCGAGTCCAAGGTGGGACCCATTCACCATGGGTGGCGAATGGGTCCTTATTGGCTCTATTTTCAAAATATTTTCAATTTCCATGCGGGTTTTTATTTAAAAATCACTTGATGTCGGCCTATGATGAGGTATGAATGGTTACTAAGACACAAGAGTGTATAAATAAGTGTTTTTCCCATCATTTTGACATCTTATCATCTTCTTCCATCCAACAACTCATTTTTACATCTCTCATCATCAATTCATCATCTATTATCTCATCCAAGACAAGCAACTTAGGGTATCAAGGCATTAAGAGATCAATTTTTAGAATTTCAAGGGCAGATTCTACATGTTATGTTGTAGAATTTCAATATCAATCATCATGGAAAGGTCATAAACTCCATTATTGCATGCTTCATTCCTTTATTTTATCATTTTGGTTTAATTCCCTAAATGGGGTTTGACCAAGGCAAACCCCCATGCCCTAACAATCAACATTTCTTCTTCTCTTCTTACATGTATTTGCAAATTTAGGTCCTTTGGAAGCTTGGAAATCATTTAAGATCAAGTTACAAAGTTTTTAAAGTCCTCTCTTCATCATTTAAGTCAAAATATCAATAAAAAGACACTTTCAGACCCAGATCTGACAATTTCAGAAGCGAACATCTATAGGAATTAGAAGTGTAGATCTAGCTCCACACAATCAACTCTTGAATTTGTAGATTTTTGTAGGTGGACTAATTCACCACCCATGGCGAATGAGTCCCATCTATAGGCTTGAAAAGTGGTTTTGTCAGAATTCAGCTCTTGACAGTCAGAAACTTGTTCTCTGGAATTTTCATTAGAAACATGACTGATTCGCCATGCATGGTGAATCAGTCCTAGTGGCCATTAACAATGATTTTTGGAACATTCTAGAACCTTCTAGGAACAGTAATCTGTCTCCAAGTGCACTCTATTCAGTCTCATCAATTTCTATTTTCATCTATTTAAGTTTCTAGTTCATGTTTACAATCAACACTATGTTTTCCAGTATCTTGCATTAGATTAGTTCACATTCATTTATTTGCATTTGTAAGCATTCCAACACATCCACACACACTTCACATTCATATCCCATCCATGTTCACATTACATTTGAATGAAACACTTGTGCATTTTGGTACCACCTTTCTCCTCCTAGGTGAAAAACCCTAGAAGAGCGATAGAAAGCAAGCAAGGTGCCAAAATATTTCGTTTCATTTTGGTGAACCTAATTTTTAGAACACTTTCTTTTCTAATTTTGGAGTCCATTAATCATTCTAGAGTTTCTTGCATTTCATTTTGCATTAGTTAGATTGTATTCTAGGATTTCATTTTTGCATGTGTAAAAGTGCATAGTAGGTTGCATTTTTGCATCTTTCATCATTGTAAAATTATGAAATTATGCATTTTTCATTTAGATCTGCATATTAGCACTCAGAAAGTGTCAACATCAGTCACAAATTTATGAAAATTTTGAAAAAAGTCCATACTAGGACTCATTCACCACCTTGGGCGAATCAGTTCCTTTTGACCCCTGAAACAACATTTTCCAGAACTCAGAAATTTGTTTTTAGGCTTTTGTTTGGTGCCTTAACTTGTATATAATAGTTAGTTGCATTTCTGCAACATGAATTTCACTAGATTTCACTTCAAATAGCTCATTTCATGCATTATTTCATTTCACCTTTGCATTCACAACATTTTATTTTCAGATTGTTGCATTGTATAAACAAAAATTTCACATTCTTCAAAATTGAAAATTGCATTGCATTGTACTTTCTTTCCTTTTAGCATGTTTTCTTTCACAAGATGTGCTCTTGCTTTAATTAAACATTGATTTAACATGCATAATATCCCCTTTTATGAGTTTGCTTTTGATTACCATAATAGGGACTTTATGAAACAATTCATTAATTCAATCCTTAATCTTACATTGCCCATTGGTGAGAATGGTAATGTTGACAATCCTAACCCACATACTTGTTCTTCTTCTAATACCTCTCTTACTAGTGAAGAAGGTATTTTGATGCAAGAAGTTACAAGCCTTGAAAGTAGTTATTTTCCATCTACTTATTCCCCTTTGGATGACCTTATACAACAAGAGCATGAACTCATAGACACATTCCTAAATATCACCTTACCAAGTCTCCATGGTCATGATAATCAATCTTGTTCATCTCCTAATATCCCTCCTTGATGCAACAAGGATAGGATGGTGTTAGAAGATACCCCTATTAAGAATCACGACAACCTTGATCCTCCCTTCCGTAATGTCCCTATCCTTTGGGAGGATCTATTTGAAAACCATAGTGTTTCTTTTCTTGATGCCTCCACTTGTGATGAAGCTCCTTTCCAAACCTCAAAATTGGATGAACATATTAGAAGCTCTCCTTCTAGGGTAGATAATATGGAACAAGAGAATGAAACCTTAATGGTAATGGACACTCACCTAACACTCTCTCCTCCTCATTCCCCTCTTCATAATCCCATCATTGATCATTCCCCTATTGGCAATGAAGTTATTGTAGAAGAACTAGGCCTAACTTGTCAAACACATGTGGCTTGTTGTTCTCCTCCAAACTCTCCTCCTAGGGAGAATTTTATGGCATTGGATTATGGCTGCACTCATAATATTTCTTCTTTCCCTAACCATTTGATTCTTGATTGCCCTTACATTGAGATACATCAAAAAATGTCTACTAAGGATATAGATGCACAAGTATCCATTGGATCCCCTTTAATCAATGAGCCTCATACATATCTCGTAGGAAATCTTAATAACCCTCTCATCCTTTACCCACCTTCATCATCTCTTAAACAAATCACCCCTAACTCCTCCTTCACACCTCATTGTCTTGAATATCATCGTTCCCAAAATGCTCAAATTGTCATCTCGCAAAACACTTATGATTTGAATTCGTTAGATATTATATCTTCCTATTATGAAGATGATGAAATCTTGCAATCTATGGAGTCTTGTGTAGGTATGACATCTAAGCAAGATGTATCTTTGATCACAATCACACCACCACTTTCTCCTCTTGATTAAGAAGGTATCTTGTCAAGACTTCTTCATGATAACTTGATCACCCTCCCTTCGAGAACTCGAAAGAAATTCTATTCCAAGAATTCATTTTGCAAATATCATAGAGTTCATGGTTATTCCACTAATGAATGTTATGCCTTGAGTCGTAAAATACAACATTTTCAGAATTTTGGTATGCTTCCCTATGTGGGGGCATTTAATTCCTCTAATTGCTATTGATTTTCACTCTCGCATACGTTTCATCAATCATTTCAGCTCACCTTTGTCTTGCATTTAGTGGGGGTAAGGGGTTTGATAGCCTTGTCCTCATATGCCTCTTGTCGTTTCCTTCTTTGGCTAGTCATTAAATTTTCATGAATACATAAGAGCAAGCTTGGGATGTGGACGACATGCCTTAAGTTGGCTTGCATATGACATAATTTCCTCTTTCACGATGCAGCTTATCAGAAACATATGACTTGGCATAGGGATTTCCATGCAAGCTCTCATGTTTTCCTCTTTCTCTTCTTCTAGTTTAAAGAAATTATTTACAACAATAGTGTTAGCAATTGCTTTAAAGTGGGGGCATACACCACCACTCACATTTCATTGTGTGATTTTCTTTTTCTTATGATCCCCTCTCTCGAAAGCATTAGGTACAATGTTGCTTAGGATGACATTGTTTATCCTCTCTTGGAGACATTGAGCATGATGTTCCCTACGATGAGACATTGCACGAATTAAGCAGAATCCCTTTGAACATCTTTTACATTTTACACTTTTACATTTTTGCATTCTTACATTTTTTTTTGCCACCTTGCATAACACAACTTGCATGATTGTGGTAGTTTTTCTTTTTGTTTATAGCAATTTTTTTCTTTTTGGTGCCTTGTTAAAGTTATCAACAGGTATAACTTTGATATGGTTGAGTGGGAAGCCCACCTAGTGGCATGACTTTTCCCCGTAGCCACTTTTGTGTTTGTGAGTGCATACCAACTAGCGTATGTATCTTACCTTTTCTTTTTGGGCTTTCTCACCCCGTGAACAACTAGTTATATGGCCCCAGAGTGAGTACATTTGGGCCTTCTCACTCGACAGACCTTTATGTGTTCTGTTGCTATAGAGTGAGTACATCTTTTCCATATCATCTTTCTTTTCATCTTGCCTTTGCATGATTTTGTATCTTGGGGGCTTGACCTACATGTGGATCTCTCTTGAATGTCTACTTTAGTGTGAGTTTGAAGCAAGTTCATCCTCTCACTAAAGTGGGGGCTAAATGTTCCATAGAAAAAATGACCCTTTGCTTGATACAGATTAATTCATGATTAAATTGACTTAATGAGGCTTTAATCTTGTGTTGTGAGACATTTTATGCACCCACACTAAGTATTGGACCCTTTCAAATTAAATAAAATGTATTTAACGACATCTTGTGAAATTGTTGTGATGTGTTGTAATACATTTCTACACTCTTCTAGACTCTTTTTATTATAATTCATTTAAATATCCCTTTCTATTCATCATCAAGTCCTATTTTAAAGTGTTGTAAAGTCTTGTAACAAACTTTCACAATTTTCTAGGCACAATCTCCTTATTTACACCCTTCTTATGACTTATTTGACCCCTTTATATATCCTCATATGTCTTAATTAAGTGTATTTTTGAATGTAAACCCGACAAACAATATTAAATGCAAGTTAATTCCTGACACCCACTTTTGAGTCCAAACTAGGACCCATTCGCCATGGGTGGAAAATGGGTCCTTCTTGGCTCTAATTTCAAAATATTGTCAATTTCTATATGGGTTTTTATTTAAAAATCACTTGATGTCAGCCTGTGATGAGGTATGAACAATCACTAAGACACAATAGTGTATAAATAAGTGTTTTTCCCCTCATTTTGGCATCTTCTTATCATATTCTTCCATCCAACAACTCATTTTTACATCTCTCATCATCAATTCATCATCTATCATCCCATCCAAGACAAGCAACTTAGGGTATCAAGGCATTAAGAGATCAATTTTTAGACTTTCAAGGGTAGATTCTACATGTTATGTTGCAAAATTTCAAGATCAATCATCATGGAAAGGTAATCAACTCCATTATTGCATGCTTCATTCCTTTATTTTATCATTTTGGTTTAATTACCTAAACGGGGTTTGACCAAGGCAAACCCCCATGCCCTAACAATCAACATTTCTTCTTCTCTTCTTGTGTGTTTGTAGATTTAGGTCCTTTGGAAGCTTGGAAATCATTGAAGATCAAGTTGCAAAGTTGTTAAAGTCCTCTCTTCATCATTTAAGTCAAAATATCAACAAAAAGACACTTTCAGACCCGGATCTAACAATTTCATAAGCAAACACTTGTAGGAAGCAGAAGTGTAGATCTAGCTCCATAGAACAACTCTTGAATTTGTAGATTTCTGTAGGTGGACTAATTCACCACCCATGGTGAATGAGTCCCATTTGTAGGCCTGAAAAGTGGTTTTTTCAGAGTTCAACTCCCGACAGTCAAAAACCTGTTCTCTGGACTTTTCATCAAAAACATGATTGATTCACCATGCATGGTGAATCAGTCCCAGTGGCCATTAAAAATGATCTCTAGAACATTCCAGAACCTTCCAGTAACAATAATTTGTCTCCAGGTGTACTTTGTTAAGTCTCATCAATTTTTGTTTTCATCTATTTAAGTTTCTAGTTCATGTTTACAATCAACACCGTGTTTTCCAAGATCTTGCATTAGATTTGTTCACATTCATTTATTTGCATTTGCAAGAATTCCAACACATCCACACAAACTTCACATCCATATCCCATCCATCTTCACATTACATTTGAATGAAACACTTGTGCATTTTGGTACCACCTTTCTCCTCCTAGGTGAAAAACCCTAGAAGAGCGATAGAAAGCAAGCAAGGTGCCAAAATCCTTCATTTCACAATCAAAACAAGATCCTTGTCCAAACCATATTTATATTTTAATGAAAATAGACATACATAATTATTTCAAAAATTATGATAGAAAAAAATTGTAAAATTTACACAACACGGTGAAGTTGTAATTTGTGACTTATATTTAATATATTTTAATATATATAACAAGCATTAATTTATTGAGTTGTAGACCATTCCATGTACAATATGCTTGAAAATAAATTTGAGTTAGTAGGCAATTCTTTGAAAGATTCATGTGAGCTTCAAGGATACGACATGAACTATGCATGGGCATTCAAAAAATTTCTATAAAGTTGGAGATAAATTCATTTTAATAACAGTGAATGAAAGATGCTCATTTCAATTATTCTTTTTATTTAGAATATGCATATTACAAGAGAAAAAAATGCAATTAAAAACTGAAAAATGAAACTATACAAGAAACTCATGACACAAAAGTGGGACAACAAAGTCTCCATGTAACAGTAGCAATGACTATCGATGCAACATCAAAAAAACTGGGACACCAAAAACAAATACAACAACAACAACAATATTTCTTGTTACAATAACATGTTGAACACCCAGAATACTAAGAGGGGGGTCGGTGAATTAGTATTCTACTAAACCACTTGTGGAAATTGAAAAATTATGCCTTTTCCTTGCTTGATTTGGGAATAATTAATGATAAAGTGGACTTGATCTAGTGTTGTGATGTTTTTTACACATCCAAATTAGGTTTAGGGCCCTTCTAAGCTGAATAAATCTAACTCTTCCCTAATTTAGTGCTGTAAAGTGTATTTATTTACACCTTCACATTAATTTAGGAGGCTTGTAAATTAAATTGACCTAATCTAGTGTTGTAATGTGTTGTACACTTTCACAATGGATTTAGGGCCCTTTAGAGCTAAATAGACCCAATTTTTTCTTAATTTAGTGTTGTAAAGTGTATTTATTTACACTTTCATATTAGATTTTGGGCCCTCTTTCATTTATGACCTTAATATAATCATTAATCAATAAATAAGCATAATTTACACTCCTTGACACTTTAGCAATCAAAATAGGCCCTATGGGACCTATACACCACCTTAGCGTATGAGTCCCATTTGTTGGGAATAGGATGCCATTTAATTGCAATCCTAAATATATTCCATGTATCTCCTAAGTCCTTGGAAAGTGTTCCCCAACACTAGGATTAGAAAGAGATTAAATTCGAATGAAATAAACATGTAAATTGACATTTATGATTATTCCTAAATGATAGGAACATGTGGGGACGTCCAAGAAGACCTCCTATAAAATAGGAGCACATGGGGTGCCAACATGGAAGTGGGACCCACCTTGCTTAAGTTAACTATTTGGAGGATTGATAACTCTTCAGTAATCCATGTTTAGATCCTATAAATTAGGGATTGATATTTACTATGGAGTGACACTATCAGTTCAATATCAGTTTAGTTTAGTTCAGTTCAGTTATGGTTCAATTATCTTCAGTTGCATGTTAGTTGACTTGAGGTGACTCAAGAGTTGACTTGAGTTGCATGACTAATGACTTTAGTTGCATGAAAGATAACAGGTGGATACTATTGGACACTAGGGACACTGAGAGGGGGGTGAATCAGTGTTCCACAATATTCAAATTTCAGACCAGATCTAAAACTATCAACAACAATATTTAAACTTTAATGGCATCCACAACATATAAATAGAAGGAAACATGCAAACAAATTAAAGAACACCATAGCACCAATATTTTTATGTGGAAACCCTGTTAGGGGAAAAACCACAGTGGATGTTAGTCCACAATATATACTTTGTTAAAAGTATGAACAAAAGGGAATGCACTTGCATTCAGGCACACTACCTAGAGCTCACTGCTCAAAAATAAGGAAGGCTCACTGCCTTATGAAATATTTGAGAATACAAAAAAAAGGTTGAATTGAGAAAATAACATCTCCAAATGATTGGATTCAGTTCCAATGAGGCTCAGTTAAAATGATCTTCAACCCTTTTGAAAAACTCTATTTTTTGCTCTACTTTGCTATGTTTTATGCTCTTCTGAAACCCTTCCAATAATCGCACACACATCTACTCTGCTCTACACACATTTTCACACTTTCACACTTCTTCACTCTCTTCAAAATGAATCAACCAATCTCATATATATATCCGCTAACAAGATTTCATTACTATATGTCAGCTTCAAACAAAATATAATATTCTTCCACATGTCAGCTCAAATCACCAATTAGAATTAATGTGTACCCACACAAGTAAGCTAGACTATAGTAGGGACCCAAATCAAAATTCCCAACACAAGAAATATTAAAACAGCTACTCCTTATACATCCGTTACACACTATATACACTAGGTTGGCCATAATGAGAAAATAAACAATAAGTCATTCTTTTGAATCTCCAAACTCATACACCGATTGATGCAACATTACAAAACTTACCAATCAGGTAACATACATGCTTGAAAAGCTTCCCTGAGAATCCAAACAAAAAAATAATGATCTGGTGAAGTATTCAGACCAACTTACCAACCAAATACTCTGTTCTTCATGCTTTTTGCCTTTAGTATACTGTCTTCTAATTTTCCTACCAGTATGAGCTACTTCTAAACTGTAGACCATAGTAATGACTCCAGTTGCCATGAATGACAACACTAGAAACCAAAAACAATTTCCCAAAGCCATATGCCAACAATCTCCCCCTTTGGCATTGATGGCAACACTTAGTGAAAAATGACTAAGTGTCGGAACCAAAACTCAAAGCTTCAAAACACTGCTCCCCCTTTGGATGTCAAGGTATTTTTCACTACATTCTCTCCCCCTTTGACATCAATGACAAAAATTCCACTACTTTCTTTCCCCTTAATATTTTTACTGCACTCTCTCTCACTACATTCTCTCCCCTAATTGATAAAAAAATTACAAGTGCTGCTAAATTTAGAAAATTATTTTATACTTATCTTTCATCTCCAAATGAAATTTCTTCCAAGAGTCCATTGCAATCCCAATAGCTATTATCAGACTATTGTTTTCTAATGTCTTGTTGATGACCTAGACAAGGGATTTAGGAATGGTAATGGCTTCTTCCAACTTTTCTCCTTTCTTCAAAACTTCAACCAACTGCTCCAATTTGCATTCAGTATGATCCTTCACTTTCCAAAAAGTATCCATAAGAGTGTTTCTAGCAAAGCGAACCTTTGCATGCTCAACCTGCAACTCATGAATCTTCTTAACAGCTCCATTCTGGTCCTGCACCATATTGTAATCCTGATCGATTATGACCAATTCATTCTCAATTTTCTCCAACTTGTCCTTGTATTTACTAACCAAATGAGGCAACCTAAGACAATAATTGTAGATCTTATTTGCTGAGTCAATGCATCATCTTAGTACATCCATTTTATTTTTTAGTTTGGTGAGAGATACCTAAACTGCATCTTCAGATGTGAGATTATTTCTTCTTCCTTCCTATCCTGAGGCACAAAGGCCATACCATCCTTGACCTTTCGACTACTATATTCATCCAGAGTTACTATTCCTTTGATTTGCTTCATTTTCCATACCGAACAGGGGTCTACCGATCATTGAATAAGTATGAAATTGACAAGCAACTGAAATACCTAGAGAATTTGCCATTGAATTGACTTTCACTCCAAAATTTTGTTGAAAAAGCTCTCCAACTGTTCTCCTTCAATGCACGGCGATAAATGAGGTTTCCAAATTCCCTTTTCTAACTTTGCACACCTAACTTCCTACCGCATTAAATGCTTTTCCCTAGAAGTTCTGGTTACTCTGTATTCTCAGACAACAAGAGTAGAATCCATTTGTGAACCTTCAAGAATTCATCTTTCTGAATAGGTGATCATCGATACATTTGAAGATGAATAATACATCTACTAACAACTTCCTACGATTTGATACCAACTACACATAGGGGGACAAAAGATTTTCATGAAAACTCCCCCTAGGCCAATGGCCTGAAATCAATTGCCAAATGAATTATCAGGGGGAGATTCCGGTACAACCTTATTACTTTCATCAGATTCACTCTTCTTTACCCACTTTTTCTTCATCTGCTCTCTTATCTCTTCCATAGATGCTTTTCCTTTTCCTTTGTCGTCTTTTTGTGAATTTCTTCCTTGATATACCAAATCTCTCCTATCCATGTTTATATTCCTGTAGAATCTTACGATATGACTAAATTTGTTGCAATAGTACCACACCAAATTTCTTTGTCTATACCATCCATTCCACTGATTTCCTCATGATCTGCATTGATTATCAGCATGTCCAAATCTTCCATAGGCGTAACATTTAGCATTCCTTATATTGATAGACACACTTCTACATTCAATTGACTTATGATCAAACTTTTTGCAGTTAAAACACTGACTAGAAAATGATGGACCGCCATAATTTATCTTACTTCTACACTGATACGCCATATGTCCAAATTTATTACAAACAAAGCAGTAACCATTAAACTTCTGAGCATTGGGTTGCCTTACCAGATATCTTTTGCCTTTGTTCTTCTGATTTTTCTTTTTAGGGTCCTTTTGTTCAGATCTAGAGCTCTCATCCTTCACATAGCCAAGACCTTGCTTATCATTCACATCCTTTTTTCCTTTAGTCTTCTCATCAAGCTTAACAGAACTAATCCTAAACTTCTCCTTAAAGTTTTTTGCAGTAGCAAGCTCATCTCTTAGAATAACTATCTGTCTCTCAAGCTCTTTTTCATTGTTTCTAGATTGTTGCAGTTCAATCTCCAACTGAATGAATCCACTATTAACTCTGTTGCATTCCTTAGACTTTTCTTTCAAGGAATGGGCCAAATTATCCTCCTTCTTTCTTTCTTCAATCTCTTTGGTTAACTTCATCACCACATATTCCATCTCAAGCTTTAGAGCAACATTGTCCTTAGCAAGCTTTTCACACTCTTATGTTATTTCTTTTAGGGTTTGATTCAGATGAACATATTCCAGGCCTTTTCTTTCTTTTTGCTTCAACTTCCCACATAGTTCCTTCCTCTTTTCCCTTGACTCATTTATTTTATCCTTCAGTGATTGAATGAATTTTTTGGCAGACACAAGATTTTCTTTTAGTTCCATGCCCTTTGCTTTAGACTGATCAAGATCATCAAGTGGCACCATAAGCTATTGTTGAAGACCACATGTGTCCATTGTAATCCAAGATCCACCTCAAGCTATTAAACTTCAAAAGAGGAACCTAGTCTGATACCAATTGTTGGACACTAGGAACACTAAGAGGAGGGGGTGAATCAGTGTTCAACAATATTTAAATTTCAAACCAGATCTAAAACTATCAACAACAATATTTAAACTTTAATGGCATCCATAACATATAAATGGAAGGAAACATGCAAACACATTAAAGAACACCATAACACCAAGATTTTCCTGTGGAAACCCTATTAGGGGAAAAACCACGGTGGATGTTAGTCCACAATATATACTTTGTTAAAAGTATGAACAAAAGGGAATGCACTTACATTCAGGCACACTACCTAGAGCTCACTGCTCAAAATAAGGAAGTCTCATTTCCTTACAAAATATTTGAGAATACAACAAAAAGGTTGAACTGAGAAAATAACATCTTCAAATGCCTGGATTTGGTTCCAATGAGGCTCAGTTAAAATGATCTTCAACCTTTTTGACTGACTCTATTTTTTGCTCTGCTCTGCTCTATTTTTTGCCCTTTTGAAACCCTTCTAATACTTGCACACACATCTACTCTTCTCTACACACATTCACACATTTTCACACTTCTTCACTCTCTTCAAAATGAATCAACTGATCTCATATATATATATACGCTAACAAAATTTCATTACTATATGTCAGATTCAAACAAAATATAATATTCTTCCACATGTTGGCTCAAATCACCAATTAGAATTAATGCGTACCCACACAAGTCGGATAGACTATAGTAGGGACCCAAATCAAAATTCCCAACACAAGAAATATTAAAAAAACTACTCCTTATACATCCGTGACACACTATATACACCAGGTTGGCCATAATGAGAAAATAAATAATAAGTCATTTTGCCGAATCTCCAAACTCGTACACCGATCAATGCAACATTACAAAACTTACCAATCAGGTACCATACATGCTTGACAATCTTCCTTGGGGATCCACACAACAAAATAATGATCTGGTGAAGTATTTAGACCAACTTACCAACCAAATACACTATCCTTCATGCTTTCTACTGATAGTATATTGTCTTCTACTTTTCTTGTCGGTATGAGCTTCTTCTAAACTATGGACCACACTAATGACTCTAGTTGCCATCAATGACAACACTATCAACCAAGTTTTTTTTCCCAAATCCATATGCCAACAAATACTTTTTGTTAAGTTGGGATGATCAATCATGCATAATGTTTGCATGAATTGGTGGAGAGATATGTTTCAATTAACTAAGATTGACTTGGGACCACCTTGGGCGCCCAAGTTGGCATCTTTTAGTTAACACCTTTTGCATGAGAATATATTTACAAGGCTTAGTCAAGTGGGCCCATTCTTAGGAGCCAACTTTGAGGTGAAGCTTGCAAGATATTTTCTTGACCGAAGTTCAGTTAAGTGTTCAATTTGGGGTGCCTAAATTGAGGGATACTTTGGTTTGACTTTAGATTACATTGTAGAACTCAACTTGACCATTCTAGGCATAGATTTTTGTGAGGAGCTTTATGATCTTGTTTTGTACAACTCTTTGGAGTTTACAATGCTCATATTGTCTATTAATTGCAACAATTTGAAGAGACTTCTATGAGAGTTTATATGTAGGTTATGAAGAAGGATTGTTAAATGCAAGGAAGCATATCAATCAAGGATTGATATAGTGTTATTGTAATTTTTTTCTAATGTTAAATAATACAAGCACTATTGATTTTGGTGGAGTTTTTTCCCGAAAGGGTTTCTCCACATATATGTTGTGTCACTTCTATCTTCTTGTCTCATTCTTCTACAATCTGCTGTCTCTTTCTACAATTGGTAAAATTGATCTAAACAAATTAATCATACATAATTAATTGTGACCAAGAACACTTAATTAGATCTACAGTCTCATAGTTTTAAAAATTTTAAGCTACAATTTTACCTTCATTTTCAACATTTGGTATCAGAGCTAATGGTTGGTTAGAGTTTGGGATGCCTTTCTCTTAAAATTTTGAAGTTTTTTGGTTGTAGTGGGAGCTTTTACTATTGTGTTATTGCATATTTGTAAAAGAAGTGTGTTACAATGAGTTCTCCTTCTCGTCTAGATATTGAAAGATTCAATGGATCTAGTTATGAGATGTGGAAACTAAAAATGGAGGATCTCCTTGAAGAGAGAGATCAGTGGTTAGCTTTCTGTAATGAGAAAAATCCATCTACAACGATGTTAGATGAGGATTGGGCTAAGATTGATAAGAAGGAAAGAGGGACCATAAGGTTATGTCTTGTTGATGTTTTTCTCTTGAATGTTTCAGATGAAGCTACCACATATAGATTGTGGAAGAGGATAGGTGATATCCATCAAAGCAAAAGTCTTACTAATAAGTTGTATCTAAAAAAACAATTGTATTATTTAAAGATGAAAGATGGTGATTTTGTTGCACATCATTTAAATGCTTTCAATTTGATTCTTAGTCAGTTAGCATCTATAGATGTAAAGCTAGAAGATGAGGATAAATGCATTTTGTTACTTTGTTGTTTACCAGAGTCTTGGGAAAATCTAATTGTTGCTATCAGTGGTAGTGGTGTAGATCCTAGCATGGACAATATAATTTCTACTCTCCTATCAGAGGAGATCAGGTGGAAGTCTAAAACAGGATCCCAAGATGCCTTGTTTGTAAGAGGTAGGCCTAAGGAAAAGGAACCTAAGGGAGACACAAGGAAGGGGAAAGTCCAAAGGATAGTCTAAAACCCCTGGTAAGAGTAAGGTAAAGTGTTGGAACTATGGGAAACAAAGACATGTAAAGGAGGATTGTAAGAACAAGAAAAAGAGTTAGGATGCTTCTATAGAGAAATTGTCAGATGACAGTAATGATGCATTGATCATTACATCTAATATTGTTAGTGATGACTCTTGTCTTATTGATTCAGGTTACTCCTATCATATGACTCCTAACAAGGAGTGGTTCACTAAGTATATTGCATATGATGGAGGGAATGTCTTCTTTGGAGATAATAGCACAACAAAGATTGTGGGAAAAGGAGAGGTGAAGTTGTGTTTCAGTGATGGTAGGTTAATACCCTTAATGATGTTTTACATATTCCAGGACTTGCTAGAAATCTACTTTCTATATCTAAGTTCAATGATTCTAGATTGCATGTGACATTTGATGAAATTGGTTGCAGATTGGTGAAATGATATATGGCGGTTGCTAAAGGATCTCAGAAAGGGACTTTGTTTAAGCTTGATACCTCCAATTTGAATAAATCAACCAATGTAACTGAAGCTAAAAATACATGTATGTTGTGGCACCATAGATTGGGCCACATTGGTGAAAAAGGTCTTAGGACCGTTCTTAATAAGAAATTGGTTGACAATATTCCTGATAATAAGATTAAAAAAAATATGATGTGTTCAATAAGTTTAAAGAATTTAAGGCTTTTGGTTTAGAAACAATCAGATCATAAGATAAAAGTGTTGAGATTAGATAATGGTGGTGAATATTGTTCTAAGGAATTTGATGATTGTTGTAAGCATGTAGGAATTGTGAGACAAAAAACTACTCCATATACACCTCAACAAAATGGAGTAGCAGAAAGGATGAACCGAACCTTAATGGAAAGAGCTAGGAGTATGTCAAGTAGTGCTAAGCTAGATAAATGCCTTTGGTCTGAGGCTGTAAGTACTTCTTGTTATTTAATCAATGTATCTCCCAGTTCATCTATTGAAGATAAAACCCCTTATGAAATGTGGTTAGGTAGGAAACCTAGTGTTGAACATATAAGGATCTTTGGTTGTGGGAATTTTTTTCATGTGCCTAAAGAAAAGCGGCCTAAGTTGGATCCAAAAGCACAAAAATGCATATTCATAGGTTATGGTGAAAATGTAAAAGGTTACAAGCTTTGGAATCCTCTAACCTAAAAAATTACTTTATCTAGAGATGTGATTTTTTAGGGAATTTAGATCTTATTTAGGAGAAGAACAACCAAAGGAGAAGGATACTTCTTGAACAATGCATTTTAAGACAAAAACTGAGAAGCATGAAGATGCACATGTTGAAGAACAATTGGATGGATTGGATGAGGAGAGTTCACATAGTTCTGAGATAGATGCTCATGATGAGCATATTGACGAACAAGAAGAACCTTCTTTGAGAATATCCACAAGACAACGAAATCCCATTGATAGGTATAGCCCACCTGATTTCTGTTCTATATTTGCTTTGATGAGTACTAATGATGAAACTAGATCTTACATGGAAGCTTTGTCTTCAGATGAGAACAAGCTTTGGTCACAAGTTATGCATGAGCAAATGGTTTCCTTGGATATTTGTGACACATGGGATCTTGAGAGTTTTCCCTAAGGAAGAAAGGCCATTGGTTGTAAATGGATCTTTAAAAAAGAAATTGGAGAAAATGGTAATATCAAAAGGTACAAGGCTAGATTAGTAGCCAAGGGCTACTACTGGAGAGAGGGAGATGACTTTAATGAAATCTTCTCTCCTGTTGCTAAATTAACTTATATTAGATTCTTTTTATCTATTGTTGTTGCTTAAATGATTTTGAGATAGAGCAAATGGATGTGAAAACTACTTTCTTACATGGGGATCTTGATGAGGAGATTTATATGAGGCAACCTAATGGTTTTGTTGTAAAAGGAAAATAATTATGGGTTTTCAGGTTAAAGACATCTTTATATGGATTGAAATAGTCACCTGGAATGTGGTACCCGAATTTTGATGCTTTTGCATTGAAAATTGGTTATGTTAGGAGTGAGGAAGATTATTGTGTTTATATAAAAGGTATTGATGATCAACTTTTAATTATTATCTTGTATGTTGATGACATGTTGTTTATTGGTAACAACAAGGTAATTATCAAAGAATTGAAAGCACAACTCTCTAGCACATTTGAGACGAAATATCTAGGGGCTGCAAAATATATCCTTGGTATGGAGATCATTAGAGATAGAGGTAATAGAAATATTTTCTTAAGTTAAAGCAACTATGTTGATACTATTTTGAAACAGTTTAATATGTAGGATACTAAACCATTTAATATTCCTTTACCAGTTGGCACGAAGTTAAGTTTAGACATGGGTCCTAAATATTATTTTAATCATGAGGAAATGTCTAAAATTTCATATGCTAGTGCAGTTGGTAGTTTGATGTATGCAATGGTTTGTGCAAGACCAGATATAGCCCAAGTAGTGGGAGTTCTAAGTAGGTTTATTTCTAACCTTGGTAAAGAACATTAGACTTATGTTAAGTGGGTTTTTAGATATTTACGAGGTACTTTTGATTACTATTTGGTTTATCATGGTGCTAATGATATTGATATTATGCATAGATCATTGGACATACATGGTTTTGTTGATTCAGATTGGGCAGGGAATCTGGACAGTCAGAGGTCAACAAGTGGCTATGTGTTTACTTTGTTTGGAGCTGCAGTTAGTTGGATGAGTAAGAGGCAGCCCATAGTTGCTTTTTCCACCATAGAAGCAAAGTACATGGCTGCTACAAATGCCTCTAAAGAGGTATTTTGGTTACAGAGACTTGAGAAAGGTATTGGTTGTAATTGCAAGCAAATTAGACTTGAATGTGATAGTCAGAGTGCTATTTGTTTAGCCAAAAATACTATGTATCATGTTTGCACTAAGCATGTTGATGTTCAATATCACTTTGTGTAAGAAATGGTTGAGAGTGGGAAGGTATTGATTGAGAAAGTTGACACTTTGATCAATGTTGCATATTATCTTATGAAAATCAGTTCCTACAAATAAGTTCTCTTGGTGCAGGAGGGCCATTGGCCTTGAGTCCTATACTTGATTTATAATAATGATTCCTTGTTTAGAATAAATGCAATGTATAATGTCAAGTGGGAGAATGTTGGAAATAGGATGTGATTTAATTGCAATCCTAAACATATTTCATGTATCTCCTAAGTCCTTGGAAAGTGTTCCCCAACACTAGGATTAGAAAGAGATTAAATTTGAATGAAATAAACATGTAAATTGACATTTGTGATTATTTCTAAATGATAGGAACATGTGGGGACATCCAAGAAGAGCTCCTAAAAAATAGGAGCACATGGGGTGCCCACATGGAAGGTGGGATCCACCTTTCTTAAGTTAAATGTTTGGAGGATTGATAACTCTTCAGTAATGCATGTTTAGATCCTACAAATTAGGGATTGATATTTACTATGGAGTGGCACTATCAGTTCAGTTCAATTCAGTTAAGTTGTGGTTCAATTATCTTTAGTTGCATGTTAGTTGACTTGAGTTGCATGACTAATGACTTCAATTGCATGACAGATAATAGGTGGATACTTTCAGTTAAGTGGGGATGATCAATAATGCACAATATTTGCATGAATTGGTGGAGAGATATGTTTTAGTTAATTAAGATTGACTTGGGACCAACTTGGGCGCCCAAGTTGGCATCTTTCAGTTAACACCTTTTGCATGAGAAGATATTTACAAAGCTCAGTCAAGTGGGCCCATTCTTGGGCACCAACTTTGAGGTGAAGCTTGCAAGATATTTTCTTGACCAAAGTCTAGTTAAGTGTTCAATTTGGGGCACCTAAATTGAGGGAGACTTTGGTTTGACTTCATATTACATTGTGGAACTCAACTTGCCCAATCTAGGCGTAGATTTTGTGAGGAGCTTTATGCTCTTGTCTTGTATAACTCTTTGGAGTTTACAATGCTCATATTGTCTATTAATTGCAACAAGTTGAAGAGAGTTCTATGAGAGTTTATATGCATGTTATGAAGAAGGATTGCTAAAGGCAAGGAAGCATATCAATCAAGGATTGATACAGTGTTATTATAATCTTGTTCTAAGGTTAAATAATACAAGCACTATTGATTCTGGTGGATTTTTTTCCGGAAAGGGTTTCTCCATGTATATGATGTGTCACTTCTATATTCTTGTCTCATTCTTCTACAATCTTTTGTCTCTTTCTACAATTGGTAAAATTGATCTAAACTAATTATCATGCATAATTAATTGTGACAAAGAACACTTAATTACATCTACAGTCTCATAGTTTTACAAGTTTTAAGCTACAATTTTACATTGATTTTCAACACCATCCAGGTGGGACCCATATGCCACAGATGGTGTATGAGTCCCATTTGGCCTATTTTTAAGATTTTAAGTGAGAAAATTGGGTTTTAAGTTCAAACTTCATGAGTGTCGGTCTACAGGATCCAATTAATGGGATATTAGATCGATTTCCTATATAAATAAGGTCTCAAATCATTATTTCATTAAGTCTTCATGATATCAAGTCAAGCACTCAAGAGTTGGGCATTCCAAGACTTTATAAGATCATCAAGATAGCATTCAAGATCATTTCTAAGGCATTCAAGAGTAGAATTCTTAATCAATTGTTGTAACAATTCAAGATCCATCATCAGGTCAAGGATATCAAGCATCAAGCATGTTATTGAGACAGTGTTGTTATGTAGCATTGAAGATCCAAATCAAGCATTGTTCTACTCCTATTGTCAAGGTCAAGATCTACATCCTTCATGGCCATTTCATATTAGATTGCATATTTACAAGACCTCATTTACAAGGCATCATTCAAGGTATCATTTTCCATGATTCATGTTCTTTATTCCATGTTTCATGCCTTCATTTAATTATCTAATCATTTGGTCTAATTACCTAGAAGGGGTTTGACCAAGGAAAACCCCTTTTCCCTAACAATCAACAAGTTTTTATCCTCTTTACATGTGTGATTGCAGATCCAGGTGTCTTGGAGCATGAAGGATCATTAAAGATTAGACTACAAGCTTGGATAAATTTTTTGGAGTTGTCCCCTCATTGGAAAGGTTGTAATCTTCACTAAAAAGACTTCTACATGTTCAAAATTAGGGTTTCAGATCTAGAAACAAAGAGGAATAGAAAGAGCAGACATTGAAGGTCAGATTCAAACTTTGAAGTTCTAGAAAATTCTAACTGGACTCATACACCAGTCCTAGTGTATGAGTCCTACTTTAGGTCATTTTTTTAGATTTTTGCAATTTCAGACACCCTTTTTCTAGAAACCTATTCTTGTGCAGAACCCCTAATCTGGGATTGATTCGCCTAGACTAGTGTATGAGTCTCAGTAGGTCAAAATTTTAGGTTTTTAGTAATTCAAAGCTCATCCAAGTATGCTTCAGATTTCTAGGTGCACACATTTCATCTTACAACTTTTTGTTCTATTTTATATGCATTTATAGGTCATTTAATGAAAGGTTACACCATATTAGGGTTAAGTATTACATATTACATTGCATTTGTCTTTCCAAGTCCTAACTTGGTGGTGAACCCCTCATTAATCTCTAAACATACCCTAGGAAAATCCCTTAGCAGATGTCTTTCTCCCATTATCACCATTTGATTGAGATCTCTAGGGAATCCTTGAATTTGGAGCATAAAACTTTGTTGTCCTAGGTCCTAAACCCTAGCGACGGTGATTTTCTATCCTACACCATTTAACTGCTAACCATTCAATAATTAAAACATATCTAGCTACAATGGTAAGCAAAAAAATGAAAGGAATCATAACATCACATAACCCATGAACACTAGGATTTTTATGTGGAAAACCCAAGAAGGGAAAAACCATGGTGAGGGTTAGCTCACAATATATTATAACCAGTCATAAGATATTACAGGGTACACTGACATGACACACTATCCTTGAAAGACTCACAACTTGAAATGATTACAAAAGAGTGTGGCTCATTGCCAAAAAGGATGGACTGATGAAATACACCTTCAATGTGTAGAGTACAGTTCCAATTAAGCATTGGAAAACAAAATCTTGCACTGGTTTGTAGGTACATAGCAACTACCAACAACTTCGCACAATATCACACTGTCGCATATTATGCATACATCTTATTTCTATCTATTGCTCACCACAATATAAAAAAGTTTCATATATATACCAATTTACATCAACATACATCAATTAGGTCAGCCTAATCAAATGTAAACATACTTAATTCAAAATTGCTTGTTGGCTCAAACCAAAAACTTATTTGGTGCTCAAAACAAAATGTGCAAGTCATAAGATAGGTCGGCCCAGAACTAATAAAGAATTCTTTAATCATCCATGAGGGGTGTAAGGAAACTTGCAGCCATCTAATGACAATTTCCACATAACCCAAATCCGAAAACATGCAAGTAAATACTCAATATCAACATGCAAGAGAATAGACAACATACCCATGAAATATGACATGAGATATACCCTGGGAAAACCCTCAAGAGAGAAAAACCCAGCCTCCAAAATCATCCACACTCCATGTATTATTCAACAATGAAAACCCATTACAATACATCTTCAGAGACTCCATGAACACTTTTGAAGCACAAGCTATCCATGCATTCCATGTGACCAAGCATGAATCCACACATCCCATGCCATGCTTCAAACCCTCACACATGTACAAGCTCAACCTGCAAACCTGCAACAAACTCTCCAATCTTAAACAACTACCCTTGTGGTTGCTTTTATAGAAGCAAGCTCCCACAAAACCACCAAGTGGTATTACATAAACCATGTGCCCAAAACCATGAACTTATAAAATCATGTGACCCGAAATTTAATATTAGGTACTTTATAATATTATATTTTTCCCCAATATTAAATAATTACATTTTACAATTAAGTTCAAATGTTACATACAACATAAAGTAGCCCCAACATTATAACTCCTAGTGATGCACGTCCATCTAGGTACCCCTAGGTGCACTACACACATAATAATAAATTAAACATTATAATAATTATGCAAGGTGTACAACACCTAATCCTAGCAATATCCAACTTGTTGTATACATTGCATAATGGGGTAACAAGTAAGCTCAAACATCAAGATAATAAACTTCATAGGAAACATGTACCATCCTGGAATCCAAGTGATCCATGTGCTCCATCAAGATACCTGTAACAATAACCAAGGTGACCACCATCTCATCCATGAATGCAATCATCCTCCACCATGCCAATGCACTAAGATAAGAACACATCCAAAGAGATGTCACACTAACTCTCACAAATAAGCTTAATCCTACCTCAAATCGATATCTCAAAACAGAAACACTCAATCCAAAGGTAATGCATATGCACTAGTAGCTATCAAGAATGAATGACCATAGCTAAAATGACACCCACAAAAAATGCCAACACATCCAACCATTCATACCTCTAAGGTATACATAACATATTAAAATCATGCCATCACATATACACCCATAAACCGAAATAAAAAACTCCATGTGCAAACTTGTCAAAGAGTGACATACACATCCAGGAGCTCCCACTGCATGGGAAATGTCCAAATGAATGCAAACTTGGAATGAGCGCATTCAATGTGTTGCTTCATTAACATTCCAGAATAAGGCACCATCACAAGTGATCAATGCATACCAAGTATATTAACAACATCACATAGAAGATGTAAACATGTAGTACCAAAGAACACCCACAATGATATGCAAAACTTGCAAACCAAACACTTGTAGCATGTCCTCCTACACACACCTCTAAATGCCAACTGTGTCAAGTATGATCTCCTCCACAACACCCCATAACAAAATCCATAAAAATATCCAACCGTCCAATCACCAAGATCAAACATAACATATATATCATGTAACTAATCATGGATGTAAGCATCTCAAAACAAGATCAAACTCAATGTAACCATTCCCAAACCAAGGAAATCAACCCAATAAACCATCCCCTAAACTAAACATGTACAAGGAGATAAACATGCCAATAATCCTCAAATGAAGCCTCCAGAAACCAAATATCCATGGCTCAAGATCCATATCCATGAGAAGACAAATCATAAACATAATGCACCTAAAATAAAAATGGGTAATACCTCTCAAGTGAATCGCCGAGTAGACAAAGAGTGGGGAATGAGAATGCTCCTCTAGGATATCAAAGTCATCATGACTCAACCAATAACACTCTCCTCATCGGTCCATGTTGGAATCATTTCCAACCAAGGTGTAGGCTCCTCGGACTTCCTATTGAAACCTCCAAAGAGTAACTGTCTCAATTAAATGTCTCTAATCACAAGAGAACTCCAACCTCACCTACGTCTCCAAGTATCCATGAGTATCTATATGGTATGTGGTGACTGATCATGCTATACTGTACACTCTTCATGTATTCTTGCAGGGGTTTGGGGACACCAGCCCCCAAGAATTTTTTTTCCATTTTTTTTGCGTCATCACCGAAAAAGAAAAAAATTGACTTTTTAAAACCCTAATTCTGGAAGCTTCTAAAAAGCTTGTTATAAGAGTTTGGGATGGGAGTTACAGTATGTAGAAAAAGGTGATTATTTGTAAGATTGTAATAAGTTTTGCACTAGATAATAAAATCATTAGATGGCTACAGTTTTGTGGATGTAGCCCGGATTGGGTGAACCATGTTAAATTTCTCTATGTTGTCTTGTTTCTACTATAATTTTTTGTGTTTTATTTCTCTGTTGTATTGATCAAATTTTCATTTAACTGTTAGATATATACTTTCTAACCCTAACAAGTGGTATTAGAGTGGGTTGTTTTCAGTTATCCTTTGCAGGAAAGTCTCACGGTTGAGTGGGAGTCTCATGATTAAGTGGGAGCAATGGCAGATGAGGGTAAATTGAAGGTAGATAAATTCAATGGGCAGAACTATCAGTTATGGAAGATGTAGATGGAGGATTATCTCTATCAGAAAGATTTATGGAGGTCGTTGGAAGGAACAACCAATAAACCAACAATAATGAGTGATGAAGAATGGAAACTTTTGGTCAGAAAGGCACTGGGAGCCATTCGTTTATGCCTGGCACAATCAGTGGCATTCAATATTACAACAACAAAGACAACTCAAGAGTTGATGGAAACCCTGGCAAAGTTATATGAAAAGCCTTCCACTTTGAATAAGGTATTTCTTATGAAGCATTTATTTAACATGGAAATGGTAGAAGGTGGGTTAGTTGCTGATCATTTAAATGAGTTTATTATGGTTAATTAACTTTGATAAATGTAAAATTTGATGATGAATTTAGGGCTCTTTTGATTATATGTTCTTTACTAGAAAGTTGAAATAGCTTGGTAATGGTTGTTAGCAATTTTGTTTCTTGTTCGAATACATTGAAATTTGATGATGTTGTTGGTGTTATTTTGAGTGAGGAAATTCGTACAAAAAGCTCAGGTGGAACATCCACATCAGGCAGTGTTTTGAATGCAGAAAGCAGGGGTAGAAAAAAGGAGAGGAAACAATTTTGGAAGTTGTGGGAAGTCACGAGGAAAATAAAAGGACAAAAGGTCCCAATCTAGAGACAAGAGGGATTGTTGGTACTGTGGTAAGCTGGGTCATTTAAATAAAGATTGCCGGTCTTGAAAAAATAAAGGAGACAAAAAGGAAGGCAATAAAGAAGCAAATGTGGTAAGTAATAAATCTGATGAGGATTCTTTGATTCTTTCCCTTGATAATGTTGATGATTCTTGGGTGCTAGATTTAGGGGCTTCATTTCATGCTACGCCCCATAGAAGTTATTTTCTTGATTATGTCCAAGGGGATTTTAGGCTAGTTTATTTGGGAGATAACAAACCCTATCAGATTGTCGAAAAGGGAAGAATCAAGATTAAGTTACAGAATGGGAATTATTGGCTACTACATGAGGTAAGGCAGGTTCGAAAGTTAAATTTTTTTTTAATTTCAACAGGGCAACTAGATGATGAGGGTTGTGTTGTTACATTTAGTGATAAAAATTGGAAGGTTACAAAAGGTGCATTAGTGGTAGCAAAAGTTGTGAAAGTAGGCACCTTATATCTTTGTGCAGGTCATATTGTTCCTTCTACTTTAGCTATTGCAGATAAAAATCAATGTTCAGGAACAATTGTTGCAGTTCAGTAGGAAAAATATTAGACAGTTGCCATGGATTTTGAATCAACACTGTGGCATAATAGACTTGGGCATATGAGTGCAAAAGGCATGAAAGTACTTCATTCAAAGAATGTTTTACTAGGTCTAAAATGTGTTAATATGGATTTCTGTGAAAGTTATGTGTATGTAAAACAAAAGAGAGTTAGTTTTCTCAAGGATGGGAAGCAAAAGAAAGATGAGAAATTGGAGCTTGTGCTTACAGATGTATGGGGACCAACTCAAGTATCTTCTCTCAGTAGCTCTCGGTACTATGCCACTTTTATTGATGATGGAACAAGGTATGTATTTATTTCCTTAGGTAGAAATCTGATGTATTTGAAACTTTTAAGAAATGGAGAAGCTTGATTGAGAATGAGACAGGAAAAAAGTAAAAATGTCTCAGATCTGATAATGGTGGTAAGTATTGCAACAAAGAGTTTGAAGATTATTGTTCCTCGAATGGTATTCATAGGTAGAAAATGGTTCCAAGGACTCCAGAGGAAAATGGAGTGGTTGAGCACATGAACAGAACAATAATGGAGCATGCACGAACTATGAGATTGCATGTTGGGCTGCCTTTAAACATGTGGTTAGAGGCTGTAAACACTGCTGTTTATTTAATCAATAGAGGTCCTTGTAATCCTTTGGGTTGTGGTATTCCAGAGGAAGCATGGATAGGTAAGAAGGTGAGTTATTCTTTTCTCAAAACCTTCAATTGTGAAGCATTTGTGCATGTAGATTATAAAAATAGAACCAAGCTTGATGCAAAATCAAAGAAATGTATATTTGTTGGATATGACATTGATGAATTTGGTTATAGGCTTTGGGATTTTGAAAATAAAAAAATTGTGAGAAATAAGGATGTCATATTCAATGAGAAAGTGTTGTACAAAGATCAGTTGCAGTAGCATGAGAAGAAAGAAAATGATTATGTAGTGCTGGATGATACACCAAATAGTGATGTTCCAATGGTTCCTCATGCTCTGCAACAATAACAACAACAAATACCACAAAATCTAATGAATGTTAGATGATCTTCAAGGATAAGTAGACCTCCAGAAAATTTTTCTCCCTCTTTGTATTCTATTTTATTAACTAATGCTAGTGAACCAGAATGTTATGATGAAGCTATGCAGGTGGATACCAAGGTTCAGTGGGAGCATGGAATGGAAGAAGAAATAGAATCCTTGCTGAAAAATCAGACTTGGGAATTATGCAAGTTGCGTGTAAGTAAAAAGGCTTTACCAAACAAATGGGTTTATAGGCTGAAAGAGGAGGATGGAGGTAAGAAAATATTTAAAGCCAGATTAGTTGTAAAGGGATTTGCATAGAAAAAGGGTATTGATTTTGATGAAATATTTTCTCTAGTTGTTGAAATGAATTCTATTTGTGTTGTTTTAAGTATTGTGGCTGTTGATGATTTACATTTAGAACAACTTGATGTTAAAATTGCCTTTCTCTATGGTGATTTGGAAGAGGAAATATATATGGAACAACCACAAGGATTTGAGGTCAAAGGTAAGGAGAAACTAGTGTGTAGACTGAAGAAAAGTCTATATGGCTTGAAGCAAGCACCTCGACCAATGGTATATTAAATTTGATAGTTTTATGGCTGAGCAAGGCTACAATCAGTGTAATTCAGACCATTGTGTTTATTTTAAGAGGTTAGATGATGATAGATACATTATCTTATGTTTATATGTTGATGATATGCTTATAGTGGGGTCTAACATGGATCACACAAGGGAGTTAAAACAATAGTTAGAAAATTCATTTGCTATGAAGGATTTGGGGGCAGTAAAGCAAATCCTTGGTATGAAGATTACAAGTGATAGGAAAAAAAATATTGTTTTCATCTCAGGCTGATTATTTTTTGAAGGTGTTGCAGAGATTTCATATGGAAAATGCAAAAGTTGTTAGCACACCTTTGCCCAGTCATGTTAAATTGACTAAGGATATGTGTCCAAAGACACAAGAGGAGGAAGAAAAAATGTCCAAGGTATATGAGTCATTCCAGAGTTGAGCATTAAAATGTAGTAAAATGCATTCTTAGGTATTTGAGAGGTACATACAATAAATGTTTATGTTTTGGGGTCTCTAATATTGATTTAAAAGGCTATGTTGACTCAAATTTGGTAGGGGATGTAGAAACCAGGCAGAGTACTACAGGTTATGTATTTACAATTGGTGGGACAATAGTGAGTTGGATTTCTTGGTTGCAAAAGGTGATTGCTTTATCCACCACAGAGGCAAAGTATGTTGCTACAACATAGGCGCCAAAGGAGATGATAAGGCTGCAATTTTTCATGGAAGAGTTGGGAAAACAACAAGCTGAAAATTACTTGTTTACAGACAGCCAGAGTATTATAATTATGCCTTGCATTCTAAAACCAAACACATACAGTTGAGATATCATTTCATTCAGTTAGTGTTGGAGGATGGAAAGATCAAGCTGGAAAAGATACATCTAGATGCTAATCCAACGAATATGTTTACAAAGGTAGGGACAAGGGAGAAGCTGAGCTCCTCTTTAGCTTCAGTTGGCCTTCGAGGTTGAATTCAAGTATAAGAGAGCAATAGGGTCCAAGGTGTTTATTTCCAGTGGGAGTTGTAAGTGCAGTAGTGTCGTCTAGGATTCGTCTCCAAGTGGGAGATTGTGTTAGTGTGGAGCCCGATCAGTCTCCAAGTGGAAGATTGTTGGTATGTGGTGACTAATCATGCTATACTGAACACTCTTCATTTTTTCTTGTGAGGGTTCAGGGGCAACAACCCTTGAGAATTTTTTTTCCCTTTTTTTTGCATCACCGAAAAAGGAAAAGTCACCAAAAAAGAAAAAAAAATTGACTTTGTAAAACCCTAATTCTGGAAGCTTCTAAAAAGCTTGTTATAAGGGGTTGGGATGGGAGTTACAATATGTAGAAAAAGGTGATTCTTTGTGAGATTGTAATAAGTTTTTCACTGGATAATAAAATCATTGGATGGTTGTGATTTTGTGGATGTAGCCCAGATCGAGTGAACCACGTTAAATTTCTTTGTGTTGTCTTGTTTTTGCTATAATTTTATGTGTATTTTATTTCTCTGTTGTATTGATCAAATCTACATTTAACTGTTAGATATATACTTTCTAACCCTAACATAACCAATCAATCCATGCTAAACTCCAAGCAAATGATCAAAGTACTCAATACAAAGAGAACCAACCAAGATCAAATAATAGCTCCAACTACAGAATCAGTAACATAAACATGACACCATGATCTCACATCTTCTCAAAATAAGATTACATGCTCAAATCATCATAACATGTACAATGCCACAACTCTAAAATGGTAATCAAGAGTATACCATGACATAATAACAAAACCATCCTACAACCAAGGACCACCTATCAAAACCAACAAGTCATAAACAATACCTCAACATCTCTAACACCTGATGTCAAAGAACTCTCACTGTAGCACACATAATCAAGAGCTCCTCCATGACACCAATCAACCCCTACTGAAAACAACCATCCATAATCAACAATGGATCCACATCATTTCCAAATGCTCCCACTGAACCTTGATACTGAGCAATCCCATGACATTATGATGCACACAACCATCACCACATCACTTTCATAAGCTCACACCAAACTTGTGAATCCAAGCTCCCAATGATAACATGATAACCATCCTCTAAAGCAAGAAGATACACCGCCAAACCATCATATCCATCACCGCCAATCCATCACTATCAAAATATCCCACTGAAAAGTCTAACCAAACTATCCATGACATCGTGATACCAATCTCCTCAAACCAAGAAGATACACTGCCACAACCTGAATTAGGATCCAATCCAACACCACCAACAATGCACCTGCATAAACCATCATGACATGCCAAAGTCTCTAATGCACAAGAAACATCCATGACACCATGATCACCACCAAATGTACCAACAACTCAACCCAACCATGTCCACATATTTGCATAATCATAGGTCAACTGCATAGGTCTCATATCATGACTATACCTGGTAATACAATCTCACTTCCTCAACATGACAACAAAACTAACAAACCAAGTGACTAAACCAAGCCATCAAAATTGAAAATGCATCAACATTGAAATATCAATGGGCAAAGACAACCCATGTCCAAGTCATAAATGCAACATGTAAGTATAGACTACCTATAATATTGCACAACTTGTAGATACAACAATGCAACATACAAATCCAAACATATACTGATAACCATGTCAAATGAGAGAATAATATAAGATATACAACTAAGTATACAATGAATCCAACATTAGATCTCCAAGATTTGATCATCCATAAACTCATAGTATCACCATAGTCAAAGAAACCCATAAAAATATTAGGTGAGAAAAATAGTAATTAAACCATGTCAAAATAACTCTAAACCTAATCCAGTGTGTAGTGCTCTGAACAAGCTTTCTGTTGACCATTTGAAGTCCAACATTTGACTTCGTATGTACCTGATATCACCTCTAGAAGCTCAAAACAAAAACCTAACTTCTAGCATGCAAAACACTGCCAAAACTCCAAAATATCAGAAAATCACTGGCACCACAACGTAGAGAATCCAATCAGCTTTCCAATGAGTCCAAGAAGTCGAAAAAATGACATCATGGATGGAAGATATGCCCTCCGGATTAAAATCTCTCCAATCTGACTCAAGCAAATTAAATTTTGGTGGGTCCCACCCCAAAAATCAATTTAATTTATTTTTTCACTTTAAAGTGGTGGGTTTTTTTTTGTTAATATTTAAAAAATTAAAGTTTTAATGAATGAGGTGGAAGGAGGGTGATTTAATCATGGTTTTATTTAAATGTTTTTAAAAGTTAAAGATTTTTCTTAATAAATACTTCATCCACCGTAACTTTTTAAAAAGTATGAATAAGTTAAAAAAGGCCGACGTATGTAATAATACGAAATGAGAGGTACGAGTACCAGGGATGATGTAGGGCGGGTATGGGTTTTCAGACGCCATACCCCCCTTAATATTTTTTTTATTTTTTAATATTTCTTTTCACCTTTTCAATCAGGAATTTAATTTTTGATTTAATTTTATTTTTGTAGGATAAAAAAATGTCACTAGATTATTTTTTAATTTCTAGATTTTTTATATTTTATTTTCTAATGACTGTACAATCCGAAAATAGGGTTTTTATACAAAAAAAATTTGCATTTTTTTCAGTAACTAAAATAGGAAAAATTATATATCAAAATTCATCCCTCAGCCAAACTGAATCTAACCATAAGGTCCATTTTGTCCCAGGGGGTCATTTGTAATTTTTTCCCCCAAAAAACCCCCATTTGAATGCACAACCAAGAAACTTGATTTTGCCAAAAAAAAATATCTCACACCCCAAATCTACAAGCAACCCATCAAAACAACAAACCCAAAACCCTTAGATCTATAATAAAACACCTGCAAAACCCTCATATCTTGCCATTGTCTTTCATTCTTTCATGCAACCTAGGGTTATCCAATCCACAAGCAACGCTATGATACCACTTGTAAGGAAACTTATAACCATCTAATGACAATTTCCACATAACCCAAATCTGAAAACATGCAAGTAAATACTCAATATCAACATGCAAGAGAATAGATAACATACCCATGAAAGATGACACAAGCTATACCCTGGGAAAACCTTCAAGAGGGAAAAACCCAACCTCCAAAAGCATCCACACTTCATGTATTATTAAACAATGAAAACCCATTACAATACATCTTCAAAGATTCCATGAACACTTCTGAAGCACAAGCTATCCATGCATTCCATGTGACCAAGCATGAATCCACACATCCCATGTAATGCTTCAAACCCTCACACATGCACAAGCTCAACCCGCTAACCTGCAACTAACTCTCCAATCTTAAACAAATATCCTCGTGGTTGCTTTTATAGAAGCAAGCTCCTACAAAACCACCAAGTGGTATTACATAAACCATGTGCCCAAAACCATGAACTTACAAAATCACGTGACCGCACATTTAATATTGGGTACTTTATTATATTATATTTTTCCCCAATATTAAATAATTACATTTTACAATTAAGTCACAGTGTTACATACAACATAAAGTGGCCCCAACATTATAACTCCTAGTGATGCACATCCATCTAGGTACCCCTAGGTGCACCACACACATAATAATAAATTAAACATTATAAGCATTATGCAAGGTGTACAACACCTAATCCTAACAAGGGGAACACAACTTAACCATGTCGGCCAAAAGAATATACAATGTCTATATGTCGATCTTCTATTATTAAATTCTCTCATCCCATTCAACCAAAATCGCTGAATTTTTTTCCATAGTTGCAATTAATAGTCCTGACTAACATATTAAAACTGCATAGGTTGATCTTATAATATAAAAAATTCTAGACCAGATTATCGGATTAGAGCACCTGAATCACTATTTATTGAATGGAAAAAAAATGTCACAAACCAATGTTGACATCAATGACAACACACTAGAGGGCTTCTTCTTCATCATTCCAACAATCTCCCGCTTTGTCATTTATGGCAACATATGCCGAAAATGAGACTTAAAAAAAATTTCTTCGCACTCCAAAACCAAAAATTGTGTGAACTCAACTCCCCCTTTCAAAACACATAAAAACCAAAAAATTCACGCCTTTCAAAACACATAAAAACCAAAAATTTCACAAGTTTTTTCTCCCTATAGATATCGTTCTCCACACAAAACCTTCTCCCCCTTTGACATCAAGGACAAAGGGTAAAAACATCCAATTAGGAACTAAGGGCACCTTGTAATTTCTTGAGAATAACCTCCCAAGCAGGTTTTCCATCATCCCAGATCCCTTTTTCTCTGATAAGTGTCTGATGCAATGATTCTAGTTCAACTAGGCATGCTTCTCCTTCTTCTAGAGTAGATGGATTAAGATTCACCTTGACTACTTTTTCTACATGCACTAAGGAACTTGATATAGGAATGTGTCTGGACATTACTAGATCTCCAAGTTGTCCAAATCACCTAATAACATCTTCTTTCTGCCTCTGTAAGGTGAAGAATTTGTTCTACAAGTCTGCAATAGATGTCCAGGTAGTATAATTTTGATCTTCTGCAATCATGTAGGTTCCTGAGGCATTGACAAGTTGAGACTCTATTGAGTCCATTAAGTCTTTAATGCCTCAAGTGGCATCAGGCTTGTTGGGATTGTAGAATTCTACAAAAAATTTAGTGCCCATGTTCAAAAATTTGCTTTGCACACTCACAAATGCACCTAAAAAATCGGCCCCAGTGACCTACTTTGGAGGGTCATAATTCCAAGCTAATTTGATTTCATGCCAAATCCCTTGGTGGGTGTATTCATTTGTCATATGTGAACATGTATGTTTGATTTCAGCTTCCTGTGATGAGTTTTGATAGGGTTTTAAAAGGACAAGTTGGAGGGTTTTGGGACTGTTTTGTTGTTTGCTTACTCTCAGGCCTGTGAAGTGGCCTCCTATTCAAACTGATATTTCACAGCTAGATAATTGTCATGGAAAATAGATTGGTTCTCTGCATTTCACTCATTTTCATATGCTCCCTGGTTTGGTTTCAAAGTCTCAAGATAAAAATTGATATTTTTACCAGGTCAAAAGTAAATGTGGTTTGTTATGTTTTTACATCTACATTTCCTGAATGTTTCAAGGAGGTCAACTTTGACTTTTAATTTTTGGTGAAGATTGTGGATTGAAGGAAATCCCTCTTGCAAACATGCTCAATGGACCTAAATGATCTGCTGTTTCCAATGGAAGCTTCCTAGAAGGTGATTTGATAATTTTTCGAGGTGACTTGGTGTGCCCTAATTGGGTTTTGACAAGTGCAGTTGCAAAAAAGTATGAGTGAGCCACTTGGGATTGAATATCTTGCACCTCAAGATCTATTTTTCCAAGTCATTTTCTGCACTGAGTTCTTGGGTCAAATGTCTGCATGACTATGCATTTTCATGACTTCAGGAGGTTGTTTGAATAGTTTTCTAAGGCAATTCTAGAGGCCACTTGACTTGTTTTGACTACTATGCAAGGTGCCCGAAAGTGGATTTTGATGTCTACTCGGTTCAAATTTTCATGCCAGGAGCATTCAAAGGTAGGATCAAATCAATTCAAGATAAAAAATTGTTTCAAAACGATTTTTTTTTTGTTGGACCCACAAGGGGACTCAACATGTGTCCCACAATTTGAGGAAGCTGGCATGTGAAGATAATGTTCAACTTGGTGTCTTCTGATGGCTGTTTGTAGAACTTGTTCTTGTTATCAGGGCAAACCAACAGTATCTAGTGATGCCTCTTGAACTAGTGTTGATAAATTCAAAGGGAATTGATGATAAATGCTATTCAGATCTCCTGTTAGAAATGCAATATGAGGTCAAAATTCTTACATTCATCTCCCATGCTTGTCGCATTGTGCGAGGCAGCAATAGATAAAATCTCCAATATGGATCATTTAGAGGGAAATTATTTTTTCTACTTGTTTCTACTGATTATGAGGGTTACATAGTGTGCATCAAGGCCTTATATGAAGCTATTGTCTTGCTTTCATTGCCTTCACAATGTTTATTTTGTGTAGTGGAGATGAATTTAGCTATATAAAGGTCAAAGAAACTAGCTATTGTGGAAAGTGATCTGTACAAAAGGAATTCTGTAATCACAGGGGCCTGCTAATTTATTGATTGTTCATAATGGTGTATGGAAGGTGATGTTTCACTTGAAATACCGTGGGATAAAGTCACAACACCATCTAATCTTGTTGGGTTGTTTGAATAGCTATATGATATTGAGAAAGAAAATCTTTTATAAAGGCTACTATTGTTAGAGTTTTCTAGTTATGTGCAGGTAAATCTAGTTTTGCAGCCATGGTGCAGGCCTAGAATGCTAGCAAATTAAGTTTGAATTGTATTGGGGATGATCTTAAGCTGGACAAAAACTCATCAAATGCTTTGTATACATTGGGCAACATGGAGTTGAAAACTAATAATTGGCTTAGGGTAGAAGAAACAATTAAACCTACACAAAGCAAATCAAATATGAAGAATTCCTATGTTTGTTTTTCACTTCGGAAATGGAATTAATTTGTAGCTTTATGCAATGAGAGGAGGAATCAATGGCCACTTGTCCCAATCCATTGATCAATAGAGAAAACTTGCAAACAAGAGGAATACCTTGATGCTCATAGTCAAAAGGATTAATCGAGATGTGGCAAATTTGAAAGCATTCAAGAAAGCATTTATGAAATCACTTCAAGAGGAGGATGAAGCATCTCACTCAAAGATAACATAAAGCGCCATGGTGAACAACATGAACACCAAGTATAGAAGTTGCTATAGGAAACATCTTTACTCAGGAGCCTG
Organism: Sequoia sempervirens; assembly: GCA_007258455.2. Lineage (NCBI taxonomy): Eukaryota > Viridiplantae > Streptophyta > Pinopsida > Cupressales > Cupressaceae > Sequoia > Sequoia sempervirens. Next base: position 210,265,947 of record VDFB02373365.1, read on the forward strand.
ATGTGTGGGTAAACTGAGCACAAGGTTACTTTGGGAAAAAATAGTTTGTGCTTGAAGTAGAAATGTATCAAATTGTTTACATAAATTTTATTGTGGTATTGCTACTCGATTTTTATTATGAGTAGCTCGAACACATTATGAAGTAGAATAGTGGAAAGGTTGCTACTACTAATGTTTTGAGCTTGAGTTGGACTCAATTTCCTAGTGGTTATTAGCTTGGTGTCTTTTAATAACTGGTGTTTTCCATGGTTTCCTTTATGTCTCTTGTGATGAACGAGTCCATATATTTTAGTTCTATTCGAGAGGTGTACGAGGCATGGGTTATATATAATTTTCTTTCACTATGTCTTGCATGGTTAGGAGGTCTAGGTATTGTGGTCGCAAGCCTGAATGAATGCTTATTGAAGCCATCAATATGTCTCATGACATGTTTCCTCCCATGCCTCTTGATGGGCTTTTCATTTGACAGTGCAAGCAAGGGGTTTGCAATCTGTCATTCTATGACCAATCCTCATGGTGATTACCTCTGTGCTGTATGTATTGTTTTTATTTTATGTGGCTTTTCAAGCTCTTCTCCAACCCTTCAAGCCTATTTTGAGAGATGGCAATAGCAACAATTGGGAATTTATGTGATTTCCCATACAAAAAAAGTGTAGTGACCAATGAAGGTGCATCCGAAGGTCTTTCTAGTAGCCTAATCCATACATTAAGCTTCAATAATGTTCTATGAGATATTGTGCACCAGTTTGCACCAATATACCACGAGTATATCTTATGGAACAACAACCAAATTGAAAATGAATGCTATTAGGAGTACATTTGGTGCACTCAAGATAGTGTATGGCACTACAATGTAGAAGTTATTAACTTCAATGCTTCAAAGGAAAAAGTATATTGATGATAGGGCTCACCAAGCATTGACCGAATCATTGAATGAATTCTTTGTGTGTTCGGCCTTCTCTCAACTGGGGAAAGCCCGTATTCACATGGCGTCAAAGAGAATAAGTTGGAGTTGTGTATTGATCATTGTAAACTCTTGTTTGATGCCACCATGCTAAGGAGTCCCCGGCTTCCCATTGCCCATCGCTAAAGTTCTTCGTCATTCCCATCTGACTTTGGCAATATGAGATGGCACAAGCTTTCCTTATCATTTCCCCCATCGCTATAACCTTTTTCCTTCTTAGTATAGCTTCAGTGATGCACAATGATATTAACTGGGCATGTTTTCATCACTCATCACAATAAGGCATCTCCAATTTCTTTTATTTCAGTGATGCCCGATATGTGTTGGAATAAAGCAATGGTGGGCCCTTGGCTTATGTTTAAATATTATCATTTGATAATTTTTTAACAGTGAGTGATATCTAAAAAATGAAGGTATAGGTAAAATGATTTTCTATAGTCATTTAAAAAATGAAAGCCTCCACAGGGTTAAAAAAAAGATTTTGTTGCTGGTTAATTAAAATATAACGTGCTTGGGTAAATGTTTTTATTGCTCGATATAAAAGACTGAAAGCCCTCACAAATTGAAATCAAAACTTTAGTGGCTAGAGGTGGATTAAAATATTGTGTCCATGGATAAATGTTTTCCTATAGCCTGGTAAAGGAATTAAATTCTGTATAATGTGAAAAAAATATTTCTTTTGTTGGGAAGTAAAAAGTAAATACAAAGGTGGGAGGTTTTTCATAGCTTTATAAAGAAGAGGGAAAATCTTTCACAGTGAAAGTAATTTTTAGCTACAGGGAAGAATAAAGGAGGGGTGAATTTTTTCATGAAGTTGGAGCATTTTTCTATTGTAAAGTGATGGAAAGAAAGCAAGAGGCGGGAGAAATAAAGTGAAAAATGTATTCTTTGTTGGATAAGCGGTTACTAATCAACGAAGAAGAATGTGCCAGATGTTTATTGAAGGTCTCCACATAGGGTTTTTGTTGTTCATCTTCTTGTCTTTCCCTGAATGTTTGTTCACTATTATTACTCTTATTCAAAGAGTAAGTTAAATTGTATTAACATGAATGAAGATTTGTGCAACTGTATACTTGGATTAATAAAGTATGAATAGTTTCGTTTCTAATATCAATGGTGTAAAGCATCACCCGGTAGGCACATTTATGATAGAGATAATGTTGTGATGTATTTTCAATTTCATGGTTTAAATGAATCCACCCTAGGATTAGGAACTGGTTTATTTATATTGCAATTTCCTAGGCCTGTGTGTAGCAATCACATTTTAAAATTAATTTTACTTATCAATCTTTGTATGTTTGTGTGTGCTGAACTCAATATATTACATCTCTCATGTTTAATGTGTACACTACCATGAAGGTTAGCCACACCTTTAGGGTATTGTGTATGTTAAGCATATAAAGGAGAATTATTTGCTTACTTTGTGTTTGATACTTTAGCACACAAGTATCTAAAAGCATACTATTGGGATCACCCTCCTGAGTTTCATAGAGCTCGAAGTGTAGGGGAGAGACTGTTTTCAATTCAATCTCCCATTTGTTTGCAAAATATCTCCTTGAATTTGACCATTAGGCCTGGCAACCCTTCAGGATTCAAGTGGATTTCAGATTTGGGGAACCAATAGATTGGTGACTCTATTGGGGATAACTTTGAATCTCTAGTTGCAAAATGATATTTCATTGTCATATTATTTGCTGATTTGAGCATTTCGTTTAAATATTGAAGGAATTCTTACCTGGAGGAAGAATTTGTTGCAACTTATACCTGGAATTTTCACGATCTGTGGTGCTTTGCTAGTGAAAGGAACTCAGAACTAAATTCATCTTTGAAAGAGCTTCATATTGCTTGAAGTTTAGTCTTCTATGAAGAGAGGTGGTGACTGTCAAAAGAACTTGATAAATATGTGAAGAAAGTTTTAGATCTACAAAGATTTCCAGTCAGGAAGAAGAATTTGCAGCAGCTGTAACATATCTAGGTATTTTTCATTTTTGGTTTTCAAGAATGATAAATTTGTGTGTGAAAACCATATTTGAAAGTCTTGAAAATTTTTGGTTCCCTATTGAGTGAAACTAAGCACTAAGAAAGGGAATAGTAGTGATTATTCTACATAACTCTAAGTTATAATTTATAGCCTCTATTATGAAGTGAAGTATGCAATATTTTTGAAGAAATTCATTTAGAAGATCTTAAGCAAGTTGAGATAGAAATTTTCATTGTAAAAGCTTAAGATCATGCTATAAAAGGAATTTGAGTTGCCATGTGTAGCCACAAAGTTAATATGAAAAGGTTTGTAAAGGTGTAAGGAAATGCATCATTAACCTATGCATCCCTGTGTGGACCCAAATGTAACAAGGCATAGTGTGTCGCCCCTATTATGTCATCAAAGAAATTTCAGCACTAGAAGGAACAAAGCCTTAAATTTTGATGGCATTTATGGTTTCCCAAATGTCATACCATCTGAAATTAGAAATAAAATACCAAAATTCAATGGTGAGAAGAGTGAGTTAGCTAATAAGCATCTACATCTTGAATTCAATGATCTAATGGATGACTATGGGGTGGATTATGAGGATATGATCATGAGGTTGTTTTTTCAGTCTTTGAAAGGAGATGCAAGAGATTGGTTCTCCTATTTACCAACATGCTCTATCTATTCTTGGGAGGAGTTCAAGGTAGTGTTCATAGAGAAATTTAGTGAAAGAATCAATACAAGTTCTATGATCAATAAATTTATGAGCATTGAGAAAGAAGAGGACGAGCTGGTCCCAACATTTAACCTGAGATTTGCTAAAACATTGAGGGATATTCCTAAAGTATTTAGACCCAATGATGCAATAGGTTTAGTTATTTATTTGGGATATTTTGATGAGGAAATGAGCTATTTACTGAGAGATAAGGAACCTGCTACACTTCACTAGGCCTATGATATAGCCATGAACATTAAAAACAACCGAAAATATGGAATGCACAAGGGTTATTTGTCTACAAGTGTTTACTTCCTTGAGGAACCAAATGTTGATGAAAGGTGTAAGTCAAAAATTAAAAATGAATGTCAGAGCACTTACACCCCTATTGTTTCAACTTATACATCATTCCATAATGTTGATCACATAGAGCCCCAAACAAATTGTCAAGAAGCTGCATGCATTTGTGATCCTATGGTCTCTTTTAAAGCCCTCTTTTGTATAAGGAGACATGAAGGAGAATCATCATATGATCTCTATGCAAGATTTATGGATACCCTGCCTACAATTCTTGAGTGTCACAGACCTAAAAAATTTAGTATGCATTGATTTATTTTATGAATCTTATGAATCGAGTTTGAGTGCTCTGCCAAAGGAGTTGAAGCCTGTTAGGCTTGACCAAGTGTGTGAATAATTTTCTCTTTTTTTTAAAAGAGTAGAGATGAACGTACAAAAACTACTATGTTTTCAATTTGTAATAATAATGATTTTTTTGCTCCATATGAGTCAAACAATGAGATATCACATGAAGAAGAAGAGAGTAGAGAACAAGTTGAAAATGCATACCTCAGTGAAGCAAATGAAATGAGTGGTACATTCATTGGTTATGTAGATAATGATTATAGTCATTATTTTTCAAATGCATGGTCTAGAGAATAGGAGGTATGTGAAGTTATCCCTTGTTGCAACTCTACTAATCAGGGAATAGAAGTGGGCCCAAATATTCAACATGGTGAATCAACCCAAGTGATTGGTGATGTTGAAGTAGTGTGTGTAAATAACCAATATAAAGGGTAGGAGCCTAAATACATGTTTGGTATCCTCCCAAGTATCCTCCCAAGTTTTGATTCTTTTGATGATTCTAGTACCTATAGTCCTATGGAAGACATAAGACAAAGCATTCAATTTGAAAATTCTGAACATAGTTTCAGTATTGATGAGTTCCCTTGCTATAGTAACTATGATGGCATTGAGTTTGGTCATTTCTTTGTTGATTATGATTATCGTCATGAAGTAGAGATAGAATCCTTTGCTTCAAATAATAAATCTGTTGAAATGATGGGAACACATGTTTTCTTGAGAAGGAACAACTTTCTTCCTGTGAAGAGTTTTCAGAATGTGAGTAAAAGATGTTAACTATTGATGATGTGGATGAAGTTGAAAATATATTTGTATGCTCTTCTAGTGATTGTAATTATTTTGAATACAATGATGATATGAGAGATTTAGACCCTCATGCTAAGGAGGCAGAAGCTTTTATTATAACAATGAATGTACGACAAAACCCCTTATTTGATGAGCCTCCATCTTCATCAATTAATAGAAAGGATGATTCTTATTGGTGTAGAGATAATCCACTCTTTGCTTAGAACTATGATGATGCATTTGACACATGGTTAGAATGTGGCCTTAAGCAAACAAAGTAACACATTGATGAGCTCCTCGAGGGAATTTCCTATGAATGTTTTACATTTGATAGAGATGTTGCAGGTAAGGTTGAGTATCATGATGCCAACTACTTGGAAGAGTATGAACACTTTCAGTTTCTAGTTCAGTTGGGAGGTATTTTGATGGAGCATGACAATAAGATGAAGATCAAGGAATGTTATTTTCAATATGAACATGTTTCATGTGATGAATATAACACATATGTGTTATCTGATGTAAATTTTTAGTTTATACTTGGTTATACCATGCATAATGATAGAGATTACATTAGTAATGGTATACACAAAAAAATTGTGAGAGATGTTAGTGGCAATGTTTGTAACTAGGCATATTTCAGTTGTAATCACATGTTTATGCTTGTAAGAAGAGGGCTATACTTGTAGTGGTATGGTGGAGGTAAATGCGGGTTGAGGGAAATCAATTCCATCAATAGGTCGGTATTTGACAGTGGCAAACATTGGTTCTTCTTTTCATTTGGTGCCCCGGGGCCATCAAATAAGGTTTGAAAAATTGAAATTAAAAGACTCTGTTTCCCAATGGTTCTAGCACTCAGTCTGGTCTCCTAGAAGATTCTAAAATCTCACTTTGTTCACTGATGAACATATGTCCTCAAGAAAGAGCCACTATTGGGACTGTATAATTCTGCAAAATTTTAAGTGCCCATGTTGAAAAATTTGCTTTGCACACTCAAAAATGCACTTGAAAAATCTACCCCAGTGACCTACTTTGGAAAGTCATAATTTGGAGCTCATTTTCTTTCATGCCAAATCCCTTGGTGGGTGTATTCATTTGTCATATGTGAACACGTGTGTTTGATTTCGGCTTGCTATGATGAGTTTTGACAAGGTTTTGAAATGACAAGTTGGAGGGTTTTGGGATTGTTTTGTTGTTTGCTTACTCTCAGGCCTACGAAGTGGCCTCCTATTCAAACTGATATTTCACAACTGGATAATCTTCATGGAAAATAGATTGGTGCTCTACATTCCCCTCATATTCATATGCTCCATAGTCTAGTTTCAGAGTCTCAAGATAAAATTTGATATTTTTACCAGGTCAAAAGCAAATGCAATTTGTTCTGTTCTTACATCTACATTTCTTGAATGTTTCAAGGAGGTCAACTTTGACCTTTAATATCTAGTGAAGAATGTGGATTGAAGGAAATCCCTCTTGCACACATGCTCAATGGAACTAAATGATCTATTATTTCCAATGGAATCTTCCCAGAAGGTGATTTGATAATTTTTCAAGGAGGTGATTTGGTGTACCCTAGTTGGGTTTTGACAGGCATAGTTGCAAAAAAGTCTGAGTGAGCCACTTTGGGATTGAATATCTTACACCTCGAGATATTTTTTTCCAAGCTGTTTGTTGCACTGAGTTCTTGGTTCAAATGTCTACATGACTATGCATTTTTGTGACTTCAGGAGGTTGTTTGACTAGTTTTCCAGGGTGATTCTAGAGTCCACTTGACCTATTTTGCATATTGTACAAGGTGCCTTAAAGTGGATTTTGATGTCTATCCGGTTCAAATTTTCATGCCAAGAGCATTCAGAGGCAGCCTTAGGTCAATTCAAGCTAAAAATTTGTTTCAAAATGATTTTTTTTTAGTTGGGCCCACAAGGGGACCCGATATGTGTCACACAATTTGAGGAAGCTGACATGTGAAGATAATGTTCAACTTGGTGTCTTCTGATGGCTATTTGTAGAAGTTCTTATTATCAGGGAAAACCCACAGTATCTGGTGATGCCTCTTGAACTAGTGTTTATAAATTCAAAGGGACTTAATAATAAACGATATTCAGATCTCTTGTTAGAAATGCAATGAGGTCAAAATTCTTGCATTGATCTCCCATTCTTGTAGCATTGTGCGAGGAAACAATAGATAAACTCTCCAATATGGATCATTTAGAGGGAAATTATTTTTTTCTGCTTGTTTCCACTGATTATGAGGGTTACACAGTGTGCATTGAGGCCTTTTATGAAGCTGTCTTTCTTTCATTGCCTTCATAGTGTTTTTTTTGTGAAGTAGTGGATATGACTTTAGTTGTATAAAGGTCAAAGAAACTAGCTATTGTGGGAAGTGATCTGTATGAAAAGAATTCCACAATCACAGGGGCCTGCTCATTTCTTGGTTGTTCATAATGGTGTATGGAAGGTGATGTTTCACTTGAACTACCATGGGATAAAGTCACAACACCATCTAATCTTGTTGGGTTGTTTGAATATCTATATGATACTAAGAAAGAAAATATTTTATATAGGATGCTATTGTTAGGGTTTCCTAGTTATGTGGAGGTATATCTAGTTTTGTAGCCATGGCATAGGCCTATAATGTGAGCAGATTAAGTTTGAATTGTATTGGGGATGAGCTTGAGGTGGATAAAAACTCATCAAATGCTTTGTATACATTGGGCAACATGGCATTGAAAACTAATAATCAACATAGGGTAGAAGAAACAATTAAACTTGCAAAAAGCAAATCAGATATGAAGAATTGCTATTTTTTTTTCACTTGGGAAATGGAATTAATTAGCAGCTTTATGTAGTGAGAGGACGAATCAATGACTACTTGTCCCAATCCATTGATCAATAGAGAAAACTTGCAAACAAGAGGAATACATTGATGCTCGCAATCAAAAGGCTTAATCGAGATGTGGCAAAGTTGAAGGCATTCAAGAAAGCATTTATGAAATCACTTCAGGAGGAGGATGAAGTGTCTCATTCAGAGATAACATAAAGTGCAACAGTGAACTCCAACAAGAACACCGAGTACAAAAGCTGTTGCAGGAAAAATATTTACTCAGGGGCTCAATGTTTGGGTAAACCGAGCACAAGTTTACTTCAGGCAAGAAAAGTTTGCGCTTGTAGTAGAAATGTATCAAATTATTTACAAAAATTCTATTGTGGTATTGCTGCTTGGTTTTCATTATGAGTAGCTTGAACACATTATGAAGCAAAATAGTGGCAAGGTTGCCACTAATTTTTTTAGAGCTTGAGTTGGACTCGAGTTCCTAATGGTTATCAACTTGGTGTCTTTTAATATTTGGTGTTTTCCATGGTGTCCTTTATGTCTCTTGTGATGAACAACGAGTCCATATATTTTAGTTCTATTTGAGAGGTGTAAGAGGCATGGGTTATATATAATTTTCTTTGACTATGTCTCACATGGTTAGGAGGTCCAGGTATTGTGGTCACAAGCCTGAATCAATGCTTACTGAAGCCATTAGTGTGTCTCATGACATGTTGTTTCCTCCCATGCCTCTTGATGGGCTTTTAATTCGATGGTGCAAGTAGGGGGTTTGCAATCTATCATTCTGTGACCAATCCTCGTGGTGATTACCTCTATGTTGTATGCATTGTTTTTATTTTATGTGGCATGTCAAGCTCTTCTCTAACCCTTCAAGCCTATTCTGAGAGATGACAATAGCAGCAGTTGGAAATTTATGTGATTTCCCTTACAAACAAAGTGCAGTGGCCAATGAAGGTGTATCCAAAGGTCTTTCTAGTGGCCTAATCCATGCGTTAAGCTTCAGTAATGTTCTTTGTGATAATGTGCACCAATTTGCACCAATATACCATGAGTACATCCTATGGAATAGTGGCTAGATTGCAAATGAATGCTATTAGGAGTACATTTGGTGTACTCAAGATAGTGTATGGTGATGCAATGAAAAATTTAATAACTTCAATGCTTCAAAGGAAAAAGTGTATTGTTGATAGGTTTTGCCAAGCATTGACCAAATCATTGAATGCATTCTTTGTGTGTTTGGCCTTATCTTCACTAGGGAAAGCCCGTATTCACATGGCATCGAAGAGAAGAGGCTGGAGTTGTGTATTGATCACTATAAACTTTTGTTTGATGTCACCATGCCAAGGAGTCCCCTGATTCTCATTGCCCATTGCCAAAGTGCTTCGTCATTCCCATCCGACTTCGGCGATATGTGATGGCACAAGATTTCCTTCTCATTTCACCCATCGCTATAACCTTTTTCCTTGTCAATATAGCTTCAGTGATGTGTGATGATATTAATTGGGCATGTTTTCATCACTCATTGCAGTAAGGCATTTCCAATTTCTTTTATTTCAGCAATTCCTGATATGTGTTGGAGTAAAGCGATGGTGGGGCCCTTGGCTTATGTTTAAATATTATCATTTGATAATATTTTAATGGTGAGTGATATCTAAAAGGTGAAGGCATGGGTAAAGTGATTTTCTACAGCCGTTTTAAAAATTAAAGCCTCCACAGTGTAAAAAAAAAAAAAACTTTTGTTGTAGGTTAATTAAAATATAATGTGCTTGATTAAATGTTTTTATTGCCTGATATAAGACTAAAATCCCTCACAAATTGAAATCAAAACTTTAGTGGTTGAAGGTGGATTAAAATATTGTGTGCATAGATAAATGTTTTCCTATAGCTTGGTAAAGGAATTAAATTCTTTATAATGTGAAAACAAAAGCTTTTTGTTGCTGGGAAGTAAAAAGTAAATACATAGGTGGGAGATTTTTCACAGCCAGATAAAGAAGAGGGAAAATATTTCATGATGAAAGTAATTTTCAGCTACAAGGCAGAATAGGTGAGGGGTGAAGTTTTTTAGGAAGTTGAAGCATTTTTCTATTGCAAAGTGATGGAAAGCAAGCAAGAGGTGGGAGAAATAAAGTTTAGAATGTATTCTTTGTTGGATAAGTGATTAATGATCAATGAAGAAGAATGTTCCAGATGTCTATTGAATATCTCCATATAGGGTTTCTGTATTTTTCCTTTAAGTGTAATTTTTTTCTTCTTTTTGGACAGAGAGATCACAGTGTGGTCTCAAGAGAATAATTTTGTAACATAGTCTAATATAATAAGGGTCTATTTTAGGCTTTATGAGTTTTCTAAATTTTGTAAATGGAGAATGTAATTGCAACATTGTCATCTTTGATAAATAAATGGGAAGGTATTCTGGGTCACTTTTCTCCATTGCAAACATTGCATAAGTTTTGAATATATGAAATCAAGGGTTTATGTTGTTCATCTTCTTATCTTTCCCTGAATGTTTGTTATGTTATTATTCTTATTCAAAGAGTAAGTTAAATTGTATTAACAAGAATGACGATTTGTGCAACTGTATACTTGGATTAATAAATTATGACTGATTTAGTTTCTAGTATCAGTGGTGTAAAGCATCATATGGTAGGTATAGTTATGACAAAGATAATGCTATGATGTATTTTCAATTTCATGGTTTAAATGAATCCACCCTAGGATTAGGAACTCATTTATTTATGTTGCAATTTCTTGGACCTGTGTATAGCAATCACATTTTGAAATCAATTTTACTTATTAATCTTTGTATGTTTGTGTGTGTTGAACTCAATATATTACATCTCTCATGTTTAATGTGTACACTACCTTGAAGGTTAGCCACACCTTTAGGTTATTGTGTCTGTTAAGCATATAAATGAGAATTATCTTTTTACTTTGTAGTTGATTCTTTGACACATAAGTATCTGAAAGCATACTATTGGGATCACCCTCCCAAGTTTCACAGAGCCCGAAGTGTAGGGGAGAGAGGGTTTTCATTTCAATCTCCCATTTGTTGTCCAAATCTCTCCTTGAATCTAACCATTAGGCCTGGTAGCCCTTTAGGATTCAAGTGGATTACAGATTTCAAGAACCAACAAGACCATCACATGCAATATACAAATAGTATATGGACTTCCTCTTCACATTCCTTAACCTCTTTCAGACATTGCAACACTTTTTTGTGTGTGATTGCACATTTATCCTAAAGAACCAACAATTTTTTCTCCAAAATCATTGACTGTGCTTCTTTCTCAGTCTATATCTTAAGATTAGAGGTGTCTTCTTTGTCAGAATCAACTAAGAACTTCAAGTTTTCAATAGGCACCAAGGAATCATCAATTGTGGCACTAGGGGTTGTCTCCTACAAGGCCTTGATGGCTTCATTTACCATTTTTTCCCTCTCCGATAGGTATATTCAATTTCCTATGTTCCAAAATTAAGAAAAGTACCACAAATCTTTATCCTTTCTATAGGTGACATCTTACTTAGATCCACATAGCTTGTATGTGATGGAAGTTGAGACAACTGAGGTGGTAGCATAGGCTGGATCCTTGTTTTCCTTGTTAGTAGACCCTTAAGAGTACTTCCAGATGATTCTTTGGATGGATTTGATGGCTTAGTGGTCTTAGGGAATTATTCTTCACTTCTTCCCATCCCTGTTCCTTCCTTGCTTTCTTCTTTCTTTTCCTGTTCTTCTCCGGAGGATTTTTTTGATGGTTTTTCTTTCTTTTCTTCCTCCTTTTCTTCATCATATTTTCCATCATTACCATTTTTATCTTTGTTTCCTTCATCTTCATTCTTGTATTCTTCTCCATTATTTTTAGTAACCTCATGGTGTTCTTTTGGATTGTTACCAGTATCATTCTTATGTTGATCTTCAATGTGTTTACTAGTTATTTCCTCTGTATAATTTTGAGGGGCAGGTGTCTCTAAAGAAATATGTGTTTCACTAACATTTTCCACAACCAGATGGTCCTCTACTTCTGTAGCATTAATAGGCTCTTGTGCTTGAGCTGTATGAGATGAAGAACTAGTTCTCATCCCATAATTCTTTGTGATTTCTCGAATTGAATCAAGAGTCTCTTTCCTCACCCTTTTAGCACTTTCTTTTTCTTTATTCATTAGATCATTAACTCTTTGTTTGACCCTGAATAACTTAGAACATTCATTTAACAAGTTGGCAACATCTTCCTCAAATAAGGAGGATCCATATGTGTTCAAGGCATCATATTTCATTTTATCATCAATAGTTACCGCTTCATGCCTTCTTTGTAGTAAAGCTTCCCATACATTTTCAGTCACCTTCTTCCTTGTATTTTCCATATTCTCATTAAAAATAACCATGTATTGAATGAAAGCATCTACAATTGTTTCCTTATCCTTTTTATCAACTTCATCAAATAACCTAACAACTAGCAAATCCACAGATTCTATCATATTATTTACTAAAGCTTCCATCTTTAGAGGTGGACGATCATTAATCGAAGGAGAGCTTGGCATGTCCTCCATAGGTTCTAATGTACCTTCTTCTCTCTTCTTCTCATGCACATGAATTTTGAAAGCTTCGACTTCATCTTCTGTCTCTTCTTCATTAGATAAGATTTCAATTGTAACATACCAACCCTTCAATGCATTACAAATTTCTAAATTTACACCATACGAGTAAAAAAATTAGATAACAAGTCATTGCAATAAAAAAATTTCTTTCTTTTATTGAGAATATACGAACAAGATGCCATATCATATTACAATAAAGATTCCATTTCATTACAATAATTTCACAAGTTACAATAATAGAAGAATACATACATAGCTCCTATGAGCTTTAGAACAAATAGTTGTAAGATGGTCCAAGATCCTTCCTTTCAAATCTTGGTTCTTCTATTGCCTACTATGGAGAAGCATCACTTAGACACTTTCCCACCAACCACAAACTCATAATGCGGTCCCCCCCACATCTATCATTCGATAGATGGCCCTTCCCTTTGACTAAGAGATTGGTAGAGTAACCGATAGGGTGATCCAACAATACTGGTTTACAATTTTTGGCCAAACTTGACACTAAACTGATTTTTCCTAACTAAATCTTCACTTTCAAGCACCTATAGTGGATAAACCCTGAGGAATTTGAAGATGATGCAAACTAGTGATTTGTGGCATTTTGTCTGTAGATTCTAAATATATTTTTTTTCAAATTTTTTGGAATCAGATTGCACTTCTTTTTTCATCTCCTTCAAAAACTAGTTTTTATCAGTGAACGCCATTTTTAAGGAGTGATGTTCACCATATACAACATAAATTTTTTTTCTATGAAGGATAAAATTCTATTTTTTTTAATTTTAGATTGTAACTACGATATCTAACCAGTTCATTTGGTTTCATAGTGTTTAATTGAATATTTTTTCCTTAATCAAGTTTCAAAGTCAAACCAATTACAATTTAGATATAGGAGGACCATATACAACATAACTTTTTTTTGTATGTATCATAATTCAATTTTTTGAATTGGATCAAGGACATCAATACCTAGCCTAAACATATTTTTTAGAATTTTATTTTGATAATCTACTATTTTTCCACGTGTAGAACAAAGAGCTTGATTTTCGGTGAAAAACCTACATTCACTAGAAATAAAAACATATATATAATAATAAAATTAAATTTATTTAAAATTATACTTTTTGGGAAGCTTATAATAAGGACTACATAAAAAAATAATTAAATGAATTCATTTGGTCCCCCAAAAGGTAAATCAAAAGTGGTTTTTTATTAGCATTTTGATAGGTGTAAAGGAGACTGTTATAGGTATGATTTAAAACTAACGAGGTTCTATCCAAGGGGGTTTGATCTAAGGTGGTTCGATCAAACCATCTTCAATTGGAATCCCTTAAATGGAAATTTTCAAGGCTTAAATCATTATATTTTCTAAAAATATGTGATTTCAACAAAAATCAAGATCTCCTAGAAATTGTAAACCAGTATTGTGGGATCACCCGCTAACGACAACCAATTGAGCATAGTGTTGTGTCCTACATAACTAGAACTTGTAATCCCACAACTTCCTAGCATGTAATATTGGATCACAGTGAACTTACAGTGTTAGTCTTGATAGTCACACAATCTAAAGTGGAGTCTCAGACATTTACACTACTTTTATCAAAGAGTTACATTTAGTATTTCTACTGAGAGTCATCTATCACATACACTACTCAGGGCCAATTTGACTTAAGACTATCTTAAGCCAAACATAGGTATATCCTTCAATGGATAGTCCTTCATCCCAGATAACCTGTCACCATATAATCTACTTGGATTAAACCTACTTAACTAGTAAGTACACAAGCTAGGCATTTCCTTCAATGGATAGTCCATCATCACAGAGATAACCTATATAATTGAAATAAACCTACTTACACACAAGTGCACAAACTACCTCCCATATTGGATTATCTATCCTAGGAGTAAACACAAGCTTTCCTGGTTAAATCAATAAATTAGCGAAGTGTACCATATGTTCCTTTCATGTTCAATCAATCCTAGTATATAATACTTATGATAAACAACCATATCCTACTATGGAGTAAATACAAACACATTGCACGGTCTCAATCAAAGAATTTCCATATCCAAAAGATGATTCCATTCAAGAGTATCATGTCTTTGAATAAAAGGGTTTACACTATTAGCCTACTCTTGTAAATACAATATCTTTGTATTTGAGTGTATATTGTCACAATTCAAGTAGCAACTCTAACCCACTAGTTATCTATGATCAAATAACTAGCTACGAGTAACCCATGTTCAAACATATCTAGTATAATTAAATACCTATTGTCATCAACATATCTAGTATATTTAAATATAGGCATGACAAGAAATCTCTTCGTCATATCTAATATAATTAAATACTCATGTCAAGCAATCTATCTTATCATGGAGTACTTAAAATCACGTTATGAAAATAACATAATAGCTTCAATTTCCTTTTCTAATTTCTCTAATGTGTATACTGGAAAATAAATCTCTACCATGTATGCAAGACACATCATTCAAAAGTAAAATAACAAAGAAGAAGATATCCTCATGCCTGCTATCACTTTCCAACTAAAGACAACAATGCAACTCTCTCTAATAGCAATTAGCTTGATAATTGTCTTCTCACAAACAACTTGTTATGCCTTGCATAACCACCCTATTTTAAACTTGTTTAAAATAGGCCCCCCTTGTTCTGTTCTATTTCCTTTGGCCTTTTGTTTTCTGCCATAAGAGTTTTCAATTTCGTTTTGGCAGAAGCGAGACCAAGACCGAAACCGAACTCTAGAATTTCTTCCAAGTTCTGGTTTTTGTTTTGTTCTTGGTTCTGGTTCCGCCCCTTTGCACTTGTTCTTTGTTCTAGTGGGCATAGGATGTGGAACGAAACTGAACTCTGGAATTTCTTGCAAGTTTTGGTTTTGGTTCCATCCTTGTTCCGGTTCCGCCGATTCCTTTGTCTTTTTTGTTTGTCGTCCTTTGTTCTGGCGGACGCAGAACCGGGACCGAAACTAAACTCTAGAATTTCTTCCAAGTTCTGGTTTCCGTTTTGTTCCCGATTCCGGTTTTGCCAGTTCTTTATTTGTTTTGGCAGAAGCAGGACGCAGATCGACATTGAACTCTGGAACTTTTCTAAAGTACCAGGTTCCAATTCCGTTCCGGTCCTAGTTTCCCCAAGATTGTTTGTTTGTTTTGCCTTTGTTGTTTGCTTTTGGTCGTGGGGTGTTTTCTCCCCTTCTTTTTCTTCTTTTTCGTCCTTTTTTTGTTGTTTCTTTGTGTGTTGTCGGAGGTGGGGTCGGGAGGGAATCTGAACCTGAAACTTGGAAAAGTTTCAATGTCGGATATGGTTTCGTTCCTGCCACCATTGTGGTTCACTCAAGATCGGTTTTTGCTCCGATCCCGCTTGTGTTTGTTTCCATATTTTGTTCTCGTTCCAACTCCGGTCCCGGTTCTAGTTTCATCTTGGCTCTACCCCTGCCGGTATTAAAGGTAAGTGTTATTTCTGGTTTAGATTTGGTCCCGCCTCCACTAGAGTTGAGTTTATTTTTGCTAAGTATACTTGAATGAAGGATATATGAAAGGTAGGATGAAGAATGATGTTTTTCTATGCTTTTAGAGGACTGATGAGGGCATTGTTTTAAAGGATTAAAGCACGATGAGAACATCTGATGCTATTTCTCAAGGAAGTCTATTGGAAAACGTGTCTCAATCTTACTGGCATGAAACTCCTAAAAGAGTAAAGTCGGTGAGACCCTATGGAAGTCTTGCTGACTAGCAGTTGTGTTCCATTCATTTGAAATGCTCAGGTCACCGAGACATTGTCTCTATCTTGCCGATGACTGTTGGTCTCGCTAATAGGTGTTTTGATATTGGTATGACTCTTGCAGCTCATTATGACCTCTTGCTGATAGTTGTAAGTTATGCTGATAGCGTCGGTGGAGCATTGTAGCATAGGGGAGACATGGCTAGTGTCTCACTGACATGTGATTCTGCTTGAACGACTTTTGACCATCTGAAGATCTTACGTGGTATGTGTTCAACCAATTAGAGGAAGCTGAAGGTGAACCATTGGTAGTCAGACTATTGTAACTATTCCTATGAGGAAGATCAACAAACTATGAGCGATATGGATATACTCTGTAATCGAAGACGATGATCAGTTCGGTGAATAGTGGTGTGTGATCAGTGTGTATGAATTTAATTTAGAGAGCATTGTAACTGGAATTTTCTGTACAAGGTTGATCATTGAATCTGTTGCTGTAAATCAACTTGCAAAACAATCTAGAATGAGAGGAAAGCATAAAGGATGAAAAGCCGTGAGTCTTAATGAGAAATGGGATGTCTGCTGGCGAAAGTGGATTGAAATTAATGACAGTGCTTTAGAACATTCAAAGTAGCTTTGCGGGAGCAGTTTTCAAGGTTGAGGATAAAATGCATGATGTCTTAATGGAAGACACGAGGGCTGCAAGTTAATGATGGTGGTTGTAAAAAATCTGGAAACCATGCCTGAGAGCGATCTTTTGCTGACATGAAAAAAATGCACGTATTCAATGCATCATTGACTTTGTTCAAACCTGTTTCTATAACCAACTTATTTTGTAAACCCTAAAACAAGGCCGACTCATTTTTGGCGCGTTTGGTATATATTGCATTTTCACCTCTTTGTAAAGGAGAGATAGATAAATAGAGAGGAAAAAAAAGAAGAGCTTGATCTTCATTTGGATCTTCTTTTCTTTTGGTTAAGAATTATTAGACAAGTTAGGTTTAAGAGAGGTTAGCAAGCTAGGGTTTTGTAGGAAGTTAGATGTTTTTAGTTCAATAGGAAGTAGATGTGATGTATCTTCTAGATTTTCTTAGTATAGATGGAGATAATTCGAAGACATGGGTTTTCTATACATTGGTGATCTTTCCAGATTTGTAAATGCTATTTATCTATTTCACCAACAGTAGAAGGAGCCAGATTTAAATCTACTTCATATTGTGCTCCAGAATGGTATTTATCTTGGGTTAATTATTTGATTTGGAAATCTTTCAAGGAATGAAATTTTACCTTATGTTTTTTTTAAATGATGATGTGCAATCTACTGTTAAAAGTTTGGACTATGAATAAGTGAAACTTTGTATTAATTACAAGTTAACTTTATTCTGTAGTTTCAGTTTAGGAATTCCTTGGAAGGCAACAAGTCTAATTAGTTGGATGAATCAACATTATTTTCAGTTTAAAAACCTTGGTCTTTTTTTTTGTTTCTTTAAAACCACCGGTTAAAGTAGGTTTAAATATATGTTTGATTTTATAACAATCCAGAAGCTCAAAACCAGCAGGCCCCTTGAACATTACAACCATATTGACCACTTAGTGAAACAACAACATTGTGAACCAACATCAAAGACCTTGGGAGGTGATCAGTTTGATTGTTGATTGTCTTTTTCAAGAGAGGTGATATATTTCACTTTTATCTTACCTACATGTTGTGGGTCAACTTGGCACCATCAACAGATCTGGACCTAGAGGGAGGGCCAAAAGAGAAAACTGGATAATATTGGGTTTTTCTCACCAGAGAGGTCCCATAGAGTTCTTCGATCAACCGAAAACCCACCACCTTTGATAGATCTCAAGACCTCAACAAGACACAAGATTCATAAGATTGGGGAAACCATTATACAACCCTTTTCAGCTCCACTCACTCCACTAGGATTTTCACCAATACCCCGGTGGATACTTGTCAATCTACCACCGAATCCATCTCAAGTGCCATTACAACTGGTTTAGCCCATCCAATAGCTGGCTCAACCCCCACCACCACCACCAATGGCATTTTTTATGAATAATCCCTCTCCATTGGGGACTATTCCTGGAGGCTTTCATGATATGCCTAAGAATCCTAAGAGATTCTATCCCAAATACATTCATGGTGAATCAAGGAGTGCTGAAGAGAACATACAAGCTTTTAAGGATGCGTGTACTAGAGCCCAGATAACTCACCATGATGTAGTTTGTAGGTTGTTCCCTTATTCCTCAGGGGATATGGCTTACAACTGGTACCTAAATCTTCCACAAGGTTCTATTCTGAGCTGGACAGACCTGGAGTATGCTTTCATCAATCAGTTCAGAGTTTATGTGGATCCAACCATTTTGTTCCACCGATTTGCTACCATTAGGAAGGAGCCATGTGAATCTCTGCCCTTATTTAATACTAGGTTTCAACGAATGTATATGAGGCTGCAAGATCCCTATCTAGTTGTTGAGAATAGTGCCATTCAGGCATATTTTAGAGTTATAGACCCTTTGCTTCGCCTGTTCCTACAAAGGACTTATCATCTGACATATATTGATTCCCTGTCTAAAGTTTATCATCTAGCCATCAAGCTGCAACAACAAACTATCTCTCAACAAGGAAAATTGGGAGGAGGTTTTCCTTCAATGGGGTATCAGATGCCTAACCCAACTCATTTATTCAATAATGTCCCAGGGATGTCTCCTTCCATTTATGGACCTATATCTGAGTTGCAGACTCAATCTCCTATTCCATTCTTTGCCAACGGAGCTCCCGACTTCTTTCAACAATCATAGGCTCATCACGGTCCACATGGCCATCATAACCAAGTTGGAATGCCAAATCCCTTCGGTTAGCCACCTATTGCTAAAAGTGCTAAGAGTGAAAAGACAGTTCAACTCACAAACGAGGTGGAGACCTTAAAGAAAACTCTGTCTCAAGTCACAAATGATATGGCTCAGCTTAAACTGAACCCCTCTTAGAACCAAGGTAATTACCCTAATTAGAGTAATAACAATTAGGGTAATTATCTGAACAACTACAATCACAGCCAGAGGAATTATCAAGGCCAAAACTTCCCTAACCAAGGCTATCAAAATCAAAATAGATGATATAACCAAAGGCCAAATAACAACTGACAATGGAATATAGGGCCAAATAATGGCGGGGTTCCTCACAATTATCAAGCTAATGAGGACATGCCACATGTTGCGAATGTGGCTGACCTTGATTTTATTACTAATTGGTGCAGGTTGCATGATACTGCAACTCATTTTGAGGTAAACTACCCTGAAATGGAGAAGGTCGTAAAGATGGCACAGGCAGATGCCCAAACGTTCCAAGAGAATTCAAATAAAGGAGGTGACTCAGTGGATACAACTATGACTTATGACCTCTTTGAAAAAGAACCTTCATTCCCAATGCAGAATAAAAATGAACCAGAGGAAGATGTGTATGATGCCTAAGCCTTTCAGACAAAGGGGGGACACTTTTTAATAAATCAGAATAAGGGTCTGTTCACTACATCAACACCACCTAACCATATGGTGCCTCCGAATCAGGGTGTTGATAACAACCCTCCTCCACCAAAGGGTCCACATGACTTTCATAATAAAGGTAATTCATCTGGTGTTTTCAAATGTAATGAAAGCTATAACATAGAATTTGATATTGTTTCTGAGATGCAGAAACAAAAAACCTCTTTATCATACTTTGACATCCTAAAGTGGTGCCCTGCCCAATGAGATATAGTGCTGAAAGCTTTGGATGAAGCTGACAAAAAAAGAGAAAACCAAGGTGGCACCCACTGCAGACATGAACACAGCTTTGTTGAGAAGCAAGGAAGGTACCCCACCATTTCTTTTAAGTTTGAGAATTTGTGGGAAGAATCTACATAATTGTCTGCTAGATTCATGGGCTTTTGGCAATGTTATGCCATTTTCTGTATGCAAGAAATTGGGATTGAACCTTGTCAAAAAAAACAAGAAGGTCATCCAACTCGATAAAACAGAGGTTAATGTAGTTGGAGAATTGAGAAATAGACATGTGCAAGTAGGGTACGACCCTAGTATTTTAACCAATATGGACATTCAAGTAGCAGACATTCCTGAGACTTATGGTATGCTGTTGAGCAGAGATTTGATGAAAAGTATAGTGGGATATCTCTCCCTCAAATTTTCACACATGTGGCTACCATGGAGGGGAGTGCCTACGTAGATTAGGATTGAAAGTGAACCTCGTCTTAAACATATCATCACTGAATATGACTATCCCAATGAGGTAGCTTATTTTGAAACCGAGATAGGGGTTTATAAAGAGAGGAAATTTTGACCTTTTCGGTTCTTGATTCTAAAGATTTGTCAATGCAAAAATTCCCTGATCCCATGATTAATGAAAACCAATAGGTATTGATCAGGAAGCTGCAACAGGATCAGCTGGTCTTAGGGGAAGATATCTATTTGCGAAGTCTTCTACTCCCTAATTGGTACAGGGTACACTACCAAAATCATTCAGAACTGACCTACCAACCCTGCATAAGTGTTTTAAACCATGTTTCCCAAACTAAAGAGACCCACCCAAGTCACCTTGAGGTCGCTTCAGATCACTTCTCATTCGAAGCCAAAAATGCAATAATGTTAACCAGGGATAATATACCTTAAGAGGAAGTCCCTCCTCAAGCTGAACCTACCCTGGTCACAATACCAGACCAACATAGTTATGATGTTCAACCCCAAGGTTTGTTTGATACCCCTGCACTCACAAGTATACAAAAACCCAAGGGATTAATCAAAGATACAAGTGACTATTAGAAAGATATCCTAGGAATACATGATATACCTGGCTGGGAATCAGAAATTGCACCTGATGAGCCTATTAAACCCCCATTCCCAATATTTGATGCAAAAGATTAGGTGGCCTCACCTATGGTTCATCTTATCCAAACACCCATAACAAACTCAAAGGTATCAACCCCAACTCATGGTCAGCTATGGACCCTCACGTTTGATGGATCCAAATCTAAAACATGCTGTGGTGTTGGA
This sequence comes from Sequoia sempervirens, assembly GCA_007258455.2. NCBI lineage: Eukaryota > Viridiplantae > Streptophyta > Pinopsida > Cupressales > Cupressaceae > Sequoia > Sequoia sempervirens. The sequence continues at coordinate 210,287,231 of VDFB02373365.1, forward strand.
ATTGAATTAACTAGCCTGAAAGGGAAAATATTTTTTTGCTTCTTATAGGCTGCAGTTTGGATGCACTAACAATATAGTAGAATATGAAGCATTATCTCGAGGACTGATGTTGGCACATAAAAAGAAAGTTACTGCCTTAATGGTTAAAGGAGATTCATAAGTGATTATCAAGCAAGTACACAACTAATACACATGTCACAATAAAAGGATGGCAGCTTATAGAAATCGGGTATGGAACCTGATTGAAGACTTTGATGCTTTTGGGATTAGTTTAATTCCTAGAGAGGAGAATCAAATAGCTGATTCATTAGTTGTTGCCGCAAGTACCCTGGAACCCATGCAAGGCTCCAAGCTTAAGAGATTCTTAGTAGAATTGATATCCACCCCGGTTGTCCCTAATAATGTCAGGAACTTTCAAGTCTTCGATGATGATTGACATATCCTTGCTTTTCTAGCAAGCTCAGATGTTTTCAAAGGACAAATCATCGATGAGTCTGACAGGGATCAAGGAGACTGGGACCTCGAAAACTGCGATACAAAAGGTGTCCTCAATTTAAAAAGTAATAGCATTCCCAAGGGAATGGTGGCCTTAGAAAGAATTTTTGATTTAGACCTAAGGGCTCAGGAAAAGGTATCAACCAAAGATAAAGGGGGTGAATATGAAATTGTTAACCTAGCTGATTCTGGCCTTGAAAGAAATGTTTACATAGGGAAAGCCTACCCTGAAGAAATTAGAAAAGATATATTGAGGGCATTGAAGAAGGATATTAATGTAATAGCTTGGGGGTATGAAGATCTAAAAAAATTTGATACTTCTGTGATAACTCATACTATCCCTCTTAAACCTAAAGCTAGACCATTTCGAAAGAAACAACGTCCTGTCAACGCCCTGATTGAACCACTGATCTTTAAGGAAGTTCATAAATTGATTTTTGCAAGAATAATCTTCCCTATACGACATTCAACATGGGTGGCTAACTTTGTTCCAGTTTGTAAGAAGAATGAAGAGATCAGGCTATGTGTAGATTTCAAGAATCTGAATAGAGCTTCAGAAAAAGACAACTACCCACTCCCTTCTCTAGATGAAGTCTTACAAATAGTCAAGGGGTCTCAGATGATGTCATTCTTGGATGGTCATTCTGGATACAATCAGGTGATTGTTAATTATGAAGAAAAAATGAAGATAGCCTTCACTACTAAGTGGGGAACATTTGCTTACAGGAGGATGCCATTTGGTTTGATAAACACTAGAGCAACCTTTCAGTGTGCCATGGACATAGCATCCAAAGATTTGATTGGTAAATGCATCATCATTTATATGGATGGCCTAACAATATTCTCTAAAGATAGATTAAACCATGCTGCAGACTTGGCTAAAGTTCTTGAAAGATGCATCTGATGTGGTGTTTCTCTGAATCCTCAAAAGTGTGTGTTCAGGGTTTCTGAAGGGAAAATTTTGGGACACATAATCTCGAAAAGAGGGATATCGATAGATCCAGACCAAGTTGAGTCTATTTTAAAGTTAACCATGGCAGGAAGTAAGAAGGAGATGAGATCTTTCTTTGGAAAGATCAACTTTGTGAGAAAGTTTATCACAGGTTTTGTAGAGATTGTTAAACCTTTGAACGAAATGATGAAGAAAGATGCTAGAATAGAATGGAGTAATGAGGCAAAGGATGCCTTTTCTCAGGTTAAGCAATCCATTTTAGAAGTGCTAGTCGTCACCAGTCCTGACTACTTGAAGTCATTTTATATTTATTCTTTTTCCTCTAAACACTCATGTGCAGCTGTCCTAACACAACGAAGAGAGGAGGGGGATGAGAGGCCAATTGCCTTCATGAGCTCTCCATTCAAGAATGTTGAGGTCAAGTACCCACCTCTTGAGAAACAAGCTTTTGTGCTAGTTAGAGCTGTCAAGAAGTTTAGGCACTATATCCTTCAAAGTCAGATCATTGTTGTAGTTCTTGATGTTGCTGTGAAGTCTCTACTTATACAGAGTGAGTTGGGAGAACGACGGGGGAAATGGATGGCTATTCTGCAGGAGTTCGATTTGAAGATTCACCCTATGAAAATTGTCTGAGGTCAAGGCCTGTCTAAAGAAATGGTAGATGTTGGCAAGAACATTATCTATCAGCAGTACACAACACAATTCTTTTCTAGTGACCCTTGGTATGCCGATATTATTTACTTCATGCTCAATAATTGATGCCTAAAGGAAATGAATACAACTCAGAGGAGAGCACTGAGAATGAAAAACTCCCATTATATGCTCAAAGGAGGATTGTTATATAGGAAGAATTTTGAGGGAGTTTACCTACAATGCCTTGATCAGCTAGAGGCTAACCATGCAATTGCTGAATTTCATGGGAAACATGGCACAGGCCATGGTTCTATAGATTCGTTAGCACATCAGATCCTTAGATCTGGTTATTATTGGTCGTGTGTGTTCAAGGATGCCCACCAACACGTCTGAACATGTCATACATGTCAGACTTTTGCATCAAAGGAGCGTAATTCAACAATGCCTCTACAACCAATATATGAGGTAAGACCATTTGCCCAATGGGCACTGGATTTTGTTGGGGTAATTAATCCTAATTCTTCTGTAGGACACAAATTCATTTTGATTGCCACTGATTACTACACGAGATGGACCAAAGCTATACTTAGCAAGAATAGCACAATGGAAGTAGTAATCAAGTTCCTCACTGAATGCATCACAACCAGGTTTGGAGTACCCTTTGCATTGGTTTGTGACAATGGCCCTACCTTTTCTTTTTCCAAGTTCATTTTGTGGGCTTATGATTATAAGATTGTTTTAAAGTATTCTTCCAACTATTATCCGCAAGGAAATGGAGTTACGGAATCAACTAATAAGAATCTCCTAGGAGTAATAAAAAAAATGTTAGAGAACAATCCTAGGGACTGGCATACCCAGTTAAGATTTGCTTTATGGGCAGATAGGACTAGGATCAAGGCTCCATTAAAGACTTTACCATTTAAGCTAGTATATGGCCAAGAGCCCGTGTTCCCCATTCACTTGCAAATACCTATCCTTAAATTTATGCATGAATTTTACTCTAGTGATGATAGGATTGAAGTAAGGTTAGCTGGCTTGTTGAGATTAGAAGAGCAAAGAGATGCTTCTTTGCAGCAATTCTTTAGACACCATGCTGTTGTCAAATGTTGGTTTGACAAAAGAGCCAAAATCAAGGCTTTTAGAATATCAACTGCTATGGGATAAGGATAATGAAAATAAAGGTGATCACCAGAAGTTTGATAAGCTCTGGTTAGGTCCCTATTAAATTGCTGAAATCCTAGGAGAAAATGCTTTCCAACTGAGTAGTTTAATAGGAGAACCCATTCCATTGCCTGTCAATGGAAAGTTTCTCAAACAATACTTTGGACCATGAAAGATTTTGTATTTTGTTGGGTTGTATATATGTAAAAAAATTTCTGTTTTGTTTGTAAATAGTTTTTTTGTTTTCCTTCTTTGCCTTTTCTTTTGTTCTTTTGCTTGTTTTTCCCTTTTTTTTTGTGTGGGGGCCTTCATTTTATGCAGATGTAAGGGGGGTTGTTGTCTGAAGTATACTTTGGTTATTAGGAGAGAAGTTGGTTTAGATATTTTTAGGTTTTCTGATTGCATGATTTTGTCCTAAATTCGTTGTTTTATGTCCATTATCAATAAGAGTTGTGGAAAGTTTTGAAAACAAGGTGCAAAGTAAACAATCTTCATTAACTACAATTGAATCTATCACATATCAATATAAACATCTCCTTTTATAATAGTACATTTGTCTTAGGGCAATGGTGTTGCAAGATTTGAGTGAAAAATCTGATTCCCCAGATGTTGTTATGAGGTCCATGGTAGTTTTCAACCCAGTATAGATGTCAGACATCTAACATATTGAGAAAGAATTGAATGAAATATCCGAAACTCCAAGAGAAAAAAAATAAAAGAGAGAGAACTATCTAAGAAAAGAAAACTCAATATGAATGGGTGATTCCAATATCTCTACCGGGGCTATGGACACCTGACTGGCAGTAGAGCAATGCTGTGGGAAAACTAGAGGTATCTTCATCGAGGCTATGGACGCCTGACTCATAGTGGAGCAATGCCCAGGATATCATTGCACAACAACTAAAGGCAATCAACTCATGTAGTTCAAATCTTGCACATTATTGTTCAAAAGATGAGGAAACATCTGCAAAAGGGTGATGCACCATCAAGCACACACATAGATTCAGGGGTAACCAGTGTTGATTTACATTTGAGATTCTAGCTCAACCTTGTTTATTGAAGCTGACCTAACTCGAATTATGATGTCCATAAACTAGGAGTTTTGGGTGATTGAATCCTCGGTTTCTTGAAAATGGTTAAACCATTTTCCCAACAAAGTCGCCAATTTTTATGCCTTGCATAACCACCCCATTTTAAACTTGTTTAAAATAGGTCCTGCTTGTTATGTTCTATTTCCTTTGGCCTTTTGTTTTCTGCCTTAGGCGTTTTCCATTTTGTTCTGGTGGATGCAGGACCAGGACTGGAATCGAACTCTGGAATTTCTTCCAAGTTTTGGTTTCCATTTCATTCCCAGTTCTGGTTCCGCCCCTTTGCGCTTGTTCTTTGTTCTGGCGGGCGTGGGACGTGGAACGAAACTAAACTCTAGAATTTCTTCCAAGTTCTGGTTTTGGTTCCATCCCGGTTCCGGTTCCACCAGTTTCCTTTGTCTTTTTTGTTTGTCATCCTTTGTTCTAGTGAACGCGGAACCGGGACTGAAACCAAACTATGAAATTTCTTCTAAGTTCTCATTTCCATTCCGATTCTGCCAGTTCTTTGTTTGTTTTGGTGGAAGCGGGACATGAACCGAAACTGAACTCTAGAACTTTTCTAAAGTTCTAGGTTCCGATTCCGTTTTGGTCCTGGTTCCACCAAGCTTGTTTGTTTGTTTTGCCTTTGTTCTTTGCTTTTGGTCGTGGGGTGTTTTCCCCCCTTCTTCTTCTTCTTTTTCATCCTTTTTTTTCGTCGTTTCTTTGTGTGTTGTCGGAGGTGGGGTCGAGATGGAATCTGAACCTAAAACTTGGAAAAGTTTCAGTGTCGGATTTGGTTCCATTCTTGCCCCAGTTGTGGTTCACCCGGGATCAGTTTTTGCTCTGATCCCACTCGCGTTGGTTTCCATGTTTTGTTCCCATTCCGACTCCGGTCCCGGTTCCAGTTTCATCTTGGCTCCACCCTCACCAGTATGAAAGGTAAGTGTTGTTTCTGGTTCGGATTTGGTCCTGCCTCCACCAGAGTTGAGTTTCTTTTTGCTAAGTAAAATTAAATGAAGGATATATGAAAGGTAGGACAAAGAATGATGTTTTTCTATGCTTTTAGAGGACTGATGAGGGCATTGTTTTGTAGGATTAAAGCATGGTGAGAATGTCTGATACTGTTTCTCAAGGAAGTCTGTTGGAAAAAATGCCTCAATCTTACTGGCATGAAATTTCTAAAAGAGTAAAGTCGATGAGACCCTCTGGAAGTCTTGCTGACTAGTAGTTGTGTTCTATTCATTTGAAATGCTCAGGTCGCGGAGACATTGTTTCTGTCTTGACGATGATTGTTGTTCTTTCCAATAGGTGTTTTGATATCAGTATGACTCTTGTAGCTCGTTATGACCTCTTACTGATAGTTGTAAGTTATGCCGATAGCATCGGTGGAGCATTGTAGCATCGAGTAGACACGACTAGTGTCTCACCGACATGCGATTCTGCTTGAACAAATTTTGACTGTCTGAAGATCCTATGTGGTATGTGTCCAACCAATCAGAGGAAGCTGAAGATGAACCATTGGCAGTCAGACTGTTGTAACCATTCTTGTGAGGAAGATCAATAGACTGTGAGCGATATGGATATACTTTGTAATCAAAGATGATGATCGGCTCAGTGAACAGTGGTGTGTGATCAATGTGTATGAATTTAATTCAGAGAGCATTGTAACTGGAATGTTTTGTACAAGGTTGATCATTGAATCTGCTGCTGTAAATCAACTTGCAGAAAGATCTAGAACTAGAGGAAAGTGTAAATGATGAAAATTTATGTCTTAATGATAGATGGGATGTCTGCTGGCGAAAGTGGATCGACATTAATGACAGTGCTTCAGAACATTCAAAGCAGCTTTGCGGGAGTAGTTTTCAAGGTCGAGGATAAAACGCGTGATGTCTTAATGGTGGACACAAGGGTTGCGAGTTAATGATGGTGGTTGTAAAAGATCTGGAAACCATGCCTGAGAGCGATCTTTCGCCGACATGAACAAAATGCACACATTTAATGCATCATTGACTTTGTTCAAACCTATTTCTATAACTGACTTATTTTGTAACCCCTAAAATGGGGCCGACTCATTTTTGGTGCGTTTGGTATATATGGAGTTTTTGCCTCTTTATAAAGGAGAGATAGATAAATAGAGAGGAAAAAAAAGAAGAGCTTGATCTTCATCTAGATCTTCTTTTCTTTTGGTTAAGAATTAGTAGACAAGTCAGGGTTAAGAAAGGTTAGCAAGCTAGGGTTTTGTAGGAAGTTAGACCTTTTTAGTTCAATAGGAAGAGGAGGTGATGTATCTTCCAGATTTTCTTAGTATAGATGGAGATAATTTGAAGACATGGGTTTTCTGTACACTAGTGATCTTGCTAGATTTGTAAATGTTGTTTATCTATTTCACCAATAGTAGAAGCAACCAGATTTAAATATACTTCATATTGTGCTCTGAATGGTATTTATCTTGGGTTAATTATTTGATTTGGAAAGATTTCAAGGAATGAAATCTTATCTTATGTTTTGTTTAAATGATGATTTGCAATCTACTATTAAAAGTTTGCACTGTGAATGAATGAAACTTTGTATTAATTACAAGTTAACTTTATTCTGCAGTTTCAGTTTAGGAATTCCTTGGAAGGCAACAAGTCTAATTAGTTGGATGAATCAACATTATTTTCAGTTTAAAAACCTTGGTCTATCTTTTTTTTGTTTCTTTAAAACCACTGGTTAAAGTAGGTTTAAATATATGTTTAATCTTAGAACAATCTAGAAGCTCAAAACCAGTAGGCCTCTTGAACATTATAGCCATATTGACCACTTAGTGAAACAACAACATTGTGAACCAACATCAAAGACCTTGGGAGGTGATTAGTTTGATTGCTGATTGTCTTTTTCAGGAGAGGTGAGATATTTCACTTTTATCTTACCTACATGTTGTGGGGCAACTTGGCACCATCAACACAACTCTATCTCACTTGTTGATAGCTTACTTCTCTCAAACAACAATGATACTTCTCACTCACAAAAGAATACTCTCTATATCTCACTCATAAAATAAGACAAGTATGGTTGGTAGTAACTCAGAGATAATGATCTGCAAAAGATGTATAATCTCTTGGGGAAAAAATGCATACCTCACAATGAAATGGTTCAACTATTTATAGAGGAATCTAGCAACCTCATGGCCTACAGTTTACGCATGCAAAAAGGATAGCAAGCTTCATGCAAAGAAACTTGGCAATAAGGTGGCAATCAAATAAGCTTAGACTTAGCAAAACCTCATACAGATCGAATAGTTCCCATGACACCAATTCAAAGACTTATTCCAAATGCACATGGAGAATTCAAATTGTTTCAATGAGAAGACATCTCCAACAAATCAAACACAAAGGTGGCGCCAATTCCTATTATTTTTCCTTCACATTTGGTGCCATCAAACTCAGTCAACTTCGATTATATGACAACATATTTCTATTGTCCCATTGACATAACTAGTTTAATATGTGAGAAAAATTCAAGCATGGTCTCATTAAACACGTTGACCAAGTCAAGCATTCTACAACCAATAATATCAAATGCAATGCCATGCCATATATTGTGTGCTAATCATAATGATAATTGGTTTCCACTTGTAGTCAAAAGCTTTTAAATCATCTTCCAAAGACATGGTGATTATCAACCTTCATTCCAAAATCTATATCGACTATTAGACAGCCTTATGAATTAGCTTTAAAGAATAAGAGATAGTCAAATTGTAAGTAAATGTTGTCCTTCTTTTATGTAGTGATTTACTTGCATTTTGAATAAGTCTTAGGTGACTTGATGCGTTGGATTTTAAGCTAAGCACTAAACTTATTTCTACATCCATTTATAATCCATTTATAATACCTCCATAGTTTGGTTGACTATGTGCTAAGAGTCATATAGGCAGCGATATATGTTTTAAGGTTTCATTCGACCTTTATAATCCATGAGATGGCAAGCATAATATGTTTCACCTTATCTTCATGTGTAGCATATATTTAGAAATATATATAGCACTATTTTCCTTACAATAAAATATATAATATATATATATATATATACATATATATAGTATATCTGATATACTTATTATATATATATATTTATACGTATATATATATATATATATATGTATGTATGTATGTATATATATATCTATGTATATATATATATATGTATGTATATATATATACATACATACATATATATATATATATATATATTTCAACCCTTTAGATAATACATTTGATACTTCAAATGCTTATATCCTCTTGTCAATTTATGTCAACTAATATGCACATTTTCATACATTATATACTATATATAGAGCTATACATATATATATATATATATATATTTATATATTTTAACCCTTTAGATTATATATTCGATATTTCAAATGATTATATCCTCTTGTCAATTTATGTCAATTAATACATGCATGTTTTCATACATGATATAATATATATATATATATATATATTCTTATCCACATAATATATACCCATTCCATCAGATGTATAGCTCTTATTATCAAATTCCGCAAATAATGATACGTATATATAGTCATACACATATACTTATTTATGTGCACTTATCCAATAAGCATTAATGCTTGCAAGTGTATTTGTGCATATATACAAGCATATTCATTATATGGTAATATGATAATCAAGTAATCCATTTGATATCAAATGATTATGACCATGTGACTATATTCACACACATATATATATACATAAAGTTGTTTCCTTGTGTATGTACCTCTGTGAGTATTTCTACTCACATATATGTGCATTTGCTAATGTTCTCATACATAGGTCTATGTATATGTATTTATATATATGCCTATATACATGCTACATTTTACATTCATATGAAATAACGTAAACGTAACCATTTACAAAGCCCAAAGACACATAACATCATAATAATATTTATGTACATACATGTATGTCTATGCATATGTTTTCATACTCGTATGGACATCCCATTATATCCATTATACGTGTATGTCAATATATGTATATATGCATATATCCCTATACTCAATCCACCACACAAACAAGCACAATAATAGGGAAATGGAATCACAAGTTCAAACAGATAAACATCACCCAATAATGCACTCGATAGTAAACATGAACTTTATTAATGTAGATATTTTAAACTAGGGATGACTAATCAACTTTCTACATCTATGTCTAGACTCAACCAAGCTATTGTGGCATGTGTATTCTCAAATAGTTTATGTTATCGGTTATTCGACCAATATCTTCTCTTGAGTGATACTTCCCCTCCGCTTGGATGAATGGAATATGTACCTGCATCCACTAACACATACACATGACAATCAATTGTTCACAACATATGCAATATACATAAACATTTCCAAAGTTAGAATAATAATTCAATAACCACCTATTCACATATATGCAGTATTTCAGCATGATTAACATCAATTGAGGTAACATCAAATGAGACAACATCAAATGAGATAACATTCATATTGATAAAAAGGTGCAAGCATAATTTATTCATCTCCAAAATTTACTTTACATTCATACCCTATGTAGTAATAGTAAATAGTAACTACACAACTAGGGTGTAACATCAACATTGTCTCTGATTTTAGCTTCTTCATTATTGGCGGAGGAATTACTCCTATTCCTTTTCAACTATTTCTCTTCTTGCAAGCCTAGATTAATTCTTCATGTATAGTATCACTTAAGTTCCTTTTTTCTTTTCCTTTTGTTTTATTCTTCTTTCGAGGGTGGCAGAAGGAGCAACATGGGGTACATTCCTTTTCTTAGAAGCTCTGGTGCTTGGTCTAGAGGAAGCAACTACATCAACTAATGTTGGGGAACTGTGCTCTAACTTCTTTCCTTTTACTGTTGCCATTGTACTAGATGTTTTAGGTAATGCAGAGGTAGCGGTGGAAGATTCTCTTCCTGATCTTCTAGGCCCAATGGGCACTTTAGCTGATTTGGCCCTCCTTTCATCAACAAGTTTTGTCAGCCTATCAACATCATCCTTAGAAAGTGAATGCATTTGAAAGAATGCCTCAAAATTTTTATTTACTCTTTTGGCCCTTTGAGGTGTTGAAGTTTCTAAATGCACTTCAATATAATTCTCTTCATATGTACCATGATGGGGTAGAGAAGGATTGTTAGGACTGCTTAACAATATTTCAATGAAATTCTCTGCTATGTGTTCATCAATCTCATATCATAGAGGCTCTATCCATAGAGTTCTAGGTTCTACTTCCTCTATGATGCACTCATCAGTGGACAAAAGAAAGGTTATTTCCTTTGCATATTTCTTTACTAGGCTCCTTGGAACTCTATCTCTTTCATACATATTGTTCTGAAAAATTGTGAAAAATGCAGTTAAAGCATCATTTTGTGCTTTGAAATATCCAAGGCTATGTAAATGTTCAAATATTTGATGTGCCACCGGCTTGTTGTGATCCCATATAATGCTTTTCTTTCTAGGTAGCTCCCTTAGAAACTAGAATACCAGACAAACTACCAATGTACCAAACATGAATGGATACTTCTTTGTCTTGGTCTGGGTTAAGTTATCCATAAGTTGCTTCTGAAGCAACTCACACAAATCATAGTCCTTTCCATTAACCATCATGTCATATACAACATAAATTGTAGTTGTAGAAACATAGTTGCCTATGTTAAATAAGTAGATTTTCTAATGAATCATGACTGCAACATATCTCACAGTAGGGTTTGTAATGGGTTTAGTTTTCAATGCTCTCCCATCATATGTGGTGCCAGTTAGCTTCATGACCACATCATTCTTCACAAATTTTAGCACTGGTATAGGTCCAGTGTCATAGAGATTAGTCATGAATTTAATCACTTCCTTAGTAATTACTCCAGCTACACTTGTCCACACAAATTTATCATGCACTCTGCTAAGTTCCATCCTTACAAAATTTGCATCCATTTCACTACAAAATTCTAGGAATCAATTCCATTCTTCTAGCCTTTTTCGTACAATATTTTCATATTCTAGCTTCACCGAGGAGTCATCTCCAACTAGCTCCTTATGCCATTGATCCCTAAGCACTTGATGGTGAAATTCTTCCAATTTCATATGAATGTAAAACACTACTCAAAATTTGTGAGAACGTACCCATGGGGTCCATTTCATAAACCTTCCATGAAAATCTTCTGAATTTTGGTCGAGGTCTCTTAGAAATCTCAACCATAGTGGAAGTGGCCATTTTTCCTTCAAATTTCTTGTATATACTTATGGAAATTTCTTCTAATTAAATCCCACAAAGTACAGATAGCTATAAATACCTTTTTCAAGCTTCAATGAAAACTAGGGTTTGATGCCATACACTCTGAATTGTCTTCAAATTGCTTGAACTTGCTCCATTTTCCGCCGAATGTGTAAAAGTGATTTAACTCGACTTGAATTTTTCACTTTATGCCTTATCAATTTTCCCTATTTTAGCATTTAATGCATTCTAGCTTTAAAAAGATGATAAACACTTTATGAGTATATTGTAAACCCTGAAATGCTTTGCAAATTTCAAAATTTGCACCTTTTTTTTCCGGAATATTTTTCAACACCTTTAGAATAATATTTTACAACATATATCCTAGTGTCACTTCTTGGAACCTCTTGTATCGAGGGTTTATAAGATTTTTCTATAATTTCTCCCCCTAAATCTAGTATTAGGTGTAGTTTGTAGAAGAAATGTCTGCACCAGATGTAGGTATAGATGCATTTTATTCGTCCTTACTTTCAGGTTCTTCCTTTTTCTACCAAATCCTCTCCATTTCCTTTCTTACTTCAATAGGACCCACTTTATTCTAAATTTTATTCCTTTGTTACAGATCAGATTTATTCCCATTCTTGTTTTTGTAGAATCTTTAAATATGCCCTGGTTTATTGTAGGTATAACATACAACATTTTTTTGACTAGACTGATTTGCATTTAATCTTGATCTACACTTGTTAGCTTTATGACCGAATGCATAACATATGTAGCAATAACCTTGAAAATATTTAATCATTCTACCAATATTGAATCTATTCATCATCATTACCTAACTTCTACACTCAGTAGCTCTATGTCCAAATTTATTGCAAGCAAATCATTGTCTAGGAAATAATCCAACATTCTGATTCATTCTATTTCTACATGTTCTTGCCATTGGCATATGGCTTGTTTGTTGGTAAATGGCTTCTAGTTTTGTCATTGATGGCAACATCAGTCATTTTTCTAGTCCGTAGATCAGGATTCATTCATACCGGCAGGCAGAGTAAAGTACAAACTATTACCGGATGAAAGAATGAAGAATAGGGTATCCAGATAGTATGTTGATTTGTATGCTTCACCGGATCATCATTTTGAGTTGTGGATCTTGGGGAAAGTTTTCAAGCATCTATATTATCTTATTGTTAAGTTTTGTGATGGTGCATTAATCGGTGTATAAGTTAGGAGATCCAATAGGATGATTTTCTATTTATTTGTTCTTGAAGGCCGACTAAGTGAATTTGGCATGTCGCAAATGTATAAGGAGTAACTGTTTAAATGTTTCTATGTTTGAGCATTTTGTTTTGGGTCCTAGCTATGGTTTGGACAACCTTGATGGGTGTGCATTAAAGTTTACTCATGATTTGAGCCAACATTTGAAAGATATTTTCTATTCCATAGAAGCTGACATGAAGTGATTGAAATCTTGGTAGTGGATATATATGAGATCGTTAATTCATTTTGTAGTGTGTACAAGAGTGTGAAGAGTAGAGCATATGCGTGTGTGAGAATATCAAAAGATCAGTTGAATGAATTTTACTTGTGCAGAAGAGGATTTTTGTGAAGTGAATTAGGGCAAAGCAGAGTGAAGTGCAGAATCAGGCAGTAGGTCCAAAATTTGATCTATGAGCTTAACCAGAACTATACACAGGAATTTGTAGATGATACTTTCTCATTTCAATTTTTTTTTGTAATCCAAAAATTTTGTAAGGTAGTGAGCCTTCCTATAAGCAGTGAGCTCTAGGCAGTGTGCTTGAATGCATATGCATTCCACTTTTTCTCATACTTTTAACAGAGTATAAATTGTGGATTAACCTCCACCGTGGTTTTTCCCCTAACAGGGTTTCCACTTAAAAATCTTGGTGTTATGGTGTTTTGATTGTTTCCCTCATGTGCTTGGATCTTTACTTTTATTTAAATGCTATAAATGGTTTAAGATCTGGATTGAAAGTTAAATATTGTTGAACACTGATTCACCCCCTCCTCTCAATGTTCCCCTGAGTGCAACAACTGGTATTAGAGCCTAGTTCCTCTGCAGAAGTTTAACAAATTGAAGTGGATCTTGGAATGCAATGGACTCTGATGGTCTTCAATAGAAGCTTTTGGTGGCACTTGATGATCTTGATCAGTCTAAAGTAGAAGTCATTGAATTAAAAGCAAATCTTCAGGATGCTGAAAATTCATTCAATCTTTGAAGGATAAAATCAACAAGTCAAGAGAAAAGAGGAAGGAACTATGTGATTAGTTGAAGCAAAAAGAAAGTAAATGCTTGGAAGATGTTCATCTGAATCAGACCCTAAAAGATATAACTAAAGAATGTGGAAAGCTTGCTAGAGATAATGCTACTCTGAAGCTTGAGATGGAATCTATGGTGATGAAGATGACTAAGGAGATTGAAGAAAGGAAGGAAAATGAGGAGAATCTGGCCCAGTCCTTAAAGGAAAGATCTAAAGAATACAACAAAGTTAATACTGGATTCATTCAACTAGAGATTAAATTGCAACAATCAAAAAATAATGAGCAAGAGCTTGAAAGACAATTAGTCATTCTTAGAGATGAACTCACTACTACAAAGGAATACAAGGAAAAGTTTAGGATCAGTTTTGCTAAGCTTGATGAGCTGACTAAAGGATAGAAGGATGCAAATGACAAGCGAGGTCTTGGATATGAGAAGGGAGAGAGCTCTGGATCTTAAGAATTCTAGACAAAGAAATCAGATGAATAGAGGAAAAAGGTATCCGGTAAGATAACTCAATGCTCAAAAGTTTAATGGAAGGTGATTTGCTTGTAATAAATTGGTCATATAGCTTCTTAGTGTAGAAGTAAAGTAAATTCAAGCAACCCATCATTTATCGGTTAGTGTTTTAGTTGCAATAAGTTTAGTAACAAGTCAATTGAATTCAAAAGTATGTCTATCAGTGTAAGGAATGTTAAATACTACACCTATGGAAGATTTGGGCATGTTTCTAGTCAATGCAGATCGAGAGGAAATCAATGGAATGAGTGGTCTAGACAAAGAAATCTTGTGTGTTACAATTGCAACAATTTTGGTCACATTGCAAGATTCTATAGGAACAAAAACATGGATAGAAGAGGTCTGGTATACAAAGGTAGAATTTCACAGAAAGATGATAAAGGAAAAGGGAAAGTGATTGTGGAAGAAATATGGGATCAGATGAAGAAAACATGGGTAAGGAAGAGTGAGTTTGATGAAGGAAATGAGTTTGCACCAGAAGCAGTTTCTGGTAATTCCTCTGAAAATTGATCTTAGGCCATTGGCCTAGGGGGATTTTTTCAAGAAAATCCTTTATTCTCCTATTGATAGTTGGCACCAGAATGTAGAAAATTGTCAGAAGTTGTGCTAATAGTTTTCAAATGTATCTGTGATCACTTGTGCAAAGATTTTGAGGAGTAGAAGGTCTGTGGATGAATTCTTCTTTTGCTGTCTAAGAAAACAGAGTACCTAGAAGTCCTAGTGAAAAAAATTTAATGCGGTAAAAAGGTTAGGTGTGAAGTTTTAAAAGGGTATTTGGAACCCTCATTTGTCACCTTGCATTGAAGAATAATAGAAGGAGAGCATTTACAACAGAATTTCGAAGGAGTGAAGTCAATTCAATGGTGAATTCATCAAGTATTTCAGCTGCTTATAAAATTCTTACTTAATTTGGTACCTGGTAGAAACTTGTTAAGTACGAAAAATGAAGCAAATCAAAGGAATGGCGAATTTGGATGAATATAGTAGTAAGAAGATTAGGGATATGAGAAATATGTTGTCGGTTGATGAATTGAAATGGCTTGAAGGTGTGAAACAAAATTTTTTGGACATTTGGAATGAATTTCCTTATTTTGACAATATGGAAGTTGTTAGGTTTATCTTGAACAAATTGAATGATGACATTCTAACTTTGGATAAACCCTATCACATTTCAAAAGAGGTAATCAAGAATTTAACTGGATTATGGAATGCTGGTGATATTCCAAAAAAGAAGTTGATTTGGAACATGGAGGTCAAAACCCTAACCAGAGTAATTGGAGATTAGAGGGCTTTGATAATTTTGACGATCAAGGATCCGATAATAAGGTACATTACACATGGAATTTCATACAAATTTTTTTTTAGAAACATGGAAGGTGCAACCTCGGCAGGCACAGTTTATATCTCTCATAAAATGATAATGGAGGATGAAGATTTTGATCTGTGCAGATTGCTAAAAGAACAATTGATGGAAAATGTGAAACTAACCAAGGAGGCAGATTACCCCTTTAGGTTTGATACCCTAGTCATATGTCTTGTGATGTATTTTCTGAATTTCTTGCCATAGATCGATAATGTTGTATGGAAAGAGAATGAGCCGATTTGCAAATAGATTTTTGAACACTCTAATACTTTGGAAAACTGTGAGCAAGAGTATGCAAATTTATTTAAGGAATTTATAGGGAAGTTTGGAGCAATTAGCATTTCCATTCCAGTAAAAGCACTTGAGGTTGGATCCTCTTCTGATGAAATAGAGAAGAAGAAACGAACACAAGAAATTGCTGTTTACACTCCTCCGACATACAAGTATCCAAAAATTGAAGGAAAAGGTAAATAACAAGTAATTGTGAACATACCGGATGAGGAATATGATGATTACACTCCAAGGGAAGAACCAAAATCAGTTGAACTAGATGTAGTAATGGTAGAAGGAAGTGAAGAAGATGTTTTATCTAAAGGAAAGATATTGCAGCTTATTTAGGAGAAAGATGGGATGAAAAAAATTGTTAGCTTATGGTATGATAGACCCTCATATGTGTAGGACTTGATCAAGAGCACATTGAGCACCTATTTTGTGCACAATAACATTGGTTTGGAGAGTTTGTTGAATGTATTTTCTGAAGAAATGATCAAATGCATTAAGGATGCCATGGTATCTGAGTCCCCGAATAGGAAAGAGGGAGAAACAATTCTACATCTAAAGGAGCAGTTCAGGCTATCTCTTACCAAATTGAAAAGGAAAATGAATGTGTTGAGGCAATGCATAAATACAAGAAACAACATCTACAACTATTGTCTTCGTTGGCCTCATGTTGTTGGGAGATACAAGGAAAAGTTGGAGCAGATTGAAGTTGAGTTGATCAAAATTGGTCAGGATTATAACATGTTTCAGGATAAGGATGGTGCAATTAAGGAAAGAATTCAAGAATTTTACTCTGAGCATGCAAAATTTTTTTTCACTAGAAAAAACCTTGTGGAAACCTTTTGGAAGGTGAAGGATTTAATCAAATGAAGGCTAGAGTAGCTAATTGAGGTTCTGAGGAAAGGAGAGATATTAGAAGAGGCAATCACAATTCCAGAATCTCTCATTAAGATTATTAATGGGACATCTGAGAACAACAGTTTGATCTTAATCATTGGGATTGCAATGGAAGCATGGAAGAAGTTTCTTTTGGAAATAAAAGAGAAGTACAAGATAATTTTCTTATTCAAGCAACATTTGTATTTCTTAAAATTTTGAATTTTTGAAAGGGGGAGACAGAGCAGTGAAAAATTCCTTATCATTCTATGGGGGAGCTGTGTTTTGAATTTTGAAATTTTGAAATGAAAAATGGGGAGAGAAAATGTAATCATATTGGTTTCAACACTTAGTCATTTTTCACCAAGTGTTGCCATCAATGCCAAAGGGGGAGATTGTTAGCATATGGATTTTTTGTTGGCATATGGATTCTAGTGTTGTCATTGATGGCAACCTAAGTCATTTTTCTGGTTCACAGATTAGGATTCATTCATACTGGCAGGCAAAGTAAAGTGTAGAGTATTATCGAATGAAAGAATGAAGAATAGGGTATCCAAATAATATGTTGATATGTATGCTTCACCGGATCATAATTTTTAGTTTTGGATCTCGAGGAAATTTGTCAAGCATCTATATCATCTTATTGTTAAGTTGTGTGATGGCACATTAATCAGTGTATAAGTTAGGAGATCCGACAGGATGATTTTTCTGTTTATTTGTTCTTGAAGGCTGACTAAGTGAATTTGGCATGTCGTGGATGTATAAGGAGTAATTGTTTAAATTTTTTGTATGTTCGAGACTTTTGTTTTGGGTCCTAGCTATGGTTTGGATGACCTTGATGGGTGTGCATTAA
Source organism: Sequoia sempervirens (assembly GCA_007258455.2). Classification (NCBI taxonomy): domain Eukaryota; kingdom Viridiplantae; phylum Streptophyta; class Pinopsida; order Cupressales; family Cupressaceae; genus Sequoia; species Sequoia sempervirens. The sequence continues at coordinate 210,304,962 of VDFB02373365.1, forward strand.
AGTTTTCTCATGATTTGAGCCGACATTTGAAAGATATTTTCTAGTCCATTGAAGCCGACATGAAGCGATTGAAATCTTGGTAGCGGATATATATATGAGATTGTTAATTCATTTTGTAGTGTGTGCAATAGTGTGAAGATTAGATTAGATGTGTGTATGAAAATATCAGAAGATCAGTTGAGCAAATTTTACTTGTGCAGAAGAGGATTTTTGTGAAGCGAATTAGGGCAGAGTAGTGTGAAGTGCAAAATCAAGCATCAGATCCAGAATTTGATCTATTAGCTTAACCAAAATTGTACCCAGGCATTTATAGATACTACTTTCTTAGTGAAATTTTTTGTTGTAATCCAAAAATTTTGTAAGGCAGTGAGCCTTCTTGTAAGCAGTGAGCTCTAGGCAGTGTGCCTGAATGCATATGCATTCCACTTTTTCTCATACTTTTAACATAGTATAAATTGTGGATTAACCTCCACCATGGTTTTTCCCCTAATAGGGTTTCCACGTAAAAATCTTGGTGTTATGGTGTTTTGATTGTTTCCCTCATGTGATTTCATATTTACTTTTGTTTAAATGTTATAAATGGTTTATGATCTGGATTGAAAGTTAAATATTGTTGAACACTGATTCACCCCCCCTCTCAGTTTTCCCTTGAGTCCAACAGTTGCTTTCTGACCAAATTTGTTGCATGAAAAACAAATACCATTGAAAGATGGGTGCCCTTGAGCATTAGTTTGTTTGATAGGAATCCTTCTAGTATTTCCTGTTTGATTCTTGATCGTTCTACTATTGCCTTGAGTCTTCCTTTGATTATCAATCTTGTTAAGAGTTTAACTTTTCTCTAAGCTTTGTCCTTCTTCAAGTCCCAAACCACCTTTTTCCTTAGAGGGTTTTTGAAAATCAATCAACTCATCAAGCATTGTAGTACTTTATTTGAATTTTTCCTCACGAGCTCTTGCTTTCTCTAAGTCAAATGATAAGGTGTTACCACTTCTTGTTCAAGCTTTGTACATTCATCAATTTTTCTCTGGATCTCAACTTTTTGACAATCTTCAATTCTTTTATTTTCTTCCACTTGTACCTTTAGTTCGGTGATTTCCTCATTTTCTTTCTTCAGCTGATCACTTGCTTCTCTATGCCTTTCTTTGACTTTATTGAATTGTTCTCTCAGTTTCTTGATGCACTCATTTGCTTCTTTTAAGTTTTCCCTAAGAGTTCCTTTCTCATTTTCGATTATGTCCAGATCATCAAGAGCAACATGGAGCTCTTCAGTTGCAGAGATCTCTTCCAGAGGAATAGGATACTTTTTTTCAGCCATGTGTTCAAACTTCAAGATCTTCCTTAAGCTCTTAAACTTTTCAAAAGGATCCAAGCTCTGATACCAATTTTTGAACATCTAGAATACTAAGAGAGTGGGTGAATCAATATTCTACTAAACCATTTTATTGCTAACCATTCAATAATCAAAACATATCTAGCTGCAATGGAAAGAAAAAACATGAAAGGAATCATAACATCACATAACATATGAACACCAAGATTTTTATGTAGAAAACCTAAGAAGGGAAAAACCATGGTGAGGGTTAGCTCACAATATATTATAACCAATCATAAGATATTATAGGGAACATTGCTAGGACACACTGTCCTTGAAAGAATCAAAGCCTGAAATGATTACAAAAGAGTGTGGCTCACTTCCAAAAATGATGAATGGATGAAATACACCCTAAATGTGTAGAGTATAATTCCAATCAAGCACTAGAAAAAAAAATCTTGCATCGATTTGCAGGTACACAACAACTGCCAACAACTTCACACAATATCACATTATCGCATATTATGCATACATCTTATTTCTATATATTGCTTACCTCAATACAAAAATGTTTCATATATATACCAATTTACATCAACATACATCAATTAGGTAAGCCTAATCATATGTAAACATATTTGATTTAAAATTGCTTGTCGGCTCAAACCAAAAACTTCTTTGGTGCTCAAAACAAAACATGCAAGTCATAAGATAGGTCGGCCCAGACCTAATAAAGAATTCTTTAATCATCCACAAGGAAAACACCACCTAACCATGTCGGCTAGAAGAATATACAATGTTTGTATGCCAATCTTTTGTTATTAACTTATCTCAACCCATTCAACCAAAATCACTGAAATTTTTTCCATAGCTGCAATTAATAGTCTTGACTAACATATTAAAACTGGATAGGTTGATCTTATAATATGAAAAATTACAGAACAGATTATCAGATTAGAGTACCTAAATCATTGTTTACCAAATGGAGAAAATTAGTTACAAACGAATGTTGTCATCAATGACAACACACTAGAGGGATTATTCTTCATTCTTCCAACACAAGAATATGAGACACATGACAAAAAAGGGGGACAACAAAGTCTCTACATAATAGTAGCTATGGTTATCAATGCAACAATAGAAAAATTGGGAACACTTTAACAAATAGAACAACAACAACAATATTTCTTGTTACAACAACAATTCCATCAATAATAATGCCCATGTATAAGAGTCAAAGTACAAACCAATAACATAAACTATAAAGTTATAATGATATAAGTAGTCAATGTAGCAAGAGAGGCCTTACCCTTGAGAAATGCAAATTTTTTCATTTTTGAGCAACTGGTCCACTTGATGTTTGATGCACTGAATTTGTGAAACCATCTTTATTTTCTTCCTAGAATCCACTTGTAGAAGAGAAGAGAGAGGCAAGATAGTAAAATATGTCAGAGTAAAGCTTTAAAATTGCAATTTATTGGTGATGATTACTAAACACTACTTTACATCTGTTTCTCCAAAGATGCAACAAAATAACATGATGAACTCCATCAACAATAAAATTATTATGGATCTCAACTCTGAGCAAGGCCTCTTTCCAAGTAAGTTTATGTTCAAAAAAGGTAGGCATCCCCAAAAACTGTGCCTCATATCTTCATGTTTCTAGAAAAAAGGAAAATTAAGGGGTTGGACCATAATACACGTCAACCTACTATTGTGTAGTTTTCGCACACGTGCCCCACTGTAAGCAGGGACCCTCTTTCACTTCATTTTTGGTGTTTTTGCCCTTTCTTTTTGAGGTTTTTTCTTACTTAGGCACATGCTTAAATGTATATTTTGATTTCCTAAGTGTTTCCCCTAGGTTATTCATTGAAAATCTTAAGTTTTGGATGAATTTTGGGCTTTTGCTCGGATTTGGGATTTTCAACCTTGGTCGGATTTTCTTGGATCCTGCTTGGATTCTGGTTGGACCTTATTGTTAAGAGATTTTTAGTTTTCATGGATTTCCGCGTGGGCTGGATTTTCCCGGATTCCTCCCTGTTGTTGGATTCTCAATTTCCTCCTCTGATTGTCTTATCGACTGCATTAATGACTCCACACGTGTCTAGGGAATGTATTTTACTTGATTTCTGAGATCTTTTGTGCCATTATGCTCACTATTTGCCATTGTCCGAGTTGAGAGCTACATCCTTAGAGTTTGTTCTTTGAGCTTTTGGTTAGATTTGGGCGTTCGGGTTTGAATTGATTGATTTGGTGGTGATTTCTTGTGCATTATCGCCTGTGTTTGTTGTGGACACCATTGGGCCTCACATTTGTTGATTCTCAGATCAATTTCCACTTTATAATGGTATGTGTTTGATTGCTCTACTTTAAATTGAATTATGAATGGCATGTTGGTATTGTGAGAGCTTGTGGGATTTGAATTCCTGTGTATTTTTTTATTTCGTGCTAGGGTTGTTCGGTATTGCATCATTTGTCATCTCCCAGGTGATTTTTGAGCTCATTTGTCTGTTTGCATTTCGATGAATCTTTCCTGAGAGTAATTAGTAAACCCTAGTGATGACTTAACAGTTGAAACAACTAAATTCTAAACGTACCTGTGCACTAATGGCAGATGAGTAAGGTTTTTAGACCTAGGGCAGTGCCGTATCGGGTGATTTTGTCTTTAAACGGGCCTGAAACACAAGGAAAATTTATGAAAGGTCCATCCCTGACTTTTCCTAGGTTAAACTATTGAAATTCATGATCGATTCGGTGTCTGGGTTAAGTCGTGGCTTAGCATCGTAGTTCGGGATAATCCATCCCTTCTGAATTTTATTCGCTGTGACCATTCGAGATCGCTGAGATGTCATATCGATCACCCTGTAGTTCACCGATGAAGTATTTTATGCATATCGGTTGGTGAGACCTTTGCTTTCACCGAGACCTCACCCTATGAGGAGATGTCTCATCAACATGCTTGTTCATACTCGCTTTTGGCAAGACAAGTCGTAGTCACCAAGAGGTCATGGTGGGATCCAGTAGCTTTATCGATATTTTTTTGCTTCGCCAAGACATCTATCCTTCGGTGAGACCTCCCACCAAGCACATTTTGCTCTCACCGAGCTTTGTTCTTTTCAGTTGCTGTAACCCTTTGAAGTTGGGGAGATGTCATGTAGGTCATTCTATGTCTCATTGAAGCCCTTTGTGGGTTTGTATTTGATCGCTAGGACACTATGATTCTCACGCTGAAAGCCATTTTGTCGGCAAAACAAACCCCATCACCGAGAGCTCATAGCGGGCTCCTTTCATCTTGCTGATTTTCTGTCTTGTCGTTGAGACCTTTGCAATCGGCGAGACCTTTCATTGAACATATCCTGCTCTTGCCGAGACCTTTGCTTTCGGCGAGACTCCTAACGGTTGCCAAGACGTTGTAGCGAGGCCTTCTTTTCCTAGCGAGCCCAGATCTTTTCGTTGATACCTCTGGCCGAATTCAAACCAAGGCCTAGTCAGCAGGACATCACAACTTCGCTAAGACGTCATATCAAAACTTTAGTCTGGCCGAGGTGTTTGCTTGGACCCCTAGTCGGTGAAACATGAAGCATTCGCCAAAACCTTACCCCGACTATCCTTTGATCATATTGATATTGTTTGCTATATCGCCATTCACCAAGACATTACACCGAAACCACCATGTCTTGGCGAGACCTATTTTGATAGCATCCTTCAGCATGACTTCGCGGTTTTGCCTTTACTTCTCGATGCGCTCACTACTCTTGCCAAAACCTTAGTTCTGAGAATCCCCATTGGTTTGGAACTTTTCCTTAACTGTGGATGTCCGTCAAGTCTGGATTTCTCCAAAATCCACCGTCTCCCTGATTTCCTGAAAATCCTCTTTGGAAAGTTCTTCGCAGAAATTTGTCCCTCACAAATTTCCCCAAAATTTGGTGAAATATAAAGGAACATGCAATAATTGGATTCGTTTATAATTTGTGATGCATTTGATGATCATTTCATGTCATATTTGGATCTCTCATGTGATTTATTGATGAAAAATGATCAAGTTTGATGGTTAAATAGGTGTTTCTTTGTTTTTTCGTTGGAATCCGATCGGTTTGGAATTTCCCGAAATTCCTCTTTGGGTCAGATTCTGCGGATGGTCTTGAAACCCGAAATTTGTTGTGGTCATTTTATATGAATTTTAATAACACCTTGACTATATGAGATGCATTCTAATGGTGTTTTGATGAATTAACATGGCTCTTTCCTAGTTTTTACTATGATTTTCATGTTGAGTGTAGGTTGAATCAAGCAAGGTAATAGCTGGGTCTTCATTGTCTAATGCAGAGAGGGTTAAGTTGGACATTAAGAGCAAGGTCCCTGAGAGTAAGATCACTTATGTCTGGTCAGAAGTCACTGATAGGAATGTTGGCCTCTAGGACTATGAGGAATTTAAAGCAAGGATGTCAGCCAAGGATCCTCCTTTGGTGACTAGAAGGATGATGGAATCAGGCTTGTCCCATGTAGCCAGTTTCCCTTCTACAGTGCAATGTTATGAGTTGGTCCTTGAGTGTGCTAGACACTATGATCATGATACACAGAGGATTATTGGGCCTCAAGGGAGAGTTGTTGCCAATCTCAACCCAGTCTCCATTGCCCAAACCTTCAACATCCT
>VDFB02373365.1:210311027-210413675 GCA_007258455.2 Sequoia sempervirens
AGGATGGAGGTAGTTTTCCTTTTAGTTACGACGGTGATGGGATGGAGTCTTGATGACGATGACCTGAAAAGAGGGATATGCTAGAGATTGAGCACTTATCAATTTCTACTTTTCATTCAAATAGCTGCAATGAGACCGAGACTTGAAGGGAAAAAGGTTGTTGCTCAAAATTCATAAGAGATAGTGCTCTCACTATGGTGGCCCACAGATGGAGGTCCACTAGCTGGGGCACGAAAAGGAGTTTGGCATATGATCGTTTAGAGTTCAAAATGAAAGTTTCCAATGAGGACTGGTTTGGGACCTGATGATCAGATGGACAAGCGGCGAAAGTTGTTTGGGGTGGCAAGATACTGATGGAATTCTGCCAACAGAAGTCTACGAGGCGGGACCCGAAAAAGCCATGACTTGAGATTTCACATGAGTTTAACCATAGGACAAGTGGAAGGCCTAGGTTTGAAGGTCTAGAAAGCTGGGTTTGGGATGTCGTTTGGACAACAGATAATGAGCGGCTTCCCAGAGGTAGAGTCCCATGGGGGCGGATCCGAGCAGCTTGTTGGACTTTCATTTTCACTTGTGGATGTTGCTAAGTTCCAAGTGGCAAAGAAGGAGTGTCCTCCCACTAGGGCAGAACCAGAGGGGTCTCTCGTCGTTTAATGTTTGGTGTAACTTTGAAGTGATGGTGATAGTGATGAGAGTGTGCGGGTCCCAGGGAGGAAAAAGACCTAGTTTATAAATGGTCGTCGATAGTTCAAGTCTCACAACTGAAGTATGAGTCAATTTTGAGGTCTTTTCAAATTTCATGATGTGAGTTTTGTGTGTTGTCATAATCTATCTACCTATTAAGTTTTTCTCCCTTATACTTAGCGATTTTGTGCAAAAAATGAAAAAACACAAAGCAAGGCACATGTAGCTAACCTACCTCACAAATCTGATGAGGGTGGATGACCCAGTAGGAAAAAATGATCTAGAAATGACAATCAAATATTCTAGAAGAGCAGGTAGTAGATCTACCTCACAAATCTTATGAAGGTGGATGAACCAGCAGGCAACAATGATCTAGAAACAAAAATTGAACAATATTGAAGCAATGGCGTTGTCGGAAGTTAGTTCTCTGACTCCTCACTAAGCGACTGATAGATGGAAATGACATCTACAGTTTTCCTATTTATAGAAAATGAGGCATTAAATGCAACCATTAAATGATCGTATGTAGGGCCAAAGGTTGGTGGGTAGCAATTTCAAAAACAACCGCGAGAGAACCAGGATCTGACAGTTGGGTGGCAGTCGAATGATAGCCATTAGGTTGTTCAATGATAAACAGATGATGCTCGAGAGTTCAGGTCCTAGTGAGCAGGAAGCTACCAGAGGAAGACAATTGGGAATGGCTGTGAGGCGAGGTAAACCCGTGAGGGGTGGCCCAATAGGGCAGGCCTAATGGGCTCCATGGATGCCAACTTTAAAACACTAAGGCAAACAATTGATGGGAACCCGCAAAGACTTAAGACTTTAAAAATTTGAGGGCAAAAAAACATGGTCAATTTGAGATGACTTCCCTAAAGCTCACAGACCATTTTGAACACCAAACAGGGGGCATGCAAAACAAGGCAGTGACCAAAAGTGACCTAGCAAGGAAAATGAAAGAGAGGGTCCTTGTTCCGAACGGGGTGTGTGTGTTGAAGGCACAACAAATGGTGACTCTGCTGGAGAACACTCCCAAGCATTCTAAGGATATATACTCATTTATAACCTAGAATCTCTAGTTTCCCAGATCAAGGCCCGATGTCCAAAAAGTGAACTAAGAGAATGAGATCCTTAGTTGAGTCAACCCATGAAACATCTTAGAAGTGTTTGTTCAATTAATTCATTCCCTTCCCTTAGAAATTGTGACAAATGGCAGCTAATTTGACTGAGCAAGCTACATGAATAGTCCAATGCCAATAGTAACTTGGACATTTCACCATTGCTAGTCAGACATCCATAGCCTTGACAAAGTTGTCACTGTGACCCCACCAATATTGCTCTACTACCAGCTGAGCATCCATAGCACCGATAGAGTTATCCGCACACCCATACGGTTGCTTTATTTTCTCGTTTTCTCTTGTTTTCTTTTGATCCTTCTTTTAACACTTTCTTCTTTTTCTCAACTAAGCATTGAAGCCCACTATGGGTTTGAGAACCACAGTGGTCATTGGAGCGAACTTAAGATTATTCGATTACCGAGTTGTCATAATAGCTGCTATACAACTCTTTGGAAATCATTAATATGCATGTTGTGTAGGATTTGAGGTGAATGTGAAAGGAAGATTCAACCAAGGGTTGGGTTCTAAGTCAAAGTTCAAATGAGGAGGCTGTTACATGGCAACTATTAGAGGCCAATGGTTGAGAGTGAATATTTAGCCAAAGAACACTAAGAGCTGACACCAGAATGAACCGTTCATTAAATGAGCACAACCACTACAACATAAACGAAGAACACCCTCATCAAAGCAAAACAGTTGAGAAACGAGCAAAAACAAAGTGAAGCAATGCAAAGTAGCAAAATGAAAGAAAACCAAAAGAAACCTAAACTAACCTACATACAAGTATTTATAGGAACAACTCCAAAGGAGCTCAGGCTAAGAAGTAATGGTTTAGGTGCTACCCGTTGATAGGCAACGAGACATCTTCACCAGTTAAAGTCTTTATGAAGAAAGCATTGTCTCCAAGGATCTCAACAATCTAAAAGGGGCCAAGCCATAGCTTGTCCAATTTTTCATGTCCATTTTTCTTCTTGTGGGCCTTGTCCCAACATAGGAATAGATAAAAAATTCTAGAGGCCTTGATTTTGGTTTGATGGTCGAACCATTTCTTGATTACACCCTGATGTTTAGCAAAATTTTCTATTGCACAATCACACACTTCTTCTAAATGTAACAACGCAGCCAAGCGAGCTTCTCTATGATCTCGCTCTTTGTAAAAGTCATTAATGAACAGGAGGGTGGGGATTTTTAGGTAGATGGGGAATATAGGCTCTAAGCCATAAACAAGGCGGAACAAGGAATCACCAAGGGCATCCTTGTGGTGTGTGCGATCTACCCAGAGGGAAAAATGGAGTTGGGTGTGTCAGTCCTTAGGATTCCTATCAAGCAGTTTTTTAATCATTGTGATCAAGTTTTTTATTTGTAGACTCTGCCAAGCCATTTCCCTAGGGGTAATAGTTGGATGATAATTTGAGTGAATTTCCATAATCAAAGGCCCAATTGAAAAACTTGAGTGAGGAAAATGTAGGGCCATTATCATACACTAATGCATATGGGCAACCAAAATGATTAATATAAAGGTTTCAAGAAAATTTGTAGCTACCTCTTTTTTGCATTGCCTACATGCAATGGATTCCATCTATTTAGTACATTAATTAGAAGTAGTTAGAATGCACCTGTGTTCTACAGATTCCAATAGGTTTACTGGACCAATGAAGTCGAGACCCCATAGTGCAAATGGTCTCACCTCCAGAACTAGTTGCAACGGAATAGCAACATTCTTTTCTCTGATTGCAAAAATCTGGGAGATATGACACGTGTGGACATGGTTGTGAGAATCTTTGAAGACTATTGGCCAATAATATCCTACTCACAGGATTTGATGAGCAGTTGAAGGACCAAATCCATGAACAGTGCCAAACTTGTCATGAAATTCCTTCAAAACCCAATCTGCTTCTTCTTTTCCAAGACATCTTTGATAGACACCTTTGTGATTCCTCTTGTAGAGTATGGATCCCTGTAGCATGTAGTGCTACCTTTTCAAGCAGAGAGCACATTTCTGAACTCCCTGTAGGTGAGGTGGGCACTTGTGGCTTAGCAAATAGTAGACTATGTCATCATACCATTCCCCTGGGGAAACGTCTTCAAGCTAATATTGTTGAACTATAAGTTTGGGTCCTACTTCAACTGCTGTCTCAACTATTGTTCGAGTGAGTGCCTATCCTTGTACCAACTTCATTGGCTGAATTTCAATGTCATATTCTTGTAGCAATATGACCCACTTGGCTCTTCGTTCTCCCCACTCATTTTGCATGAGTAGTGTCTTCACCGCTGGGTCAGGAACAATAGCAAACACCTTATTGCGAAAGATGTAATGCCTAAAATTTTTAACTCCTCTGATAAGAGAATATACTTTCTTTTCCACATTGTGATATCTCATTTCATCATCCTTAAAGGGAGCACTCATGAAGGCGATTGGGTGCTCATTTATGTCATTATCCATTTGGGTTAGAATGCTGGAACATGAGTGATCTAGAGAAAATGAATAGATGTAGAAGGGCTTCAGGTAGTCTGGGCTGACTAGGATAGGTGCCTTAGCAATAGCTTTCTTAATCTCTTCAAAGGATTTCTTTGTTTTTGGGGTCCACTCAATTTTAGTATCTTGTTTCAACATGGCGTTGAGTGGCTTGACGATTTCAACAACGCCTATGATGAACTTCCTCACGAAATTGATCTTTTCAAAGAAAGATTTTAGTTCTTTCTTGCAGCCCAACAACTAGATTTTTAGTAGGGATTGGATATGCTTGGGGTTTATGGAGACACTGGTACATTTTGACCCATTTTTTGACGAGCGTCTGTCAAAATTTTGACGGTTGTTTGTCGCTATTATTGCGTCAGAATTTCGATGAGATTTGAAATGTCAAAATTATGACCCTGCATAAATTTTGACGGATGCTTGTCAAAAAATGGGTCAAAAAGTACCACTGAGATACCCCATTCTAAGATAACATGCCCGAGCAACTTGCCTTTCGTGACCCCAAAAATGCACTTCTTCAAGTTAAGGGAAACCCAAAATTCTCGAAACCTTTGAAATACTTTGCATAAGTCAGAGACATGATCACTTCACTTCTTTTAGAACACAGTCAAATCATCCATGTAGATGATTGTGCACTTTCCAATCAAATCTTTAAAGGCAATGTCCATGGCACGTTGGAAAGTGGCACTGACATTGATGAGCCCAAATGGAATTCTTCTATAGGAAAGGGTGCCCCACTTGGTGGTGATCTTTGTACTACACCATCACTTGGTTGTACTCAAAATACCCATCCAAGAAAGACATCATTTGTGAACAATTGACGATCTACAGTACCTTGTCCAATGATAGCACTGGATAGTTGTCTTTCTTCGAAGCTCTATTTAAATTGCATAAGTCCACACATAATTTGATTTCTCTATTCTTTTTCCTAATCGGAACCAAATTAGCCACCCATGTGGAATTCCTGACTCGAAAGATGATTCTGGATGAAAGTAACTTATGCAATTCTTTGTAAATAATAGGCTCTAACAAGGCATTGATGTGGCACTGTCTTTGCTAGAATGGTTGTACATCATGTTTGAGAGGGATAGTGTGTGTGATAATGGAAGTATCATAGGTCTTCAAATCTTCATAGCTCCATGCTACCACATCATGGTACTTTTGCAAAGCATCAATGATCCCTTTCTTGTCTTCTGCAGTGCATACCTTGCCAATAAAAACATTTTTAACCTCCTCAGCTGTCCCGAGGTTGTGGGCGTCGCACTGGTTGCTTATGGACTCTTTCTTTGCTTGTTGGTCTTGATCTTTGATTTGATCCAAGTGAAATATGCACTCAAGCTAAGCCATACCCCTAGGGATTGTATTGGTTTTGAGGTTGATGACCCCCTCTAGTCAAATTCAGCTTCTTTTGGATCAACTTCAGCAATTATTTGTGTGACAAACACATGATAACTCGTGATAAACTCTAGGATATGCTTATCATCATTGAATACCTAGAAATGGGTGACATTTTTTGGCACATATGGGATAGATGTCAGCTTAACTATGAATCTCTTGAGACCAGACAAAGACAAAGGATGTAGTGTGTTGGTTGCTTGAGCTAAGACATCAGCAGTATGGTTTTGGGAATGTGGGATTAGCTGTATATTGAAGGAATCTAAACTCTCTAAGAGATCACAGACTTTATGTCTATAGTTTTATAGCCTTCTATCATGACAAGAGTACAACTTCCTAACTTGTTTGACTACCAACTCAGAATCAGCAAAAACTTGCAACATTTTGACATTCTTTCTTAGAGCCATTAAGAGACCATGGACTAAAACCTCATATTTTGCTACATTGTTGGTACAATAAAATTGAAGTCTATGTGAAGAAAATTAAGTCTTACCTATTGGGTTGATGAGCTCAAACCCGATGCTAGCTCCTTGCTTGGACTTAGATCTGTCAAAGTGCAACGTCCAAAACTTGGAAGGCCTTTTGACATTAGGACCAATGATGTGTACATTCCCTTTAGGTTGTGTGTTTGCATATACAAACTTCAGAGTAGGCATTGGTTTAGTATGATTGGGGGTAGGCTACCCTGTTGGCACCTCCCTCTGAGGAGTAACTAGTCCTTTGAAATGTTTCACTATTGCTTGGCACAAACAACATTCAAACTCAAAGTGGGCAGCATTGTGAAATCTACACCAACTAGGGAGTAGGAGCTCCTGGAATTCCATTATGGCTCCTAGAATAAGTTGATTTTGTATGCACTTCTTCATGAAATCTTGAAAACCGTCCAACAACCACAAATTTCCATCTTCATAAGTCTCTTCATCTTCTGATTCCACTAACATTTCCATGCTTTGAGGCACATGGGCCAAGTTGGTCGAAGGAGTGCATTGTGCCAGGAAGACCTCTGGAGCTATTTCTTCTTCTTGAGGCTCTGCTTCTTCCTGATAGGAAAAGTGACAATAATTTCCCAAATTCATCTCAGAAAACAACACATTATTGACGTTGTTATATTCTATGATCATAAAATTCACGCGTGGCTCTCGATCTACTCGAATCTAGTTCGACAGTCCTTTCCATGGCAGCCACATGTGAGAAAAGTTTGTTGCATCGTACCCATTCAATGCATAATTGAAGTCTCGTCCCAAGATAATTCCATATGTGTCAGGAATGTTTGCAACTTGGATGTGAATAACTTGTTGCATCCTTGGATCTGCAGCAATCTGCATCAAAATGCGGTTGATACCCCCAACAATGTTGATCTCAGTCTTTTCTAGCTAAGTCACTTTCCTTCTAGAAGGCGTGGGAGTAATCCCAAGGGCCTTGCCTACTACCAAAGGCATGACGTTGGTTGATGCTCCAAAGTCAATTAGACAATTGTGTAAATTCTTTTCGAATATTCTAATTATGGTGAGAAAGGGTAGCATCTCAAACTTTCCTTGGAAGAATCCCATAGGCATGTCGGCCTGGGCTGCTTGAATTTTGTCCTTCTCATTGGATTTTTCTTTGGTTTGCACCAGGGTTTGCTCCTTGGCAAGCTATTTTCCAACTTACTGGTTTGTGGAGGCATCCTTCTTCCGGCTTATGATCTCTTAGATGATGGGCTCATGTCGAGGCTCTTCAAAGGTGACTCTCTTAGCAGGTATCTCTTGTGTTGTTTTAGAGGAAGGAGTTCCATTAATAACCCTAAAGAAGGCATGCCTAACTACAAGAACCTTGAGCAACTCAAAGGCAGACAAGCTAATTTTAATTTTCTTAAATTCTTCAACAACGTATTCCCCCATTTGTTCAATTTTGGGCTCAAAGGATCTTCCTATGGACGAGCTAGTAGGATGACTCTAGGTCTGATAATGTTGTTGATTGTTATTCAAATATTGCTTGGGAACATGGGGATAGTTGGGATTGTTGCTAGCATTTGGGTCAGGCGGGGTGCTAAAGTTATTAGGCAGAGGGGAAGTGGTGAAAGGTCTTCCTTCTTTTTTGTTTCTCAAGTAATATGGAGTGGCTCTTTGATGGAACATTTGGACCTCATCTTCAAAAAACTCCTCCTCGTCTATGGGACCATTAACTACTGAATTAAAGAGATGAGACAAAGCTTGTTTGTTACTTACCACTTGTACTTCATTTTTGGTAGAGGTGATCTTGATCTTGGGCTCATTGCTTTCACTCTATGGGAATGAGGCATGGTTGACCCTGAGACATAAGGAATCATAGGGATCAGATGGAACTATGTCTTAGTAACTCACACTCTCAATAGCATTCTAGACCTCCACTTGAAAGATCTGAATTCAGGGCAATCTAATTCAGAATGCCTATTTGTCTTATGAATCTTTCACCATCCAGACAGAGCAACTTCGACAAGGTACACTCCACTAGTTGTCTTCTCTATGCTAGCAGGTTGGTCAAGAGGAGTGTGGACACCTCCATTGTTTGGCCTTGTATTCCATGTTCTATTTTGTCTTTGTGAGGGCCTCCTTTCAAAATTCTAATTGGAGTTTTGTCTTCATTCATAATTTTGTCTGGAGGAGGTACTTGCCTCATGGTTATCCCTATTATCTTGATTGAGATTAGCTTGAATGCTATGCTAAGAAGCTTGTAGTTGGCTATTCTGATTTCTCAAGTGTGTCATCTTTATGGGTATCTTTCGGATCATCTGCATTAGCTCATCCAGCCAATCCTTCTCTATGTTGCTTGGTTGTGGTGTTTGACTCTGAAGAAAGAAAGGCTATGCCACTAGCTGATTTTCTTGAGTGGGTAGGAATTCAAGCCCTTGTAGGTATAGGGGCACTTGAGGCTATTGTGAATACGCTTGTGGTTTCTGGGGTTGAAATTAATGAGGCACTATTGGTGCCTGATTCATGGGTTACCCTGGCTGGGGCACCAAAGGTAGCTGTGGTACTTGATTCATTAGGGGAGTTTGTTGATTCAATGCTTGAGTAAGTCCCTGAATCTGTAGAGGATGAGTGACCTGCCCCAAGGAGGGTAGTGGACCAGAGATGTTCTGACCCAAGTTAGCATTGGAAATAATTGCTTCCATGTAAGCATTGACGAGTCTGGTTAGAGGTGGTCATCTTCTCTTCACTAATGCAGTCATGAGGTTGTCGAATGCTGCATAATAGATTGGCAAGTCAACAACATCATTGAGCACATACGGGGCTTGCAACCTTGTGTAGGCTTGGTGGAATTGATCATTGAAGGAGTTGATCAATTCATTAATTTCCCTATGAACTGTCATGAATTGTTGATATAGCTTTGAAGGGCTGATCGAGATCTTGTACTTTTGCAAGAAGGAATTCATCAATAAATCCCAAGATGTGATGGAACACGCTGACAAGTTAATGTACCAATAGAAGGCCTCTTCCCCCAACGAATAAGGGTAAAGCCTACATGCCACATCTTCCTGATTGATGTACATGTCTTTTAGCATTATTTTTAATATCTTGACGCGATCTTCAGCCGTTCTTTGTGGATCCCGAGGATTGAACTTAAAAAAAAATCTCTCTAGATTCTTAGGCGTGTCATGGTAAGCGTTGAAGTGAATGGAGAAGGATTTTTCCCAATCCAAGCCATGAGGGGAGGTGACACTTGTGTTTTCCATTGAACAATAACTTGGGGCTGCACAAGGGTAGGAGCAATTGGGATGACACCTTGGACTTGGAGGGCAGGGAAAGAGGGAGTACCTCGGCTATGGTAAGCAAGCAGCGAGAAAGAAGTGTGGTATGGTTGAGCAGAATGAATGAAGGTGAAAGAATTTTGTTGAATCTGAGGTGAATGGAAGGAGAAAGGGGGCAAGGATGGAGGTGAAGTCAACAAAATGGAGGAGGAAGAAGAGGCCGCATCCCCTCTCTTAGTTCTTCTAGCCCTTGGGGGAGGCTGTAATTCCTGAAATTCCCCTTTGTTTGGAGTAGACCTTAAGATTCTTCAAGACCTATCAAGGGAGAGTGAATCACCATGATCCAGCTTAACTCAGATTGCCCTCCTTCTAACACTAGTTCTGTTGATGGGTGTTTTAGCACTTTCTCAACATATGCAGTGTGAAGGTGCACTACATCTCTTGAACGGTAATCTCCAACAAGTTGCTAAAAATAACCCCAAGGTCTCTTGGGTGTTAGGTCTTGACGTGCATGGAATCTCTTAGTTGTTTCAATGTGATTTTGTTGGTAATCACAGGGCTGACTTACGAGGTTAAGTTGGATCTTGAAATAGAGTTCCTGAGATGGGAAGTTAGTGTGTGATTGTTGTAGGTTCAAACAATAGTCTTAAACTCCTATTCCACCTTCAGATTTGGCTTTACAATGTGCAATGAACCTTAGCATAGGTTATTTATAAAAAAAAGGAAAGGGGGCAAGGAAGAGAACGTACCCGGATCTAAAATTCAACAGTGAACAGTGATCATGGAGGATTCTATTGCAGACAACCTACCTAAAACAAAATTTCACTTAACCATATTATATCACAGTCTAATGAAATTTGTGCAAGCCTCTAAGGACTGTAGATATTCAAACATTCATTCACCATAAGCATGGAAAAACAATGAAAATTTATAGTAGCTTTCAATTTAAGTCCAAACTAACTTTACACAACTATCTACCACCAATAATCAATAAAATTACGGACTAGAAAGGCTACTAACACACAAAAAAATGCTTCAAATCCAATGAACAACATTATCTTATCTACTTAATCAACTTAAAACATGAATAAAATAAAGAAAAGTAAATCTACTCCAAATTAACTAACTATGGGAGAAGAACCATGTAACATGCAAAAGAAACTCGAGTCCACCAAAAGCCAATGAACTATTAAAATTTTTTGCAGCATGAATTTACAATAACTCAATTCTCTTTTGAAAATGAGAGGAGACCCCCTATTTATAGTGTTCCAAAAGAAAAATGAATGGCCAAGATTGATTTCCATTGTGTGGCCAAGATTCACTACAAACTAGGGTTTCAACTACCCCCAAATATACTACAATTTAAAAATACATTCTTGTCATTTTCCCTATTTTGTCTTGTTGTGGATACACTGTAGCAATTTTTTCTTTTGTTGATTTCCCTTTGCTGCAACTACACAATAAGGAAATCATCATCAATAATAGGGATTCCTTCATTTCTCTTCACGGAGGCATACTGCAAAAACTTGTCGATCAACGCCTGGAGCTTGCTCCATTCTAATATTTTAGATTGAATCACCTGGAAATTCAATGTTCTTGATTTGTTCATGATGGTATCCCAATCCTTGTCAAAATTTTGCACATTCTTAATCACCTGTTCAGACTGAGAGAAGGCTCGAGCAAGAAAACCCATGAAATCTAGCGTTAGTGCATCCGCAGTCCCATTTTTCATTTTCTTGTGAAAGTAGGGCTTTATCTTTTCAGGATCTAATTCAATCAAGGGAATATCGAAGTTCGTCATCAACTTTAAATATTCTTCATAGAAAGCACAAACTTCCTTGATCCAATCAATCTCGATCTCCACCTCATGGAGAACTTGCTCCAATACCTCCTTTTTGTGGTCAAGGCTCAGTTTCCATGTCTCTACAAGCCAATGATTGCCTTTAGCTAGAGAAAATTCCTTTTCCTAGGATCCCTTAGGTACCTTGAGGATAGCCTCAAGCTTGGGGTAAGTGATCCTTTACAATTCAGGGAAATCAGTCCAAAACTTTCTTATTCCCTCAAATACTCTTTGCAACTCCAGGAATTTGTTGGTGGTCCTTATTGCACAACCAATGCCTATGTTTCCATTATAGAAAAACTGTCTAAACCAATCCTCTGTAGCTTTTTTCCAATTCTTTCTCTTCTCAAGCTGATCAATATGGTCCTTGGACAATAATTGTGGTGGTGCCGAGGATGTGGTGGAAAGATCTTCTGTTGATGACCACTATTGAATATATGATGTCAAATCAACCACTTGTGCATTTAGTTCCTCCTTGGAAATATTATCCTTGCGCATCTGATGCACGATAGTGGTGAAAGACCCTTGGAGGTGATAAATTTTCTTCTCTCTAGTAGTCGTCCCCAAGTCAATGATGGAGATGTTGTAACTTATTCCTTCTTCTTCCACCATTGGTGTGGCTATTTCCACAGATCTAGATCTAGAGGCATCCATTGTTAGCTGAAATATGACTTGAGGTTTCTTTTCTTTCTTGGTACTGATCCGGGCCTGGGCCAAGATGGCCTCCAGCCTTGCTCTTGGATTCTTTGGGATAGGAGCTTTCTTTTCTAGTTGTTTCTCAAGCCACTCAGGCATCTCAGATTGTACCCTTGATGATTCATGATCATGCTATTCTTCATGGGTGTGTTTAGTCTCCATCACCTTACTGCCTCAGGTATCTTGCTTGACCCTTTCTCCTTCTTCTTCATTCGAATCATGAATAAACACCATTTCATTTTGTGGAGACTTGGTGGCAGTATGCTCTTTCAGGATGTCCTCCCCTTCAATAGTCTTCTTTTCTTCTTCTTCTTCATGCCCATGTTTTTTGGGTTGCTCCATTCCTAGGCCTTCATGGGTTTCAGCCTCTTATTGGGATTTATCCTCTTCTTTCTTTTCCTCTTCCTTGCATTGAGGTGGCACATATTCCTATTCTTTCTTTTCTCACTCTTCATGCTCTTCTTGTTCTCCTTGATCTCCTGAGAGAGACATTTCTTCATCGTGTGTAGGGCTTTCGTCATGCTCCCCAGTTGGCGGTTCAGTTTCTTCCTCCTTTTTATCACTTGATTCCTTTTCTTCCTCAGAAGGTGACTTCTCTACGTCCTCTCCAACATCCTCAATTGTCGAGCTAACTCCTCCTCAAGGTCCACATCGAAGGTTTCAACAATATATTTGGTGGTAGCATCTTCCTCATCACTCTCGAAGGATTTTGTTTCTTTACCTTCACACACCACTTCATCAATTGGTAGGTGCTGGAACTCAAGATGCTCATGATAATCATTGACTTCTTCCTCGATCACCTTAGTGGCTTCCTTCTCTTGTCTCTCCAACTCGTCAGATATTTCCATTGTGGCTTTCATTTCTAGTGGTTTAGTTGGAGGAGTGGAGGTGGGAAAATTAGCAGGAATCTACACCAAGGATGCTTGAATAGCTAGATTCATTAGCACTCCTGAGAGCTCTATGGGAATGTTCTGCATATGCCGAGAGAAGGGCTCTAGAAGTGAGAGCACATGCATTGGTATTTTTGTTGTTGCTAGGGGAAGAGAAGTGATCAGAGACATGGAAGTGGAGGAAAATGAAGAGGTGGTGGTGGAGGAAGATTCAATTATCATCACCTAGGCCATAGGTGGAATGGAAGCAAGGTGGACAGATATATCCATTGTAGGTGGGGAAGTAGAAACCATTGCCTGAGAGGCAGCAACAATAGCAATGTGAATAGCAGCAGTGGTTGCAAGGGTGGAGGAAAAAGGTGGAAACTTTG
Source organism: Sequoia sempervirens (assembly GCA_007258455.2). NCBI lineage: Eukaryota > Viridiplantae > Streptophyta > Pinopsida > Cupressales > Cupressaceae > Sequoia > Sequoia sempervirens. The sequence continues at coordinate 210,324,204 of VDFB02373365.1, forward strand.
ATTGCTGAGCCTCTACTTCCTCCCCTTTATGGAGAGGGTCTTCTTGGATGGTATCATGACTATCTGATGTACTTGTAATTTTGGAGGATTTTCCTTCCAAAGGCTTCCTCGAGTATACATAGGGTTTAGACTATCCTTAAGCCGTCTCTTTTCTTTTTCTCAACCTAGTGATTGGAGGGGATTGAGAAGCTTCTTTTGTTGGGGCAGCAACTATCCCACTATTTTTCAAGCTTGCAGGTTCTTCTTCAAGATTCTTAAAGGTCAGAGTGAGCTCTTGTTGCTTTAATTGGGAAATTTCCCATCAATCCATTCCTTTGTTCTAGGCTCGACAGGCCTGGTCAAAATATCGAGGTCATCAACCTCTTGCTCATCCCAATCAATCAATGGCAGTGATAGGTTGGAAACTGCATTGTATTGCGTATCCATTACATCATTCTCCACTACCTAATCTAGTACTAGGAATAGGTTGACCCTCTTTACAAAATATGTAGTCATCTACATATAGTGCCTCATTCGTACTTCATTATCATCCTTGCAGTTGGCCTAGAAATCTTCAACACTATGTTGATGGGCGTATTCAGCCATGACCATCTTCTTCAACTTACCATAAGGGTCCATTTGTGGCAAGGAAATGTGGAACCCTTGTGATACTACATAAGCTCTTTGTCTAAATTTTTGTCACACTGGGATGTGTGGAGTTCATATAGCCCTTGGTCGAAGGAGAAGGGATAAGGAATCCTAGCCTTATTCTTGCTCCTTAGAAGGGCATGTGCATGCCACAACTGCCGAGAGAGTTCTAATAATATTATCTGGTCATTGGCATACCGAGGTAGCTTGTATGGTTTCTCCTAGAAACCTTTAGCTAAGATGTAGGTGAACTTTGGATACTGGATGAATAAGAAGGAAAATTGTTTGAGGAAGGCATTGGAACTGTGGGAGACTCTTCTTTTAAAGTCACCCTTGAGTAGTCTGATGATGTGACCTTTGAAAGCGTCGTTAAGTTTGTAGTAATACCTCTTGAAGTTTTTGAATTACAATTGAGGGTACTTGTCATAGACCTTTAGCTCCCTACCTGGTTCCTTATCGGGAGCCCTAAACAAACCTCTATATTGTGTCTAGTTATCCAATGAATAGACTAGGTAGGAATTCATATAATAGTGTGAGGTCTTCTTTAACGCCATAAATTTCTCGTGGAAGCAATCACTAATTATTCTTGCCCAATAGAACTTAGTTTTACCTCAAAGGATCTTTTCCACAAAATATACCATCCAATCCTGGACATAGCCCGTAGTTGGGAGGCCCATGACTCTACTTAGCAGGATCACCAAGTCATGGTAGTCCTTGTAAAAGTCACTACGGAAGAACTCTTGGGGCACCTTAGCTGCACTGCCCCTCTTTTCTTTCAACCAGTATTGGTTGATAAGCCTTTTTCCTTTAAGAGGGTCTTCATCCCACATCGCCTTGCCATCCTTTATGGATGCTTCCTCCATCTCTCTGAAGGTAGGGATATGAAAATTATTTATTATTGACTTGGCACACATGTCAGCCACAATTTTTTTGTCTCTATCCACAATGGTTCTTGTCTCTGGTTGATATGCCCCCTGCAGGCTGGCTGATATGCCTCCTTGCAGGCCATCAGTAGTTCAGGGGAAATAAGAGCGGGACAAAAGCCTACAACATTTTCCAACCCACTACTTCTGATCCTTCTTGCACTTTTAGTTGTGGGGTTGATTCATAATCTCTGCTTAGATTCATCGATGTCTACATTTATGATGTTTGTGTTAGAGACCTCCTTCTAGGTTGAGGTGACTTTGGAGTTGAGAGGCTCCCCTTGGAAATTATATTTAATCTGGTCCTTGTCAACTTTCCTTTGGGGTTCCTTGGTTGTTTCCTTCCCTTTGTCCATGTCCACAGCTGCTCCCAAACCTCCTGCACCTGATTCCATATAACTTACGGGAAAAAGAGAGGTAAGCACATTCACACATGAAAACATGGAAATTTTAGCCAAATCTCTTCAAAATGATGTTAGACTAGATTAATCATCATTTAAGAATCCTAACATTTCTTTCAGATTGACATTAGCATTTTGTAGGAGGGAGCTTCAACAATTAAGGTCCTGGGGGTCAGATTTCCCTAAGCTGATGGTAGTTTGGGGGAGTTGGAGGAGGGATAGCAATTAGAGCACAGTGGCCCACCTGTCCTGACTTGCCTTCAAATTTGGGTAGTTTGTGGGGTCCACTAAGGAGAGTGCCCTATTTTGGCACGTGGGTCAAAGTCACTTTGAAGATTTAAGGGCGTTAAGATCACCTTTTGAGAAATTGCGACCAAGAGGAAGCTTTGATGTTTGGAGTCTGCCATTGAGAACAACTTTGGTAAGACAACATTCTAGGGGTGAAGTTCTGATGGGTGGGACCTGTGGCTTTGGAATGCGATTGATATCAATCTTTGTCGTTTAAGCACTTTAGGTCGAAAGGAACGAAAGGACATTGGGTGATTTCCATTGGAAACGATGGAGGTGGGATGGAGTTCCAGTGGGAGCAACCCACCAAATTGGGTTCGGGCGAAGATAAGGCCACTGTGTTTTACTTCATTTTTCATTTGAAAGTTTAGCGGCCAAGGTAAGGTTGGGTTCCGAGCATGAGAAGGATAGAGGAAGTTTTCCTTTTAGTTATGGTAGTGATGGGACGAAGTCCCAATGATGGTGACCTAACAAGAGGGATTTGCTAGAGGTTGAGCACTTAGCAATTTCTACTTTTCATTCAAACAATCGCGATAAGATCAGGACTAGAAGGGTGGAAGGTTGTCGCTCAAAAGCCATAAGAGACGACGCTCTCACTGCGGTGGCCTGCAGATGGAGGTTCGCTGGCCAAGGCCCAAAAAAGAGCTTGGCATATGATCGTTTAGAGTTCAAAATGAAAGAAGCCAACGGGGACTAGGTCGGGACTTGATGGTCGGATGGACAAGCGGCGAAAGCCATCTGGGGTGGCAGAATGCTAACAGAATTCTTCCAATGGAAGTCTGTGAGGTAGGACCTAAAAAGGCCACGACTTGAGATTTCGCATGAGTTTAACCATAGGATGAGTGGAAGGCCTAGGTCCAAATGTCCAGAAAGATAGGTTTGGGATGCCATTTGGATGTTGGATCATGAGTGGCTCCTCAGAGATGGAGTTTCACAAGGGTGGATCCAAGTAGCTTGTTGGACTTTCATTTTCGCTTGTGGATTTTACTAAGTGCCAAGCAGTGAAGAAGGAGCATTCTCCCACCAGGGCAGACCCGAAGGGGTCGCCCATCATTTAAAGTTTGATGTAACTTTTAAGCGATGGTGATGGTGATGAGAGTGCATGGGTCACAGGGAGGAAAAATACCTAGTTTATGAATGATCTTCGAGAGTTCAAGTCTCACATCTGAAGTATGGATCAATTTTGAGGTCTTTTCAAATTTCATGATTGCAGTTTTGTGTGCTTTGTCATAATCTATCTACCTATTATGTTTTTCTACCTTATACTTATAGATTTTGCATAAAAAATGAAAAAACTCAAAGCGAGACGTGGCAGAAGACCTACCTCACAAATCTGATGAAGGTGGATGAGCCAACAGACAACAATGATCTAAAAATGGTGATCAAACGATACAGAAGTGATGGCAGTACCGGAAGCTAGTTCTTTGACTACTCACTGACCGACTGACACATGAAAATGACATATGTAGTTTTATTATTTATAGAAAATGAGGCATTAAATGCAACCATTAAATGATCATACGAAGGGCCAAAGGTTGGTGGGTAGCAATTTAAAAAATGGCCAGGGGAGAACTGAGATCTGACGGTTGGGTGGCAGTTAGATGATATCCATTAGGTTGTTTAATGATAAATGAACGACACTGGAGGGTCCGAGTCCTAGTGAGCAGGAAGTTACCAAAGAATGACCATTAGGAATGACCACGAGGTGAGGGAAACCCATGAGGGGTGGCTTGACAAGGCGGGCCCGATGTCTCCATGGATGGCAACTTTAAAAAACTAAGGTAAATAGCTGATGGGAACCCACAAACACTTGACTTTGAAAATTTGAGGGGGAAAAAATATGGTCAATTTGAGATGAGTTCCCTAAAGCTCACTGACCATTTTGAACATTAAACAGGGACACACAAAATGAGGTGATGACCAAAAGTGACCTGATGAGGTGAAGGAAAGAGAGGGTCCCCATTTTGAATGGGGTGTGTGTGCTGAAGGCACAACAAAGACCCCATCCTAGACTGAATTATCAGCTGTGCTGATCTAGTGCCACAAGGCCTGAGATAATGCCAACTACAATCAATCTGAATGGCAAAATTGAAGTCCTGTACTGCTGTAACTTGATCTATCCCTCAACAAGAATGATCTCATCAAGGTCCATAACATCACAGTAGGCCTTTCTCCTAGTATCCACATCATAGATGACTTGCTATCCATGGATTGACAATCGAAGAATGCGCCACACATCCTCTAGGGTCACTTTCCACCTCACTTGTAGGGAAGTGACACAAGGATGTCTCACTGTGCCATTGCTCTGCTAATGCTGTCATCATCCCCAGGTGTGTCCTGAGGGTTGGGGAATACGCAACATACCAAAGTCCTATCACTCCTAGGTGTTCCTGGAGCAACTCATGCAAACTAGGATTTTGAGTCAATCTGCTCAGAATTGAGGACCTGTGCTCATGTGAATGTAAAATCTTTGTGTCCTCCTACACCAGTAAAGCCACAGCGTAAGATTTCATAAAAAAATCAATATCTTGTTTGAAGTTTTCATGACCAACACAAAAAATGCATCATTGTTTACAATGGCATTGTTATTTGAAAGTTCCAAACTGCACCGCTAGAGGCCTCAAAAGTTCCAAACTCTGTTGCCGCGGCGTAGTTTGATTGCAGACCATTTTGACCCCTAAACCTAAATTCCTAATTGCACCGTTGTGGCGCTATTTGGATATGTGGTTGACTTTGAAAGTTAAACCCTAATCTCTAAATTGAACCGCTACGACACAAGACTTAATAGCGGCACACTTTAAGGTCATGTGGTACCAATTTAACACTTCTAGTAGTGCCAAACAATGCTGTTAGAGTTGGTTTTACTTTTGACCCTAATTAATGTGCTCAAAAAATGAAAGGACAAGTTAGGTAAGGGTCACATACTAGTGGTCCTGTGCCTGGGAGTCGCTGGTACACTCACACTCACTCTGTAACGTGTTGTGGAAGCACTCATTGCACCATCTTGAACAGTGCTCAGGGCTCAAAATGGTGAAGTCTCTAAGGGTTGAACGTGTAAATGAATTGGAATTGGCCCCCTGAGGCCTATTTAAGCTTGAAAGTTAGGGTTTTTTGACCTAGTTTAGCCATCCAACTGGGATTTTGGACCCTCGATCCCATTTTCACCCAACTGAGGGTCGTTTTGTATCATTTTTTCACATTTTGACATGTTTTTTGGCATCCTAGAGTCTTTTTGGACCCATCAAGCACCTTGTCCTGTTTTTTCGTGAGATCACCCAAAAATCCATATTTTCATCCGATCTCTCGAGGGGGGAAGTATACCAGCATAACTCACTCATTGGGGTAGCAGTGGGGCATTTGAAAAAATAAAATAAAAATTGAATTTTGATCACGACAAGTTTATTCTTTGAACCAATGCAGTGGGTACATTGCTTCAAAGAGGGGCAAAATGTAGACACAAAAAATGTACCGATTAATCCTATACACCTGATCTTGATTTTACTAACACCACTTCATCCTGAATCACCTCCTTTGCTAACCATTTAATCAAATAATCTATATTTGATTAAATTCACCACATTTCATCTATTAATTAAATAAATAAATTTTATCTAATTCAATCATCATCTCTTGTTAATTAAATAACTCATTTTATTTAATCTTATAGTCTCTTTTAATTAAATAATTCACTTTATTTAATTAAGCTCTAAAGTCTTTCTATTAAATTAAATAAATTAATCTTTATTTGATTTAATCTAACATCATCCTCTTTAATTAAACAAATCAAATCTTTATTTAGTTAAGTTTATTAATCATTTTCGTCTAATTTTGGTTTAAATTAATCCAAAAGTCTAAGTCAAAATTATCAAATCAACTAATCTCCCTTTGAATTAATTAAATCCCGATTAATGCTAATATTAACCCATCAAATCCTATAGCTTTTACAACTTGCTCATTAAAATCATTTTAATTAATTTATTAAATCTCTATTTTCTTTCAAAAAGGCATCAAAAAGGGAATATTCTCCAAGTTTTAAAAATCCCTCCAAAAGGGTTTTTACATCCAAGAAGGCATTTAAGTCTCTTACATGTTCTCTTCCTTGAGCCAAGTTGCATTAACTCCATTTCTTTCTCCCTCCAACATGTCATTTCATCAATTTTGAAATTCCACCTAATTGCATTTAATTGCACAATGACCAAAATGTGCTCCACCTTTGTCCACTAAAATTTTGACAAGTGGCTTTATGCTATTGGTTGGTATTTTGTCCCACATTCATCCATTTTACCTCATCCTCCATCATTCTCATCTATAAATAAGAGGCTCTCATTTGGATTTTGGATCCACAATCTTAGGTATTTTCATCCACAGTTTTATGAAAAGTCATTATCTTGAGATTTTGAATTTTCTCATCCATTTTCCATCCATTTTGATAGTTTTCATCAAGTTTCATTGCTAGGTTATGCAAGAATTTTACCAAGGAGCATCAAATCTTCATCAATCATCATTCAAGCTTGCAAGGAATTGGGAAAGGGCCATTTTCCTCATCAAAATGGCACTAATTCCCCCATGGGATTGAGATTTTGATCATTTAAATAGGATTTAATAACTTTTTTTATTGTGTTCTTCATATTATTTCTTGTTTTTTTGGTTCAAATAAATTTCATGGGTAATGTTGTTTCTAACTTGCTTATTGGACTAATTGTGTGTTTGTTCTTTGTGTTTGTTTAAGGTCTAGGATCACCATTCACAAGTGATTTATTGGTTGTTTTAATTGATCAATTTGGTAGTATATTTAGTCATTAATTTAGTCATTGATTGTTGTTAACTGATCATTTATTTAGTCATGGTAGTCATTTATTCAGTCATGGTAGTTGTTTATTTATTCATGGTAGTCATTTATTTAGTTATGGTAGTCATTTAATTAGTCATTGTAGTCATTTATTTAGTCATGGTAGTCATTTATTTTAGTCATGGTAGTCATTTACTTAGTCATTGTAGTCATTTATTTTAGTCATGTTAGTCATTTATTTAGTCATGGTTTAGTCATTTACTTGGGTGAATCAATGATTCAAGTTACAAGTCAAATCTAACTTAATTAATCCTCACAAATTTATGCATATAAACTTCAAATATCATAGATATTAAAATGCTGAGAGAAGCACCATGAAATGAATAATACAATGCTTGAAAAAATATGATTGATCACAAATATATCATAAATTAAGAGGAGCCACAACACAGTATTTATTAGTTTGAAAATTTACTTCATTAAGCCTCATTGGCAAATCAAAACCTCAATAGTTACAACCTCACTGACAAGTCAAAACATATCAATGAATTTCTTTTCATGAAAGTTTCATTTGGATTTGAAACTAAAAAACCAAATGAAACTCAAGAACATTTACAATAGTTATACTTTACAGATCTTTACAAATCGAGGCTTCTATTTTCCATTTATTCATACACCAAAAGTATTTCTGGGTCTTGAGAAAAATTGAACATTTGAGATGAGGTTCACTTAAATTTTGAATTGAAGTTAATGCATGACTAAGTTGAGAATGGGCTAATGATAGCTTCTTCACTACCACTACTTTTCCACATTTCAATGTGCCCTACAACCAAAAAAATCATCAAAAAATGAACCCTTTACATATGTAAATTTGCAGTCACAAAAGAAAGGTGACAGTTCAAATAATAAACTATTAGAGTCCCCTGTAAAATTTAACTTCATTCTTGCAAGTGGGAAAAATATTAGTTGACATTTCAAATAATAGACCATTAGTCTCTCCCCCAAAATTTAACTATCAGCCATTGCAAATGGGAGAAATATAAGGTCGCCATGCAAATGATAAAATAGTAGTCTCCTCCCCATGCAGAGAAACAAACACACATATATCGAATGTATTCCTTTAGAAATAGATCAACTATGTTTCTAGGCTTGCTAAAAATACTAACCAAATTTTTCATAACCTATTCAAGTGTCAGTAGGTGACAATTGAAATAAAAAAATATTAGTTTATCCCCCCAAATTTAACTATCAGTCATGCAAATGGGGGGAAATAATAGTTATGCCAGAGGGAACAATGACCTCTAAAGGCATATCGATGGCTATCTTGCGGCCATATAAATGCAAGATGATTAAATGAATCTCAGTCGTTCATCATTTTTCAGCTATTTTTCATCATTTCTTGCCACTTTCCCTATTGCTATTGGTTTTTTATCCTCTAGACTCTTCCTTGGTATTGACCTTTCACTTCTCCAATTTGGTCAGTTGCAGCTTGAAAATAAGGTTTGAATGAGGGTTTTTAGAGTATGTTTCTTGTAGACACCGAAATTTGGTTTAAGCCTACGACTTCAATATTCTTCATGGTTATGATTGAATAATCTTAATTATTTAATTAATTCATCCTAACATTAATTATTCTATTGATTAAATAATCTTAATTATTTAATTAATTCATCTTAACATTAATTCTTCTATTAATTAAATAATCTTAATTATTTAATTAATTCACCTTAACATTAATTCTTCTATTGATTAAATAATCTTAATTATTTAATTAATTCATCTAAACAGAATTCTTATATTGATTAAATAATTTTAATTATTTAATTAATTCATCTTTGTTATTTCTTCTATTAATTAAATAATCTTAATTATTTAATTAAGTCACACTTTATTCTATCTAATTAATTAAATAAATGCTTTTTATTTAATTATATTACTAATTAACCTTATCTTTCTTGTTAAATTAAATAAATTCTTATTTAATTTACTCTTTATCATATTTCAACTATAATTAAATAAATTCTTTATTTATTTAATTATTCATTTAAATCCCTTCACTTAATTAAATAAATCTTATTTATTTATATATTCTTCAAATATCAAATCTTGAATTAAATGAATTATTTAATTCATTAATTCTATTTTAACACATTCCTCTATATTTAGATAATTGTGTGAGTTATCTAAGTATTCACTTTTACTCGACTCGACATCTATTTCAAATCACCCAGTTAACTCTTGATTTAATGTCTGAGTGGCGTTCTCAAGTAATATCTTCGTCAAATCATTCAATCGTCTAGTTCTAACTAATTTGCATGTACATACAGATTAATTAAATATTCATATTTAATTAATTAAACTTTGTACATGCATTCAACAAGCGTTGCTTTAATCAATCTTTATCTTTGTCATGCAAAGATAATTCTTCTGTTTTCGAATACCAAACTTGAAGATTAAATCATTTATTTAATCTTTAATTCTATTTCTAATTTGTATCACTCATGTCACTACTGATAGTTATTAGAATGCATGTCTAATCTGTAATCTCAATTGTCCGTTGATCTTTCAATCTTGGCCTGCCGTTCGAATAATCATTTTTTTATAAATTGATTTTTCATTCTTCATTCTGATCTCTCTCGCAAAATATTATGACTTTTGAGAGCACTTAATCTTGAATCTTCGATGTTTTTCTAATCTTTATCATAGGCTATACTTGCAGGAACTTACGAAAAATATGAGGGCAATTATACTACAACAGCAAAATGGAGAAGGGCAATCGAGGTGAATCATGGAAATACATTTGAAATTGGTGAGATTGTTTCAATTTTAATTACTTTTTTACTTTCCTTTGTTCTTTGTTGCTTAGCATTAGATTTTCATTTAGATTCGTATTGCATGTTTGCTCTAATCTCTTGTTCTTGTGCACTTTCTTGGCGTTACATTTGGTGAACCCGACGTGAAGACACCATCTTCGCGAATCCGTAGATCTTTTATTTTTGATTTTTATAGGTTTTTCGTACGAAACGACGCATCAGTTTGATGAAGCGACGCAATTGAATTCCTGAGCCACATCTGACACCAGAAATGACGCATCTGAAAATATACAATGCATCTGAGAATTCATGAACCACAATTGATTGGTGAATATTGAGCCGCAATTGACAAAAATATCGATGCATCTGACTGGTAACACAGCGACGCAATTGACTGATAAACTTTATTTCTATTTTCGGAAATCTAAAATTTTCAATTGATTTGTGTGTTACTAATATTTGATTTTCAGCGTGTGGCCCTTTTGGAGTTAACAAGCTTTTGCAGGATGGTTGACGAAGATGATATTGAAAACTACTAACAATTTTTTTTGCAGGACGCTTGTCGAAGACCCTAGTTAATTTTTGAAATAGATTGTTTGGTACCGTGGCAAATCTTTCGTTTGGTTTAAAATTAACAAGTGTCTACTATGCTTGGTGTGAAAGAACATCTGTGTAATTACCCTCACAACTTGGTACATCAAAGTATCCTCTCCCCTTGTGCATTCGTGCAATCCTGGGTGTAAGAGAAACGGTTACCAACTCTAGAACTTGGGCCTGTTCTGGTGGGAAAAATTACTCACCCCAGGATGACTTAGACCAGTAGCACCTTGAACCCGAGGGACTTCTAGCTGGTATATAAAAGTGGGTTCTTGGGGAAACCCCAAGAATCACGAGTGTGGTTCCGACGAGATGGATCCAAAAGGGGACTCTCGTCGCATGGATCATGCCCCACGAATGGAATGCCCATACTAAACACCTTTTGTTCTAGAGACCAACCGTTCTATTGGTTGTTGCTGGTATAGTGCAGGGTATAGTATCATGCTCAAAGATTACTCACTATTGATCCCCTTGAGTAGAGATAGCAGTTCTTGGGAGATCATTTCCTAAAGAATTCAAAATTGGTGTGCTCGAAAGATGTTAATGAGCCGTGGAGGGGAGCCAATGCCACCAAATTTCTAAGCTATCTTCTCTCGATAAGGAAAGGTGTTTATCACCAATCTGGGGTATTTGGGTGGGCTATACCAATTATACAAACCCTAGGCCTTTGGCCTATTAGGATGTGCTTGTCTGTTGTCAACTTAAACATTCTTTGAGTCCAAAATTGAAACTGAAAACACTTTGTCTTATGATTGTTCTTGTTTCCCAAAATTTGATCATGGAAAATAGAGTCAGTTTTAAATCTTAGGTCACTGAAAATTTCACAGAGAGTCGCAACTGTTCACCAGAAGGTCGCAATTGATTTTTAGAGTCGCATCTGTTAAACTTTGAGTAGCATCTATTAGTACGAGTTGCATCTGTTTAACTTTGAGTCGCATATGTGATTACGAGTCACATCTGTTAAACTTTGAGTCACATATGTTATTACGAGTCACATCTATTTAACTTCGAGTTGCATCTGTCAGTTAGAGTCGCATCTGTTAGAAGGTTCACCACATCTGTCAGAGTCACACATTGAACTTTACTAGAGAAACACAATTGATCACTGGAAAACCACAACTAGTAAACTTGACCGCATATGTGAGATCCTATGACGCATCTGTCTGATTATCAGAAAACTAGCATTCACAGTCACTGTCCAGTCAACACAATTCTACTAGTTTCAGTTGTCTTTACATAAATAGTCCCTGAACAGAAACCTAAAATGATTTGCTCAATTTTGCATCTTTTAGGTTCATTCAGTTATTACCATAGTTGTCATAATTCAAAGTTTAGTTTTATCCTAGAATACATATTACCTTGCATTAAACTTCTAGAAAGGTCACTTTTACAAACTTTAGGATTAATCCACCATCTACACTCTAGAAAAGTCATAGTGTCAATGTAATCTATCATTGAACCTAGTTTTATCAGTTTATCCTTTGTCCTACAGAGAGTCCTCCTAGCTCATCAGTCTAGTTAGGAAACTCAACTTGTCTTTGATCCTCGTCCTACATTGGTTCCTTGACTTAAACTAAATTGACACCTTGATTAGACTTTAGGTAGTTGGTCCCTTCGTCTTGAGTTTATAGAATTGATTATTTTAGAACTTTGTCTAGACCTTGCATCTTTAGAGTTTAGACTAGTGTCATCCTAGAACATTCCTTATTTTGCATACGAAAATCCCAAAAACATAGACTAGAGTCATACTGTTCATAGATATAGTTTTGCATTCCCGCATATTGAGCTTGTCTTACATGGTTGAAACTAGGTCTAAGAGCAGAGAGAGAGAAATCATGTCAAACCCAAACAAATTCATCAATCCATTTTCTTCAAGACCTCATAAGACTCTATTAGACAAATTCACCACTAGAAACACTCAAGGACATATTGCAGTAGAGGACATAGAGGCTGCCGCACAGGACCTTGAATTTTCCTCTTTTGTAGATGAATACCTAGCAAGCGACCGTCAACAATTTTTAGCCAAATTGCTAGCTGAAGGCGCTACCTTACCCGCAGGATTTGATATTAGCACCTTGCAAACTCAACCTACACAAGGGACAAACACGACTGCTAGTACTACTATACCTTCGGTTAGTACAACTATGCCATCTGGCACACGTACACATAGTACCACAGTCCATACGTCTCCATTTAGTATGTCTGGCATGACATCGAGATTTAATTTCACTGCAGGGGCATCATCATCCACTCCCTCTGGTCCTCTTATTGGGAGTAAAAGACGTAAAACGTCAGCCCTTACACCTTATGTCAGTGTCACAAGTGCACAATCAACAACCATACCTACTACTAGTATTACGGGTACTATACCACAGTCGATGGCCATACCTAGTGCTCAAGGCACTAGTACTATACCAAGGATTACACAAACAGGAGGCATTCCCTCCTTCCAATATGGCAATCAAAATCCATTCTCCTAGATTGGCAGTCAGAATCTATTCACCCCGATTCTGAATCATAATCCTTTTTCACAAATTGGTAGTCAAAATCAATCCACATAGATTCTGAGTCAAAACCAATTTACATCGATTCCAAATCAGAACCCCTTTTCACAGATTGGTAGTCAGAATCCGTCCACATAGATTCCAAGTCAAAGCCAATTTACATCGATTCTGAATCATAATCCTTTTTCACAGAGTGGTACTAAGAATCCGTTTACACAAAATCCAGGTCAACACCAATTTATGCAGATACCAGACCAAAACACATTTACCAATATTCCAAATCCAAATCCACCTCAGATGCCAACATTCAATTGAAACCCATCACAAGACTTTGGATTTCAGAACACATACACTGATCTGAATAATCCCCCTAGCACATCTTTGACCTAAGTTGACGTCTTACAAACACAAATGCATGCATTACAAATGCAAATGGATAACATGTCGGTGTGAACTAAGAAATTGTTTTCAACAAAGGACATATGCCCATTCCCCTTTGAGAGATCATTGTACATGACCCCTTTCCCTCACGGATATGTCATAACAAATCTCCCTAAGTACAATGGCAAACAAAATCCAATAGAACATATCAGGGAATTTTCTACCATATGCATATATGTTGCTTATGACCCCACCTATCTTATGAGGCTATTTCCAAGAAGTCTTGTAGGAATTGCACTAGAATGGTTTTCGGGTCTAGATTCTAGCATTAGATCTTGGGGTGAATTGGTTGAGAAATTTGTGGAGCAATTCTCCTTCAACATAGACCATGAGATAAATATAGCAACCTTGTGTCACACAACACAAGATGAATGGGAAACATTCATTGCTTTCTTCCAGAGATGGAGAACTATAGCTAGTAGGTGTCCTGTCGAGATACTCGAAAAACAAAAAGTTACAATGTTTCAAGAAAACCTTCATGCAAAAATCAGGAGTAACTTAAGGGTACATTGTTGTACATCTTTTTCGGAACTAGTGGAAAAGGGGGTTATAATAGAGAAGGATCTCATTGAAAAGGGCGAACTCAAGACATCAACTTCCAATAGAAACTAGATCGGACAAAACACCCCCATTGACAGAAACATATTTTGGTCTTGCAACAAAAATGTCACCAATGATGGGGTGGTTGATGGTAAGATGCTACAAGTAGGAACCCTCCTCACATTACAAGGACCTCATAGTTTTTCCAACACGCTTAATGCTATCAATCAACCTCCTAACATGGTCCAAAATACTCAACATCCACAACAAAGGAGATTCCAAAAACGTGAGTTCACTCCCTTAGGGGAACCCATTGAGTCGGTGTTGAAACAACTGTTACAACATAACCTTATACAATTGCAGGAACCAAGAAAATATGATCCAGGACAGTTTAAACCAACTTGGTGGGATGACAATGCCTTTTGTGATTATCATAGGACTAAGGGACATAACCTACAAAACTATCGACAATTGAAGAATATCATACATGATCTTGTTGAAAGGAGAATTATTGAAGTTAGTGGACAAAAAAAAAAGTCATCAAACACTGATCATCAAGTCTTTTCAGACCCACTACATGACCATGGGAAAGGAACTGTCCCCAGTTCAAGTACTAAGACCAATATGTCAGCCAACTATGCAAGTATCAAACATGATTATGATAGTGGAAAAATCATTGATTGCCTTCGCACCGCTGATGAGAATATCAATACCATTACTATCAATACTAATCCTTAGTGTGCAGTCAATACTCATCATACTAAGTTCACTATCCAAGGCCCTCCATCGCAGCAAACACCCCAACCTTCCAAGTAACAATATAACCTACTTGACCAGTTGGGGAAGACCCTAGCCAAAATTTCAATCTTGGAATTGTAGCGTATTTCCCCTAAACATCAATCTATCCTCGATAAGGCTTTACAGAACACCACGGTCCCTAATGACCTTGATGTCAATCATTTCTAGGAAATGGTGGGTTACTTGACCAATAATCACTATGCCACGTTTTCTGAACAAGACTATGCAACTGAAAAGATGAACCACAACGACCCTTTACATCTAGAAGTCCTTGTTGATGACACCAAAGTTAGACGAGTTTTGGTAGATGGAGCAGTGTTAAATCTATGCACTTTAAAACTAATTAAGGCATTAGGTATCTTAGACGATTGCGTAGACATGACCAAAAGTATTGTCATAAAAGCTTATGATGATGAGGAACGAAAATCAAAGGGGGTTGTGACACTTCCTATCAGAATTGGTCCTGTGGTGATGGAGACAAAGTTCCAAGTCTTGGATCTCACCCTCCCTTATAACCTTCTGCTCGGTAGACCATGGATTCATGCCATGAGGGCTGTCCCTTCCATGTATCATCAGTGTCTGAAATTCCCTTACAATGGCACATAAATAACTATAGATGGTGATCCTGATCCATTTCAATATTGCACCAATCTAAAATAGATCCCCCAACATCAAGTGCCAGTGAACTAGGAGGCTTCATCATCCAATCCATCTTCCTATGTTGATCCATCCACACTCACTCGAACATCTCTTTCACCCTCAATTCCTACCACTCCAAGGGTTGAGATCCAAGATAAAGGTTGTGGAGAGTATTACATGAAGACTTCTTAATTTGTTAGTCATTTGATCCCTCATAAGTCATATGGTTTACCTACAATACATGTTCACTATACATGTTCCTCCTACAACAACTTTCACTAAATGGGGTGAATTAAGCAAAGAGGCTGTATAGGGAAGATGATGACGAACCCCTCTTACTTGCTCATATTCCTACAAATCTATATGGAAAGGGTTTCAAAATTATGCAAAACAAAGGATATGATGGACAAAGTGGTTTAGGCTTAAACCAAGATGGGAGGATTAAACCAATATTTGTTTCTTAGTGGCCAAAAGGAGTAGGGCTAGGGTTTCAACTGATTCAGATTGGCATTCCTAGTACCCCATTACCCTTACTTGAGGAAGTAAGTGTTTCAGAAGATATTAAGACATCTCACGAACTGGTGGACCAATATCATTGTGACTCTCTTGACTCTAACAATTATGAGTGGGATTCCCTATCTTCTACTTCTTCCATGGACCTTGACAGGTTATTTGGAGAACTTGACTTGATGTTAAGTTCCTCACCAAATCCCCTAAATTCCTGTGCACCAAAGAAAATGACAAAAGAGGAATGGTTTAAACACTACTATTGGGAATCACTTGCTCCTACCTCTTGGCAACCTGAGCCACCTATTTCCGATAGTCAAACCTTGGCATTAGGCCCACCTATCCATCCACCTAGACTCAAACCTAAGAGCAAAAAGGACCTGGTACAGGATTTTTGTAATCACATGAATAATTCAATCTTTACCTTGACCCCATTAGACTTGGATAACTCCGACGATGACATGCCCTTATTCTATCCCCAACTCATTGATTGGGATCAACAAGACACACTCATCTTAGACACTTTTAAGAATGACGAAGCAATTGATGAGTTCCTGGGATTACGAGAAGGCATACCTAACGGGGATCATAAGGCTGGTTTTACCATTGACTTGGACAACAAAGAATATTTTGGGGAATCTGGTCAACCCTCTAGTCGCAAAAATGAGAATAAGAATAAACAAAATAAAAAGGATGAGTCTCTAGGTGAAAACTGAAAGGAACCTTTAGACAATGAAAAAGTAAAAAGAAAGGACGTATCCAAAGGTGAAAACCTCTTTGAGGCACCTAAGGATGTAGGTTTGAACATTCTCCCTATTGTATAGGAAAAGTCACCCATGTTGGTAGAAGAATTCGTAGAACTCAACATAGGCACAAAAGAGAATCCTCGACTAGTTTATTTTGCAACGTCATTAACAACAGAAGAGAAGCTAGAGTTCCATGACTTCTTTGCACAGAGACAGATTAATTTTGCTTGGTCATATGCGGACATGCCAGGGTTGGATCCCAATCTTTTTCTACATCATTTTCCCTTACAACCAGGTGCCAAACCAGTGAAACAGAAGTTGAGAAAAATGCATCCACAGATTGCTTTGTTAGTCAAGACAGAACTCAAGAAACTCTTAGACGTTGGTTTCATCAGATCTATCGACTATGCAGATTAGATTTCCAATCTTGTACCTATCACTAAACCAACCCGGGGCATCCGCATCTGCACTAATTTTAGAGATATCAACAAAGCTTGTCCTAAGGATGACTTCCCTTTGCCTAACATAGACATGATAGTTGACATGATAGCATGATATGAGATGTTGTCCCTTATGGATGGATTTTCAGGATATAACTAGATCAGAATTGCAACTGAAGATCAACCTAAGATAGCTTTCACTTGTCCTTGGGGGACGTATTTGCTGGAATGTTATGCCCTTCAGACTCAAGAATGCAGGAGCAACCTATCAGTGTGCCATGACTACTATCTTTCATGATCTGGTATGTATGGAGGATTATGTCGATGACCTTATTGTAAAATACAAGATAAGGGCAGAACATCTATAGGTTTTAGACAAGATATTTCAGAGGCTAAAAAAGTATAAAGTGAGACTCAATCATAAGAAATGTGTGTTTGGAGTCAAGTCAGGAAAGCTATTAGGTTATATCATTTCTAGATGAGGCATTGAAGTGGATCTGGCTAAGGTAAAAGCAATCATGGACATGCCTCCACCCACTAATCTTAGTCAAATAAGGACATTACATGGAAGGTTATAATCTATTAGAAGGTTTATAGTGCAATTAGCAGATAAGACACATCCTTTTCGACATCTACTTAAGAAAGGAGTACCCTTTGCATGGACAGTTAGGTGTGGAGAGGATTTTCAACTGATTAAAGAATATTTACTCACACCACTTGTCTTAATGCCACCTGATGAAGGAAGACCATTGATTCTTTATATTACGGCAACCCATTCATCACTCAGAGCATTGCTTGCACATAATGATGATGAAGGTCATGAAAGGGAAATCTATTATATCAGTCAGAATTTGGTAGGTTATGAGCTCAACTATAGTACCATTGAACATGCCTATCTTGTAGTAGTATTTGCTACCCAAAAACTGAGGCACTATATGCTAAACCATCAAACAATGCTGATTGCTAAAATAGACCCTTTGAAATATCTTCTCAGTAAGGCAGCATTAATAGGGCGACTGGCCAAATGGGTGATGATACTTTGTGAGTATGATATCCAGTATGTAGAAAGAAAGGCTATTAAAGGATAGGTCATTGCTGATCAGTTAGCTAACACACCCATACAGGCAGATCACCCATTAGTTGCAGACTTTCCAGATGAGTTCATATTCACAATTGACACAAACATAACATGGAAACTGTACTTTGATGGCTCACATACAAATCATGGTTTAGGGGTTGGGATATTGTTTATTACACCACAGGGTGATTCCATCCCTAAGTCATTTAGGATTGTATTCCCATGCACTAACAACATAGCAGAATATGAAGCTCTAGTGACAGGGTTACGCATGGCAGTCAAGTGGAAAATTAAGAACCTATATGTATATGGCGATTCACAACTGGTAATCAGACAGGTAAATGATGATTATGAGACTAAATATGAGAAGCTTGCTCCATACAAGCATGGCTGATAGCTTTAAAGAGTACTTTGACAAAGTTGAATTTCATCAAATACCTCATGTTTTAAACAGGGCAGCAGATGGTATGGCTACAATTGCATCACTTCTTGACATTCCTAACAACGTGCCTAAGTTTGAGTTCTTGGTAGAATAGCTTTTGGTCCTAGCCTATGATATCCTAGATTCTTAAATGGTGTGTGACATTGTTGGTCCTGATTCCCCATGGTACAAAGAAATCTATGATTACCTTCATGCCGAAGTCCTACCCACTGGCCCATCAAATAACCAACGTAGGACATTCCTTCGCAAGTCAGCCAAATACACCATCATCGGAGACACCCTATATAGATGTGCCTTAGATAATACCCTACTGAGATGTCTTGATTCTACTGAAGCACAAGCAACCTTGCGTGGGGTGCATGAGGGTATATGTGGTTCCCATTCTAGCAGTCCTACCTTAGCCAAAAAGATTATGAGACTGGGTTATTACTGGCCTACTATGGAAAAAGACTCATATGTCTTTGTAATGAAATGTCGTAAATGCCAAGTTCATGGAGACTTGATACATGCCCCAACATAGGAGCTTCGTCCTATAACGTCACCATGGCCCTTTTCCCAATGGGGACTCGACCTCATACGTAAGATTCACCCCACATCATCTAATGGACACAAGTTCATTATCACTGCCATTGAGTATTTTACGAAGTGGGTTGAAGCCATTCCTATGACATATTACCGGCACACAGATTTCTAGATTTATCCTAAACTATATCATCTATCGATATGGTGTCCCTCAATCCATAATCACTGATAATGGCCGCCCATTTAAGAACCACGAAGTTCACCACCTGTGTGATGAATTCCATATCCAACATCACTTCTCCACTCCATACTACCCACAAGGTAATGACCAAGTAGAGGCATCTAACAAGACCATCATTAGAATCCTCAAGAAGACTGTCAATAATGCTGGTCGGGACTGGCATTTACAGCTTAACCCTACCTTATGGGCTTATCACACAAGTATCCGTACTCCCACTGGTGCTACCCCATATTCACTTGTATTTGGTTATGAATCTATTCTACCTATTGAGGTCGAGATTCCTTCCCTAAGGGTATCCCTGAAAGGCCACATTGATGATGAAGAGTACCGAGTATCGAGACTCCACGAGGTAGAATTTTTGGATGAGTGAAGACAGAAGGCACTAGACCATCTTCAAGCATATAAGAATCACTTCTTCATAGCTATAACAGGAAGGTATTGAACAGAAACTTTGACATTGGTGACCTGGTTTTAATGGAGAATCCAAAGAATCAAGCAGAAAGAGACAAACTAGGAAAGTTTGAACCTAACTAGTTAGGACCTTATATTGTTATAGAAGCTTTTGGATCCGGAGCGTACCAACTCTCTACTCCTGAAGGGGAACCATTGGCCTCACCAATCAATAGTATACATCTAAATAAGTTCTACGTATAGCTTCTGTGAGCCTTTATTTTAATTAGCAAAAATACCAAAAATCAGAAAATCATAAAAATCGTTATCAAGGTGAAAACCTGGCAAACAGGCATCTTGGTAACATCAAAAAAATAAATAAATTAGATAATCTGGAAAATAGTAAAGACAAATCATTCGTCCAATGGTGAAAACCACTTCGGTGGCGCTTTGGATAGGTACCATGGTGAAAACCTGGCAAACAGGCGCCATGTGTACTCGACTCTGCTCCTTTGTCTACTATTATTCTAATCTAGTCCTTATGATTGTACATAGTCCTTATCCCTGTACATAGTCCTTATCCCTATACATAGTCCACTACCCTGTACATAGTCCTTATCCCTGTACATAGTCCACTACCCTATACATAGTCCTTATCCCTATACATACTATCTATCCCTGTACATATCCCTTGTCTTTCATGTCCATCACTTGTATATACCATTCATAATAAGTGGTAGTCTTTCCCATAACCTAGAATGATTGACATTGAGTGCATTTCATATCCCCCATTTTGCCCTATCCATAGTCAATTGGACTTATACTCGACTGGGGGAAAATACTTGACGTGTGTCATATTGGTTCTTACATTGGCTATGTTGAAGACATAAAACCATGAAAAATCCAAAAACATCACAAAATGAACTGAGAAAACACAATAACATCAGAAAACTTCAAAAAGACAAAGAATCAAAACATTTCAAAAATCCAAAAACAGAGTCAGAGTTAGTCACACTTGTCAGTCTTTGTTGTTTGTTGAACTACGTTGCCTCTGCGACTGGACATAGGCAAGGCCATCTGCCGATGTGCCCCTGCGGCATTAGGTTAGTCCATTTAGGTCGGTCTGTATAAAATCATGATTCAATCCATATGTCTATATGACAAGGTCATTGGTCATGTCGAACTACGAGGTCTCTATGTGTATAACGTAGGTAAGGCCATCAATCGATGAGCCCCCGAGGCCGCACTAGGTCAATCCATTAGGGTTCGTTGCATTCACTTTCACACACCTCTTCTATTTGTAGTTAGTCTTGGCAGTCCAAGTCAAGTCGAACTACGAGGTCTTTGCGTGTATAATGTAGGCAAGGCCATCAATCGATGAGCCCCTGAGGCCGCACTAGGTCAGTCCTTTAGGGTTTGTCATCACACACAGTCAATTGTCTACACATCATACAAAGTCATGCATCAATTTGGTGAACAGGTCAACAATGTCTCTAAGTCAAATCAAACAACTTGCCAAACAAAACAATCAAAATAGATCAATTAATGTCTAGTACAGGATGTGTCCTTCCTGGAAACAGACATTATTAAAACAATCAACCTATGTCTTATTCAGGATGAGTCCTTCCTGGATACTGATATTAACAAAACAGGCTATGTCTTATACAGGATGAGTCCTTCCTGCATAATCGACAAGGTCAAACAATCAGACATAGCCTTACACATGTTATCACATCAATGACATCTGACTCAACGTCTTATACGATACATGTCTTTTTGAAACCAGGCTTTATCATGCCTTATACAGATAGTCATAACATTGAAACCAGACTCACAGTCTTATCCGGTATGTGTATCTCTTGATATCAGGCTCTGTCAATCAATCCTTTTATCAATCAAAACAAATCAAACAAACAGATCAAGTTTTAGCAAATATTTTTATTGGCTTATTGACCTTATCGCTTATTTATCTTATCATTTATCTTGAATTGATAACTAGGAATTATGTTACTAGCTCTCTCAAGGATGTCCCATGAAGGATTTAGAGAAGCAACGATGTATCAGAATTCTATTTTCTTTGACTACTGTCTGTCACTTTTTTTTTTAAATTTGATTTGGGGTCATGTTACTAGTTTCCTCAAGGATGTCCCATGAAGGATTTAGAGGAGTGATGATGTCTCATGACCCGTCTTTTCTTTTGTTTGCTGTCTATGGTTTGTCTTGAAAAAAAGACTAGGGCAACTTGTGCCCTTAGTATGAGTTAACGGCAATCCTTGTTTGCGACTATCTGTTATTAGAAAGTGGATGACCTTGCACACCTTGATCTATGTCATATCATGGTGTTTTTCTCCATTTGTATTAGTCCCACCCAATGATGATAAAGCGCAACGCCTTTTGTGATACAACGAAACATTGAAGATTGCTAATACTAACATCCATGTCTTTTATTATCCATCTTTCTTTTCGCACTAACATTTCTTCTTTTCTACATCTTCACCACCCTTATCTATTTTCCTCTATCCTTTTTTATTTCATCTTCTAGTTCTCTCATTAATTTCAAGAGCACACTTATGTTCTTTGAACCTGCCTGTCCTCCCAAGGGGGCATATCTTCTCCTGTTTTACACTGGGGCATTATTGGGGCATATTTCTTATTGATTTTCTTTGACACAACACCTAAGTGACATTGTATCAAAGAGGGGCAAATGTAGACACCGAAATTTGGTTTAAGCCTGCGACTTCAATATTCTTCATAATTCATATTCTTCATGGTCATGATTAAATAATCTTAATTATTTAATTAATTCATCCTAACATTAATTATTCTATTGATTAAATAATCTTAATTATTTAATTAATTCATCTTAACATTAATTCTTCTATTAATTAAATAATCTTAATTATTTAATTAATTCACCTTAACATTAATTCTTCTATTGATTAAATAATCTAATTATTTAATTAATTCATCTTAATAGTAATCCTTCTATTGATTAAATAATTTTAATTATTTAATTAATTCATCTTCTTTTATTTCTTCTATTAATTAAATAATCTTAATTATTTAATTAAGTCACACTTTATTCTATCTGATTAATTAAATAAACACTTTTTATTTAATTATATTACTAATTAACCTTATCTTTCTTGTTAAATTAAGTAAATTCTTATTTAATTTACTCTTTATCATATTTCAACTATAATTAAATAAATTATTTATTTATTTAATTATTCATTTAAATCCCTTCATCACTTAATTAAATAAATCTTATTTTTATATATTCTTCAAATATCAAATCTTGAATTAAATGAATTATTTAATTCATTAATTCTATTTTAACGCATTCCTCTATATTTAGATAATTGTGTGAGTTATCTAAGTATTCACTTTTACTCGACTCAACATCTATTTCAAATCGCTCAGCTAACTCTTGATTTAATGTCTGAGTGGCATTCTCGAGTAATATCTTCGTCAAATCATTCAATCGTCCAGTTCTAAGTCATTTGCGTGTACATGCAGATTAATTAAATATTCATATTTAATTAATTAAACTTTGTGCATGCATTCGAACAAGCGTTGCTTTAATCAATCTTTATCTTTGTCATGCAAAGATAATTCTTCTATTTTCGAATACCAAACCTGAAGATTAAATCATTTATTTAATCTTTAATTCCATTTCTAATTTTTATCACTCATGTCACTACTGATAGTTATCAGAATGCATGTCTAATCTGTCAATCTCAACCGTCCATTGATCTTTCAATCTTGGCTTGTCGTTTGAATAATCAATTTTCTATAAATTGATTTGTCATTGTTCATTTCGATCTCTCTCACGAAATCTTATGACTTTTGAGATCACTTAATCTTGAATATTTGATATTTTTCTAATCTTTATCATAGGCTATGCTTGCATGAACTTATGAAAAATATGAGGGCAATTATACTACAACAACAAAATGGAGAAGGGCAATCGAGGTGAATCATGGAAATACATTTGCAATTGGTGAGATTGTTTCAATTTTAATTACGTTTTTACTTTCCTTTGTTCTTTGTTGCTTAGCATTAGATTTGCATTGCATGTTTTCTCCTAATCTCTTGTTCTTGTGTACTTTCTTGGCATTACATTTCTTTTAAATGAAAACTAGAGTTAGATCCTAATAATGAGCACATTGATGTTTTAACATTCAGGTTCCTTTACCCTGCACAGACAAGGTCGGTTTCCCTTTCAAATACCCAACATTGAATAGAGTCGAACATCAAAATAAATAAATAAATAAATTGAGTGGTGAGGGTGGAAGCATGGGTTGTGAACATCGCCTCTCTTCATGGAGTCTCTGCTTGGCATCAACTCCCACATGTGCTGCAACCACTCAACATTGTGTAGGACTTAATGAGGAGGAGACCAAAGAGACAAAGATGCAAGAGTGCAGTAGATGTAAGAGACAATATAGGATAAGTCTTCCAAGTACCTTGAACCTATTATCAGTTGTAGCAGTAGTTTAGTTGCCACCCCCATTCTAGTTCCCCTAGTTGGCTTCATAAGAACAAAAAAAAACCTTCTAATAATGACCTTTCACTTCTCCAATTTGGTGAGTTGCAACCTAAAAATAAGGTTTTGATGAGGGTTTTAGAGTATGTTTTTTTAATGAAAATTAAAACCAAGATCTTAATACTAAGCACATTTAGGTTTTAACATTAAGGCATCCTTGAAAATTACGGCTAAGATCCTAATACTGAGCACATTTAGGTTTTAACATTAAGGCACCC
The DNA here is from genome assembly GCA_007258455.2 of Sequoia sempervirens. Classification (NCBI taxonomy): domain Eukaryota; kingdom Viridiplantae; phylum Streptophyta; class Pinopsida; order Cupressales; family Cupressaceae; genus Sequoia; species Sequoia sempervirens. The sequence continues at coordinate 210,348,697 of VDFB02373365.1, forward strand.
TTTACCTGCAGATTTTGCTGGTTTCCCCGCCGCTATTGGTTTTGCCTCCTCCAAACTATTCCTCGCTGGTTTTGACCTTTCACTTCTTCGATTTGGCGAGTTGTAGCTTGAAAATAAGGTTTCGACGAGGGTTTCAGAGTCAGTTTATTAAAATGAAAATTATGGTTGGGAGTCTATTTATTAAACTGAAAATTATGGCTAATATTTTCTCGCCCATTATGCACGCCCATTAGGGTATTTGCCTACTAAAAATAATTCAAAATGGAATCGAAATTAAATAAATTACGATATATAAATCTTTGGCTTTTATACAATAGATATTATTAAATATATTATAATATAATATTATAATATTAATAATATAGTATAAATATAATATTATATAATATTATATTATAATATGAATATTATATTATTTGATGAATATTATAATATTCATAATATAATATAATATTCATATTATAATATAATATAAATATTATATTATTAGTTCCTATTAATAAGCAAGTTTACTATTGCATCCGTTGCATTTTATTTTTAATTAGTTGCTTGACCAATTAGATTGTATTGTTTAAAATATTTTTTTCTTTTTCCTACAATCGGGATTTAAGCACATATTTTTTGTGCTTGTAAATTACAGTTTATCTCTTTTTCTATTGGTTTGAGTAGGCCAATTTTTCATTTTCCTTTAAGTAAATTAGGAAAATAGGGGGACATTATATACTGTGGGAATTATTTAATGGGGGGATGAATATAATGCGAGTTTTGATAGCGGGCAAGTGGGTATTGAAGTAGTGAATGCATGTTTAATGCATTAAATGCAAACTTCATGATATGTGTTGGACAACTGGCGCATACACAGGCATAAAATGCATAGTTAATTCATGAAATATGAGGCGAGTTTTGGTTTATGAGTATTGTTTGTTTATTGTTTGTTGAGAAGCTTGTTTGTCCAAAACCTTCTTGGTCCATTAAAATGAAGAGACTGATGAGACCTTTATTCCATTCTTTTAGAGATGGTGAGGCTTAGCTAATGACGTCTTGTAGAGATACTAGAGAAGGAAAAAGTTAATATGTTTGTCCAAAACCTTCTTGGTCCATTAAAATTCAATTTACAAGTGCATTGTTGTGCCACTTTCACAAACTTGGTAGGAAAATAAGTTTAACTCGAAAAATCCCTAATTACAAAAGAAGAACCCAAATATGACAGCGAAAACAAAAATAATCCAAGTTTGAACCCACCTCATGACAAAAACAAATACTGGGTCAAAAACAAACACATCACCAATTATGCTGTTGTTGACGCTAAGGCTGTAAACAAGACAGGTCCTATACTCACTCTCAAAGGAGCTCAAATGCAAAACACACCATTGATCATGCTAACACCTGATGCAAATTCCATCCAAAATAATCAAAATAATCAAAACAATCAGAGTGATCAAAACCAGAGGTAGCCTCGTCAACCCAAACAATTTCCAAAAAGTTGCACATACACCCCTTTGGGTGAACCAATTGAAGAGGTCCTTAAGAAGCTCCTCCAAAATGATGTCATCACATTATAGGACCCTAAGCCCTATGATCCAGGACAATTCAAGCCATCATGGTGGGATGATAATGCATTCTATGATTACCACTTCACAAAAGGGCATAAAACTTACTCTTGTCAACAGTTAAGAAATGTTGTACATGATCACACTGAAAATTGCACCATTGAATTAGGAAGACAACAATTTGCGTCAAACTCGTATCATACTATCCATAAAAACCTACTATAGGACCATGGTTCAAATAACCCCTCTACATCAGGTCCAAAGAACAACAATAATCGAGCTAATTATGCTTGCATTGGGTTTGACTATTCTGGTGGACCCATTATTGATCACATCCAAGCTACTGATTAATACGTCATACAATTACCATCAAGAGAACACCTAAGTGTAATGTCACTACCCTTGGAGGTAAAGTCACCATAGTTGGTCCTCCTCCTCCTAGACAACCAAAGATCACAATACTTGGTCCATCTACCAAAAAGTCACAACCTGGTCCATTCGCCAAACAGTCATAATCGAAGGGACAGTTCAATCTCATTGAACAATTAGGGAAAATGCTCACTCATATTTCCATACTTGAGTTGCTATGCATTCGTCTGACACACAAGTCCATACTTAAAAAAACCCTACAAGAGTCTTCCATCCCTCATGACATTGACGTCAACCAATTTGAAGCCATGGTGGGATACCTAACCACTCCCCATCACATAACATTCTCATACCAAGACTATACATCACCCACACCATCTCACAATGGCACCCTCCATATTGAAGACTTTATCCATAAGCACAAGGTTAGAAAAGTCTTAGTAGATGGCAGAGCAGGATTAAACATATGCTCCCTAAAACTAGTTAAAGCTCTAGGCTTCTTTGATGCTTGTATAGACGCTAACAAGAGTATAGTAATAAAGGCATATGATGATGAAGAACGCTCCTCTTGAGGAATAATCACACTTCCTATTTGTGTGGGGCCGGTTATTGTGGATATAACATGTCAAGTCTTAGACCTTGAACTACCTTACAACATCTTGCTAGGTCGACCTTGGATCCATGCCTTAAAGGCTGTCCCATCCACTTACCACCAATGCTTGAATTTCCCTTTTGATGAAACTGAAATTACCATACATGGGGATCCTAACACATTCCAGTATTGTACCAATTTGAGAGGCATCTCTGAACACTAAGTGCCCATTAACCGCAAGGCTTCAATATCCACTTCCTCCAAATACATTGATCCATCCACACTTGTCAAACCCTCCACATCCACATCCAATTCTTTGACATCCACATCCACTTCTTCAACATCCATATCCACTTCTTCGACATCCACTATCCCAAGTTCTGATCCTTGTGTCAAGATCCAGGACTAAGGGTGTAGAGAATACAAGTTGAACATGACATATTTCATAACTAAAATACCCAAGTCTCCCAAGGTTTATGGAAAACCTTGTTTCATTTCAAAATAGAGCTGAAAGAAATTTTTTAAGTTCCTCGAGCAACAACATTCATAAAATGGGGTGACATGAGCAAAGAAGACATTGAAGACATATTATCTTGCATTTACAGAGATCCAAAAAATCCACCCCCATTACCAGTATATATATATGGCAAAGGCTATGGCATGATGAAGGCAAAGGGCTATGATGGAACTAGTGGCCTTGTTAAAAACAAAACTAGAAAATGAGAACCTATAATGCCTTTTGGAAGACCAAAGCATCTTGGGTTAGGGTTAGGGAAACTCGAAATTGGTGATCAACATACCAATGTACTTTCAGGTGAGAGCGTGAATGCTTCTAAATGTGTCAAGACAATTGAGGATTCCTTCACCGAAATTGACTCACACAAATGGGAATTTGGTTCTCGAAGACCCTTAAGTGACTTTTGCCTTGATGAATTGCTCCTAGAACCTAGTGAACCTACTTTTGAAGAAACATTTTGGAAAATGTTTAAGATTGATCCAGCATAGAATAATGACAACCCTAAAATCCCAAGGAAAAGAGAAGACTGGGGTAGACTCTTTTTCCCTTGGAATGATGACAAGCCTAGACTATCTTCGGATCCTATTTCCCATCACTCTCATTCATTTGTTTGACCATCTGACCCCACTAACAATCAGTCCAACTCATTGGACTTGCCATTTGACACCATGGACCATGAGTCTAATCTATTTGTTCCCTATTTTGTTGATGAGTCAGATTTATCTAAAACTAATAAAGATGGTCCTTGGATAGAATCTAAGTGGGAATTTGAGGATGACAATTCTATCTTTACCCTTTCCACCTCCGTCTGCATGATTTACGCATCCTCCCCTCCATTCACCAACACTGATGATTGTAAATCCCTCATCTACCCTCATCCCATCGGCTGGGTTCAACAAGGCCCGCCTGCTATGGACATATTTCAAAACGATAGAGCTATTGTAGAATTCATGAACCTTCGTGAAGGCATACCAAGTGGGGACCACAAGGAAGGATTTGCTATAGACCTAGATTGTGCAAAATACTTCAGGGAGACTGTGCAATCATCTAGTTGTAAAAATAAAAATAAAAATAAAAGACATGTCTTTAGGTGAAAACCGCAAGGAACCTACTAATGATAAAAAAGTAAAAATAAAGGACGTATCTGAGGGTGAAAATCTCTCTGAGGTTCCCAAGGATGGAGGATTTAACTTTCTTCCTATCACACAAGAAAAATCAACAATTATTATTGAGGACACCATCGAAGTTAATATATCCGCAACAGAGGATCCCAAAATGGTTCTCTTCGCCACATCTTTAACATAAGAAGAAAATCTTGAATTTCAACAATTATTCTCAGAATGAAAGGTTAACTTCAAATGGTATTACGTCAATATTCCTAGACTAGATCCAGAACTAGTCTTGCACCATCTACTTTTTCTTCTAGATGCTAAAACAGTCAAATAGAAATTAAGAAAGATGCACCCATAGATTTGCTTATTGGTAAAGGCCAAACTAAAGAAGCTCCTAGATGTGGGATTCATAAGATCAACATACTATGTTGATTTGATTTCCAATCTTGTGCATGTCACTAAGCCAAATGGTCAAATACACATTTGCACAATTTTTTTTTATTTGAACAAGGCATGCCCGAAGGATGGCTTTCCATTGCCCAACATAGACATCATTGTTGATCTCATAGCAAGATACGAGATGTTTTCTATTATGGATAGTTTCTCGGGCTATAATCACTATAATCAAATTCAAATCACCCCTGAGGATCAACACAAAATGACATTCACATGTCCTTGGGGTACTTATTGTTGGAATGCCATGCCTTTTGGCTTAAAGAATGCAGGTGCCACATATCAAAGAGCAATGACAACAATATTTCATGATATGATGCACACACTAATGGAAGATTATGTTGATGACTTATTGGAAAAGTCTTTGACACACAAGGATCACCTCAAGGCACTGGAAAAAAAATTCAATAGGTTGGAAGAGTACAAGGCTTGTTTAAACCCAAAGAAATGTGTCTTTGGAGTGACTTCAAGCAAACTTTTGGGATACGTATTTTCTCGTAGGGGCATTGAAGTTGATCCTGCTAAAGTGAAAGCTATATTAGACATGCCTCCGCTAAAAGGAATAAATGATCTAAGGGTGTTGCAAGGAAAATTATAGTCTATTCGGTGCTTCATTGCACAACTAGCAGAAAAATTCCAACCATTTCAGTATCTCTTGTGCAAAGGTATCCCCTTTGTGTGGACAGATAAATGTTAAGCGTCCTTCCAAAAGATCAAAGACTATCTATTGACACCGCTTATCCTAATGCCACCCATTGAGGGAAAACCCTTGATCTTATACATTTATATAACTACTTTAGCACTAGGGGCATTGCTAGCACAAAATGATTATGATGAAAAGGAACATGCTATAAATTACATCAGCCACACATTGGTCGGATATGAACTTCACTACACACCTATTGAACATGCCTATCTTGCAGTTGTCTTTGCCGCCCAAAAGTTAAGACATTACATGTTGAATCGTAAGACACAACTAGTGGAAAAGATTGATCCTTTGAAGTATCTCCTAAGTTGGGCAGCATTAATAGGTTGGTTGGAAAAATGGGTTATGATACTAAGTGAATATGATATACAGTATGTGGATCGCAAGGCAATAAAAGGACATGTAATAGCCGATCAACTAGCAGATGCATCTATACAAAGTGATCACGTGTTGGTAGCAGACTTCCCTAATGAGTCCATCTTTCATGTAGAACCCAAATTAGCTTGGAAGCTCTATTTTGATGGATCTCACACTGGTCACAACTCAGGAGCAAGTATACTATTCATCACACGGCAAGGCGACTTCATTCCTAAGTCATTCTGAATTGCCTTCCGTTGTACCAACAACATTGTAGAATATGAGGTACTTGTCATAGGACTTCGAATGGCCATTAAATGGAAAATCATGACACTTATGGTCTTTGGAGATTCTCAGTTGGTCATCAACCAAGTCAGTGGAGAACATGACACCAAGGATGAAAAGTTGATGCCCAACAAATGCATGGTTGATAGCTTCCACTCATATTTTCACTTGCTTGCTTTTGAATAAATTTCAAGGGCACAAAATAAGGCTACTGACATGATGGATACAATTGGATCTCTCCTAGAGATTCCCAACAATGTGCCACAATTTGAGTTCTTGGTGGAGCAGCTATTGGTTCCTGCATATGACATCTCGGAGTCAGAAATGGTTTGTGAGATTCTTGGTCCTAGTTCACCATGGTATCAAGACATATATGATTACCTTCACTCCCAAACTCTTCCCTCGAACCTTTCTAATAACCAATGAAAATCCTTTATCCACAAGTATGCTTGCTACACCATCATCAGTGACACCTTATACTGCCACAATTTTGACAATACCCTTCTTCGATGTCTCGACATTGATGAAGCACAAACAACCTTACATGAGGTACATGACGGTATACACAGATCCCATTTGAGTGGCCCAACCTTAGCTAAGAAGATCATGAGACTTGGGTATTATTTTATGACAATGGAAAAAGATGCACTTGAGTTTGTAAGAACATGTCGTCAATGCCAAATACATAGTGATCTTATTCATGCGCCAGTGCAAGAACTTCGGCCCATCACTTCTCCTTGGCCCTTCACACAATGAGGACTTGAACTCGTGGGAAGAATCCATCCTACCTCCTCCAATGGCCATAAGTTCATCATCACCACTACTAAGTATTTTACTAAGTGGATTGAAGCCATCCCCCTCACATATATAACCGACAAGTAGATTTCCAAATTTATCCTCAACTACATCATCTGCTAGTATGGTATTCCATAGTCCATTATCATAAACGATGGTCATCCCTTCAAAAATCAAGTTGTTTGTGATCATTGTGAATGCTTCCACATCCAACACCATTTCTCCATGCTATACTACCTGCAAGGAAACAATGAAGTAGAGGTGTCCAATAAGACAATTATCAAACTCCTTAAGAAGATCGTCAATGATGCTGGACGTGACTGACATTTACAACTTAACCCTACTTTGTGGGCCTACTACACTAGTATATGCACACCCATAGGAGCCACTCCATTCACCTTAGTCTTTGGAGCTAAAGCCATCTTTCCCATCGAGGTCAAAATCCCATCTTTATGAGTCTCCATGAAGGGCCTAATCAACGATGAAGAGTATCGACAGTCACGACTGCATGAGCTAGAAATGTTAGATGAAAGAAGACGTAATGCCCTGAATCACTTATAGGCATATCAAAACCGCCTTTGTAGATGCTACAATAAGAGAGTGATGGTTCAATAATTTGACATTGGCAACCTAGTTCTAATGCAAAATCCTAAGAATTAGTATGACAGAGAGAAACCTAGCAAGCTTGATCCCAATTGGCTAGGCCCATACATCATCACTACCTCATTCGGTTATGGTGCATATTAGTTGGCCACTCTTGATAGAAAATAGTTAATAGATCCCATCAATAGTCTGTATCTCCAAAAATTCTATGCATAGCATCAAAAAGCCTAGTTGAAAACCATAAAAAATACAAAAAAATTGAAAAATATAATAAAATAGTCACCCTGATGAAAACCTGGGAAACATGTGTCTTGGTGACACCAAAAAAATGAAAAAATGACAAAAATAGTAAAGAGAAATAATTCATCCAATAGTGAAAACCACTTCAGTGGTGCTTTGGATAAGTACCATGGTGAAAACTTGGCAAACCAGTGCCTTGTGTAGTCAGTCTTTGCTTCACCATCTATTGTCACTCCATCTACCTTAGTCCATAATAAACATCCACTTTTCTGACACTGTCATGACATTCATAATAACATCCTTCCATGGCTAAGAATGATTGACAGCAAGTCTCACATATCATCCACTGTCATACTAAGCATGTCCTTTGCATGCCATTCCGCTTGGCTAGTCCTCGACCTAAATAGGGGAAACCCTTTATCACATGACTATAGTGGGTATCGCACATGGTCCTGTCAATCAAAAAGGTCCTAAAAAAAGCCATAAAAATCATAAAATATCCTAGAAAAAGCCATAAAAATCATTAAAAGCTCTAAAAAATAACCATAAAAATAAAAAATGTCCTTAAAAAAATCCTAAAAATTGAAAAATGTCCTAAAGAAAACAAAAAAAATCCAAATAACATCAAAAATACCAAAAATATAGTCAAAGTCCATCATGTCAGTTTTGTTAGTCCTTGTCATTGTTGAACTACATTGTCTCTGCGCATTTGCTAGATAGGAAAGGCTCATTTTCAAACCCCCGAGAAATTAGGTTAGTCCTTTTAGGTTGTCAAAATAAAATCATGACTCAATCTTTGGTCAACAAGACAAAGTCATTGGTCATGTCAAACTATGAGGTCTCTGAGTGTATGACGTAGGCAAGGCCATCTGTCGATGAGCCCCCGAGGCAGTACTAGGTCAATCCATTAGGGTTCATGACATTGCACTATCACTCATATCAAATGTCTTCAAATCAAACAAATTATTCTAAAATAGACAACCCCTAAAACAAAATTTGGCAATCCTGTCATCTAGTGAACTTTGGTCAAATGGTCAAAATAAGTCAAAAAACTATCAATTCTTGGTTACTCTCCAAATGTGTCCTTTTGAAGAGCAACCCCTATCATTTATTTATTCCTTTCGATGTGTCCTTCCTAGGCATCATCACTATCATTTGGAATTTTGAGGGATTCTCATGACATTTGAGGATCGATCCTCTTGACATCGACATCATTCAGGATGTGTCCTCGAATTTGGCATCACATGGCATTCGTCACCTAGAATCTTGGCATTAAAACATTTGACATTTAGACACACTTTGCAAACACCTAGAAATACTATCTTAGAATTTTTCCTTTAATTTTTAATCATGCTAGTATTTCCTCGAGCATGTCTTGACACTAGGATTTGGAGGAGCAACAACGTATCATGATGATTTCCTTATCTTGTCTTTTTAATAGGTCATGTTGCTAGTTCCTTGAGGATGTCCTGGCAATAGGATTTAGAGGAGCAACGACATTTCGTGGTTTTTCTTTCTTGTCATTCTTGTTTGCGGTTGGTTGTGACAAAAATACTAGGGCAATTGCACTCTTAGTATGAGTCATGATCATCCTTGTCTGTGACTGCTTGTTTCATGTGATGGTATGACCTTGCACACCATAGATCTATGTCATATCATGGTGTTGTCCATTACAATAATCTTCCCAATGATGGTTAGAGAAAAAACTATTAGTTCTTTGGAAATATGTTGAAGGATTCTTTTTCTGTACTAACATCCATTTCCTTTTGTCTTGTTGCTTCTCTTCTTCTGTCTCCTAGTGATATTCTATGACATACAAAAATATAATTGCATACATAATCATATAGACATTGCATTAGTTCATCACAAATTTATATATATCCATTCACATTAAACATTCATTAAGGCATACATTAATTAAACATCCATTTATATATTTGCATCGACATCATTTATCATCCACATTCATCCATTTGCATTCATATATCATAAAAGTTCATCCAATATTTTCATACATTATCCATATACATAACATAAAACATCACATGTCGCAATATCCATACATATATATTCATACATTAATGCATCCATAATCATAAATATGGCATCCACTAGAATCAAAACATTATGCATACATATAATCATCATCACAAAATAACCATCATACATAACACAATATCATCATGGCATCTCATCATAAATAATCTTCATACATACATACATCACATAACATATAAAATACATCATCATAGGAATCATAATCATAAAATCAAATCATAATGCATTATCACATAACACTAGCATATAGTCTGTGCCAAAACTGCATCATATATATAATCTCAAAAATCATTTTATAGGATAGAGCCATGTGATATCCCAAAAATAGATCTCACGTGCTTAATGGTCAAAATATAAGTGTCATAACATAATGTCTCAAACAAGATAACAATAACAAATCCTTAAGCTGTGCTCTCCTCATCCCCTCGTGGAGAAGAGCAGGGTGATTGATGACCTATGACAGGAATAGATAGAATGTGTGTAGACATGGCAGACTGAGTCTATGAAGCTGAAAGATCTATGACTGGTAGATGGCTATGCTAAGACGTGTGACCGAAACCTGATGATCCATGGCTATGGCTAGATCTATGTCTTAAGGAATGCCTATGGTGTGACCTATACCCTATGGAATTTCCTAAGGAGGTAGAACCACCCACACTACTCTAACTCTGGCTACTACTGTCACTCTTCCTACTGCTGTTTGAACCACTACCTATCCCTGATCGAGAGCAAGATAAACTAGGATCCCACTAATCCACCAACACTAGTCTCTCATATAACATTCGATACTATCCTCGGCTTGCACTGACCCTGGCTAGCTCCCTGGTAATATCCTCCACTGGCCCTATCACAAGCTACGCAAACTAGGAACACCAACTTTGTGCCTCCTACTATCTAATAATAGCGCGATCTCACTCTACCTGCATCACCTCTAGCTCTACCTACCTTGATCTGTGTTTCTCCCTCATCTAGTCTCCATTGCATATCAGCTAGCCACTGATCCAGTATGGCATCTCGAGGAAAAAGTGGCTCCCTCACTATGTCATCCTCTCCATCTATCATCCACTCACAAAGCTCCCTCTTAGCCTTGTCCATGTCATCATATCCACCAATGTCTAGCTCCTTATCATCTCCTTCAATCTCCTCCTCACCCCCAACTACCTCCTCCTCTCCTATATGGACCTCCTCCTCCCTCAGCATCTCTACCTCGACCCTCCCCTCCTCCTATCTCACCTTGATCTCTGGCTGCTTCTCTTGTCTGACTCCCTCCTCTCTCTCATCCTCCTCAACTACCTTAGGATTTACCTCTAGTGCTACCCTCTCAACCGGTTGTCTCACCCTCCTCACCTACCTCCTGTCGTCTCCTCCTCTCCTCCTCCTACCATCCTTGCCATCTCTTTTGTAACCTCCATCATCTACTCCTCCATCTTTGCCACCTCTCCCCACATGTCCTCTCTCCCCATCTCCTTGGTATTTGTCTCTCCCTCTCCCCCTACATCCTTATCCTCCTTGTTGCACTTGCGGTATAACTGATCATCGATCAATCGATGTTGGTCCATTAGGATTTATCAAAGGAATAGGCCTGCAAACTAGCCACCATGTATCAAACTCTATACCAGTCCTTGAATTTTCCAAACCACCACTCCAAGCCCATGGTTGCACTTCCAGTCCATCTATCTACTGCTTATCCAAAGGAACTAATATGGCTGGGCCCCACATAGGATCTTGAGATGATCTAGCATACTATGTTGTCCCCACCGACACACCTTGCTAATTGCCAAAATGACGTAATACCCGCTAGGGCAGGTACATCTCAATAATCAATTGTGACTACACAGTCAGACCAATCAAATATCTAAACTACCGACATAATGCCAAATGATCTCCCTCTCCTGCCCACTATGCACAATCCCTATATGGCCTCTAGACAAATGTCATCATGGTATCAATCCGATGTCACCAAAATCTAGTCTCCCCAACACTGATCTGCTATAGGGCACCCACATATAGGTAAACATAGGGCATCCCCTCAACAAGATGTGGTCTTTGAATTAGAGGATGAAAGACGAGAATATGCTCCCAAGCCCAGATCATCAACAATGTGGTACCGTAGCTAATGTTGTGCAAACCTCTGTATGCCACCTCATGTAACTAATGATAAAGCATACCAAGTAAACATTTAAAAAATAGTCCTATCTCACCTCATGTGAATGAGCACATCCCCCCATCCGATAGGGAACCTGTGTCCTCGACGATCTAGAATGAGAACTTTGACAATCAAGGTACACAACATCACATCCCATCGAGGATAATGCTCCACCATATACTCCCATTGAATCTGGTATCCATCGATGGGAAGGATCGTACCATCATCTTCCTCGTACAACTCAGTCATAGCCTACAGTCCCCAATGTGGATCATAGACTACTTGCTCCCCTCTAATTGAAATGTGCAAAATCCTGTACACATCCTTGATCATGATAGTAGCCTCACCCATTGGCAAGTGGAATGAACAAGTCTTTGAGTGCCACCTCTTTTCCAGTGCTGTCAAAAGACCCCTATTAGCCTAGATAATGGGCATATAGGTGACATAGTACAGTCCTAGCTGCACCAGTCATCTCCACTCCTTATCTCACATATGGTTTTTGAATGGGTATGTCGAAGGCCTGAACTCATGTGTGTAAATCGGTGGTAATTGTTTCTGCACATGCAGAAATGAGAGTTAGTAGATTATTGAAAATCATCATTACCATCTAACTAATCAAAAGCATCTAGACAATTGAACCTAAACTAAAGTCAACCCTAGTCAAAGTCAAACATGTCACATTGACTTCACTTGTGTTGCGTCCCAACGATTGTGTTGTTTCGTCCAATGCTTGCATCATGATCCATCACTTGTGTTGTTTTGACTTACATATGTGTCATCCAATAGCAATTTTATCTCGTCCTCCATCAAATGTGTCACTGTCATACAAATGTGTTGCACGGCTCCACGTATGCATCTTGTCATGGCAAATGCATCGCTAGATCTATCATTTGCATTGTGACATGACGATTCTATCTTACCGGCCTGCAAATGCATTATTCTAAATCTAGGCTACCCCATCCCCTTGCGTTTGCATCACAATGCATCAAATGCATTGAACACAAACACAATTGCGGCTTATGCGAATGCAGTTGCATCACAATGCATTCATTGCCCTAAGTTTAAACCCTAAAAAAGAACGTAAAATGAGACCATTACAAAGTGGGTACGAGGTACTTACTAGTGGCTCTGCACCCTTTGGTTGTCTGAAGGTCCACATGATGTATCTGTGATGCTCAGTCACTGGAATCACCATCTTCGCATGAGATCTCCTAGCTCTAAGCTCTCCAAATCTCTAAAGTTAAAAGTGAAAATGAATTTGACTTTTCACCCATTTTGAACCTATTTATAGAATAAAAGTTAGATTTTCTTGATAGCTTTATTATTGGAGGCTAATTTGACCAACTCTGACCAACCCAATGGCTACCTTAAACACCTCAAAATCCAAAACTGATAGCACCACTATTTTTCTAGTCATCAAATTGACTTATCGACACCTTCCAAATTTTTTTGTCATCAGGCCAAAATTTGAAAATTTTCCCGAGGGGGCATAAATACTCTATACCTTCGCTGGGGCATGTCTTTGACTAAATTTTCTTTGTCACAATGTGACAAGTTGCATTATAACAAAGAGGGGCAAAATGCAGACACATAAAATTGACCTAGGCTTGCAAGTTCTATTTTCTCCATATTTCTTCCTAACATAATTAAAATATTTAATTATGTCCTATGGTCCGATTTCAACTATTAATTAAATAATTCTTAATTATTTAATTAATTCATGTCTTTTATTCTTCTTGACTATTTAAATAAATAAATTATATCTATTTATTTAAATGTGTCACTGATTTTCTAATGTCTCTCTATGATTAAATATATTATTAAATATATTTAATTATCTCTTGTCCATTATTTCATCCTGATTATTTAAATAAATAAATTTTATTTATTTAAATACGTCATTAATATCTTATGTCCTCTTATAATTAAATAAATTCTTTAATTTATTTAATTATTATCCCCTCCAGCTTTTTCTAATTTTAAATAATGTCATTTATTTAGAGTTATCCATTCCCTATCACATGGTCCCACCACTTTTGAATTAAATTAATTTTTAATTCAAAAAGTCAACCTTCCCTCTTAAATCAAATAATTCTAAAATAATTATTTGATTTTCCAACTTTTTCTTTTTCCGTGCTCATATTTACTCTTTTTCACATGCAACCCTGTCCATTGATTTGATTTTCTAAAATCAAATCTTAGCTACTCATTTTAGATTTTCCCTAATGTTTCCCTAACCCTAATTTTGTGTTGTCATATTCAATCTCAACCATTGATTTTAGGGCATCTCTCATTTGACAATCTTGGCCATTCACCTAAAATTGCATTTTCTATAAAAAGGCAATTTTAGTCTCATTTTGTCACTTCATATCTAGACAATCTTCACAGTTTTCTTGACTTTGTAGGCTATTTTCTGCATACTTTAGGCTTGCTTCATAGTTGGATAGTTGCATAGTGTAGCATTTTGATAGAATCCTTCAACATTTGCTTAGTACATTAGCATAGTCATAGGTTTCTCATCACAAATTTGAGGGAAAACTACATATTAAAACAAATAGAGAAGGTGCAATGAAGGTTAATCATGGAGGTTGAAAACACTTGGTGAGATCTTTCTTTGTTTTCACATTTTTCACTCCTTTGTTCTTCATTGCTTTCTTTGGGTTTTGTTATTTTAAGCTTTAATTTTCTAACCTAAATATTTCCCATTAGTTACAAGGGCAAGTGGGTATAGTAGATTACATATGCTTTGAGAAAGGTCTTGTGGACTATTGCTTGAGTGGTTACTAGCCTATCAACAAAGCTCAAACCGCAAATTGTGCGAGATGTGTTGGAGGGCTGGTGGATACAAAAGTGATGAATGCATAGTTAATTCATGAAATCTGAGGTGAGTACTGGGATTTATTTGTGCTTATTCTTGTTTGTTTGTTGTTTGTTAAAAAGCTTGTGTGTTTTTAGCTTTTAGTTCCGTTCTTGCATGTTTGCTATTCTGTGGCAGTGCACTTTTGGTGAGTGACTTGTCTCTATGTTTATGATGCTTGGTTATTGTTACAAGGGCTAACAGGGAATGTTTCCAAAAATTTATCATGTTGGCCTATTTTTTTTGCAAATTTTATTATTGTTTATGTGGTTCATATTTATGAATAGTATACTGTTTGTCATGGACTATGCTCATTTGTTTAATTTGTCCCTATAACAAGAATCATTACTTGCAATTGGAGTTGGAGGTAGACATCTATATGAGTGCAAATATGCTTGGCCATTGAACAAGGAACTGGAAGGTCAGATTCTTGCATCATTCTTCCCCTTTGTTTCCAATGAGTTTTAAGTCTTCCAATGTGCATAAAATTTATGCTTTGGAAGAGTTGTGAACAATAAAGGAGAAGCCTAGTTCAAGAATTTGACTTACTAAATAGACAGATGAGCACAGTGAATGATATGCCATGTAATTCATAAACATAATTTTTTTTTTGTTAAAAAGCAGGCCACTATTGCAATTGTTAGTTTGTGTTGATAGGAAGGTTTACAATTGTATTTGTTGAATTTTCTTTTGAACATGTTGTTCTTAAAATTTTCATGGAAAATCAAATTGTATTGTTTGAAGTATTTTTGTGTTTTTCCCATAGTTGGTTGGAGTAGGTATATTATTAGTTCTTGGCGATAGGCAGGTTTACTATTACATTCGTTGCATTTTCTTTTGAAGCACATTTTTTTTGCACTTGAAAATCACAGTTTATTCATTTTTGTTTAAAAATTTAGTAAAATAAGGGGACATTATATATTCTAGAAAATATTTAATCGTGAAGCAATGAATACATGTTTAATCCATTGAATGCAAATTGTACATGTCTTGGAGAGCTAGTGGGTACACAAGAAGTGAATGCATAGTTAATTCATAAAATCTTAGGCGAGTGTTGGGTTTTATTTGTGCTAATTCTCGTTTGTTTATTGGTTGTTGCAAAGCTTGTGTGTTTTTAGCTTTCTATGTTCTTAATCCTAGGAACAGTGGACTACTGGTAAAGTGGTTTTTTTGTCTGTTTATGATACTTGTAACCTAGAAGTAGTGGTTGTTATTACAAAGGCTAGGGGGACAAATGGGTATAGATATTTGGTTGTTCAACAAGGAACTGGAAGGTCATATTCT
This sequence comes from Sequoia sempervirens, assembly GCA_007258455.2. NCBI lineage: Eukaryota > Viridiplantae > Streptophyta > Pinopsida > Cupressales > Cupressaceae > Sequoia > Sequoia sempervirens. The sequence goes on from VDFB02373365.1 coordinate 210,364,621, forward strand.
TGTATCATTCTTCCCCTTTGTTTGCAATGAATTCAGTGAAGAATAAAGGAGAAGCTTGGTTCAAGAATCTGGCTTACGAAATAGACAAATGAGAAGAGTGAATGAAATGCCATGTAATTCATAAACATGAAGCTATTTTTTCCCACAAGCAGGTTACTATTACAATCATTCAGTTTGCTTCTGAAATAGTCTCTTCACTAGTCAAATTGCATTGTTTAAAATATTGTTGTATTTTTTCTATAGTTGGGATTTAAGGACATATTTTTGTTTAAGTAGATTATGAAAATAGGAGGACATTATGTATCTTGGAAAATATTTAATCAGTTGATGCAAATTGTAGGGGCTTTGGCAGTGGGATGAATGGTACTGAAGTAGTGAATGCATGTTTAATCCATTAAATACAAATTGTGTGAGGTGTGTTGGAGAGCTGGTGGGTATGGAAGCAATCAATGCATAGTTAATTCATGAAATATTAGTCGAGTGTTGGGTTTTATTTGTGCTAATTTTTTATTTATTGTTTGTTGAAAAGCTTGTGTGTTTTCAACTCTGGGTTCCTCTCTTCTATGTTATTTATGAATGCATGTTTAATGCGTTAAATGCAAGCTTTGAAAAATGTGTTGGATAGTTGGTGGGTACACAAGTAGTGAATGCATAGTTAATTCATGTACTCTCAGGCGAGTGATGGGTTTTAATTGTGCTTATTCTCATTTTTTTATTGTTTGTTGAGAAGCTTGTGTGTTTTTGGCTTGCTGTTTCCATCTTTGATGTTTGTTATTCTTGATAGCTTTCTATAGTTGAACACTTTGAGCAAGGTATTGTTGACTGTGGAGGCATTCTATGCATTGACTATGTATTCATTGCTTGAGTGGTTACTAGCCTATCAACAAAGCTTGCAAAATTTGTATTTAATGTTTGAGTGTTTGCAAAAATTTATCGTGTCGGTCTATTTTTTCCAAAATTTTGTCATGTGCCCCTAGTATTCATTTGCTTGTAAGAAAAGTAGCAAAATAGAAGTAGATGATAAATTTTTACAAATAACTATAATGCATTGTAGAGCAGTGAATGCATAGTTAATGCATTAAATACTATGTCAATAATAGCATGATTATTATGTTTTCTAAGCCTAGGGTTAGATTGCACAATTTTTATGTTATGTGGGCTATGATCTGCAAATACTGTGAAGAACACTTTGTAAATTAATTCTTATGGCTCAGTAGACTTTGTTAGCTATTAAATATTTTTGAAAATACATAAATTCCTATTTTTCTAATTTGCTTAAACAAAAATGAGTAGTAGACCTGTTGACATTTAATGCATTGGTTGTAGATTGATTGACAAGCATGCCATTTATAGTGCACATTATACAATTGCAATAGTGACCTGCTTTGATTTGTAGCAATGAATTGCCTTTGAGAAAAATGCCATGCACATGAAGTGCATGATGGCAGTAAAGCTAACACAATTTGCATTTAATTATTAATTTTAGCATTTTCATTTGTAATACTTGCTTGGACAATGAAATTTGATTGTCTTGCAGTAGGTCTACTATTGATTTTAGTTTCAGTAAATTAGGAAAATGTGGGAACATTATATACTTGTCATTTATGAACATATTTTTCATCTTTGTAAACCATTATTCATATCTTTTGCTATTGGTATAGCTAGACTGCAGGTTTAAATATTAATTAATTTGCTTTCAAGTATTTATTCATTTTCATCATTGAAAATTCCCACCAAAAACAATTGGTATCAAACCATTAAAGTGATAGATTAAGGAAGGGAAACAACATCAAAAAGTGCCTTGACAAACACAATATGTTGAGACTAGTGGTATGGAGCAATCCCAATACATTGTAGTGTGTCAATGTTGAACGACTATAAACGATAATTCTTGTGTATGCTTTGTTGTGTTGCATACATTGTAGATTTCAATTGAGTGCATGGATGGTGAGAATGGCAAGGGTGTTACATGTGAACATGTGAGAATATAGACTTGGAACAAATTTTTCCCTTGATTGATGCATTAGAATAGTAGTCTGTTGTTGCTACATAAAGTAATACTATTTTAGGTCCTGTTCATTGTAGAGGCTTACAATGCATTAATTGTGGCTTGATTGCTTTGATGTGCACTAGCCTAAGAACAAAGTTTGTAAAATTTGGATTTCATGACTAGATGTTTGCAAAAATTCATTGTGTTGATTTGTTTTGGTTCAGTATCTACCATTTTGCTAGCAAAGCTGGCACAATTTCCATTTAGACATTAAATACTTGCATCAACCTGCACTTCTCTTTTTTTTATTCTTTTGTTCCTAGCTCTTTCATCTATATCACTATATCTTATGTTCTGTGACTTAAAACTTTTTGCTGCTTTTATTTTGCAGTTGACATCTTTTTCCTTTATATGCTAGACAATACTTTATTTTCTTATGTTTCCATTTTTTTTAGTATACAACATATTAGCAATATAAAACATGCATGTTTTTAAAGGGAAAGTTACTACTACATATATTTCATTTCAATTTGACATACTTAGTTGGTCAATGAAATTTATTTGAGAAATTTTATAATGTGTTTCTATTTTTACTTATTTGCTTACACAAAGAGGAATGGCATACCTACTGCATGCAATAGAGAGAGAGATAGATGATAGATTTCAGACATGAAGGATTCAGTTGATACTTGATTGAGTTTTTTTATAGCTACTTTACCAATTACTTAGTTTATGTGGATAATTCAATAGGTAATAGCATTCACTTTATAACAAAACATAGTGAATGCAATGGGAATGTTTATTGTTACATTTGCTGAATTTGCTTTTGAAATAGTTGCTTGATTAATGAAATTGAATTGTTTAAAATATTTTTGTCTTTTTCCTATAGTTGACATTTAATAACATATTTTCTGTCTTTGAAAATTATAATTTATTTCTTCTTCTATTGGTTGGAGTAGACCTATTATTCATTTTCCTTTAAGTAAATTAGGACAATAGGGAGACATTATATATTGTGACAAATATTTAATCATTGCACGCAATATGTGCGAGACAACAAGACTGGAAATTTTGTTAACAAACATGATATGTTGTTGTTAATCAAAGGAACCATTCCTAAACAAGAATGCTTGTGTATGCTTTCACATTGTACTAATTTCAGGACAAGGGAAGCCACTTAAGTGACTTTGTATAATTAATACAGTTGAAGCAAGTTACTATTGTAATTGTTCAATTCACTTTTCAAATAGTTGCTTGTCCAATGAAATTGTATTGTTTAAAATACTTTTCTAGTAGGGTAATGTCTATCCAAGCAATGAATTCAAAGTTAATGCATTGTATGCTTGTACAAGGAAGAATACCTTGCTCAAAGATCTAAAAGAGTATTGCTTTATCTAGTAACAATAGACTATGAGATATTGGGAATGGTCCCTATCAGTAGTACTATAGTGAAGAATTTGATGCAATTTTTAGAGTATAGAATTCAATTATTATTATTTTTCAATAAAAGGAACAAAGGCCTATATATATTATAAAATATTTATAAAAGAGAAGTACATATATCAAAAAAATAGGCTAGATTGCCAGATCAGTTCTAAAATTCTAAACTATCCTTCTACCAACATCCAAAATCCTACTAATAAGCAGAGATACATTGCAACAAAATTAGCCCAGTATAAAACTACTATCCACTTCATAGTTCAACTATATCAGCGTAACAAAATGAATATTGTAACAAAAACTAGCAATATGCAAAATTTGACATTTACTCCTCCATACAATCTTCTTCATGAACTGAATTCTCATCTTGACTCTCTGATATCTCCTGCAGATGCATTTCCTGAGCAAAGAAGTCATAACCCAACTAGGGTTATTTTCCATTATTTTTTAACTTAAAGAATCCAACGCCCTTGCCACATAACCAACAAAAGAACCAATAACAATTCTCTCTATCAATTGATGCTCGACTAAAAAAAAACATTTCCCTTTGCAAATTGATTCCCAACTGAAGAACCAACAATATTTTCCTCTAGAACAATCCAACTGGTAATGACTCAAATTCTTCATTCCCTGGAGTAGACACTAGAGCACCTTCCTCTAAACCAAAGAAACCCAGGTTTTGAGATGGATGAAGATTGTGTTCACAGAGAAAAGATATGGCATAGTATTTCTCCTTGATGTCAAAACTCATTATGACACACATTTGTCTAGAATTCCTCCCTAATGCTTTTAGAAGGATATCATCATTTCTAAAATGCAGAGATAATCTTATGGCTTTAAAAATTTCATCAAATCCTAGTGTATATTTAACATATTCTCTAGGAAATAAGCCACCCAAATACACATCGCCAACAACTATATTATAACCTTGAACAACTTGCAATAAATCATCAACATCAAGAATTTGAGTCTTGACAAACTTAGTGACAATTACTTCCAACTCTACTAGTGGCTAGAGGAGATCCAAAATATTAGATAAAAACACAGAAAGAACCTGAGAAGGGAAAATTAGGTGACAGGTTGAAGGGATTGTTAATTCAAAACCAAGAACTAAGTGTACCGATTCCCCAATCCTAGGACATTCGCCAAATTTTCATGGGAAAGAGTATCCTCAATTTAGGACTTCCATCGACTTCACTAGATAGCTAACTTTGAGATTCCATGGTCTGTACATCATTTTGCTAGAATTTGAAACACAAAGCTTGCACACCGTCACTCTCCAAAAGCCTTAAGTTTTTATGAGTGAAATAAAACATTGTTCACTGCCTTTTACAGACAAAAATAATAGGCATATGCTAATCATGGTGAAAAAAATGCAAAAAATTGATAAGCACTAGTAAAGCATGCTAGCTCGTGTGAATTGACCTCCTATACATAGCTAATTAATAAGCCATACAACAGAAAGAATATAAGATACTGCAAAAATAGATCATGTTATGAAAAAACATGGAGCAATGAATAGGTGTCCATGCTGATGCAATTCAAGGCAGTTCATGGCTAGCTCAAAATCCATCCTCCATGTGACTAATTAAACACAACTTGGGATATTAAATGCTAAGCATCATTAGGCATTAAGCTTAGCAACCAATTTGGAGGTTGTGGAGATATGACAAAAGAGATAAGACATCTCAATCATCTCAGTTTGCAGAGCCCATCGCACTAAATCATGATTATTTCAAACTGTATCATTACACATTCCTTGTCATCAATGAGTTACACACTCAAACAAGTGTTGCCATGTCAGATAATGACTCTACCAATGTGGATGGTAACTCATGCATACACAACACCTCTTACAATTAAACTTCTTAGTCAACAAACACAATCCACCTTTTATATTTGAAATAAACTTTAAAATATGCTTCAATGAAGGAATTGCAAACTGAAGACAATTATTCTTTTCCATTTGAAAATCATGATGCTAAGCCAAAGGAGGACAATCTGCCAACAATATGCCTTGAATGTGAGGAAATTTAGATAGATCCTCATTATTTTTGGTGATAATTGGATCTTATTGATCACAAGCCAGGTTTACTAGACCATCTGCTAACCTATTGCCTTCATGAAATATGTGGGAGGATGTCTTCAAAGGTTGCTAATATATCCCATATTTTATGAAGAATATACCTTATTTTCTAGTTACAAATACTCTTTGTTTTACATGCATTGATTATGAGGAGAGAATCAACCTCCACATGCAATTTATTGATTTTGAGATTCTTTGCCAAAGAAACACCTGCTAACAGTGCTTCAACTTCTCTCATGTTATTAGTACAAGAATTTAAATGTGTTGCTTTAGCTACTAGCAGAGATCCCTTGGAATCTCGAATACAACATCTAGCTCCAAATACACCAGGGTTTCGTTGTGAAGCTCCATCAAAGTTAAGCTTGCAGAAGGGTGAGCTTGATGGAATCCATTTCACTTTGCTTCTATCCACTTTAACAAAATTTGGGTGTGGAACCCCTTGAAGTGGAAAAACAATGTGTTTCCAGTGATTTAAAATGAAATTATCCCAGTTGGAATACAATGTAGAGACTGATTTATAATTTCTAACATAAGAATTACAAACTTCATAAATTGACTTTTCTAATTTCTCTTTGATTCTCTGGATTGAGATAGTCTGATTGTAAAAAATGCATCTATTTCTTTCCAACCAAAATAACCAAATTACCAAAGCTGGAGTAACTAACCAAATGCATGCAAAACAATGCAAATTTATAAAGAATTGACCAACTAGTAAATATGTCCCAAAGAGAGCTGGGCAACAAGAAAGAAACATTTAGTTTCCCCATAATGAAAGTCCATACCTTAGAAGCCACTAGGGAAGAGACAAATAAATGATCAATTGTTTCATCTTCATCTTTACATAAAACACATTTGAAGGCTCTTGCTATTCCAAATTTCTCCAATCAGTCACTTGTAAGAATTCTTTTCTTGAAGGCCAGCCAAGTGAAACTACTCGCCTTTGGAAACTATACTGAATTCCAACAAAAAGCAAAGGCTCTATGAGATTAAAAATGAGATTCTTGAGAAATGATTGAATTGTAACATTGCTTAACTATATATAAGACATTCTTAGAGGGTTCCCACAATAATTTGTCTAAAGAGTGAGAAATATAAACATTTATGTTCTTCAAAATATTTGACAACACTTTCTTCTGAGTATCTGGAAAAGAGGTGTTTGTTAAGTCCTTCCATTTAACTAGGCCTGTCATCAAGTTAGAAGAAGCAACATAGTCCTTTAAAAAATCTCCCCAAGTTTGAGAAAGAACATTTTTAGCTAGCTGTAAATCCTAATTCAAGTTAAGTGGAGGTAGACCATTCCAAGAGTCTTTCCAAAATAAAGCTTTCTCCCCACTATGGACTTCCCATGAGAGAAAGGGGCTAATAACATATCGACAAGCTAGAATGAAGTTCCACATGATAGATCCTCCTGAAGGGTTAGAAGTTGTATATATCCTAGATGGATTTTCATTGTTTAACTATGTGCTTTGCATCAGCTTGCACCATTTGAGATCCGGTCTAGCATGCATTTTCCAAGCCAATTTAGCCCTTAAAGCCATATTCCTTGCAGATAAGTTATGGAAGCCTACTCCACAACTTGATTTATCAGAGCATATGCTTTCCAAAGAGACCAATGGAAGTTTATTTTTATCATCAAATTTCCCTTCCACAGAAAAATCTCTTATAAGCTTTTCAATTTGATGAATTATACTTTTTGGGGCTTGCAAAACTGCCAAAAAAAATTTTGGAATAGAGGCTAGAACAGACTTAATGAGCATAATTCTACCAGATAATGTAAGCCATCTTGCTTTCCAAGCAAGTATTCTCACTCTTATTCTATCTAAAATCTTATTCCAAAACAAAGACTTATTAGAACCCATAAAGAATGGTATGCCCAAGTATGAACAAGGAAGTTGCGCTCTTTGAAATCCTAAAATTGAGGTCAACTTACTTGCTATCACTGATTTGGTATTGAAAACATATACCTTTGACTTGGCTGCATTAATTTTCTACCCTGATGCCATGGAGTACTTTTCCAGCAAGGATTTAATTTGCTTTGCTTATGCTAAAGAGGCCTTCCCAATCAACAATGTGTCATCTACAAATAGTGAATGAGTAGCTGAGATATTTGTGTTAGGTATTGCAACCTCTTGGCATAAATCTTGAAGATGGGATTTTTGGATTGATCTACTAAGAGCGTCTACCATAAGAATGAAAAGCATAGGGTACAATGGGTCCCCTTGTCTGATTCCTTGGGAAGATCCAAAAAGACCCATCAAGGAGCCATTGATAAGCACTAAGAATTTTGCTTCAGAAAGACAAGACAAGACCCACTTGCACCATTTATTACTGAAACCAAATTTTTTGAGTACCTGAATTAGGAATTCCCAACACACCCTATCATATGTCTTCATCATTTCCAACTTTATGATGAACGATGGGATGGCAGAGGTTTTGATAGAATACAAAACTTCATGGGCCATAATGGAACCTTCGGTTGTTTCCCTTCTCAAAAAAAAACCACCTTGTTCAAGTGATACTAGTTTGGATATGAGAGGTTGAAGCCGTAGATAGATAGCTTTAGTGAAAATTTTATACACTGTGTTACATAGGGAGATTGGCCTGAACTCAACAAAAGACTTTGGATTCTTTACTTTTGGAATTAAGGCAATTTGTTTTGTATTAAATTGTTTTAGTATTGTTCCAGTCCTCCTTGATTCTTCTAAAGCAAGGAATACATCAATACCAACAATATTCCAACAGTTTTGAAAGAACAAAGTTGTAAATCCATTCAAACCAGGAGATTTATCTGGCTGCATAGAAAAAACTACACCTCTTACTTCATCCAATGTAAAAGGTTTCAAAAGATTCTCATTATCCTCCCTTGTAATCAAAGATGGTATAGAGTCCAACAAGTCATTTGTATTAGTGGAGGATGATGAGTTATTATTTGGGGCTGACAGTAGGGATGAAAAGAACCTTATAGCTTCTTGTTGAATTTCTTCCTCTTTTACTACTTCTTGACTTGATTCTGCATCTTGAATTCTGAAAATAGAATTGTGTGACTTTTTTATCTGCTCAAAAGCATGAAAAAACTTAGTATTTCTATCACTCTCCTTCAACCATGGCTCTAGAGACTTTTGTTTCCAATATAATTCCTCCCTAGAAACTAGCTCTGCCTATTCCTCTTGTAAATACTTTTGTTTGTCATATAAATCAGCATCTAGACCTTGATTGATGATTTTATAATTTACATCTAACAATTCCTTAAACACCCTTTCCTTTTGTTCAAATACATTTTTGAAAACATTTACATTCCAGAATTTGATATGCTTTTTAACATACTTCAGCTTATGAGCTAATTGAAACATCGTTGATCTTGCCACAAAAGGAGTAGATTCCACCATTGATTAAGGAGAGGTATGAGTAGAGGATGTCGAAGCCACATTATTTCAAACTCAAAAGATGACTTATGGATCTTAGTCTAATTTCATGTTTCTATGGACAAAGTAATGGCAGAGTGATCAGAATGGGATACTGACATAATTTCTGACATCAATGTTTTTTCAATGCCATACCAATTGGATGAAGAAAGAAAATGATCTAGCCTCTCAGCTATCTAAAGTTATCCCTTTCTCCTATTTTTCCATGTGAATAGACCCTTTACAAGTACAGTATCAATGAGAGCATTATTAGAGATGAAAGTCACAAAATCATCTATAACTTTTTGAGGAGGAATAATGCCACCTTTTTTCTCCTGCATGCTGGCTATGGCATTAAAATCACCTGAAACAATTACCATCCATTCTTATTCCATCCAAAAATTTTGTTGGAAATCCCCAAAGCTATTTTTTATCTACTGTGGCTGTTGGAGCATAAAAATTTAACAACCAAAAGTGAAGATCAAATTGTGAGACTTGAAGCAGTTGCCAATGCTTGTCACTATTTTTAATCTCAATTTGTAGTTTTTTGGTCTCCCATAATACAATCATGCCCCTTGATGCTCCTTGAGCAAGCGTATGAAATGATCCCCATTTTTTCCATTTCTGCATTGACAATTGATAAGTTTGATCTGAAGTTTTGGTCTCTTGTAACATGATTATTTCTACTCCACAAGCTTCTATTTGTTTCTTGATTAGAGCTCTCTTGTCAAGGGCGTTAATTCCCCTAACATTCCATGCCACAATATTTATTGGTATTGAGGAGAGCAACATGCTCTTCCCGGCTGTTTATTTGTAGAACATGTCAATGTGTTGTCCAAAGTTGACTGAACTCCTGCTACTATTTCTTCTTTTAATTTTGTCATGTGAGATTTTTTTCCCCTTTTACCTAGAGTCTTAGTAAGAGGTAGTTGAGTTTTGTGGTTTTGAGAAATTCCCAAAGTTTGAGAATAGTCAAAGCTTCCTTCTTTTTTCTCTTGAGGCTCCAATAACTATTCATCATTTACCAGTACTTGTATAGATTGATGCTCCTCAATTGCCTTAGTCTGGGGGCTTTGAGACAACTGTTTAATGGTAAATTTGTGAGGAGAGACCGTATTAATAGGAATTATAGAATTTGATTATAGAAATGTTTAGATTATAGAATTTGATTTGTTGGCAAGGGTTGTGTATCAAGCACAATGAGTGAATTTTGAAAAACAAAGCCCTTGTAGTTTCCATTTAATTCTTTAACATTTGGAGAAATTCATTGTGTGCTTGTGTGTATCATGTTTATGAATAACATGTTATATGTCATGGATTGCATGCATTTGTTCCCTTGGCCCTTGTAACAACAAGCAATAGTTTTGGTTATAAAGTTTCACAAAAAAATAGACAACATGGAGAGCCAAAAACATACAACCTTTTCAACAAACAATAAACAAACAAGAATTAATATGCATTTACTACTTGCATACTTACCAACTCTCAAAGACATCTTGGAAATTTTGCATTTAATGGAAATAAAACTAGAAGTTTCTAGATTATAGAATTTGATTCATTTACAAGTGTTATGTATCAATTGCATTGACCACATTTTGAGCGACAAAGCTCACACATATTGGATTTAATTTTAAAATATTTGGAAAGATTTATTGTATGCTTCTATGTTCCATGTTTATGGATAGCATATTATATGTCATGGACTATGCTCATTTGTCTAAATTGTTGTTGTAATAGGAACCATTGTTTGCAACCAAAGTGGGTGACAAAGATTCATATTGCTACAAGTAGACATGGTTCTTGAACAACAAGATGTAAGGTCAGATTCTTGTATCATTCTCCTACTTTCTTTGCAATGAAATTTAATTCTCCCAAGAATTAGGCTTTTTAGATAGACAAATGAGCATAGTCAATGACATGCCATATAATTCATAAACATGAAACTATTTTTTCTTGATAAGCATTTGCTTTTGCAGATAGAAATTTGTATAATTGTAATCATGGGATATGTAGTTCATTGGTTAAATATTTGCAAAACATGTATTTTAGCTAAGATTGTGAGTATGAAGAAACAAAGAAGCTATTTTGGCCTGTAGAGAATGCAGGGAAGTGCTATAAAATTTGTGGCATTTTTCATGACTTTAAAATTCATGGCATTCGCCAAGAAATTACAAGTCATGTTGTTTGCCATGGATTTTATAACATTTCTAACTGCATGCACTAGAGGGAAAGAGTGTTTTGATGCGTGTGCCTCAAATTTTTCACATGATGATTATGTGCACTACATGTTGTGTATACGTCTACTTTAGCATGAGTCAGCAATCAATAATTGACCTTTTGCATGAATCATGTATTTACTGTTGTGGTGCCAACTAGCTCGTTGCCAAAGCTTGTGCAATTTGCATATAGAGATTAAATATTTGGAAAAATATATGATGTGCTATTTTCCTAATTTACTTGAACAAAAATGAATAGTAGACTTGTTCCAAAAAATATGTTCATCACTCCCAACTATATAATGTTTGCATGTTTTGCTAATTTTCGTAAGCTAACACTAACTCATTTGATTGCAAAATTCAACGAATTTTTTTGATGAAAGATGGATAATTAGATGTATTGTCGGGTACTAGTGATATTTAATGTTTAATTTTCAGTTTTTTTAAATTTTATCCCCGACATTCGTCAAAATTTTGATGAACATGTTTTTTTGTCAAAATTGTGACAAAGAGTTTTCATCGAAATTTCGATAAACATGTGAAGTCAAAATTGAGGTCGACATAAATAAAAAGTGAGCTCAACTATTTATTGCAACAACGTCTTGCTATACTTATGAATTTGCTCTGCTTGCGAATTTTCTATACTTACGACAATTTGTGGAGAACTAAGGACGATTTTCTTGGAAAAAATCAGAAAAAATTCAAGAAGCTATCACCATGTTGAGGGTAGTCATTGTCCTTTCCCATAATTCATTTGTGAAGTCAGATTTGTACTTCCAGGTCTGAAAATCATATTTTAAAGCAAAATCTCATCAGATTTCATTTTTAGACTTGTACATTTTCAGAGTTGCATTTTCAAATTTTGTTGTGCAAGTTCAATATTATGATATTAGGAGTCTAACAGTTGGAAATCATAGTAAAATCAAAATTTGATAAGTTTTGGAATTAACATTTTAAAGTTTTTTTTGGGGTCATTAACTTCAGACTATCTTCTCTTTTGTAGGGGTGGTTGCATGCCAATTTTTTTGGGTGTAAAATATTAGAATTATTAGATTTTGTTACCTGTTTATGAATAAAAATTATTAGAGTGTGAGTTTGATTTTTTTGAAGATCTAAATATTTAAGCTTGGTAAAGAAAAATCATGTCAGATAATATTAGTCCAGAACAAAATGAAGAGACACTTGATAGATTGTGGGCTAGATTGAAAAGAAAGGGTGATGGGAAATGTTATTGTCCTTGCAATAATTGCAAGGGCTTAAAGACGAGACAACTTTTAATCACAAATGAGAAACATTGTAGGGTAGCATGGTCACATTGAAGGGGAATGATTATCATCCATTGGTAAGTTGTTCATTATATGTGTTTATATTGATTGAATTTATAAATGTTTATATCGTTTTGGGTAAAAGCACAAACCTGTGTCACACTTTATAAAGGAATCGTCCAACAGCAAAAAAAATTTTGAACTTCAACCACATAAAAGTGGTCTTTATGTTTTGAATTTCAAAATGGTGTAAACTAATGAAATGTAGAAATTTTGATGAATTTTATTGTTGTAATTTTTAAAATTTAAAAAATATTTTCATTATGTTTTTATCAATTTAAGGACAAATTTTGGAGTCCTAAAATTTTCAGAAAACAGTGACTTCACGGGCCGTCAAGAAACAAATTGAAAAAAACTTCATTTCTCCTAATTTTTTTTTCTCCAAATAGGTAACTTCAATATCTTGTGCATGGAAAAAGAAAAATCAAATTTTGATGTATATTTTTCTTGTAATAACATTTTAAAGTCAAACATGTCAGAATTTGATAGTTTTCACGGGCCATCAACTATTTTCAAAATTTTAAATCATTTTCAAAAAAAAAATTATACCCTTTTGAAGAAGACTCTCTCCTCTTGTGCCCCATATAATATTTAAATTTTTTTAATAAGTTTTACTATCTTGTTTTTAATTTGTAATCAACTTTTATTTTCATTTTGAAAACCTACTTGCATTATTTTAAAAATAAAATATATTAAAACTAATAAAAATATTAAAAAAAATATATATTTGGATTCTCCACTCCAAGCTCTACAAAAGGGTTTTTGCAAAAAAATCATTCTGACTAAAGAAATACTTAGCTAAAGTTGAAAGTTTCAGAAAATTCTGAAAAAAGCTGAGTTGGCTGCCAACTAGGATGCCACATAGACAGTTTTGGTAGAAACAGTTTCTACAGAAAGGGTTTCGGCCGAAACCATTTCTCCAGAAATAGTTTCTACCGAAACCCTTTCTATAGAAACCCCGCACATTAAAAAATTCAATTTTCAAGGCATTTTTAAAGCGGGAAAAGGAAATTTTTGATTTTTTTGGATTCGGGCGAAACTTATTCGACCGAAACCTATGTGCCACGTAATATGCCACATGGTTTCGGTCGAAACCTAGTCGGTCAAAAATTTTCCGGCCGAAAATTTTTCGCTTGGAACTATTTATTTGGCCGAAAGTATGACACAGCTTTGTACTTTTACCCTTTTAACATTTTATATATATATATATATAAAATCACTTGATCATGATCATGGTTTATTTGTGTCTATCATTATTATAAAGGTGGGGAACCCTAGGGAAAATGATATGGATTATCACGGCCCAAAGAATGTGGTTTTGCAAGTGGACAAACATGAAGATGTGAATATCAATGATGAAGTTAATGATCCTATGGAAGAAGATGATCATGCGTTAGAAAACATAGTTGAAGATGATGGTACAAATACATTGATCTATGACAGATTTAGTGGCAGAGTTGGTCATGATGATCAAGATGACTTTGATGATGTTCATGATTTACCTATACTTGAGAAGGCATATGAGCCCCTTTATGAAGGCTCCCAAACAACTCTTCTCTCTGATGTATTGTTATTGTTGAACTTGAAAGTTATGAATGGTTTATCAAACATAACAATCTCATGGATGTTAAGGTATATCATATATGTCATCTTTTTTCATCTATTTTAATTGTTGTTAGTTCATCACTAGTAAATAAAGGATGAAATATGTACTATTAATATTCTTTATATTAACAAATTATTTTTTGTTGTAGATTGATTAGTGATTTTTTCTTACCACCATCAAATATTTTACCTCGCTCATTCTGAGATTTATCTGGCATTATGAAAGATATTAGAATGGAGTATCAAGTAATAGATGCATGTCCCAATGATCATATTATAAATCATAAACAACATGAATTTGAAACAGAATACCCAGAATGCCATATCAATAGATATCGAACAAATCAACTAACAAAAAAGGTGGCTCACAAGGTTCTTCGTTATATTCCCATTATTCCTTGTATGCAACGATTATTTAGGTGCGAAAACTTAACGCAATTTATGGATTACCATGCATGGAATAGAAGTGGAGATGATATTCTTTGAATGCCTACGAATGGTTCTGCATTTAGGGATATGGGGGAAAAATGGCCACACTTTAAAGAAGAACCTCATAATCTCAGGCTTTCATTGGCAGCGAACGATGTCAATCCATTTGGAGAGTTGAAATCTATTTACTCGGTGTGGTCTGTTTTTGTTATCAACAATAGAATTTCTCCATGGATGTCAATAAAGAGGGAGAACATAATGTTGTCAATGATTGTTCCAGGTATTTGTTTACATCAATTTTCTTTAACGTAGTAGCATCTCATTTGTCTTATTTATTGCATAATGACTTATATTTTTTTCATTCAATAGTCATGTACATTAATTTATATATATTGCAGTAAAATGGTTATAATAATTATGTAATGTTTATGTTCATTCAACTAAGTACCAAGTTAAAGATATGAATGTATATATCGAGCCTCTTATCGATGAGTTACTGAAGTTATGGAATGGCATCACTATGTATGACGTCTCTAGACCAATAGGACAAAGACAATTTCAATTCCATGCAATGCTTGTATGGATAATTCATGATGCCCTAGGGCTAACACATTTTTGTGGTATGTTATAATGTTTGATTGCACTTTAACAATATTTAATTTTTTGAAGTAGATATCATGCATTTTTTAAAAATAATCTATTCATTATATATAATTATAGAAATTGACATATTTAATCCAATTATATATGATCTTGCAGGTCTTTAAACGAAGAGAAAATTTGCATGTTCAATTTGTGGTTCAAAGATGAAATCTCGTTGTTCAACAAGTTTAGGAAAGTAGGTGTTTGATGAGTATAGGCACTTCCTCCATAGAAATCATAAGTATCGAACTACTGAAAAACATATTTTCAATGGGAAAGAAGAGAATACATCAAAACCACGAAGAATGACACCTTGCCTATTGAAGTTGGAATATAATAGAATTAATCATCAAGATTATACATAAAATCAAATTGTTTATCTATCATATATGATATGTTTTGAATTTATATTTTTATATTGTGTTGTGTTTATTCATGCTATAATTGACAATGATTGTTGTTGTTAATTTTTTTAACTTATATGCTTCATGAAGGTTGTCAAGGTATTAATGGTCGGCTTCCACAGGGACTGAAAAGTTATCCTAGACAATTTAGTATGTTGCCCTTTTATGAGAAGCTACAAATTGTGCATTTGTTTGATACAATGCATATAAGAAAGGATATAACATAAATGTTATGGAAAATATTGGATGAAAGGCATGACAAAGAAAAAATTGTCAAAATTTGTAGTGACATTCAGGAAGCCAATCATGCAATGAAAAATGTCATTCAATTAAATAGTGATGGAGACCAAGTTAATATAAGTGCCCTTCCTTGGTTATTAATGGAGCAACAAATCAATGCTGTAAAAGAAGTCATATGAAAATTTTGATTTCCCACAGGATTTGTTGCAAACATAAACAATATAATAACAAAGAAAGGTGAATTTGGGTCAGGGATGAAAACGCATGATTGGCATACCTTCATTAAGGTAATTATTTTGGTATATTATATACACTTGTATAATGCATATACTTTTTAGTGTATTATGTTTACTACTTTCAGAAAAATAATGAAAATATCATTTTATAATTGTTGCAGTACATTCTACCTCTATCTCTCCTAGACAACTTCGACAACAATGTCAAGCAAGTTATATATGATCTTGGAAAATACATAAGGTAAGTAGCTATATTTTTTCAATTCATTGTATAGATCTTATAACTGCCATTTATTTTACTTGTTATGTAATATACTGTATATTTTTGTTAAATCTCGTTAATATATTTGCACCTTGAATCAATTGTAGATGGTTGTCATATAAAGAAATCCATAAAGAAGATATAAATTATTGGAAGAGAAAAATTCCTCGTCTAATGTGTGAAATGCAAAAGTGTCTACCTTCAACATTTTTGAATGCATAAGAACACTACCTCATACACCAGGTTGAGGAGATTGAATTGTGTGGACCTGTACACACAAGGTCAATGTGGATGGTTGAGAGGCACTTGAAATTTTTGAAGGCTTTGGTTAGACAAAGAGCACATCCTAAGGGTTCTATGGTGGAGGAATATATGGTATACTAGACCATGGAGTACATTAGTGAATATCTTGCTAAGTTTGCAACAAAGATCCATGTAGATCGCATTTGGGATCCCAATTCTATTAACAAATTCGAAGGGGAGTACTTGATGGGGAAAGGTAGATTGAGGAAAGTGAGAGGTAATTATAATATGGTCATGGAGATTAATTGGAATACATTTTATATATGTTTTTTTATATATATTGTACTTATTTAATTATTAATCTTCAATATACATCAATTATAAATTAACGTCGTATATTGTGGTATTTAACTAATTATAGATCATTTGTGAATTTCAATTTTTTTTAATACAGTTGGTCAAGAGTGGGATGCACTACATTTGTACGTCACAAAAAATCATGATTGGATGACGGTATAGATTGAACGATGTCAACAATCTAGTTGCACATTAACATGGGAAGGTTTGGCTTCATTGGTTAAAGAAGCTCATCGTCATGGAGATTCCAATGTTACACAAAGGGAAATTGATTTAGCATATGGTTTAAGAGATAAACAGGTACGTATAAATATATTAATCACCCATATTATTTAATTATTTTCAATTATATTGATGTATATATATGTTGAGATTGTTTTCTTTGCATACATTCGACCAAGAATAAATATGTTTATCAACTGAGAATATTGCAATAATTTTTACATGTTTGACAAATTGCAGGTGAAACACCACAAGGCTGTGTGGTGTAATGGTCATAAATTTTGAATCAAAAAGTTGGATGACACAAAGAAAATTTGTGATTTTGGTATAATTGTAGTCTTTCAGGTGACAAATGTTTCATCTAGAAGCGACATACATCCAGAAGTCTCAGAAAATTGACACTATGGGATTTTGGATTATATACTTGAGTGTGACTTTAAGTCCTTCAGATTAATTATGTTCGTTGTCCTATGGTATAGGCAATGATTGAATGAAAATGATAATGGATTTACCATGGCTAATACAAGGTCGATCAAATGAGCTGGAAATAAGCCCCATGTTCTTCCAAGCCAATGTGAGCAGGTATTTTACTCAGAGGTTCCAGGTAAACCGGGTTGGTCATTTTTTGTTATACATGATCCAAGAGGAAGGCCAGTAAAGTATAATGTGGTGGAAGAAGAAGATACAAAAGAACTAAAAGATAATGTAGATGATGATCAGGATCAACAGTTAGTTGATGATGTCCCTGACGAAGATGTCGAAGAGGAGGAACTAGATCATGATGATGTAGGAGTTAATGTGCATGAAGATGATATCCATGTGGATAATGCCATTATCAAAACTGATATCAATGATGATGATGATGATATGACCAATCCTTACAATGTCAAATCTGGATCGGATGATACATACAAAGAGTTGGATGAAGAAGAAGATCAATGACATTGAAATGTATGAGTTATGTGATTATATTATCTATTTGATATTAATTTATTGATAGAATTATATTTGACTTATGTGGTTACATAATTACTTCATGATGTTTTTAATTTTTATGCCAATATAGATTTAATTTAATGATGTACTTTTTAATGTTTGAAAGGTTAAAAAATTAAAACATTTGAATAGTGATGTTAACAACCTTGAAATTAGTGTATTTTATATTTCATGTGATCATAAAAGATTCAAATATCAGTTGTAAAGGTGGTTGTTTAGTGGTTGAAGTATAAAGGACTTTAAAAGGCATAAAGTGATCATTGTAATGGTTGTTGATGATTGAGGATTTAAAATACAAGATCTTGACATTCAAAAATTTGTGTTTTTTTCAAAATTTCTGCATTTTCTTGTTATGCAGCACTGTACGGTCACATGCAGCCATATTTTGATGTGAAATCAATTCCATGTCATGAAGATATGTGTTAGCTTTGATTTGAATCTAATTTGAGGGCTTAAGGCATTGATTTGAGTTAGAAAGCTTCATTTCTTTGCATACAACCCGGTTACCCTGTTTTTGAGGGTTTTGTAGTCCAAACATGATATAAAGGGGCTCTTACACTTTTTGTGATTACTGTAGTTTGTGTAAGAGGCCCCATGGTTACTGTTGTCATTGTAGGATGCATGAATAGGGAGTAGGATGAGAAATAAAGAAGGTATAGCTGCTATCCTCAAGAGTTTTGTGAAGAAAAGCATGTGAAATGAGAGGTTCAAGCCTAGGTTTCAACAAAATATGTATGAGAGATCTAATTTTATGAATTTTTATCCATGTGCAGACCTAATGGGTTGTTTTTGAACACTGAATATAAATGATATACACACACACATATGTATGTATGTACGTATTTGTATTTTTAAATGTAAATGTAAATGCAATTACTGGATGCTCTCTAGAACAATAAATGCAACATATCATTAAAGAAATCTATATCTATGTATAGAAATGTGTATTTCTAAATGCAAGTGTAAATGCAAAGAGCATATGGTTTTGCAGTGTAAAATAAATAAGAATAATAAAAATTATAAAAGAATACATATCCATAAATTAATGTAATTGAAATTATAAAGTCTTCAACACATATAATATGAAATCAATCAAACTATTAAACTACATGAAAAATAAATTAAAACAATAAATGCATATGTATGTGTATTTGTAAATGTAAGTGTAAAATAAATAAGAATAATGAAAATTATAAAAGAATACAAGGGGAGACCAGTGCATTATTGGGAATATGGAGTCTAATGAATATCTACAAATGTGGATTTCAATAATGGCAATAATTCAAATTGTCAGGCATAGAAATTGTTTACAACTTGTGTAAACATGCAAGTGAATAATTGACAAACTCTTCTTGAGATAGAATGACAATTCTAGTTATGTGATTCTTCTTATTAATCCAACTAACACTTCGCAATTGTTGTGATTGATTAAAAGATTTTAATCCCTACTTGAGAGAACTGAATAACTAGATCACACATATATAGAAAATGTACAATGATAAACTGAGTATAAACTTGTTATATCAATTTAAACAATAGAGAAGCATCGGAATGGAGACAATCAAATAACTACATAAATTTAACAAACAACTGATACCAAAATCTTAATCCGCAACTTAGATATCTTTATTTACTCCACCAAAATACATGCATATGAGTCTATGTATATGAAAGCATTTTGCTAGAAAGCTATCTATTGAATATCTCCTAGCACCTATATCTGTTGCATTACTATGGAACAGATATAAATACATCAAAACTTGGAAGGGACACGTCCCTTCACAAATGTTTTATTTTACTTAACTAATTAAAACAAGAGATTAGGCTCTATTTAGCCATAGATGAACATTTGATAAATGATCTAGATAATCCTGCCATTCATGAGTATCAACATCTCTTAATGCATTCCTGGCTGATATTTCCACCTTTATCATCCTTTCGTTGTGCTCGTATTCTCGTCTAATGTCGAATCCTTCCCTATAGCATTTTCCAGAATTCCCTGCAACATCAATTCACATTCTTTGATCCACTTGGCTTTCTCTTTCAACTTTTCTCCATCTTCAAATAGTGTAGGTAGTCCCATATTAGTAACATCAACCAACCCCTTTGCATCTTCTCGCAGTTCCTCATAATAGTCCCTATGTTTCTTTATAATTTGGTTACCCATACCAATGGCCACACTGTTAGGAACATCTTTTTCATTTAATTCTTAGAAAATTTCTTCAATCCTTCCATCAATTCTTTTGTGTTCCTACCCTATAACATGGTTTTTTGAATATGCTCCCCATAGCTTATTCAACCAAATCATTAATTTGGCCTACCTTTTTCTGATTATTGTAGCGAATGTATCATATTTACCTTGTGAATATGCAGTTGACTCCTCCCAATGATCTTTTACCTGTGAGATTTCACCATGTGTTATTAATTTAGGAGGTCCCATTGTGACTCCTAGCATGTCCTTCAAATGATCATTTTCTCTCATGATCCTTTCATTATTCATTTTGTACATTTCATTTTCTTCTATAAACATTTTTATTTGGGCTTTCTTCAGTTTTTCCACATTAATCCCAATGTCTACAATCGCCACAGGATCTACCTCTCCAACCTTTAGAGTCATGACATGTCCAAATGCTTTCTTAGTATCAATTACCACTAACTTTCTATGAGGTGGATACAAGGCCAATATTATGAGTGATCCTTCATCTAGGTTATATTTGGATCCAACATATATTTCTATCACCCCCTCCAGACTAAGCTTGTGTGTGGCACTATTATCATTTAAGAACCTATCAAACACCAATCAAAAATTCAAATCCATCCCTGGAAAGATCATAACTCTAGCATCCTCTAACATTTTCCTTCCTTTGTCGGGGGTCATATTAGCCATTTCTCTATCCATAGTTAATTTCAAATTATTTAGTAGCTGCTCCTCATTTCTTGGTGTAATATTATCAACTGTCTACCTTATCTCCTTGCCCTTTTGCTTATACAAGAAAGATCTGAATTATGAAGAATTCTCAAATTCATTGTCTCTACAAATGACCTATATGCCATCTGTCTGGTGTCTGTATCTTGGCTCTCTTCAACACTTAGTTCTCTAGGAGGGTAGTTGTAATCTTGAGTTTTTAATCTAGAAATCCTACTGGGTAGGTCTTGTGGCATATCTTCTCCAGTTTCCTCATCTCCAGAAAAAGGGAACCCTATATCTGACAACCCTTGGTTGTATTCCTCCACCACTCTCTCTACTTCCTCTGCCTCCAAATTTCTAATAATGTCATCAAACTGATAAGGCACATGATCATATCGTCCAAAGTTTATCCTTTGTTTGACAAAATTGATATATCCCTTAGGATCAAAACCTTCTCTTGGTGGACCCTTATTCATATTATACTGCATTAATTTGTCAAGGATCAAATCATATCCTTCCATTGCAAGCACAGTAAAATCACCAAAGAAAAAAGTACTAGGCATAAATTCTTGTTTTCTGAATGAACCAATATTCATGAAACTAGAAAAATCTATTTGTCTTACAATTTCCAAATATGCAATCCTATCTGGGACTATTTTAGGAAAAATGAATGGAGAATTCTCAAAACCAAACACCCTTACCATAGTAGCATCTTCCAAGCAATACCAGTATCTCCAATTGTGATCAATTGGTCCATTAAAGTCCTTAGGTCTGAGGAAGCATTTTATTTCATCAGACAATGAGTGCGTACAAGGATGACTGTAGATTTCATATACTGGCTTTACAAAATATTCTTCAAAATACAGGAAACTGGAATTAGCAAACCTACTGTCCCAAATGGCAGGCCACAATTGAATGGGTAAAAATTTTCCCTCTTTATCAAACTGTGAAACCTTCAAATTTTCTGGCCAAATCCCTAACTCTTGTCTGAAGTACAATACTAGACACAGTAAAAGAGAATAATGCCTAAGGTGAAGAACATGAGATTTATTCTTGATTGCCACCAATGCTAAGTCAAGTCTCTTGGAGACAAATGAAGGATAGTTGAATAACCTACAATTATGACATTGAATGTCAGTTGCAATTACCACATGGGAACAATGGACATATACTCAAGAACTTCCATTCCCAACACTTGTCCTATCGAGAAATAGGTATATCTCATATAGGGCTCGAATAAGTCCACATGGAATGGAGGCCCATTGTCATTGTCAAGTGGGACAGGTTTACCATCTTGTTTAATTCTATGTAAGGGAAACCTCCAACCCTTGTAAGTGGCGTCCATTCTCCAAAACTCCTTTTCCAACTCTTCATTCACAATTTTCTCATTACACCACCCTTCCAACTTAAAAACCTCACATATTGGAGCCTCTAATATGTATATGAATGGTTTCCCAAATGGTCTGCATATGGCCTTAAGTTCTGAGTCATAGTGGGTGGCCAACAATTTTACTAGCTCTATATTGACAAACACAATAGGGAAAACCATTTTTACCAAAATTTGATGCCACATATTACAAACTGGCTCAAAATTATCTCTTCATTGAAAGTGGAATCTAAACAATTCATAGCCTCCTATTAGGGTCCAAATATCTCCTATGTGCTTGCACTTGTCATCCAATTTATCCACTTCCGCACTTAGTTGTGCGAAGCACCTACCTCTGGACCTAGAGCCAAGCAATTGGTCAATTAAATCCTGATTCAACTTTTGTTCAGCACCCTCCGGGTCAATTCCAGACTCAACTTCCTACTTCTTACTCTTAGGGTGACTGCTCTCACTTTTTTTTCTACCTTTCAACTTCCTCGAGCTGGTGGCTTCCATATTACTTGCTTAAAATTGCAGAAATGAAAAAGTTAAAATGTAGAGGACTTACTAGTTTTGATTGAGGTCTTTCAACTGAAACAATTCTCTCGCCCTTTCTTTGTCTCCTCGTTTCCTTCACTACCAATTCACAATGATTTTTATTTTGCAACGATTTCCTTTCAATTTATGAAATTACATGTACTCTGTGGCACCATTAATGTTTTAACTCCAGGCATGAATGTAACAAATTTTCAAATTCCTTACTGTCACATCAAATGAAGTAGTTAGCAAGACACCTTCAAACTTTGGGCAATCTATACATTAGGCCCCAACCAACGTTCACTGAATAC
Source organism: Sequoia sempervirens (assembly GCA_007258455.2). NCBI lineage: Eukaryota > Viridiplantae > Streptophyta > Pinopsida > Cupressales > Cupressaceae > Sequoia > Sequoia sempervirens. The sequence continues at coordinate 210,387,837 of VDFB02373365.1, forward strand.
TCTGCTGATTGGGGTAACACTCTACACATCTGACCAATGTTAACATTTTTCCCGTATACATCACCAAGTGTCACCCCGACAATCATTTTGGTTCATTTGTTTCTTCATCAGCCCAACTTTTAGTATTGCTAACACATTCAGTGGTTCCTCTGATGTTATAAGTCTCATTGATAACTTTTCTTTTGGTCTTGAATATGCTGCTAGAACTCCTGTCAATATCCTCCTATTGGTGTAACTTAGCGGGTCAGGTGAACATTCAGGATTTATATTGATGGCACATATCTCACCAATATATTCCCAGTGCTTCTGTCGGTGAAAGAAATGATGATCTAGCCGATGAAACTTCATCGGTGAGACTTAAACGTTCAGGCCAACATATATTTTTCATGCCGAGATGACTTGTCTTGCCAATATATTCCCTTCATTGATGAGACGATAAGCCAATCTCCTCAATATGTCTTCTTTAGTAATCCTAGCTTTGAACATGAGCGTAGGTGATCTTCGAATTTACCCACTGTCACATCAAATGTTCTATTGGAAAGACAATTCAAAATTTGGGTGATCATTTTATTCAGCCTTGACTAACATTCATTAAACATTCTTTTGGTCGAGGAGACATTATGCCGATATCACATAACCTATCCATCTTATTCATATAAATGTCACCAATATTCACCTTGACGACTATCTTTATATGTTTGTGTCTTCATCGGCAAGACATGGTGTATTGCTAAGGCATTCAATAATTTACATGATGTTATAAGTCTCCTTGATGATTATTCCTTCGATCTCATGTCACCAAGACTCCTTCTGATACAACTCCTTGTGCTTTGATTCATGAGACAAGAGAGGTTTCTTGCCGATGGAACTTCATCGGTGAGACCTATATGCTTGGTATTACCTTTTCATTTCACCCCGATGGAACTTGTCTTGCTGACGAATCTCTTTATCTGTGAGATCGTGGATCATGTGATCCTGATGTGTATCTTCTTATGTAATTTGATTGGTGTGAGATTTATGTTCTTTCGCCGATATCCTGAAAATGAGAATATAATGATTTATGAATCAGAGAGACTTGCACAAATTCTTGCTGATATGGGTTATTTGAATACTAGATTTTGGAGGTTTTTCATGATATCAAATGGTCAAGAATGATGTGATCATATGTGACTATGATGGATTATACTCAAGATAAGGTTTTCTTTAGGAAATCAACGAGTGCAAAATCACTATAAAATTTGTAAAATCAGTTGTACTTGCCCTTGAATTATGTTTAATAACTCCAAAATGGGTGTCTAAAACCATCAAGGGTTTCTCTAGTGTTTTGGGAAAGTTTTGAGTTATTAGACAAAAACTAGGTTTGCACTATTACAAGGAGTCAAGGAGTCAAAGTGTGAAATCTAACTTATGTTCTTTGTCAAGCTTTGAGAGTTGTTTGGATTTTTTAAATTGGTCATTCTAAACTTGTTGGAAGCCTCTTAAAGGCAGGTTGATAGGTTGGTTGAGTTGAACCTACTAGGTCTAAATTAGGTAGTTTTTATTGCTAAGGTGGATCACTCCTTTCTGCGAAGGCCATACACTTATGATTGGGTCAAGTGTTCTTTTCTTTAGAAAATTCCTATTTCCTTTTTGATAGGTTATGATTTGATTAGATGGGTTACGAAGCACTTATTTCAAACAAATATCTTTATGAAAGAAGTATATTGGCAAGAAATTAAATATGATTTGTATTCTAATGTAAAAACTACAAAGAATGGAAACAATTCTTTCAAGACATAAACTATTATGTAGTAGTCAATTAAAATGAAAAAGATTACTCTATATTAGTTAGGATACACAACTAAGAAAATGATCTAAAGTGACTTATTTATCCTAGAGGAACTAAGTATATAGTATACAAAGAAAAGTAATAAACCCACAACTACCCCTATTTTTAAGGAGTTTAGTTTTCTCCCCTTCCTGATCTCGGTAATATTGTCTAATTATTTTAAAGAGACAAAGGGTCATATCACAACTTTATTCAACCCAGTAAATAGCTTGGTTAATGAAACTTGAAAAAAGCAACAAAACAATTTTAGCATTTCATGTTGAATGAAGAGTGGTGACAATAATCTACTTATAGTTTAATAAAACACTATTTTTATAAGAAGGCTTGGAATTAGAAAGATAAGTGTTACTTATAGTTTAATAAAACACTATTATAGTTTTACCAACATATAATATTGTATTCTTACATGGCTTCTTAGTTAATATATGGGGAGATAGAGATATATGGGGAGAGAAAGAGAGATGGAGATAAATGGGAAGAGAAAGGAAGAGAGGGGGAGATAGAGAGTTGGTGGATAGGGGGGATAGGGAGGGATGGTGAGAGATAGAGAGAGAGAGATAGAGAGAGGGGGAGGGAGAGAAAGGGATATAGATAGGTAGAGGAGGAGGAGCTAGAAGAGGGAGAGAGAGGGAGATGGGTTGAAGAGGAAAAGAGAGAAGAGAGGGAGATAATCATTAGAAAGGGAGAGAAAGAAGAGGGGAGAGGAGGCGATATGTAGAAAGGGAGAGAGAGAAGAAGATAGGGGAGAGAGGGAGAATAGCTCAATATATATAGAGGAGAGGGAGAGACATAGAGAGGGGTGATATAGAGAGATAGAGGGGGATGGTGAAAGAGATAGAGAGATCGTGATAGAGGTAGAGAAAGATATGGATAGAAAGAGATAGAGAGAGGAGTGAGAGGGAGATAAAAAGAGAAATAGAGATAGAGATATAGAGTAGGAGAGATGGAGGGAGAGATGGAGTGAATGAGAGAGAAAGGGGGGAGAGGGAGAGATAGCTCAATAGATAGAGGGGGGAAGAGGGAGTGACATAGATAGTGGGAGATATAGAGAGATAGAGAGTGACATGGAGAGAGATATCAATCACCCTCCCTATATTTCTATCTATTCATCCTTATCTCTTTACCTCTCTACCTCTCTCTATCTCCTTGTTTCCCTTTCTATTTGTATGTTTGGCATTATCTCCCTCTCTATATTTTCTTCCCTATATTTATCTCAGTTTCCTTGAGTGTGCAATGGGTACATTGAAGAGGTCTTAAAAGAGAATTATCATATCTTTAATCAAATGGCATACTACCTTGAGCATAACCCCCCAAGGACACATGCCATACTTGGATTGTTGACATGAAACAACCAATCAAAATTTAGTTTCTCTCTCTCATATTAATATTATATTAATATATATTACTATTATATTAAATATATATTATATTAATTATATTTTGCATTATATAAAAATATACTTATTATTAATTATTAATTATAATAATTTTATATGTATTTAATAATTTTGTTAAAGAATATAATATATAATTATAATAAGTTGAATAATTATATTATTTATTATGTAAAATATAGCTAATATATACTTAACTATAGTGTAGAATATTAAAACATAGCTAAATGGTGCCATAATTTTCAATTTGATTAACATACTCTAAAACCTAACGAAACCAGGTTGTAGCTCATCAAATTGGAGAAGTGAAAGGTCAATACCAGCGTCGAGGAAGAGTTTGTAGTATGAAAACAAGGTCAATGCTAGCACCGAGGAAGAGTTTGGAGTTAAAACAAGGTCAATACCAATGCCGAGGAAGATTTTAGGGCACTTAGGGATAATCAATGACTAAGGGACAATGAGTACTGTAAGTTTGGCACCCCCATTCTCTTTAACCTGCAATTTTCATGCCTAGTTTCCAAAGATCTTCTCATACATTGGCACCGCAATTCTCATAAAATGGTATAAGATAAGACAAAAAGAAAAATAGCTTATTCTTTCACATTTTTATCAACCAGCCTCAGGTCTTGGAAAAACTCCCATAATCTACCCACATCTTGGTTGAGGTCTAGGATTTCATCAGATAGCCTTCATTGCATGAGTCTAAATAAATTGTAGACTTAGCCCAAGTATATGCTAGGCTAAGTTAGATCTAATGAATGGAAATAGAGGCATACAATTCTTCTTTAATACCTCCACCACAAAAATATGGAAGGAAAGGTCTCCTCCATTCTTGGTAGTGATAACCTCCTCCACACACAACCCTTAAAAAATATGAATAGAGGAATATAATCTTTGAACAACTCAAAGTTGATTCTCTCCTACTTGATGCAATTAATCATTTTATCCTTACAAAAATTTATAGTGATTACTAGAGGCACATAGACTAATTCTTCATAATAGAAAAATTTGATCATACTTTTCCAATGATTGCATTATGAGAAAACCTTAGGTTAAATGAATAATTCCTATCTAAGTTCTTTAAATCATGTCCAACCATAGAAGAGAAGACCATTGCTATGTGTACTTGGATACCATGGAGAAAGGATCTTTGGGGTCTTTCATCAACCAAGGTATTGTTAAATTTTAACACCTAAAAGTGAGAATGAAGAATCTTTCCTAGGATGGTGGCCATCCCATTATAGCTCTTAGAGTTGTTAGAGATATTTTTGTTTCGAAGTAGAGATATTTTAAGTTATCAAATCCTACCATCAATCATAATCAAAATGTTGTTGTTTCAAATGACTATGAGCACTAACTTTCACTATTTGAAGATGTTGAAACCTTGTCATAGAGAACTAGAACATTGATGCAACCACTCATCCTACCTTAAAACATACCAAAAGTCTCCTAGCAATTAGACATAGGAAGATTTAAGAGGACTTAAAAAAAATATATTGCCAAAGCATAAACTTATGATGACTTAACCAGGTGTAGTACACACTCCCTCCCCGTTAACCACTTGGACATATGGAAATTAAATGTAAATTTGCTGCTATTTTTAGTCATGTAGGTGTCCAATAAACCACTTAGTGGTGTTTCCCTTCAAGTTTATTTACTTGAATGAAGAGAAAAATTCCTTTGATTACAATTAGAGAATACATTTGAGGCCTTGGTTTTGTAACTGGTGGACCATAGTCACATTTAACACTTGTCAGAAAGTTTGGGAGTTAAAAAACATTAAGTAGATTTGATTTGTGATGGACACATTTCGACAGTAGTAACAATAACTTGCAATCTATCAAGACTTGATTACCTTATAACTTGTGAAATTCTAGCGATGAAATGATAGATTAATCATAATGTCACCTTGGGATCACATCACCATTAAAGAAATTCATCCAACATCCCTATGAGTGCAGGTACCACCAAATAGGTATTTGTCAGATCTGACTTCCTCGAGCAAGGGAAATTTAGGAAGAGAAGAGGAAAGCGAGACTTGTAGTAGGTCTAAAAGAGGGAGATCAACTAGAGGTCAAAAGATTAGAAGAAAATTTTGTAAACACATGAAATTTTTTCTTGCTGAAGGGGGTCATGTTCTTATGATGATGAGAGCATAGGCGACATCGAGGTTCCCTTGAAGTACAAACATCTACAAAAACAATGGGTACCCAAGGAACTTCCTCCAATAAACACTTATTTTTGTGTCAACAAGAGGATATATCGCATAGCACCATCGTCATTACATGGTTTGGGCCTATTTTGCATGGATGAATGGATGATTAATGTTATATGATCGGGTATGGGGAATTGAGAGTGATGTGAGGGGGGGGGAGGGGTCAAATGAGCTTCCACCGTCACGTGGTTGGCCCTGTTAAGTAGAGAATATTAAACTATTGTCGAAACAAAGAGAAGCTCAATAAGGTAATGCACTTTTCAATATAATAAATGCATTGTTTGAAGCATCAAAACAATATGCAAAGATGAAAGAAAGTGCTAACTTTTCACTATGGTGGCAGAAAAATGATTCTTTATACCCTGAATCCATGCTTTGCATCATAATTTGAAGTTGTTTCCATTCCGATGTGCTGAGTTTAGTTTGTTTGTATGGCTTTGTATGAATACCACATTGTGTTGTGTGTGGATTTGGTTTCAAAGCTCTGTTTCTTCTGATTTTAGTGGTGACATAACTCTAAAATTTGACTTTTGTGCATAACAGGTTAGTGGAAATATTGACAGCTCTAAAGGTTTTAGAGGCTCGATTGAGATAGATACATAGATTTTTGGATCTTGTTGTTGATGGGAGGCTTCCACTTAACCATGAAATTTTGTACCATCTATAGGTATGCAAAAATTTCTCTACTTACATTCATTCTTAATCATAAATGTTTTAAATGATATTAATGCTTCAAACTTAAGATTTGTTTCATTGTTATAATGATCAAAATGTTATACTTTGCCATGCATTCAAGCATTTTCTTTCCCCCTACTCTTTGCTCTCTCCCCCATCCTTTTAAGAATTTTCTTTGTCATAAAAGATTGACATTTTTGTCTCATTTACACAAATTTATCTAAAGCTCTAGGAGTGAATCAAGATATGTAAAAGATGATGGATTATGTCTAAACAACAACTTTCCATCTTATAGCTAATTAAATCCTTAATATTTGAATAGTTTAGAGCTCAAATAATTCTTGTATATGCATGTGTAGCAATAAGGGAGCCTATGTGAAGATTGAAATTTAAAACATTGCTTTGGTATTTTTCCTTAGGTAGTGAAATGATATTTTGAGTAATACAAACCTACACACACATTGACATTTTTCGGCATTGCATTGAGGAAATTGTTTCTCTTATACCTACCCTCAGCTAGATATGGAGGTATATAATACTGGTTTCTGTGTTTTTTTTGTAAGTAGTTAATTTCACAGAGGAAGACTAAAATATTCTTAATGTCTTGTCAGGTGTGAAAGCATATGAATCACTTGCTGAAGGCACCATTTTGTATTCATCTAAAAACTATTTTTTTTTTAATGTTTCTTGCATTTTTTTTTTTAGGCTCTAGAGATGTAGCTCAGCTCTTTCCTTTGCACTTTTCATCTATTTTGATGATTACAATAGTTTGTCCTCATAATTTTTTATGTAGATCTGTTTGTAACCTTATTTTCTACCAATCACTTTGCAAACTTGTCACATATTAAGAACCATTTCACTAACTTGTAGTCATCCATTACTTCATATGTTGCAAGTTGTGTCTGTGTGCCCATAAATCCTGATGATTGTGAGAACTTTAATCCTTCAAGTGTACCCACTCTTTCTCAAGTAAAATTCTTACCTTATTTTATAGTACTTTAAATGGTTAATTGAAGGTGCTTCTTTAGATCTGAGATAGTTGAACCCTGGATTAAAATATGGTATTAGATGGGTAGTATAATGATAAAACTAAGGTCCATTGAACACAAATTATGAACATAATTTACTGGACTATGAATAGTGTTACAATTATAATTATTTATCCTTTACCTACCTCTCCATTAATGAAAAAGATCATAGATTTTTGAAGTTTATTAAATGTCTCATGTATGTGTTAGTATTTTAATTTTCTTTAAGTTGTTCAAGAGCTTGATTAGGTCAAGAATATGTTCTACAAGCTCTGTTCTCTTGACACTACTCAACATTTTCCCTACACATTTTCTCTTCAATCCAAATGTTTCTTAACTCCTTCCCTTGTTAGCCCTTGGTTGTTCTCAATTGTAATGCTTTTTCTATGCATCTTGCAGTTTGTATGTATGATCAGTCATCTCTTATGAAGCATGGATAACCTTTCATGGAATTTTTGTTATGATTAGGCAATTGCCATTATTAGAATAATCATTTAATTTGTATGGAAGTAAGTCCTTTTCATATTATTTGACTTGGTATTGTAAAATTGTCTTTGCAGGATTCTCTAGGTGGAACATCAGAACTGTGATGATAGGTAAAGTTGTACAACACCATAAATCATTTTGCATTATCAATATATTGCTTATAGAATACTTTATGCAAGTAAAATAGAATGTGCAATGACAATTGGTATCGAATTCAAATCTGAATATATGTACATTACACAAGAAGATGGTATCTATTCTATGATTTAAATAACCCCAAAATAAGAAAATTAATAGGTTCCATCTGTTTACTTGCTCTTAGACACTTGTTTAATCGGCGAGACCCTCAAAATGTGTTGCTGATAACCAGCAGTGTTCAAAACTCCTGAAGAGGTCAAATCGGTGTGACATTGGATCTATCTTGCTGACGGAAGTCATTAGAAAGACATGGACTATCATAGTGAGTTTTCTATCCTATGTCGATGATTGATCTCTCACTGATGGGTTGGCTTCGGTGGTCATCACCAAGAGTCTATGCGATGACATGGTGTAGGTCTATTTAAAACTCCTATACAGGTTAGATTAGTGTGACATTGGCTCTATCTTGTTGACGGAAATCATCGATAAGACATGGACTATCAGAGTGAGTTTTCTATTATGTGCTGATGATTGATCTCTCACCAATGGGTTGGCTTCAGTGGTCATCACCAAGAGTATCCACGATGACATGGTGTATGTCTATTTAAAACTCCTACAAAGATCAGATCGGTGTGACATTGGATCTGTCTTCCCGACAGAAGTCATCAGCAAGACATGGATTATCGAAGTGAGTTTTCTATCCTGTGCCAATGATTGATCTCTCACTGATGGATTGGCTTTGGCGGTCATCGCCAAGAGTCTCCGCGATGACATGGTGTAGGTCTATTTAAAACTCCTACAGAGGTCAGATCGGTGTGACATTGGATCTATCTTGCCGACGGAAGTCATCGACAATACATGGACTATCAGAGTGAGTTTTCTATCTTGTGTCGATGATTGATCTCTCACCGATGGGTTGGCTTTAGTGGTTATCTCCAAGAGTCTTTACAATGATACATTTCAATGAATATTTAAAAAAAAAAAATTGCATTGTTTCGTCACAATTTTGATGGAGCCAACTGATGAGTCACCGAAAAGGTCCAACAAAGTTGCTATAGCTGTGACGAAGGCTTCGTTGTAACTACTTTCCCATTTCATTGAAATGGTGATGAACTTTTGGTGTTGTTTTGACACTTTGGAAGAGGCATTGCAATTGTATTTTGGTTATAATTCATCAGTGGATACACAAATTTTTCATCAATATTCTTATGAACAACAAAGCCATTTTATGATGCCAACGACCAACCAATTTGGGCCATTATTTAGATGAAAAATTGGTGACAAAAATTATTTCATTTGTTCATCAGTTGTTTGAAAAATGTTTGTTGAAAGACCAACGAATGTTTGTCAGATAATGGAGTCAAATTCAGTAGTGTAAAATGAATAGTAGACCTACTGCAAGAAAACCAAATTAGATTGGCCAAGTAAATATTAGAAATGCAAATGAGAAAATTAAGAACTAAAGTGTTGTCTATAGAAATAAAACTAGAAGTTTCTAGATTATAGAATTTGATTCATTTGCAAGTGTTTTGTATCAATTGCATTGACCCCATTTTGAGCGAGAAATCCCACACAGATTGGATTTTATTCTTAAATATTTGGAAAAATTTATTGGGTGCTTCTCTATTTCATGTTTATGGATAGTATATTGTATGTCATGGACTATGCTCATTTTTCTAAATTTTAGTTGTAATAGGGACCATTGGTTGCAACCAAAGTGGGGGACAAAGATTTATAATGTTGCAAGTAGACTTGGTTCTTGAACAAGTAGCTGTAAGGAGAGATTCTCTTATCATTCTCCCACTTTCTTTGCAATGAGATTTAATTCTTCAATATGTCTAAGTATTATGTATTAGAAGAGTTGTGAACGATAAAGGAGAACACTGATTCAAGAATCCATCTTCCCAAATAGACAGATAAGCATACTAAATGACATGTTATGTAATTCATAAACATGAAACTATTTTTCTCTGATAAGCGTGTTGCTTTTGCAAACATAAATATGCATAATTGTAATAATGGGATATGCAATTCATTGGTTAAGTATTTGTGAAAAACTATAATTTCTTCTTGGTGTCCTAATTTTTTAAAATGAAAATCAATAGTAGACCTAGTGTACTAATGATGCATTCACTGCTATAGTGCCAAGGAGTCCATTGGAAAAGCTTATACAATTTGCATAAGTGATTAAACATTTGCCAAGATATATAATGTCCTACTTTCCTAATTTACTTAAACAAAAATGAATAGTATACATTCTTCAACCAATAGAAAAAGAGATAAATCATGGTTTTGAAACATGAAAAATATGTCCATGAATCCCAAGTATATAATGTTTCCATATTTTACTAATTTTCTAAGACTATAATTATTAGTAGACCTACTAAAAAACAATCAAATTTGATTGGCCAAGTGAATATTACAAATGCAAATGAGTAAAGTAAAGTGCACTAAGCTCATTTTCAGTGACAAAAAGCTCATACAATTTGGATTTAATTCTTGAATATTTGAAAAATTTTATTGTGTGCTTTTTTGTTTCATGTTTATGGATAGCATGTTATATGTCATGGACTATGTTGATTTCTCTAAATTGTACCTATAACAGGAACCATTGGTTGCAATTGAAGTGTAAGACAAGGATCCATATTGCTACAATTAGACTTGGTTCTTCAACAACAAGCTATAAGGTTAGATTCTTGTATCATTCTCCCACTTTGTTTGCAATGAAATTTAATTCTTCCAATATGTGTGACAATTATGAATTGGAAGAGTTGTGAACAATAAAGGAGAACGTTGGTTCAAGAATCTAACTTCTCAAAGAAACAAATGGGCATAGTGTATGACATGCCATGTAATTCATAAACATGAAACTATTTTTTGCTCTAAAGCATGTTGCTTTTGCAATCAGAGATGTGCATAATTGCAATCATGGGATATGCAATTCATTTGTTAAATATTTCCCAGAATTTATGGTGTCTTGTCACTTTTCTATTTTTCTTAAAAAAAATATCAATAATAGACCTACTACATTGATCATGCATTCACTGTTGTAGTGCAAAGCAACACATTGGAAAACATCGTGCAATTTGCATCTAGTGCTTAAATGTTTACAAAAATATAGTGTGTCCTATTCTTCTGAATTAAGTAAACAAAAAAGTATAGTAGGGCTACTGCAAGACAACCAAATTTGATTGCGCAAGTAAGTATTACAATTGCAAATAGAAAATTAAGAATTCAATTCACATTGTGTCAGCTTTACTATCGTCATGCATACAATATGTTATTCATAAACATGAAACATATCCTTGCTAACAAGCTCTCCAAAAAAATAGAAGCTTCACGCTTCTCAAAAACATTTTAAACAATACATTTTTGATTCAACAAGTAACTATCCTAGAAGCGAACTCAACAATTGCAATAGTAACTTGTTGCAACTGCATTCATTTTACAAAGTCACTTGAGTGGAAGTCCTTGTCCTGGTATTAGTACTCCTATCTTGTTGGAACTATAAGCATTGTTCATTTTTATCAAGTTTAATTATACACATGGGTATAGTATATGACATATGACATGGAGTAGTTGAAGCTAGGCAACAGGTTACTATTGCAATGGTTTCATTTGCAATTAAGAGATAATAAAAATTTTATCTCGTCTTCTATTCATTGGAGCAGGCCTATTATTCATTTTTGTGAAAGTAAATCAGGGAATTAGGAGCGCATTTATTTTTTGTAAATATTCAATCACTGTGTGCAAATTGTGCTAGCTTCTGCGAGAGGGTAGTAGCTACTAAACCAGTTAATGCATGTTTAATGCACTGAATGTTATAACTATTAGATCATAAACAATAGTCTATTAAATGAAAATTGTGCAAGATAATTGTTTGCACACATTTAGACATTAAATACAAATCCTACAAGCTTTTTCGATAGGTTGAGAGCTACCCAGGCAATGAATAAATAGGTAATGCATTCAATTCCTATATAGTCAATAAGACCTTGCTCAAAATTTTCAGCTTTATGTGTCTTGATTCTCATTTGTTACAATTATTCTATTGGTTTGAGTAGGCTTATTATTCATTTTTGTTAAAGTAAATTACCAAAATAAAAGGACACTATATATTTTGCAAATATTTAACTGCTAAATGCAAATAGTGCCACCTTTGACAGTGGGCTAATAGATACTAAAGCAATCAATGCATGTTTAGTGCATTGAATGGTATGACAAGCGGATCAAAAACAATAGTTTATTAAATTCAAGTAACATAGGGAATGCATTAAACTTTTTTAGCATACAAAAAACATCAACAAGCATCTTAAGAAACATGATATGCTAGTATTGCTGATAGGGACCAATCCCAATATCTTGTAGCCTATTGTTACCAGATAAAGCATTACTCTTTTAGATCTTTGAGCAAGGTCTTCTTCCTCATACAATCATATAATGCATTAACTTTGAATTCATTGCATGGATAGGCACTAGCCTGCTGCCAAAGTATTTTAAACAATACAATTTCATTGCACAAGCAACTATTTTAAAAGTCAATTAAACAATTGCAATAGTAACTTGTTACAACTGTGTTCATTGTAGAAAGTCACTTAAGTGACTGCACTCATCCTTATTCCAGTACTTTTGTCCTATTGTGACTAGAAATATATTTGTTGTTATAAGGCCTAATTGCACAAATAGGTACAGTAAATAACAAACGATATGAAACATATGAGGCCAACAAGCACGTTACAATTGCAATGGTCTCATTTGCAATTGAGCGATAATAGACAATTATTTTGCTTCTCTATTGCTTCAAGTAGGCCTATTATTCATTTTTGTTAAAGAAAATTACGAAATTAGGACATTATATATTTTTCAAATATTTAATGTCTAAATGCAAATTGTGCCACCTTTAGCATCAAGATAGTAGATGTAGTGCCCTCCGTTTTGGTCGTCACTATTATTCAAGTAAGGGGGTTTTTGTGCAGTCATGTTGTTATTGAATATGTTCGTTTGAGAATTATGTTGTCACATTGTGTTTCTTAATTCATTTGATTATGGGAATTTGAATTAGGCGATTTAGCAATATTGAGTAGCCTGGAGTAATTGAATTAATTGATTGAAAAGAAACCTAAATGGATGATATTAATTATTTAATAAATTAGAAGAGATAATGTGGTTAATTATTTTAATGATTAAAATTAAATAATGTAATTTTAAAATAAAAGGGATAAAGATTTCAAAGCTAGTGAAAATAGAAACAAAACATGGGGGAAAAGATAATTATTTTAATTATTGTATTAAAATAAGAAAAAGGATAAGATTTCAAATTTTTTAAAACAAAAAAAAAAGAAAAAAAGAAAAAAGAAAAAGAAAAAGAAAGAATAAATCAAATAAAAAGCTTGGGCATGCATCGAACTGGTTTTGGGTGGAATAGGGTTGAGCAAGGTTGGATCATGGGAGGATAGGCATTTTAAAAGGGGGAACATTCGTTTTCGGAAAAAAACACGGACCTCTAAAATTTAATTGGGAAAACAATATAGTTTTGGATGGATGTTGTTTGAGGGAGAACAATTTTTCTGAAAAACGACCAAGTTCGGGTGAACGGATTAGTGGCTGCGAAGGAAATTTGTCCATCACATCTTATCCATTACCGAGCGTGAGAGTTCAGGTGGGTGTTGCATTTGATTTCTTTTATTGTCTGTATATGTAAGCGAATCCTATTCTTTCTGTCGTCGATGAACAGTTGCTTGAGTTCCAGTATTCTCTCAATTTGTTCCTTTAGGAATATAGTTAGTTGTTTATGTGTCTTGTCGAATGGCTGGAGTATTTGATCACACAAATTCTATTTTTCTTTGTTATGGCGGTGGTAATCGCTATGTTTTATAAAATAATCGATCTCTTGCTGACATAAGCTTAGTATTGAAATTGAATCTCTCCCATCAAATCCATCTGTACCTGGCTTGCTCTATTTGGGCATAGCCCCACCCGCCTTCTAATTATGTTGTGGTAGCTCACAGTTCGATCCAGTTCTTCCACTCTAGGTATGCTAACTTTGGTGCAACTCCTTCAAGCAATATCTTCTCTGTTCATGCTTCACCTTTATTCAATTCCTGTTCCTGAAGCCGATTTCCAATAGTTCAAATTGGGTCCTGGCTATTGTGCTATGCTTTTATTGTGATTGTATTCAATATGTTCAACTTGTCAATGAGTTATCTTCAACCTGATTATTTCAAACCCCTATACACTTTGTATGTCGTGGTTCCAATGCTGGAATGGCATCCCCATAGCTAAATAGATTAAAACCATTTTGTGCATGTCATGCAATCTTTTTTATTCCGCGAGAGGACTAATCTTTCGGGCGTTCTGTCGAACAGTTTATGTGCTAGGTCTATGCCTCCATATTTTTGCATATATGCCGACCATGGTGGCCTTTTTTCCAACGTTTCCATTTTGGTGCGGGCAGGGTGAATGCTGTCAATGGTTTAGGGAAAATGTTTTTTTTTACACTTGCCAGCTGCTTTTGCTTGGGAGTTTCTTAAGCCATCTTGCGCATATCCTGCAAAAGTGGTAGTTCTTGAGTCCTCATTTCTTTGAGGCAATTTGTCAAACTGTTCACGCGCCTTGCCTGTGTTTTCCCATTTTGCATTCAGGTCTGCCAGAGTACTTGCAACCACAACGTTTGACAAATTCCTCAACCCTTTCGATGGATCCCCAGGTCGTTGGCTGTTTGTATGTGCTGTAATTATCGGTTTTATCTCTATGCCCTTTCCTGTGTACATTCAATCGATCTCTCTCTGTATTTCCTTTCGGTGGCCTCAGTAGGGTTGGTATTCCATATTTCTAGAACATACAGTATACTTATGCTAGCTAGTATTCAACGCATACCTTATGACTGGAATTCGATCATTTTACTTTCTAGTTGATAATCGATGGAAGAATCATTATGAATGGAATTCGATTGGTATGGTTGTGTTTAAACTTAGAATCTGTTGTGTTCTTTTGCGTCCAATTCAATGGTTGTATTTGATTCCCAAAGATATAGAATTCAGCGTATTGTTTTTTATTCAATTCCTTGCGTAAGGAGGGCTCGTGTATCAACAGAGGCTGCATGATCGCCCTTATCCTGCACTTCTTCCATCTTACTGTAGGCTGTTTGTGATTTAATCTTTTAGCCTTGTGTGGTTGCGCCATGCGCGCATCACTTCCACCTCTCTCTATGTCGCTGCTTGCAGCCATTGAAATACTTATAGGGATCGATTTGGATGCTCACGGCGTTGGTTTCTTGTGGAGTTCGATTTCTCTTTTGAGCGCTTGAACATGGTAAGGTGTAGAGACTTAATTAACCTCCCCGATTTTATCAGAACCTCTCACTGCTGCAACACTTGAAAATAGAATGTTGATGAGATTAAATTAATCGCTCTGTACCCAGTGTTGTGTTGTCTCAGCCGCAATAGTTGAGCATAATAGGAAATTTCAAAAGTTTAAATAGTCTCTCTGATTTCTTTATCAACCTCTCTCAGTCGCGCACCTGATCCTAACAAGAAGTTTAAAGGTAAAAATAACCTGTTTGACGCTACTGGCAACCCATCGCAGTCGCAGCACTTGAAAATAATTTTGATAAAGCAAGAAGATGGCGATGTTTCCAAATTCCAATAATCACTTTCTAATATACTTGGCAACCTGCGACAGTTACAACTTTTAGAGTTGAGGCATTGTACAGAATTAAATAGCCTCCCTGAAACCATTGGCGACCTATCACAGCCACAAATTTTAGACTGACAAAAAGGTAGTAAACTAAATAGCTTCTCTGATTTCATTGGCAGTCTGTCATAGCTGCGCACCTTAACTTAACAGGAAGTTTAAAGACTTAATATAATCTCTACGATTTCATTGTTAAACAAATAAATGAATAAATAGATAAATATATTATAAATAGTATCTTCTTGTTATCATTTTAAAGTTTAAAGGATGCAACTTTAGAAAGAGTTGTTAGTGGTACGAAAAGGGGACACATAGAGTAGAGAATATTTGACTATATTATAGATTATTGTAATTAAATTACGTTTACCGCAAAAGTTATTATTCAAAGGAAATGGTCTTAAAATTTAATTAGGAGAGGAAAATAATATGAAAGGTGAAAATAGGAGTAATTCATTAGGAATCATTTATATTATATTGTGTTGGGGAAGAGGTTTAATTACTGATGTGATTTTTATTTTAGAATATGGAAAGTGTGTCTAGATATGTTGCGAAATGCAACTACATAGTTTCTCTAGTTAATTTAAATTGCTTATTAGTACAATGAAGACAATTTGTTATTATTTGGACTTGAATTACTTTTCTTTTAATTTAAACTGGTGTAGGGCATGATTTCAAAGTTGATTGTTTCCTTGTAATGATGTGTGTGCTCGTGGTGCTTAAGTTGCTTGGCTTTGATGGTGTCGTTTCTTTTACTGCATCTTCCTGTTGTTTGTTTTTATGAGGCTCTGACTTGTTAATTGTTTTGGTGATGCAGTATGAACTTTGTGTAATGCTTGTCTATGATAATTTGTGCCTTGTTGAACACGTTCTTTTCTCCTTTGAATTTTATACTCCATTGATGAACCTTGATATTTAGTTTTATAGGAACCCTCAGTGTTATGTTATCCTCTATTAGGAGTTGAGGTCATTTGGTCATTGGACTTCCAGAGGCATTGAGTAAAGTTGTGTTGTAAGAACTTCATTGTTTTGATTTTGCCGAGGTTATGATCGTAATGGGGATTTTGGGCTTATGCTTGGGTTGTACCATGTAAATGGAAAAATTCGTGTTGCTTCATTTTACCCGTGATTGTGGATTGTTGTTCTTTTGGCTTCCAGAGGCTTGAGATTATTGTCAGTTAATGTTTTCTCTTATGTGCCCTTGATGAGGCAAGTGTTTTGATATCATGATTTTAAAAGGGTTGTACATGAATTGTTGAGACATTGATTATGTGTTTATAGCAAGATGGTTAATGCCTCGCGTAGTTTGGTCTTGAGATTATTTGTCTTTTTGGTTACGGTACAACCCTTGCCTGCTTTGAGATATGTTAGGGGGTCATAGGGAGAGTGGCTCTTCGTGGGCGCCGGCGCCTCAGGATGAGGAAGGGCTCAGGATAACCCACGAAAGAGTAGTTAAACAAGCGATAACCTAAACAATAGAATTTAGAGGGTTGGGTAGTTTAAAAAAATACAAGATAATAAAATATTGGATTCCTCGGCTATGCACTAGGGCTACCATAGACTAGTGATAGACTGAGAAGGCCGTGGTCGGCAAAGTCATAGTCTCGTCCTCATGAGAGATTATCGGCTCCGCATTAGCTACCCTATGGTGCCGGCGCCTCAGTTAGGAGGAAGGGCCAGGAGATCCATAGATGGGTGCCGGCGCCTCAGTTGGAGGAAGGGCCAGGAGAATCCCATGAGAGCTGTGCGATGACACTCTCCACTTGACACCCTTGTGCTTGGTTGTAATTGCCTCTGGTTATTGTATCTTTATGTTGTTTCGAGGGCTAGGGAATCCATAGATGGGTGCCGGCGCCTCGGTTGGAGGAAGTGCCAGGGGATCCCATGTGAGTTAGGCGATGACCCTCCCGACTAGTCACCCTTGTTCTTGTTTCTTGTCGCCTCTGGATATTGTAACATTTATGTTGTGTCAGATTCTTGTGGAAATGCTTTATAGATGCTCTTTGGTGACTTTCTTAATTGTTATTGCTTGGGTTTAATGTGATGAGTTTTCATAGCTTTATTTGATCTTGTTGGCTCATGAATGTTGTGATTGTGTCATTGTAATCCTTGAGTTTCATGATACCTTTGTATGACGTTGAGTCTTGTGGTTCCCTTTTTGGATGTTCTTGGTTGAGGTCTCTTCTTGTCAGCTCCTAAGCACGGGGGGTGGGTCTTCGGACCCACGTGGTCGGGTGGAACGTGCTAAGCACCCCATTGGGTCCCCAGTCAAGGATCGAGAGGTGCAGATTGGTGCCGTTGCAGTGACTCCAGAGTTGTATTTGTCTTGGAGCCAGTTACATTACTTTGTTCTCATCTTTCTGATGTATCATCTTATCTTGTTATGTGGTTCCTGCCCATATTGGGAAACATGTTTGTATCATTGTAAGACTTGAGTAGTGTAAAGTAATGAAAAGGATGTGATGTAATATTTTGGCATTGTTAAACCTTGTGTGGATATGTATCCATATCAGATGTTATTCAAGTGTTGCATTTATTTAAGTGAATGGTTCTTATTCATGGTTTTATATGTATGCTTTGTCATGGATTAGATTTGGCATTCATTCTTTATCATTGATGTATGGCATTAAGTTTCGTAATGTATCCTCGTGTGCCCCAAGGGACGTAAATGATATTGGGTTGCTTAAATGAGTTTTCATGTCATAACTTTTGTGCATCTCATGCGTGTTAGTTTTACTTAAAAAATAAAAATAAAAAAAAATTTGTGTGGTAATTGTTGCCTTAGTTGTCCTTTGGGCTTCGCACGACGGGGCGTTACAACATGGTATCAGAGCATAGGTTCATACACTGGGCACTATGTGTGCTCACTATGTAACCTTGCGCCTAGACCCTTGAGACTTGAGTTTCACTTTTCTATTGCCATTGTGGTGAACCTGAGTTCTTCTGTTAGCTGGTGTCGGGTAGATGGTGCAAGAAACCAATGGGAAAGGATAGGACCCTCGGTGTAGTGCGCAATGCACCGATATCCTTCCTATCGGGGATGCACTATGTACCCTTGTATCATTGTATGATCTAGTTTCAAGTGATGTGAATTTTTGTGTGTGAATATGTCATGCGTGCATGGAATTTTCCTTTTGCTGGCCTTGAGTGATGAATTATGTTTTCTTGAATCTGAGAACGTGTAGAATTTTGATCGGCTTGATAAAATTGTTGTGAAATTTGGTGTTGAATAAGGATTGAAGTGGAGTGTTTTGTGTGAAAATGATGATGTTTAATGAGAATATGTGCTAGTGTGGATAATTATGTTGTGTTTTATGGAAATGTGGCATAGCGAGGGTAAAGAATCTTCTTGAATGTTTAGTACTAATGTGTTATGTCTCCACCCTAGTTTGTGATTTTCAGGTAGTCGACTTCAAATCTCAAGGATGAAGGTAATTAATTGGCTATGTTTAACATGTTGACTTAATACGGTGTTTGCACTGGATTAGTAATTGTATTAATGAGTATTTATGATATTTCACTGATGATAGTGTATTAGAAGGACGATGTTGTATCACTCAGCTGTGAGAGGCATACAACATTGCAATTCCCTCTACACTAGGTTGATTTGATATATACATGTATTTTGCACGACGTTTGTTTGCATGCAGGATTGCAGGAATTAAGTCTCGATTCCACCTGCGTTGTCAGGACAGGGCGAGCATCCTAAACACCCAATGGGTCTAATGTGGAAAATAGGAGCTAACAAGAAGTTTCCCCAACCTAGTTCGTTAGTCGTCCTTGTGTTTGGCAAGTCAGTTTGGTTGCAACTCCGTCACCACTTTCGTTTTGGTATCATTTCCTTATTTTTGGATTGTTTAATTTTCCTGGCTTACTTGACGATGTTTAATTGGTGATTTTGTTATTGTGTGCTTGTGCTTATAATTGTTAATATTATTTTTAGTTTATGGTTTGTGCCAGAGCTCGACTTCCAGGAGTAAGTCGATGCCTAAGGGGGAGGGGATGTAGTGCCCTCCGTTTTGGTCGTCACTATTATTCAAGTAAGGGGGTTTTTGTGCAGTCATGTTGTTATTGAATATGTTCGTTTGAGAATTATGTTGTCACATTGTGTTTCTTAATTCATTTGATTATGGGAATTTGAATTAGGCGATTTAGCAATATTGAGTAGCCTGGAGTAATTGAATTAATTGATTGAAAAGAAACCTAAATGGATGATATTAATTATTTAATAAATTAGAAGAGATAATGTGGTTAATTATTTTAATGATTAAAATTAAATAATGTAATTTTAAAATAAAAGGGATAAAGATTTCAAAGCTAGTGAAAATAGAAACAAAACATGGGGGAAAAGATAATTATTTTAATTATTGTATTAAAATAAGAAAAAGGATAAGATTTCAAATTTTTAAAAACAAAAAAAAAAAAAAAAAAAAAAGAAAAAGAAAAAGAAAGAATAAATCAAATAAAAAGCTTGGGCATGCATCGAACTGGTTTTGGGTGGAATAGGGTTGAGCAAGGTTGGATCATGGGAGGATAGGCATTTTAAAAGGGGGAACATTCGTTTTCGGAAAAAAACACGGACCTCTAAAATTTAATTGGGAAAACAATATAGTTTTGGATGGATGTTGTTTGAGGGAGAACAATTTTTCTGAAAAACGACCAAGTTCGGGTGAACGGATTAGTGGCTGCGAAGGAAATTTGTCCATCACATCTTATCCATTACCGAGCGTGAGAGTTCAGGTGGGTGTTGCATTTGATTTCTTTTATTGTCTGTATATGTAAGCGAATCCTATTCTTTCTGTCGTCGATGAACAGTTGCTTGAGTTCCAGTATTCTCTCAATTTGTTCCTTTAGGAATATAGTTAGTTGTTTATGTGTCTTGTCGAATGGCTGGAGTATTTGATCACACAAATTCTATTTTTCTTTGTTATGGCGGTGGTAATCGCTATGTTTTATAAAATAATCGATCTCTTGCTGACATAAGCTTAGTATTGAAATTGAATCTCTCCCATCAAATCCATCTGTACCTGGCTTGCTCTATTTGGGCATAGCCCCACCCGCCTTCTAATTATGTTGTGGTAGCTCACAGTTCGATCCAGTTCTTCCACTCTAGGTATGCTAACTTTGGTGCAACTCCTTCAAGCAATATCTTCTCTGTTCATGCTTCACCTTTATTCAATTCCTGTTCCTGAAGCCGATTTCCAATAGTTCAAATTGGGTCCTGGCTATTGTGCTATGCTTTTATTGTGATTGTATTCAATATGTTCAACTTGTCAATGAGTTATCTTCAACCTGATTATTTCAAACCCCTATACACTTTGTATGTCGTGGTTCCAATGCTGGAATGGCATCCCCATAGCTAAATAGATTAAAACCATTTTGTGCATGTCATGCAATCTTTTTTATTCCGCGAGAGGACTAATCTTTCGGGCGTTCTGTCGAACAGTTTATGTGCTAGGTCTATGCCTCCATATTTTTGCATATATGCCGACCATGGTGGCCTTTTTTCCAACGTTTCCATTTTGGTGCGGGCAGGGTGAATGCTGTCAATGGTTTAGGGAAAATGTTTTTTTTTACACTTGCCAGCTGCTTTTGCTTGGGAGTTTCTTAAGCCATCTTGCGCATATCCTGCAAAAGTGGTAGTTCTTGAGTCCTCATTTCTTTGAGGCAATTTGTCAAACTGTTCACGCGCCTTGCCTGTGTTTTCCCATTTTGCATTCAGGTCTGCCAGAGTACTTGCAACCACAACGTTTGACAAATTCCTCAACCCTTTCGATGGATCCCCAGGTCGTTGGCTGTTTGTATGTGCTGTAATTATCGGTTTTATCTCTATGCCCTTTCCTGTGTACATTCAATCGATCTCTCTCTGTATTTCCTTTCGGTGGCCTCAGTAGGGTTGGTATTCCATATTTCTAGAACATACAGTATACTTATGCTAGCTAGTATTCAACGCATACCTTATGACTGGAATTCGATCATTTTACTTTCTAGTTGATAATCGATGGAAGAATCATTATGAATGGAATTCGATTGGTATGGTTGTGTTTAAACTTAGAATCTGTTGTGTTCTTTTGCGTCCAATTCAATGGTTGTATTTGATTCCCAAAGATATAGAATTCAGCGTATTGTTTTTTATTCAATTCCTTGCGTAAGGAGGGCTCGTGTATCAACAGAGGCTGCATGATCGCCCTTATCCTGCACTTCTTCCATCTTACTGTAGGCTGTTTGTGATTTAATCTTTTAGCCTTGTGTGGTTGCGCCATGCGCGCATCACTTCCACCTCTCTCTATGTCGCTGCTTGCAGCCATTGAAATACTTATAGGGATCGATTTGGATGCTCACGGCGTTGGTTTCTTGTGGAGTTCGATTTCTCTTTTGAGCGCTTGAACATGGTAAGGTGTAGAGACTTAATTAACCTCCCCGATTTTATCAGAACCTCTCACTGCTGCAACACTTGAAAATAGAATGTTGATGAGATTAAATTAATCGCTCTGTACCCAGTGTTGTGTTGTCTCAGCCGCAATAGTTGAGCATAATAGGAAATTTCAAAAGTTTAAATAGTCTCTCTGATTTCTTTATCAACCTCTCTCAGTCGCGCACCTGATCCTAACAAGAAGTTTAAAGGTAAAAATAACCTGTTTGACGCTACTGGCAACCCATCGCAGTCGCAGCACTTGAAAATAATTTTGATAAAGCAAGAAGATGGCGATGTTTCCAAATTCCAATAATCAAATGAATTAAGAAACACAATGTGACAACATAATTCTCAAACGAACATATTCAATAACAACATGACTGCACAAAAACCCTTACTTGAATAATAGTGACGACCAAACGGAGGGCACTACACTAATGTTCTAAAGGATCAATCTATATCAATAGGAATAGTATCATCATGAGTTTGAAGTACCCCAAAATGAAATGACCAATATTACTATCAACACTGGCCAAGGGTGTGCGAGGTACATAGTCATCCTCCTTAACAAAGTGAGAGAAGCTATACAGTTGAGACTCATGATCAACATTACCAACAACAATGAGTTTACCAAATTACTTCTTTGATAAACACAAAATCAGTTGTAAACTCCATAGTCTTTGAAATTTAGAAATGAGGAATCTCTTTGAAATTTAGAAAATTTCAAATGTTGAAATAAATAGATCTCCAACCACCTCTCTAAAAAACTCTTAGGAAGACTGCAAACTAAGAAGCTTTGATACCATGATAGGGAAACACATTCCCAAGAAATACCAATTTCACAAACACCTTAAATGAGAGAAGCTAATGCTCTTTCACCAAAGAGAAATTATGTTGAATATGAAAATGAAAAATGTACACAATGTTATAGGCTTATAAATCCATTAAATGCCAAATGGGTGTACAACCACCCAATATGAGAATAAGGGAATAAATAACTAATTACCCTATTAAATGCAAACTATGTGCCTAAGTTAAAACTTAAGTGGGTAAATGTAATTTACTCTAACAATTATTTATTTCCCTCTTAATTTTCTTGTTATAAATACCTTAGGGAACACCCCCTTAGACTAGAATATTTGTAACCATTAAATTGAGATTCTACCACTCTCAATCATTGGCTCTTCATTCCGTAGTCTAATTAAAATTACAACTCAACAACCTAAGGTGACTTTTTGTGGCCTTAGGTTTTGTGTTTTTCTTCAAAAAAAATTCAAATACTTGTTTGAGAGATTAAATTTTATTCATTTAGATACCATCAAATTCATTTTCTAAGAAAATTATATAAATATTCAAAATGATTATTTCATTTATCCAGTCCCACTCACAACTCACAAAACATGAGATTCTCTCTATGTTAAGCTAAAAATATTACTAATTAAAAATTTAATTATTTATTTGATTGATCATGTTATAACCTATTCTATAGAATCTAAATAAAAAAAGGAGTGCATACCCATGTCCATAGTAAATTTTTTTATCTATAGACATGCTAATTTTTTCTATAATCCTTTTATGTGACTTTAAAATTTTCAAATAGAATGAGTTATAATGATAAATTATTATCAATTTCATAATAATTAAAAAATTTGTTCACATACTTATGAAATATGTTACATGCCTTTAAAATCCCTTTGAGACATTTCTTCATTCCATAGAAGGAGATATATTAAACCGTAGCATACCCTTTATGTATAATGGGAGAGACCATAATAAAAATGTTTTAAATATTCTAACAAAAATCACTCATATTCTAAAACCTTGAAACTTGTTGTAAATAGTGTTTACCAACATCACATACATGTGAAAACAGCATATCATTTATCATATTGCAATTTTTATGCTTGTGAATATGACATAGTAAACTATGTCTTCAAGGCTATAATATCTTTGGTGAGTTGAGTTTCCATACTAATATAGAATGTATTAGTGTGACAAGAATTCAATTGGTTTTCAATAATCTAGTGAGAATTATTATCAAAGTAATGAAATATTTGAAACATCAAAATTTCATATTCATGTTATTTTGTTCAAAGTTTAGTGTTTTCATTGAATTTATATTCTATTATTCCTTCAAAATTTAAAGTATAAAACATTACATTAAATAACATTTTAATACTAGAGTTAAAAATAATAATTATTTGCTTTATTTACAAGTTACAATGTAGTTGCTTCTTATTATGTCTCAATAATCATAAACTTTTAACACTAAAAAATATGAAAGTAGCATTATGAAATAGTCAAACAATAATTGCCTCTAAAAATTATACACAAAGTAAATATGTTAAATTCACTAGTACAATTAAAGACAAATTTGTAGATTGATATATTTGAAATTAAAATATGTTCAAAATAATCTTGCATTGTAAAATTTAAAATCATTTTAAAAATGAAAAATAATTCACAATATAATAATAATTTTCTATTCTAATGTATATTTTAAAAAGAAATATTATATTCTAAATATTTTTTCAATTATATTTTTATGTTAAATAATATATTATAAATTAAAATATATTATATTTGTTACAATACATATTTATAATTTATTAATCACATAATGCATTATATGATTATATAAATTATATAAATCAAATTAGACAACCTAAACAAATTTAAATTGTAATTCAAATTTCAAACCTATCCTCTTCACAGTCTAATAATATTTAGAGGTCGTTCTTTGTTGGGTGTTTCTTTTCCCATGTTTCCAATTTTCATTTTCATTAATGTATTAGAATCTTTTAGTTCTATTCAAGTATACAATTAGAGTTGTTTAATGATATGCAAAACAAGTATTTTTTTGATGTGGATTGTAATGATTCACAAAGATCTACTAAAACTATTTTTGTAAGTATATTCATTATTGTGCTCTATGGACTAGTCATTACAATAAAAATTAAGGTTCACTTTCCTCACAAGTGATTGGAGTAATTACACAATAAGTGACATTAATCAATTAATTATGTAGAAAAGAAAGCACTAAAATCCAATTAATCAATTTTTAAAATAAAAATTAACAAAATTTAAATCTATCTTTTCCTATGAATTTTTTTATTATAAACTTGAATATTCAATTATTACATTTTTTAATTAACTTAATTATATATAATTTATATTCATTAAGTAGATAGTATAATTTTATTTTGAAACTATTTTATTCACTATATACTTGTAGGAATAAATTTTACGTGTTGTTTATTTTTAGAAACATTTAAAATAGAAGGTGAGAGTTTTTTATTAACACATTCAAACTATTACACTCCATCCTTTGTTATAACTTGTAAAATACCTCTAAACTTTAATTAAATATTTATATATCCAAAACACAATATTAAATCATAAAATTTGTAACTTATAATAACCTTCTATAATAACATCTAAAATAAATTATTTTTTAATAAAAATATTTCATAAAATAAATTTATAAGTTTTCAAAATTCTAACCATCTTTTTCTACATTACAATAAATAATTATAAAATATGAATGGAAATATTAAAACAAACAAAAACTGGCACAATTGTGTGGAATTCTCAATAAAGCAAAAGTTTGCAATGAGTGAAAGATTCGATGAATTCAAGGTTGTTTGGTTTACTCAAAAAGGCACTTCTACTTCAAATGGTTGGAGGCCTCTTTATCTATTTTTCAAACTTTATCAAGCTTTCCATTATTTTCTTGGATTTCACATAACTTTTTGCACTCATGTTCACACAGAGAATTGGAGATAAGTTCAAGGTATCCTATATAAATACATCTCTAGAAGAGAGTGCATTGGAATAAACATTAGATTGATCATTCACCAATGCAACGTCTATAGAAGAGAGTGCATTGGGATGGAAGATTGATCATTCACAATGCATCAGCCCCAGAAGAGAGTGCATTGGAAATGAATTGAAGGTAGATTAACATTAAG
>VDFB02373365.1:210413775-210760119 GCA_007258455.2 Sequoia sempervirens
AAAAAAGAAAAAAAGAAAAAAGAAAAAGAAAAAGAAAGAATAAATCAAATAAAAAGCTTGGGCATGCATCGAACTGGTTTTGGGTGGAATAGGGTTGAGCAAGGTTGGATCATGGGAGGATAGGCATTTTAAAAGGGGGAACATTCGTTTTCGGAAAAAAACACGGACCTCTAAAATTTAATTGGGAAAACAATATAGTTTTGGATGGATGTTGTTTGAGGGAGAACAATTTTTCTGAAAAACGACCAAGTTCGGGTGAACGGATTAGTGGCTGCGAAGGAAATTTGTCCATCACATCTTATCCATTACCGAGCGTGAGAGTTCAGGTGGGTGTTGCATTTGATTTCTTTTATTGTCTGTATATGTTAGCGAATCCTATTCTTTCTGTCGTCGATGAACAGTTGCTTGAGTTCCAGTATTCTCTCAATTTGTTCCTTTAGGAATATAGTTAGTTGTTTATGTGTCTTGTCGAATGGCTGGAGTATTTGATCACACAAATTCTATTTTTCTTTGTTATGGCGGTGGTAATCGCTATGTTTTATAAAATAATCGATCTCTTGCTGACATAAGCTTAGTATTGAAATTGAATCTCTCCCATCAAATCCATCTGTACCTGGCTTGCTCTATTTGGGCATAGCCCCACCCGCCTTCTAATTATGTTGTGGTAGCTCACAGTTCGATCCAGTTCTTCCACTCTAGGTATGCTAACTTTGGTGCAACTCCTTCAAGCAATATCTTCTCTGTTCATGCTTCACCTTTATTCAATTCCTGTTCCTGAAGCCGATTTCCAATAGTTCAAATTGGGTCCTGGCTATTGTGCTATGCTTTTATTGTGATTGTATTCAATATGTTCAACTTGTCAATGAGTTATCTTCAACCTGATTATTTCAAACCCCTATACACTTTGTATGTCGTGGTTCCAATGCTGGAATGGCATCCCCATAGCTAAATAGATTAAAACCATTTTGTGCATGTCATGCAATCTTTTTTATTCCGCGAGAGGACTAATCTTTCGGGCGTTCTGTCGAACAGTTTATGTGCTAGGTCTATGCCTCCATATTTTTGCATATATGCCGACCATGGTGGCCTTTTTTCCAACGTTTCCATTTTGGTGCGGGCAGGGTGAATGCTGTCAATGGTTTAGGGAAAATGTTTTTTTTTACACTTGCCAGCTGCTTTTGCTTGGGAGTTTCTTAAGCCATCTTGCGCATATCCTGCAAAAGTGGTAGTTCTTGAGTCCTCATTTCTTTGAGGCAATTTGTCAAACTGTTCACGCGCCTTGCCTGTGTTTTCCCATTTTGCATTCAGGTCTGCCAGAGTACTTGCAACCACAACGTTTGACAAATTCCTCAACCCTTTCGATGGATCCCCAGGTCGTTGGCTGTTTGTATGTGCTGTAATTATCGGTTTTATCTCTATGCCCTTTCCTGTGTACATTCAATCGATCTCTCTCTGTATTTCCTTTCGGTGGCCTCAGTAGGGTTGGTATTCCATATTTCTAGAACATACAGTATACTTATGCTAGCTAGTATTCAACGCATACCTTATGACTGGAATTCGATCATTTTACTTTCTAGTTGATAATCGATGGAAGAATCATTATGAATGGAATTCGATTGGTATGGTTGTGTTTAAACTTAGAATCTGTTGTGTTCTTTTGCGTCCAATTCAATGGTTGTATTTGATTCCCAAAGATATAGAATTCAGCGTATTGTTTTTTATTCAATTCCTTGCGTAAGGAGGGCTCGTGTATCAACAGAGGCTGCATGATCGCCCTTATCCTGCACTTCTTCCATCTTACTGTAGGCTGTTTGTGATTTAATCTTTTAGCCTTGTGTGGTTGCGCCATGCGCGCATCACTTCCACCTCTCTCTATGTCGCTGCTTGCAGCCATTGAAATACTTATAGGGATCGATTTGGATGCTCACGGCGTTGGTTTCTTGTGGAGTTCGATTTCTCTTTTGAGCGCTTGAACATGGTAAGGTGTAGAGACTTAATTAACCTCCCCGATTTTATCAGAACCTCTCACTGCTGCAACACTTGAAAATAGAATGTTGATGAGATTAAATTAATCGCTCTGTACCCAGTGTTGTGTTGTCTCAGCCGCAATAGTTGAGCATAATAGGAAATTTCAAAAGTTTAAATAGTCTCTCTGATTTCTTTATCAACCTCTCTCAGTCGCGCACCTGATCCTAACAAGAAGTTTAAAGGTAAAAATAACCTGTTTGACGCTACTGGCAACCCATCGCAGTCGCAGCACTTGAAAATAATTTTGATAAAGCAAGAAGATGGCGATGTTTCCAAATTCCAATAATCACTTTCTAATATACTTGGCAACCTGCGACAGTTACAACTTTTAGAGTTGAGGCATTGTACAGAATTAAATAGCCTCCCTGAAACCATTGGCGACCTATCACAGCCACAAATTTTAGACTGACAAAAAGGTAGTAAACTAAATAGCTTCTCTGATTTCATTGGCAGTCTGTCATAGCTGCGCACCTTAACTTAACAGGAAGTTTAAAGACTTAATATAATCTCTACGATTTCATTGTTAAACAAATAAATGAATAAATAGATAAATATATTATAAATAGTATCTTCTTGTTATCATTTTAAAGTTTAAAGGATGCAACTTTAGAAAGAGTTGTTAGTGGTACGAAAAGGGGACACATAGAGTAGAGAATATTTGACTATATTATAGATTATTGTAATTAAATTACGTTTACCGCAAAAGTTATTATTCAAAGGAAATGGTCTTAAAATTTAATTAGGAGAGGAAAATAATATGAAAGGTGAAAATAGGAGTAATTCATTAGGAATCATTTATATTATATTGTGTTGGGGAAGAGGTTTAATTACTGATGTGATTTTTATTTTAGAATATGGAAAGTGTGTCTAGATATGTTGCGAAATGCAACTACATAGTTTCTCTAGTTAATTTAAATTGCTTATTAGTACAATGAAGACAATTTGTTATTATTTGGACTTGAATTACTTTTCTTTTAATTTAAACTGGTGTAGGGCATGATTTCAAAGTTGATTGTTTCCTTGTAATGATGTGTGTGCTCGTGGTGCTTAAGTTGCTTGGCTTTGATGGTGTCGTTTCTTTTACTGCATCTTCCTGTTGTTTGTTTTTATGAGGCTCTGATTGTTAATTGTTTTGGTGATGCAGTATGAACTTTGTGTAATGCTTGTCTATGATAAATTGTGCCTTGTTGAACACGTTCTTTTCTCCTTTGAATTTTATACTCCATTGATGAACCTTGATATTTAGTTTTATGGGAACCCTCAGTGTTATGTTATCCTCTATTAGGAGTTGAGGTCATTTGGTCATTGGACTTCCAGAGGCATTGAGTAAAGTTGTGTTGTAAGAACTTCATTGTTTTGATTTTGCCGAGGTTATGATCGTAATGGGGATTTTGGGCTTATGCTTGGGTTGTACCATGTAAATGGAAAAATTCGTGTTGCTTCATTTTACCCGTGATTGTGGATTGTTGTTCTTTTGGCTTCCAGAGGCTTGAGATTATTGTCAGTTAATGTTTTCTCTTATGTGCCCTTGATGAGGCAAGTGTTTTGATATCATGATTTTAAAAGGGTTGTACATGAATTGTTGAGACATTGATTATGTGTTTATAGCAAGATGGTTAATGCCTCGCGTAGTTTGGTCTTGAGATTATTTGTCTTTTTGGTTACGGTACAACCCTTGCCTGCTTTGAGATATGTTAGGGGGTCATAGGGAGAGTGGCTCTTCGTGGGCGCCGGCGCCTCAGGATGAGGAAGGGCTCAGGATAACCCACGAAAGAGTAGTTAAACAAGCGATAACCTAAACAATAGAATTTAGAGGGTTGGGTAGTTTAAAAAAATACAAGATAATAAAATATTGGATTCCTCGGCTATGCACTAGGGCTACCATAGACTAGTGATAGACTGAGAAGGCCGTGGTCGGCAAAGTCATAGTCTCGTCCTCATGAGAGATTATCGGCTCCGCATTAGCTACCCTATGGTGCCGGCGCCTCAGTTAGGAGGAAGGGCCAGGAGATCCATAGATGGGTGCCGGCGCCTCAGTTGGAGGAAGGGCCAGGAGAATCCCATGAGAGCTGTGCGATGACACTCTCCACTTGACACCCTTGTGCTTGGTTGTAATTGCCTCTGGTTATTGTATCTTTATGTTGTTTCGAGGGCTAGGGAATCCATAGATGGGTGCCGGCGCCTCGGTTGGAGGAAGTGCCAGGGGATCCCATGTGAGTTAGGCGATGACCCTCCCGACTAGTCACCCTTGTTCTTGTTTCTTGTCGCCTCTGGATATTGTAACATTTATGTTGTGTCAGATTCTTGTGGAAATGCTTTATAGATGCTCTTTGGTGACTTTCTTAATTGTTATTGCTTGGGTTTAATGTGATGAGTTTTCATAGCTTTATTTGATCTTGTTGGCTCATGAATGTTGTGATTGTGTCATTGTAATCCTTGAGTTTCATGATACCTTTGTATGACGTTGAGTCTTGTGGTTCCCTTTTTGGATGTTCTTGGTTGAGGTCTCTTCTTGTCAGCTCCTAAGCACGGGGGGTGGGTCTTCGGACCCACGTGGTCGGGTGGAACGTGCTAAGCACCCCATTGGGTCCCCAGTCAAGGATCGAGAGGTGCAGATTGGTGCCGTTGCAGTGACTCCAGAGTTGTATTTGTCTTGGAGCCAGTTACATTACTTTGTTCTCATCTTTCTGATGTATCATCTTATCTTGTTATGTGGTTCCTGCCCATATTGGGAAACATGTTTGTATCATTGTAAGACTTGAGTAGTGTAAAGTAATGAAAAGGATGTGATGTAATATTTTGGCATTGTTAAACCTTGTGTGGATATGTATCCATATCAGATTTTATTCAAGTGTTGCATTTATTTAAGTGAATGGTTCTTATTCATGGTTTTATATGTATGCTTTGTCATGGATTAGATTTGGCATTCATTCTTTATCATTGATGTATGGCATTAAGTTTCGTAATGTATCCTCGTGTGCCCCAAGGGACGTAAATGATATTGGGTTGCTTAAATGAGTTTTCATGTCATAACTTTTGTGCATCTCATGCGTGTTAGTTTTACTTAAAAAATAAAAATAAAAAAAAAATTGTGTGGTAATTGTTGCCTTAGTTGTCCTTTGGGCTTCGCACGACAGGGCGTTACAGTAGATGCTGAAATAGGAAATGCATGTTTAATGCATTAAATAGTATGAATCACACATCATAAACAATAGTCTATTAAATGCAAATTGTGCAAGATAACATGTCATTCATAAACATGAAACAGAGAAGCACATGCTAAAATATGCAAAAAGAAAAAAAAGACCAATGCAATAATTTTTTTGCAAACATGCAAACATCAAATGAAATTTTGCGATCTTTGCTACTAGGCTCATGGCTACTTAGGCAATGAATGCATATTCAATGCATTGAATGCTTCCACAACAAACAAGACCTTGCTTAAGGCATTTACATTTTCCCACGTGATAATTGTCATTTATTACAAGAATCACCTACTCCTTGGCTTCAACGGTTCCACGTTCATGGGTTACATAGCATATGCCATCTACTGTACCCATTTATTCCCTTGGCCCTTGTAACAACAACCAATATGCTTGAAAATTATGTTTTATCTTTTTTTCTATTGGTTTGAATAGACCAGTTTTTCATTTTCCTTTAAGTAAATTAGGAAAATAGGTGGACATTATATATTGTGGCAAATATTTAATCGGGGGATGCATATTATGCAAGTTTTGGCAGTGAGCTGGTGGGTGTTGAAACAGTGAATGCATGTTTAATGCATTAAATACAAACTTCACGACATGTGTTGGATAGCTAGCATGAACAAAAGTAGAGAATGCATAGTTAATTCATTAAATTAGAGGCAAGTGCTGGTTTTTGCTTGTTGTTTGTTTATTATTTGTTGAGAAGCTTTCATGTTTTTGGTTGTGGGTTTTCGTCTTCGACATTTGTCATTCTCTGCAATGCTTGAACAAGGCAAGAGCCATATGAACAGTGTGCAACTGGTTAGTGGCTTGTCTATTTTTTTTTTATACTTGATAACTAGAAGTGTTAGAGGGGAAATTGAGTGGTTTGAGCAAGGTCTTTTGGATTGTGGGTGTGAGATGTGTTGGAGGGCTCATTAGTACAAATGTAGTAAATGCATAGTTAATTCATGAAATCTTAGGTGAGTGTTGGGTTTTGTTTGTCCTTATTCTCGTTTGTCTATTGTTTGTTGAAAAGCTTGTAGGTTTTTTAGCTCTTGGTTGTGCTTTTTCATGTTTGTTAATCTGTAAAAGTGCACTATTGGTAAATGGATTAAGGTATCGTAAAAAAATAGACAAACTGCTCACCAATAGTCTACTGTTCCTATGATTAATAACAAAGAGAGATAAAAACAACCAATATTTTCAACAAACAATAAAGAAACAATAATTAGCACAAATTAAAGCCAATAGTCGCCTAAGATTTCATGAATTAACTATGCATTTAATGCTTGCGTACCCACCATCTGTCAAACACAACTCGCACAATTTGCATTCAATGGATTAGACATGTATTCACTGCTTCATGATTAAATATTTTCTAGAATATATAATTTCCCCTTACTTTGCTAATTTACCTACATGAAAATGAATAATAGACCTACTCCAGCCAACTATGGGAAAAACATGAAAATACTTCAAAAAATACAATTTGGTTGTGCATGAGAAGTTTAAGAACAACAAGAAATTATTTGAAAAGAAAATTCAACAAATGCAATTGTAAACCTGCCTATCATCAGAAACTAACAATTGCAATAGTGAAACATGAACCATAGAAAAAATGATAAAATTTTCAAAAAAGTAGACCAATTCCATAAATTTCTGCAAACATTCATACATTAAATAAAAATTTTGGGAGCTTTTCTAATAGGCTACTAGCCACCCAGGCAATAAACAAGTAGTTAATGCATTAAATGCCTTCACAATTGACAAGACCTTGCTCAAAGCATATGCCATTTATTGTAGCCATTTTCCTTCTTAGCTCTTGTAACAACAAGCAATATTTCTATTTATCAAGTATCGTAAACAAATAGACAAGCCAGTCACTAGTAATGCACTTTTATAGAATAGTGAACATGGAAAAGCACAAGCAAAGGATAAAAACACAAGCTTTTTAACAAACAATAAAGAAACGAGAGTAAGTAGAAATAAAACCGAGCACGAACTGAAAAGACTTTTATTGCAAAAGCCATATACCAAGCTCTAATTTTCATTTATAACAAGTCTATTGACAATAATTCAGACAAACCAAAAGGCTTATTAACTGCGTGTACAGGTAAAGCAACTTACAACTTAGGTCAAGTTACATTACATTCAACATTTCACATACCATTTGATACATCAGATTTTCTGCGCTTAGTATCTCAAGCATTGGACAATATGTCCAGGCACTATGATCAATTGCATGTGCTCCTTATAGATGAAATCTCGCTAGTAGGCTCAACATTTCTATGCTCCATTCATAGATGACTATGAGACATAATGCAAATTCCTAGAATGTACTTTGGAAACCTTTATATGATCTTCTCTGGTGACCTCTACCAAGCACAGTCTATCCTTGACTCCATTGTAGTTTGTGAGCTTTGTCGATAGACTAATGCCCACTCAAGCAATCAGCATATAGTTAATGCTTTCAATGCACCCATAGTTAGTAGGACCTTGCTTAAACCATTCAGTAGTAAATGGCATATGCTATGCAACCAAGTTACATGGAACAATTGAAGCTAAAGAGTATATTGTTATTGTAATGGTTTCAATTGTTATTCAGAGATAATAAACAACTTATCTTTTTTTCTATTGGTTGGAGTAGGTCTATTATTCATTTTTGCTAAAGTAAATTATAAAAATAGGAGAACATTATATATTTTGCAAATATTTAATCACTCAATGCAAATTGTATTAGCTTTATTGGTGGGGTGATAGATACTGAAGCAGTCAATACATGTTTAATGCATTAAATAGTATGACTGGCAATTTAGAAATAATAGTTTGTTACATGCAAAGCAATCAACTTTATTTGTGCTAATTTTATGTGTTCATTGTCTGTTTAGAAACTTGTGTGTTCTTATCTCTAGATTCCCCTATTCCATGTTTGCTAAGTCTGTGAGGCCTTTCAATTGTGGAGAAGATATATAGTTTTCTTTGAGCGATTTTCCCAAATAGCATAGTTTTTTGTGACTAAATCAATAAGCATTAAAACTAAATGCGTTAACTAGAATGTTCTAAAATATGGAAGCATTCAATGCATTAACTATGTATTCATTGCTCCATTGGCTATGAGCCTATCAACAAAGCTTACAAAATCTGTATTTAATGCCTGAATGTTTAGAAAAAAAAAAATTGTGTTGGTCTATTTTTTTGCAAATTTTATCAGGTGTTTCTATGTTTGATGTTTATGGATGACATATAATGCATTCAACATGTATTGAATGCCTCAATAATACTGACCTCCTATTCTACTAATTTACTTCAACAAAAATGAATAAAAGGCATACTCTGACCGATAGAAAAAGAGATAAATTGTTTATTGTCTTTTAATTGCAAATGAAACCATTGCAATATGACATCCAATTTTCCCATTTTATGATTATTTATTGGGTTAATAAACAGTTCACATTTGTACTAAAGAATTCTTTCTTTTGCAAATGTTCTATGCCTTGCAAATAATATAACATTTCTCTCTGCATCAATGTTCTTTATAGAATTTGTAGATCATATTCTTATGCATCAATCAAAGGACAAATTTGTTTCCAGTCTATGTTCTCACACGTTTACATGTAACACTATTGCCATTCTCACTATTTATTGACTCAATTGAGAAAGACATGGAGAAGCATTCTCATTTACACATGTTCACCATTAATACATTATTGATCAAGTATCAACAAAATCTTTCAACAATTTGCATTTAATGCTTAAATATTTGTCAAACTTTATCATTTGTTTCTATTGTCCTACCTTTATTTTATTTTTTCTCTTATTCAAACCATAGTAATAGATATTGATCAGCCAACTAACTTTACAAAATGAAAACCAAGTAATTGCAATAGTATTGGTCTAGTGCTTGTTGCATTCATTCAACATTGATTGCTTTATGTTTATGAACTGCATGTAACATGCCATCAACTATGCTCATTTTTCTGATATGCCCCTCTAACAGGAACCATTGGTTACAATTTAAGCGAGAGACAAAAATCTACATTGTTGCAAATATAGTCAATTGTTAAACAAGAAAATACAAGTTCAGATTCTTATATCACTATTCCTTTTTTGTTTGTAGTAAAAAGAATAACGTTTATGCAAAAGATCAACTTTCTTGCCCTACATTTATGTACATAGTACATAATATTTATCATATATAGATATTAAGGCCTATTAGCATTTTCAACAATCTAATATTGTATGCATTCTAAATGGAAACAAGATATCAAAGTATAGAAACAATAGACATTGATAGGTATAAATATGCAAAGTGCTCACAACTCTGCAATATAGACCATGTACTAAAAGAAACCGTTGTAACGCCCCGACTTAGTTACGTTATAACAAAGAGCAAAAACAAAGTTAACTGAATAATTTTTTTTTTATAATTGTTTACACATGTTATAAAGTTTCCAAGATGTTACATAAACTTAATAATTAAACTCAACACATTGATCATCAACAAAAGTACAAATTTGATTTCATGTAAGATCCAATTTATGAAACTACATACAATCAAACATCCCAAATGTCCATTTTACATAAAGTGAGATTTCAAAGAATCTCCATACATCAAAGGTGGTACAATCAGTACACTTTTATACAAGAGATAAATTTACATAACATATAGTGTTCATCTGACATTTGATACAATATCCACGAACAAGCTTCGCATCAACAGTCATAAACAAAGTAGTAACTGGAACCTGCTGCAAGCATAGGATCAACTACAAGAAAATTCTAAGAAAGGTGTAGCATGGTTTCCTCCTGACCACGTGGAACCCAAAGGTTCGCTCCCTTCGTGCTAGGAGATACTGACAGGTCCACAAACAATGCAAACAGAATATCACGTTTACGGGGTTTACAATTCACAATACGACATAACGTTTACAAATAAAAACAGATAAAATCTCAGTGTCAAGTTACATTAAATTGAAATATTAACAAAAGGAAACACCATCATGATATAGACTAAGAGTGTCATCACATTGTCGGGATAGGTTACCCTGGTGAATCTTCCTAGACTATCGGCCCTCTCCAAGAGTTACCCTAGTAGCCTCTACTGATTTCCGGCAACTATGCAGACTAATGTGGAGTCACTTCATCTTTCAAGAGGACAAGATGACGACTTGCCATTCCAGGCCTTCTCAGCCTTTTCTCAACCTAAACGAGCGTTAAGAAGTAGGCGAGGCAAACATTATCTGAATTAGTGTTTACAACTACCCAACCCCTAATACATTAGTTAGGTTTTCACATAATTAACACACCTACAGTAGGTTACCCGAACAATCACTTTTGGATTTCGGCCCCTATCGCAAGCCAGTCTTCTATAACATGACTCAACATAAAATCAATCTAAGGGATGCGATTAAGCACAAAGAACAAAACCAAAATGTTTACATCCTTCACTAGAGATAAATTATAATCTCAAAGGTGTCTCTTTAGACGACCACAAAATGGTACAAAGCTATACCCTCACATGAAAATAATTCTAATATAAGCATCATAACAGAAATGTAATAATCTTTTCAATAAGATTTGCTTTCTTCCTAGTCTTGATAGAGATAAAATATAACATACTTCATTAACACCATGTGTACACATTTACATTAGCAAGTACACAACTTCACTATTCATGTGTTCAATCTTAATAAAAATAATCCTTTGACATATTTAAATGTATGACATCAATTAATATATTTCAGTAGGAAAGATAAGGAAAAATATAAATCCTTTTTACATTTAAAAATCAATTACTTAGAAAGCATTACAACTTCCTAAAAGTATAAATATATATAAATATTGATAACAAAGAGTCTTTGTATTATTTAGTTTTTAACTAAAAAGAATCACATTATAAAATACATACTTTAAATCCTATCTTTTCTTAATTATAATTTTACATTTGTTCAGTACAGGCACCTAAATTATCTCCCAACTGATAGTTAAGTAATCATGAATTTAAAACAAGATAATTGCCACTAAAATTTCTAAAGTTACATGCAAAGAAGAATTTGCTTTACTATTAAATGTAATAGCTTTCAAATAGAACTCATAGTTAAAAGTAATATACGGCACATCATGCATAAAATCAAAGTTTAAATTAGACTGTGGAGATAACATATATCGGTAAGTCTCTGAAGACAAAACTTAATATCAACTAAATAAACTTTCTACAGCCGATAGACAATAAAATGGATAATATATTATACAACATGCATATAAAAACTAGTAGTTATTAGGAAAAAGAAAAAAGAAAACTGGTCTTTAAATCCATGCATTAAATTTTGTAACTTAAAATATTTCAACATGAAACTAGAAACACTTATAATCTAAACATCTAATGCATACAAGATGATAAGGTAATCACAGGTGTAAATAAAAAATTTCTGTCGCATAATATAAAGAATTGACATCTTCAGGCATCTTAACAAAGGAAATAAGTCAATTTACCAGTTGTAATCTGCATTCTACAGCCAACAGAAAAGTAGGAAAGTAATTCCCTAAAGCACCTACTATTCAAAGGAATAGATATCAAAATAATTGACAATCTATATCATGCTTAGCCTCAGAAATATGTAGGTGGAGATTAGCACTAGGATTTACATTTAAATTGATAGAAGATACCATATGATAACAGTTATGAAATCTACTAAACATGAGATTCACAGGGCGATATCCAACAACTATGATCAACTCAGAAATACACCTTATTAAATACAAAAGATTATATATATGAAATTTGTGGAATACAACTTCATTATGGAATTTTGTTTCACACGTCTACTGTAGTTCCGTGATTCATGAATTCTAATGAGATTCATATTTATGAGGGCAAATAACTATGGCAAAAGCATTATAAGTTTAGCATTACATAAGCTATGGAGATAAATTCATAAGATGCTTACAGTTTTACAAAGAAATAGATTTCAAATCACATATTTAATTTTGACAAAGAGAGATTTCTCTAACCTAGAATCAATTTATATCTGCTCTTTGATTTTAGAGGAAAATTCTTCATTCGTTTCTTGAGATTTCAAATTCAAGCTTTTACTATTATTTCACAGCCAGATTAGGGGTAACCGCGAATCTAGTATATTATGAATGCATATTGTTCTTATTCTTTTCCACTTTAATGTTCAAAAACTAATTTGATTTTGTGTATTGTTGTTGTTTGTGCAGGTTCAACAATATAGTTTTCTTCTATTGAACAACTAATTCCAACATCAAATTCCAATAAGTTCAGCATAAGAAATAAAATCACAGAAGAAAAACCTATTTCCGAAGTTTGCTAATTGGCTGAAAACGATTTCTTGAAATTTCTGTCAACTCGTGAAAACCTATCACTAGACTTCAACGAAGAATTTGCCAATGAACTCAGCTTCAAAATTACGCTTCAAAACAAATCCTAAAGAATAATTTTTCTGAAACAATTGCTATACTGAAATTTTTGCTAAAAAGTTGCTGCCATAAAATTCTTCCCGTGAATGTATGCACAATCCCCCAATTTTCCAAAAGATATAAATTCATGCAATCAAGATTTCAATCATTCAATTTTAACTGATAGTTTCATTTGCATTGTAAATAACTCATTCAGTTCAACTCATTCTTAAAATATCAGAACAAACCTTTAACTGACAATCAGAGATTCTCATCTCATCGAAAATATCTTGCTTTAAAAATATCCTATTTCACATAATTCAAGTTGCACAATTAAATCAGCAATAATAATATTTTAATTAAAACATTGCAAAGAAATAACTTATTTAATTTAACTTAATAAATTAAATCATTAACGTTGGTTAAAACATTAATAAACATTTTAATATAATTAAATATTATATTCGAAAACACAAAACAATATATATTTGAACACGACAAGACAAACTGGGCTACATGGGGTAACACAGAGATACTCATTCGAAAATAAACGATGGTTTAAAAGGACCTGTCAATACCTCTGACAACATATTTATAATGAATTAGGGTACGCTCAGACCTGACAAGCAGGTGGAGCCGTTACCTGGTACTTGTGTCTGCAAGAAAACATCAAGGTTAAAACATATATATATATATATATATATATATAAACTCATGTTAGAAAACACACCGTGAATAAGAATTGCAGCGTAGCAGGGTACTCACGCATGAGTAATGCTACACTGTCTTATCCACCGACACAAACGAGCAAGATCAATCATATACAATCATATCAACATGATAACATAAGCAATAATTATAACCAATAAGCCATATCATGAATGAATCTATCACAGTATCATCGAACCAACATAACTAAATAACCAGGATGTCAATGTATCATCTGCAAAATCAAAACAACTTAGTATCCAGAATCACCTCTGAAAATAAACAGCATAGTATCAAAGTAATCTAACAAGCAGAATCAAACTAAAGAAACTAAGATAGGAAGTCATAACAGGAGGGTCACTACAACCGAACTATGTAGAGTAGGCACATTTAAGTACAATGTTGGAGATTGCTTGTTTGACTCATTACAAGTACTATTTGTAAGCACAAATCTGCAAAAAAACTTAAACCTCAACCAACATTAGCATGGGTTAGTTTAAACCAAGCAAAATATAGTGATCCTATGAGATATTCCAACATGCTTCATAATGTAAACAAAACAACAAAAGATCAAATAAGCTAATTGAAAGCATGTAAAGCATGTTCAAACCTATCCCATAGTGGATTGGTGCTACTTTGATGCAAAAAGTAGCCCTTTCCCAACCCCTTGATAATCTCTTGGATGGATATGTTATTCCTAATGCAAAATGCCAATAATCTAACTATGGATGATGAATTTTATGCTAATTTGCAATGAATGGTGGATTCAAATGCCTAAGATTGTGGATAATGAGCTTGCATAAAAATTGTATCCCCTAAATCAATAGAGAAGGCCTCTATTTACAGGGAAGAAGGATGGAAGAATTAAGAATAGGATGAATGTGGGATTAAAACTTGAACCAATGGCATTGTGCCACTTGTCAACATGCTAATGAAGGAGAGTGGAGCACATTTTGAACAATGTGCATGTTAAATGCATGTAGGTGGAATTTGAAATTCAAAATATGGCTTGTGCAAGAAGAGATGTAAGAGGAGTTAATGCCAAGTTGGCTCAAGGAGAGGACATGTAAGAGATTTTAATGCCAAGTTGGAGAACAAAAGTCCTTTAGGAGGGAAAATTCAAATAAGTGGAATATTCCAAGAATATGCCATATTTGAATGGAAATAGAAGGAATTAATAATTTGACTCGAAACATGGGTCAATGATTTTGACTCGAAACTACACGGTTGAATCCTGATAGCAATATCATAATTTGACACACTGTGTAAAAATACCTCCTACTTATCAATTGATGAGCTAAAGGGGCTCTATTATGAATGGTTCATAAGGAACAACACTTGCTGAAGGTTTTGCAAATGGGGTAACAACTCAAGCGGGCTTAACCTTGGAGAAAACTCCCTGGTTAAGTGCGCTTGAGCCGAGCAAGATCGATGGGTGACCTCGATGGGGTTTCACCTTCTGAGCATCACCTAGATGCAATGAGTGCTAAGTGGACCATTCGATATCATGAGAGATGGGTTCTTGTTGAACCACTACTCATGAAACATGGGTCAATGAGTTTGACTTGAAACTACACGGTTGAATCCTGATAGCAATACCATAATTTGACACTGTGGAAAATACCTCCTACTTATCAATTGATGAGCTAAGGGGCTCTATTATGAATGGTTCATAAGGCACAACACTTGCTGAAGGTTTTCAAATGGGGTAATAACCAAGCGGGCTTAACCTTGGAGAAAACTCCCCTGCTAAGCCGCTTGAGCTGGAGTAGTACTGGGATGGGTGAACTCCTGATGGACCAAGCTTCACCTCTATGAGCATCACCTAGATGCAATGAGTGCTAAGTGGACCATTCGATATCATGAGAGATGGGTTCTTGTTGAACCACTACTCATGAAACATGGGTCAATGAGTTTGACTCGAAAGTACACGGTTGAATCCTGATAGCAATATCATAAGGAATTAATAAATCAAATAAATTGATTTACATGTGCAACTTGCAAAAGCTAGAGGAATAGAGGATTAATGTTAGAAGTTAATTAGGATTAATTAACTTAGATGAAGTTAGTTGATTTGACCTTTGATTTAGATATTTAGATTTATTTGAATCAAATGAGAAGATAGTGGAAGATTAGTAATTTAATTAAATAAATTTGATTTATTCAATTAAATGAAGAACATTAGGATTTAACTAAATAAAATTGATTTATTTAATTAAATTAAGGCATTAGGGTTTAACTAAATAAAATTGATTTATTTAATTAAAAGAGGAATATGGAGGAATTTAATTAATTTAATCAAATAAAGATTATTAATTAAATGATTAGTATGAACGTGATTAAGAAATAATTAGTGTTAGTGAATCAGGATCAAGTGCATGATATCAATTAGGATAATTTGAGAATCTACATTTTTCCTCTCTTTGAAGCAATGTACATGTTGCATTGGTTCAAAGAATAACCTTGCAGAGATCAAAGTTCAAATTTTTTTTTATTTTTTTGGATGCCCCGATGTTGCCCTAGCGGAAAGAAGTACGCTGGTATACTGCCCCCTCGAGAGATCGGGTGAAAACTTTGATTTGAGGCTTGATCTCATGACAAAGAGGTGAAAGATGGACGTATGGATGGTTATGATGATGATGCAAATGAGATGGTTTTAAGATGCTTAGAATAAACAATCTATATTATCCTAAAAAACTTAAATGACAATTCAATGCATGTGAGATGAATGAGATGGATGATGTTTTCTTATGATGATGATATGTATGAGTACGTAGGATATGTATGCTAAAGTTTTGTGGATGTAGTATGGATGCATTGGTGATATTTGGTTGACTATCATGATACCATGTTAGCACAGAGAGAAGAAAGAAGAAATGAAATGAGGAAAAGAGGATCCAACAAGTCCATGATTTGTCAAGACTTTATTAGAGATAATGATGAGAGATTGATGATGTTTCACTTATCAAACATTGGGATTTTAAAAGGGCTTACTTGCCTTATGTTTGATAACACACATAGGTACGATGCATCAAGGTATAGAGAACCAGGATGGTTTTGCCCCTAGTGTGATGGACTTTGACTTGACAATCATATAGGATTATCCCTGTTCACACCTGGCATACGAAACCCTATTTAGAATGTAGTTTAGATATTTCAAACATATTAGACCCAAACATAGGAAGGAAAGCCTTCTTATGTGGTCAACAAGACACCTAAAACATCCTCCCTACAAACCAAACAA
This sequence comes from Sequoia sempervirens, assembly GCA_007258455.2. NCBI lineage: Eukaryota > Viridiplantae > Streptophyta > Pinopsida > Cupressales > Cupressaceae > Sequoia > Sequoia sempervirens. The sequence goes on from VDFB02373365.1 coordinate 210,430,363, forward strand.
AGCACACATGACCAAAGTTATATTACAAGGATATCCAACAATCACAACAGACAAAAGATAATGATCAATGCTCCATTCCTTTCTCTCTAAATCATTTTGATTAGACATCATTAAGAGGTTATTGGAATGAGCACAATAATATAAATCAACATGACAAATACCAAGTAAACAAACAAGCTAATGTTCTTCATACCTCTAGCCAAGACTAAACTACGATGATGCCTAATGTTGATGTCCATTGTAGGAAGGATGCATCATAGGAAATGATGTTATCAAATGATTTGGGGAAAATTGGATGATGGGATATCGATACCAAGAGATGACCAAATTTTTTCCCTACTAACTTAGACTTGAGACCCTGACATTTGAGTTTTCACTTTTGAATTGCTAGACTTGTTTCCAATTTTCGTACCAAGGTTGAGGATGACAATGATTTATTATGAGTGGATGTTTATTTCAGGTGATCATGAGATAGGACAAATGATTTTGGGTTTTTTGAATGTTTTAGGATTTTGAGATGTTTTGAGGCTATTTTTGGTATTTTCAAGATGTTTTATGAATGTTTTGATAAAATTTCCAATGTTTTGGTGTTTTCTGAGATTTTGACCAAGAATCTAACCTAAGGGGCCTTGGGGGCTGATCAAATATTATCCTTGCCTACGTTATACATGCAGAGACCATGTAGTTTGACTAGCACAAACTTGTTTATTGATGAGATAATGAACAAAAGGATTGCTATTTTATTATGACAGACTCCTAAAGGACTAACCTAATGTGTCTTAGGGGCTGATCAAAGATTAGCCTTGCCTACGTTTAAGCTTAGAGATGATGTAGTTTGGATACCATGTTTTTGACTTTTTCTAAATTTTTGACCTGTTTTTGTATTTTTGATATGTTTTGGATGTTTTTGGGTTTTGAATGTTTTTAGATTTTTCGCATGAATTTGATAATTTGGATATGGATATGTGTGATGATATCAGTGATCTATTTTGGGATATTTTTGAAAACCAAGCTAAGGTTGATTGATCTAAGTAATGGATTGATGATGATAACATTGTTGAGGATACATAACAATGCAAGGATAGTGTTAAGCAACATAAGGATTGGGAAGGATATCCTGAGATGATGATGGATTGATGATGATAACATTGTTGAGGATACACAACAATGCAATTATAGTATTAAGAAACACAAGGATTAGGAAGAATATCCCAAGATAATGATGGATTGATTGGATTTGCTTGATCAAAATTTTGAAGCTCGGTTTGGAACAAAATTGGTTAAAATCATTTGATGTGACATTGAAGTACAAATTAGATGCATCTGATATTGATTGTTTGGATTGATGTTTGATGATAGATGAAGCTTGATAAGGAATGCCTTCTTGTCAAAATATGTCATGGGCTAGTGATTTGGATTTTGGAATATCACAAATGCTTTGACCAATTTGATTTCACATTTTGTCAATGTTCAGATCACCACCTAAGTTTGAAGATATAGATCAAGATTTATTCTCGAAGCAAGATGTACATATATGACCCCCAATGTCTAGCAATGTATGGAATGCCATGGATGGATGCTTGGATAGGTGCATGGATGGATGGATATGGATTATCTTGTGATAAGATAAGGTGTTTGAATAAAGAATGCTCATTTGGATAATGCTTCATGGATTAGATAATGTTGGATAGGATAGGATCAATGACAACGGCCCATGTCAAGATGTTTACCATAATCAAGTATAAAGTATACAACAAACCTTGTCAAGATCAAGATAACTTTGAAGATGGATGTAGATGGATGAAAATGGATTAGATAAATGATTCATGGATGAATGGATTTATTACAGATAAGATGGATGGAATGCTAGATTTTATTATGGATAAGATGGATGGAATGTTGGATTTATTATGAATGAGATAAGATGCTTTCACCTAAACTAGCTCATGTAGATGCTCGATTCTACACATGACACCTATTTTCCAGGTTTTTATCATAGTACCTATCCAAAGTGCCACCATAGTGGTTTTCACTAGAGGACAATTTTTATTTTTACTATTTTCATGATTTTTTTTTTTTTCTAAAAGATTTTAAACTCATGTTGAACCACTTGGTGGTGTTAATGTAGATGTTTCTGTCACAATGTGCCATCGATATCATTCTTGAAGAAGTGAATTTTTCCAAAATACATGCACTTGAATGCAACTTTTGAGATTCTTGATCTACTTTGTTCATATTAGAGTTAACTTTGTCTTTATGTGCACATCACAATAGAATGCCTTCTAAATCCTTATGATGAAGGGTTGCTGCCAATACATGGTCAATGTAAGAATTGGATATCATGCATGGAGGCATGGATGGAGTGTGTTTAGGAATAGAAGATGGATTGGTTGATAGTTTGAAACCTTCTCCAAACTTGGGAAGATGAGCAATGATGGGTGGATACAAAAGTGTGTGTGGAATTAGGACCAACTACTTGATATAATTTTTATGTTGCTTGTGAAGCCTATTTTTTCCTTTGTGGAAATCTTTGATGGATACTTTTCCCTTCTTGATTTTGCCCCATAGTTTCTTTGACTGATGGAGTTTGATAGGGATAATCTTTCTTTGTATTATTTGGTATCTGTTAGCTCTCAAAAATGTAGGCTGAAAGCCACAAGAGGTTGCCAATCTCTTGATACGCTTCAGGGTAACAGACAAGGTAACAAGAATTCAACCTTCTACTCTTCAGGTGTTGCCAGACCTAGGCGGGTGTACCTCTTTGGATTGAGCAAACTAGTCTCATGATTATCTTTCATGCAATAATTTGTCCACAATGGCAAATGGAAGTGAACAATATTCTAAATCTAAATCCTAAAATGCTTAATTAATAGATATAGAGAAGTAGAAAGAAATCAAATGATGAAATGCAGAGACCAGTGCCTTATTGGGTATGCAGAGTCAAAATGAAATCAAGATGAACAACACCTCTCTAGAGAAAACTCAAATTATCTGGCATATATTCTTGTTTACAACTTGTATAAACATGCAATTTTGGAACTACTAAGCTCTACTTCAATAATCCAAATAGATCTTTGTGATTACTATGATCAACAAAAAGGATTTAATCTTTGCTTGAAAGAACCAATTGATTAATCACACAGATACAACAATGTGCATTGATAAACTGAACATAAACTTGTTATGTCAATTTAAACAACCAGAAAGCATCAATCTTGGAGACAAATTAGCAGTACTTTCATTAAATTCAATAGACAATTAACACCAGAAAAATGCAGCAACATCAATTGATTTTCATAAATACCTCCATTCTGAAATCATGCAACAATAGTCTCTGATCTGATAGTTTTATTCTATTGTATCTACTTGTTGTGTATTGAAATCTAATAGCTCATGATGATCATTTTACAATTACAAAATGCCTATTTATACACCAGCATGAGAAAATAAATCATATGAAATTCCATGTTGGCCCACCATAGAATTTGGGCTCCAATCAAGTCGGCCTGCAACGGTTATATGAATTCACATGTCAGCCACAAGATTTGTATTTCCAATATTCACCAGTGAAATAGTCGTTGAGACACCTCTATGGGTATGCCGAAGGAAATTCACTCATTAATTGCTTCCCTTGCTCTTTTTGTTTCATTGTGACTATCGACCATCGGGGAGATGTCATAGAGATTTCATTATGTCAAGCTGAAAGTCCACTATTCATCTCATGTGTCACTGTAACTTATCGCTCTCGAGGAGACGTTTCATAGAATTCTCTTGCTTCACCGAAAGTCCTCATAATACAATCTGGTCACCAAAACATAAGGGTTATCACACTGAGATGCAACCTTCATTCCATCTGCTTTGCTGTGACTTATTAGTATCAGAGAGACCTCCCGCAGACACATCTTGTTTCACCGAAAGGATTTATGCAGTCTCCAAGTCACTGTGACAACCCAATTTTTATGGCAACAAAATCACTTCCACTTTCCATTCGGTGAAACCCTGAGCACCTCACCAAGACCCCACACCGAAAGCAAATAAGTCACACTGAGCAACAACTTTTGTTATATTCATCCTCGCCAAGACATCTGGATTTTCTCACCGAAAAAATCCCTCCTTAAGTTCCATCGGTGAGACCCATATGCATTCGCTAAGACTTACTCCGAAGTCATCCTAGTCTCACTGAAATGCCCCGTGATAGAAACTCCATGTACAAAGTAAGCGAGACCGAAGGTCACTCACCGAGATCTTATATTGATAGCACCATCTCTCACCGAAAGTCATTTGAAAGAAATCTTTTGTGCTCCGTTGGTGAGACAAATGATACTCACTAAGACCTCCTGCCACAAACTTCAACTCTTACCTATGCATTCCTTTCACAAGTCGGCGTGACACCACGAGAGCGATATGACATTTCACCAAAGCCCTGAAACTATGCCAAAAACTTCACCCATCACATCGGTCGGCAAGACAAGGGAGTTTCACTGTGATATTACAACGCAAGAAGACCTCTCGCCAATGAGCTCTCGCTTGAAAAGTCAGAAAGACTGAAGGTCACTCGCCGAGACCTCATATACGCAAGTCGGTGAGACCCGACCCATTTAGGGAGACCTCACCTCAGTGAAAATACCTATGTCGATATGCTCATCCTCGATCGCCGAAACAATACAAAGGTCTTGCCAAAATATTTGTAGCAAACAAATGTTAAGATAGAAACAACATGGGTTGGGGAGACAGTGGTAGACCTATTCTAATATGGACAAAAATGAGGAAAATGCAGACATAGATGATTTATGGGACAAATATGAGCCAAAATATGAGCAAACATATCATGAAATGAAGAAAATATGCATAAGGAAGGACTCATATGGAGACTTAGGGGGGATGAAAGATATGCAAAATCATCAAATTTTAATAGTTCCAGCAGTGGCTCTGTCTGGGGATGAATGATAGTAAGATCATTGCAAGGATCCAGAACTTTGGGTGAGCAGACCAGACACAAAATGATGAACCAGTGAGCAGAAAAGGAATGAATGGCAATGAAGATGAATGCAAAATGGAAGTGAAATGGAGATGGACAAAATCCTAAACTACTATGCATGGAATAGAATTTTAAAGAGGATAAGCAAGAGTTGTCCATGCACTGGCAACCCTTAATCCTCTATGTTGCTCAAGAGAAAAATTTCTTCAAGAATTTCCCATGAACAGGAAATTCCTGATCTTTGCCAGCCATATTCTATAGATAGTATAAGTCTTCACCCTTCTTTCCAACAACAACAAAAGGTCCCAGCCACAAAGCATCAAACTTACCATGCTTGCCCTTCTCCTGACATCTTGCATTCCACATCAATACCAAGTCATTCTCTTCAAATTTTCTATCATTTGCCTTCTTGTCAAATAGATACTTCATTTGTGTCTGTAACTTCATGTTTTGACTTTGGGCCTCTCTCCTTACTTCATCAAGTTCAGCCAATTGCTCCATTCTTTCCTCCATAGGTTCAGGAACATCCAATCTTCCTGAAGGACAAACTTGTAAACTGGTAAAAAATTCTGCAAAGGCATCCTGGCCTGTGCTCCATATACCAATTCAAATGGGGATTTTCCAATTTCCTTTTTAACAGTAATCTTATTAGCCCACACATCCAGTTTCAATTTTGAATCCCAAGCCTTCTTGTTTTGACCTAGCATCCTCCTTATAATCTTCAAAAGACTCTTATTGCTAGATTCTGCTTGTCCATTGGCTTGTGGATGGTAAGGAGCTGCATAAGAAATAGTAATGCCATATGTGTCACCAAAGCTTCTAAACTCATCAGACTTGAAACACATCCCATTTTCTGTGATTAATTTCAATGGTGTGCCAAATCTAGTGATAATGTTGTCCATCAAAAAATTATTCACTACCTTACTTGTGGCTTGTTTAGTTGGGATTGCTTCCACCCACTTGGTAAAATAATTAGTGGCAACCAATATACACTTGTATCCTCCACTTGATCTTTCCTGTATCTCTCCAATGAAATAAATTCCCCATTGATGAAAAGGGGCATCAACCTACAAAGGTCAAAGTGGCAAAGCACCCTGATACTTCAATTTTTCAGAGAACTTTTGGCAAGCTTCACATTTTCTCATATGTGTAAAAGAATCATTAAAAACCTTTGGCCAATAATAACCCGCCCTGAGAATTTTGTGTGCAGTTGTCTTTGCTGAATAATGTCCTCCACAAACTCCTTCATGCATTTCTCTCAAGCCATGCTTAGCCTATGACTCATCTAGACATAATAAAATTATACCATCCCTATTCTTCCAAAACATATCTCCATCCATGAAAACGTATTTTGATGCTTGCAACTTCAAATTTCTCTTTTGGCTGTCACTCAATCCATCTGGACACTTCATGTATTTAAGATAATGCATGATATTAGTTTACCAAGGAGTATGCTTCATGCTTGCAATTGCAATCCCTTCTTCTACATTATAGACTTGACTTGCTTCAATATTTGATTCTTCCATCAGCCTAGCCAAGCCTTGACCTCTCACTAGCTTAGTAATCTATATCTCCATGTCAAACTCTTGGATTTTTTTAATCCATTTGCATCTTTTTCCTGTAACTTCAAATTGTGTCAGAATATCTTTGACAGCTGCATGAGGGACATAAGCAATCACCTTTGCTCCAACAATATATGGTCTGAAGGCTTTTGTAGCTTTTACTAAAGCAAATGCTTGTTTTTTCATTAGATCATACTTTAGCTCAGACCCTTGTAATGATTTACTAAAGAAAGACACATGCTATTCATGACCATCCTCATTCTTCTGTAACATAACAATAGCAATAGTATACATTGAAGCAAATGAAAATATCTGAAAAGGCTTCATAAAGTCCAGAGATTTAAGGACATGAGCTTCCTTTATGGCCCTTTTGATAGATATAAAAGCTTCCAAGGCCTCTACAATCCATTCCATTTTGTATCCTTTCTTCAACATTTTTTATATGGGCTTAATGATCTCAGCAAAATTAGAAACAAATCTCCTAACAAAATTAATTTGTCCAAAGAACGATTGTATAGCCTTGACAATTTTTGGAATAGGAACTTTATCAATAGCTTCAACCCTCTCAGGATCTATTCTAACTCCCTCTTTTGACACAATATGTCGTAAGAGCTTACCCTCTATGACTGCAAAATGACACTTCTTTGGATTTAAACTAATACCATATTTAAGGGCTTTAATAAATACCTTCTCCAAATGTTGCACATGATCTTCAGCCTTCTTCGAATAAGCAGTCAGGTCATCCTGGTATACTACCATGATAACATTGATCAAGTCTGCAAATGCCACATGCATGGCTCTTTGGAAAGTCGCTCTAGCATTAGTGAGACCAAATGGCATTCTTATATATACATATGTTCCCCAAGGAGTTGTGAATGTTGTCTTGTATTGCTCATATTCTTTGACTTTAACCTGGTTATACCCTCAAAATCCATTCATCATAGACAGCAGTTCACACCCTGTCAGCTTATGCAATATAGCCTCCATATTGGGTAGAGGATAATTATCTTTGAGAGATGTCACGTTCAGATTTCTGAAGTCCACACACAATCTGATATCACCATTCTTCTTTCTCACAGGAACCAAATTTGAAACCTAGGTTGAGTGCCTGATTGGTTTGATAATTCCTCCATCTCTGAGCTTCCTCAACTCTTCTTGCATTTTAGGCTCCAATGTTGGATTTATGGGCCTTTGCTTCTGTCTAAATGGTTTAGCATTTGGCTTCAATGGTATTTCATGATGAAATAAATCCTCCCTGTATGCTTTCAAATCTTCATATGACCAAGCAAACACATGTTTGTATTTTCTCAATAACTCAATCAACATTATTCTAGTTGTAGGATTTATCTTTTTCCCTATGTACACCTTTCTTGGTGCTATTTCAGTCCCCAAGTTAATTTCTTCAACATCTTCCCTTCTGATTAGTGTTTGCTTCATGAGGGACCGATCATTTCCATCATACATCCTTTCTAGTGCCACTAGGCCTTTAGGAAGCTTATTTGTTTTGAGCTGCAATATTTCCTTTCCAAACACTATTTGCTTCCCATCCACTTCTTCAACAAAAGCATTGAAATCAATTTCCTGGGCCTCATACTGATCTATACAATGAAGAAAATTCAGCAGGTCAATATCATCATTGAAGACTTGCCAACTATAAATGTTATCAGGAACAATAGGCCTTGTTTTGAACTTAATATGTGATACCCTAGCCAATGTAATATCATCTCTTTTGAGCACCACATTTGCTAAGAAATCAGCCATTATGTTCTTTGATCTGTCAATCCACTTAATTGAAAATGCATCAAACAATTCAATTGTATCCCATACAACATTCCTATATTGTTTTATTCTTTTGTGCTTTGCTGCATATTTTGATTTGACTTGTGAAACAACCAACTCAGAATCGCCTAAAACAGCCAACAACTTGATTTTATGTTTTACAGCTATGTTCAAGCATGTCAATAAAGCTTCATACTCTACCACATTGTTCGTACATTGAAATGCTAACAAAAATGAATATTTAAATGTAACACCTTCAGGGGAAACAAAAATAATCCCAATGACATTACCTTCTTGGTTGCATGCTCCATCAAAATACATCTTCCATATGCCATCGCAATTCTGTGCAGCATGTTTTTCAATTAGATTACTATTGGTTAATTTTGGCTGAGCTGGTTCAATTTTAAAATTCCCAAGATCAACATCACAAAAACAATTGATATGATTTTGTGGCACACAGTCAACAATATGATTCATCCCTGGCTCCCTATACAACTTGACCTCTTGGCCATTCACTGGAATTGTAGCATAGGACAGATCAAATTAAACATTTCCACCAACAGCTGTTGTCCATTGCCTTGATAAGAGCATCCCAAATTAAGGAGGAGTATCTATCATTGTTATGTCTATATTATAAGCCACCTGTGGATAAGTAGCCAATTTGAATTCAACATCTTTTATAACACCAACCATAGGAACAGGTTTGTTATCCATTGCATAACACTTTCCTCCAGTAGTATCAACCCACATGCCAAGCTACTTCATAACTCCTACTCGCATAATGTTTATAGTAGCACTAGAGTCTATCATGCAATTCCTCAACAGTTTATTATTGATAAGCAATGTAGTGAAAAAAGGATCAACTTGAGGGGGAGTTGATAATATATCACTCAAGCAGACTTCAGAATTATTTATTTTCTCCTGTCTACTGTCTGCTTTAATAGCTACTTTGCTTTTAGAATTCATACATTTTTCATTCCCACTTGTTATCAATTGAACAGTAGTATCCCTATACTCTTTAATCTTCATCATCTCAAGTAGTGGAATAGACATTTTTACCTGGGATAACACCTGAGTGAAGTCAAAAGAAGAGCTCTCCACCTTAATAGTCTTTTTCAGTTTTGGCGCATCTCCTTTGTTTTCTTCCTTTTCTTTTTTATTAGGCTGGCCAGGTGCTTTTGTCTCTTTATATAATTCCTTCACTTCCTCCTTAACCTCCTATTTTTGGATAGACTTTTGCTCATCTTTATTAGGAAATCTCTTTTCTGGCTTCCTCACAGTTCCTTGTGTTGCCTTCTGATCTTTCATAAAAATCCCCCCAGGAACACCTTCAACATCTTTTACTTTTTTGTTTCTCAACCAGTATTTACTTCTTGCTTCCTCAACTGCAACAATAGTTATTCTCTCTATTTCATCTTTAGTAAGTCTCCTCACATTGCATTGAGCAAGTGGTTCAACCAAATGTGGCTCAGTATAATCTTCATCAGAATCATAAAAGACCTGTTGTTTAGCCATATGGACATTGTACTTCTAATTTGAAACATCATATTCATAGCCTTCATCCTCTGAAGATAAGTATCTTTCCTCAACATGGTGAGAAATATTTGAAGTCAAATACACTATGTAATCTTCATTGTTTTCCATCAGCATTCCCTGTTCTTGCATCCTTCGAGCTACAACACAATAGTCTGGAGAATGTGGCTGATTACAAACTTCACAGAAGTAATTATTACTCACCATATAAGTTCCCTTTTTGCTCAATGGATCAAGAGTCTTTTTATTTTTGGGCCTAGCTGTTATAGGTTTTTCATCCTTCTAGTCTTTATTATAAGGCATATCATGCAACCTCGGCCTCTCATTTTTGTTCTCATTTCTGTATGTATTTTCCTGCTTGTACTAATAATTATTGCTTTGCTGAGGAGGCGTCGGGTTGTCTCTTTTATTGACTATACCAATAGCCTTCCTGTTGTTTTCAATTGTTAATGCTATCTTCTGAGCTTCAGCCAGATCTCTTGAGAATCTATTTCTCAATTCATACCTTGTTTTAGGATCAAATGCATTTAAATAAACACTCAAAGCTACAAAATCTGGCAGCCTTGATTTAGGAGGTACCTTAGTCTGCAACTTGTTGAATCTTCGGTTGAAATCATAAATTGAGTCATTCTGATTCTTCTAAATTTACATCAATTCATGAAGGGCTACATCTAGTGCATTTTGATTCCCATATTGTTCTAAAAAATGATCTTGGAATACTTGAAGAGAATTGATTGAGAATGCAGGCAAGCTGTTAAACCAATCCCTAACATCTTCAATAAGTGACATCATAAACAACTTCATGTGTAAATCTTCATATGGCACATCTATATCTTGGATGAATACATTAAAACTCTTTAAATGCTCTTTAGCAGTAATTGCATTACTCCCTGTAAACTTAGGCACCAGACTTCTCTAGCTGCCATCCATAGGGTAAGGATACAATTGAAACCCTGCTAAATCAAATTGTCTGATCATGGTTGTATGCTGGTGAGGGGGAGGAATAGGTGGATACTGATGCTGATGCATGGGATTAATGTACTGTGCATTATATTGTGGGACAAAAGACTAACCAGAAGGGGGATGCAAAGTTGTATGCTATGTGGGAATATGAGGTGGATGATTTGACTGCTTGTAGTGATTCCATGTTTGATGGTGAGGAGACACAAGTGGATTTGAAGGCCCTGCACCATGATTACCCTGCTTATGAGGTGGTACATACTTCGAAGGGAAATTAGCTATCTGAGAAGTAATTTGGACTTTTTGCAATGCATCCTTCAGCTCCTCTATCTCCTTCCTCTGTGATTCAAAATGTGCTTTTACTTCCTCAGGAAGCTCATGATCAATAAACACATTTTGGTTACTCTCCATTTTGTGATCATACTCATGCTAAATTATAATTCATTCAGACTCAAGTGCAGCTTCAAACTTAGCCTGTTTTTGAGGATCAATAGAAGGGAAGGGATTTCTTCGATCTTCAAGGGTACAAAGTTTTGCACTTGAATCATCTCTCCATGTATCAAAGCAATTATATGTTTCACCCTATGCTCTTGACACTTTGCCTTTGTCTATTATGCACATGTCGTCATTGATATTCTTCCCCTTATCAGCTCTGTCATCTTTGTGTGTCCATTTACTACTGCCAGCAGGAGCTCCAATATGACCTCCCCTGCACTGAGATCTTCTTCCATTCATGTTGAATAGCTGCAAAATTTCTGTTAGAGTCGCCACTCACTTTTGTCAAAAGTGAGAAAATACTTGATGTTTCTTATTCCCAACGGAGTCTATATAAAGTTCCCGACTCTATGATTAAGGCCTTGATTCTGAATGTAGTTCCCTAGTAGAGTCACCAATTTGTTAGCTCTAAAAAATGCAGGATGAAAGCCACAAGAGGCTGCCAATCTCTTGATACGCTTCAGGATAACAGACAAGGTTAAAAGAATTCAACCTTCTACTCTTCAGGTGCTGCCAGACCTAGGCAGATGTACCTCTTTGGATTGAGTAGACTAGTCTTATGATTATCTTTCATGCAATAATTTGTCCACAATGGCAGATGGAAGTGAACAATATTCTAAATCTAAATCCTAAAAGGCTTAATTAATAGATATAGAGAAGCAAAAAGAAATCAAATGATGAAATGTAGAGACCAGTGCCTTATTGGGTATGCGGAGTCAAAATGAAATCAAGATGAACAACACCTCTCTGGAGAAAACTCAAATTATTTGGCATATATTCTTGTTTACAACTTGTATAAACATGCAATTTTGTAACTACTAAGCTCTACTTCAATAATCCAAATAGATCTTTGTGATTACTGTGATCAACAAAAAGGATTTAATCTTTGCTTGAAAGAACCAATTGATTAATCACACAGATACAACAATGTGCATTGATAAGCTGAACATAAACTTGTTATGTCAATTTAAAAAACCAAAAAGCATCAATCTTGGAGACAACTTAGCAGTACCTTCATTAAATTCAACAGACAATTGACACCAGAAAAATGCAGCAACATCAATTGATTTTCATAAATACCTCCATTCTGAAATCATGCAACAATAGTCTTTGATCTGATAGTTTTATTCTACTGTATCTACTTGCCTTGTATCGAAATCTAATAACTCATGATGATCATTTTACAATTACAAAATGCCTATTTGTACACCAGCATGAGAAAATTAATCTTATGAAATTCCATGTCGGCCCACCATAGAATTCAGGCTCCAATCAAGTCGGCCTGCAACGGTTATATGAATTCACATGTCAGCCATAGGATTTGTATTTCCAATATTCACCAGTGAAACAGTCGTTGAGACACCTCTGTGGGTATGCTAAAGGCAATTCACTCATTAATCGCTTCCCCTGCTCTTTCTGTTTCACCGTGACTATCAACCGTCAGGGAGATGTCATAGAGATTTCATTATGTCAAGCCACAATGCCACTATTCATCTCATGTGTCATTGTAACTTATTGCTCTCGGGGAGACATTTCATAGAATTCTCTTGCTTCACTAAAAGTCCTCATAATACAATCTAGTCGCCAAGACATAAGGGTTATCACATCGAGATGCAACCTTCGTTCCATCCGCTTCGCTGTGACTTATCGGTATCAGAGAGACCTCCCATAGACACATCTTGTTTCATTGAAAGGCTTTATGCAGTCTCCAAGTCACTGTGACAACCCAATTTTTATGCCAAAAAAATCACTTCCGATTTCCATTTGGTGAGACCCCAAGCACCTCGCCAAGACCACACAATGAAAGCAAATAAGTCACACCGAGCAGCAACTTTTGTTATATTCATCCTCGCCAAGACATTCAAATTTTCTCACCAACAAAAGCCCTGCTTAAGTTCCATCGGTGAGACCCATATGCATTCGCTAAGACTTACTCCGAAGTCATCCTAGTCTCACCGAAACACCCCGTGATAGAAACTCCATGTGCAAAGTTGGTGAGACCGAAGGTCACTCGCCAAGACCTTATATCGATAGCACCATCTCTCACTAAAAGTCATTTGAAAGAAATTTTTTGTGCTCCGTTGGTGAGACAAATGATACTCGCCAAGACCTCCTACCGCAAACTTCAACTCTTACTGATGCATTCCTTTCACAAGTCGGTGAGACACCACGAGAGCGATATGACATTTCACCGAAGCCATGAAACTACGCCGAAAAGTTCACCCATCACATCGGTCGACAAGACAAGGGAGTTTCGCCGTGATATTACAATGCAAGAAGAGCTCTCACCGATGAGCTCCCACTTGAAAAGTCAGCGAGACCGAAGGTCACTCGCCAAGACCTCATATGCGAAATTCGGTGAGACCCAACCCATTCAGGGAGACCTCACCCTGATGGAAATACCTATTCTGATATGCTCATCCTTGATCGCCGAAACAATACAAAGGTCTTGCCAAAATATCTATAGCAAAAAAGTGTTAACATAGAAACAACATGGGTCGGGGAGACAGTGGTAGACCTATGCTGATATGGACAAAAATGAGGAAAATGTAGACATAGATGATTTATGGGACAAATATGAGCCAAAATATGAGCAAACATATCATGAAATGAAGAAAATATGCATAAGGAAGGACTCATATGGAGACTTAGGGGGGATGAAAGAAATGCAAAATCATCAAATTTTAATAGTTCCAACAGTATCCATGTGTATTTGTTTTGTCCATTATGCTTCCCAAATTATTTTTCTTTGATAATGTTCTTCTTGCTTTGATTCACATCCTTCTTTTGATGTTGGTTCCAATTTTTGGGTGGGTGATGAGTGGATGAAGATTCATGACGTGGCCGATTGTAGTATTGGCATTGGTTTCATCATAAGGATTCTTCATGCTCCCTATTTTGGCATTTGCTTGAGACATAATTTCCCCTAGTATTGTGGAAGTAGTACCTTCATGTTTTGATTCTGTCTATTTTGAGAGTTCCTAATTAGAATGCATTCTCTGATAAATGACTACTGTAGATGATGTTATTTCAATTTGTTGCTCTGTTGAATCTGGAATATCCTATTTTGTTTAAATTGTTTCCTTGAGTGAATAATGTTGGATATCTTTATATATGATGTCCTCAATCTGAATTTGGGATGATCCTGATGTTGACAACTTGGTTTGACTGTAGGAATCAATAACCTAATCTTTTTGTGTAATAATGTCAGGAGTAAAGGAATCATGTTCTGAATGAAGATCATCTACATGTCCATCCAAAGAAAGCATCTCATGGGTAAATGGAGGAGTATGTGCTATATGGACGTGATCATCATTTGTGACATCTTGCATAGATTAGAGAGTGTCCATTAGATCATTGTAGTATCTTGGAGATACAAATTCTTGATCTTGAATGATTTCAGAATTGTTTTTGACATGCTTTGGATCAGGTTCTTGACATGGGTCCATTTCAAAGGATGGATAACTTATAAAGGGTTCTTGGATATCTTCATTAGGCATGGGAAGTGGCTCAATATCCTCTTGATCTTTGAGTGGACTTGGATAAAATATTGAGTTGAGGATACCTTCAATATCTGTAACCATGAGGTCAAAGGATGTCAATATGTCTTGGAAAGGACCATTGCTAGACTTTGGTTAAATATGTTGATCATACTTTGGAATAAATTCTTGATATATGTCCTCTAACTCATTAGGTGATGTAGAAACATTTTCAACATGATCATTGGTCAATGGATCATGGATTATGTCAATTGGATCAAATAATTCTAACACTCCTTGAAATAGGTCATTATCAGATATTGTTGAGGGGTTTTGATCATGACTAAAGAGTGACTCTTGATGCATGTTGATTTGATCATTGGATGGGGTAGAAACATCTTCAAGGTGCTCATTGATGGATAGATTTTGATCATTTTTTTCAACCATTGTGGTGGAGAGATTTTCACTACTGTCACTAGTGGTTGAATCTTGATAATTGTCCTCAACAATTATTATTTTTTGGTCAATAAAGTCTTGCATGAGATTTTTGAGTTGAATACAATTTGATGTTTTATGAAGATTTTCTCTATGATACACACAATAAGATCTACCCCTATTACAAAGGAAGTCTAGAACAGAGTTGAAAGCACTTTCTTTTGGAAGAATGATGAGTTTTTCATTAATTAGATGTCTTAGCGCTAATTCGATTAGCACTCCAAAAGGAGTGTATTGACATTTTTGATCTTATGAGATTTGTGCTTGTCGAGGCGATTCTTGTTGTGATTTATCTTGGATAAGTGGTGATTGATCTTCGATATGTGATGATTGGGCTTGTTAATGTTGTTGATCTTGATATCCAACCTCTTGACATTGGAGATATTGTTCTTGATGTGGTTGTGGACACAACTTAATGCTTTGATGACATGGTTTAACCAATGGAAGAGTGTATTGATTTTGGGGTGGAGATGTCTCTTGATGCAATGAATCAACTATTTTGGTAAGTGTAGAAATTTGATCTCACAAAATTTGATCTTGACTCCCTTGATATAGTTGATTTGGTTTTTGTTCAACCAAATTTGGAATGTATACTCATGGTGTTTGTATAGGATCAATTGAAAAATTGATTTTGGACAATGTTCTGATTTGGGATGATGTTTAGATTTTGTATTATAGGTTGAAATTGAACATTGTTTTGGTTAAGAAACACATTACCTTGATTTAGGTAACTTTTATTTTGCATGGTCTTACCTCGACTTGAAGTTGTTGACATATTGTTTGGACTTTGAAATTTTTTTGTATGATTCACAAACATATCTATCCCAAGCTTATCAAGTGTGGATTTGAAATGTTCATGTTTGGTAAACTTGTACTTGGTATATTTGGCATGTATGGATTTGGTGGGATAATGTTGTTTTGTTGAAGACTCATGCATTGATTGTTTGGTTGATAGATTTGTAGGTTTGGACTTTGATTTAAATCTACCATAGGGAAAGGTATTCCAAAATTTAGATTGGGCATACTCACATTTTTTGTACCATTGAAGTTTGTAGGAGATAATGATGTCATGTATGGACATTATAAATGTGAGTTTTGATAATCCATTGGTTTTTGTAAGGCTTTGACAGTTTGGTTGACTTAGATCACTCATGATGTATGGAGCAAGTTTATATTCCATGTTCTTCTTTTGTTTTGACCTTGTTGACCTCTAAGGGATTTAGGACCAATGATGAGATGAAGGATGAAAGGGGTGAATGATATGGGTGTTGAAATTTTAGGAACTTTGGATCAATGCTAGACTTTAGGATTTGATTTGGATAATGAGCTTGTAAACCCTAAGATGTTAGATGTGATATTAGGATGAACTTGTTCAAAGGGGTGCTGATTTAACTAGAGGTATGAGAAAGGATGCATTCCCACACTCCTAACTAAACAAGGTGATTTTGATTTTGATGATTTACCCAAGTCTAGAATGATGTTTCCAAATCTCTACAGTTTTTTGTGGGATGGAGATGATAAATGTTTGTGATGGATGAAGTGGTTGATTTTGATCCTAAATGAACCTAAGAGGGCCTTTGTTTACAAGACCAAGATAGTGAATAACATGCTTTTCCTTAAGAGTACTTCAAACCAAAAGACAAATTTTTTTCTTGGAAGACTATAAGACAAAAAATAATAAGCACATGTGTGGGGTTCAATTGATTTAATATTGATTAATGAATTACTTTTACCACATCCACACTTCTTGTTTAACTTTCAAACTAAATGTCTATATCTTGATTTCTTTTCATCCCATAAGGTCCATTATGTGGAAATCAAGAGAATCAAGGCAATAGTTCCCTAATGTTGACTTTAGAAAGAGAAAATTGAGATATAAGTCCAAATACTTAAAAGACTCTAAGGATAGAATCCCTAAGGACAAGCAGTAATACTTGTACTTTTCAAAGGTTTTTTCTTTTTCTAAAGGGTTTGAAATTTGATGACCTTATTGAATGTTAGTTTCAATGTTTTGGATCCAAGCACCATGTTTTCAAACTAACTCACAAGAAATATAACATCCTAGCTCAATTGGTACATTTTTCTTGGTGGGCTTGCCTCATGCCCTTCGTAATAGAAGAGATGATTTTACATGCAACCAAGGAGAGAGTATAAATGTATGTTAAGTATGAAGTCTTAGCCTCTATACGTTAACCAAGATTGGACATGGAAAGTAACTTCTTGGAATCTAAGTTCCAATGCACCACTTTGATAAACTCGTTGGATGGACTGGTTGGCTACTACAAACAAGGTTCTTAATGACAACAAACTATGAACACCAGAACCAACATTCACCTGGTTGGCCAATTAAGGCATGGGATTAGGTGTAGTCTGTTGTTGTCACAGATTGATTCTAATTTCTCATGACTTCACACCATTTGATATAGCCCGCTGGTAAACGTACTTGCAAGATCTTTCCTATGAGTTTCCTATTGCGAGGTGTGTCTCATAGTAATCCCTCTCTTAAAGGTGACTCAAAGCAATAAAATTCATTTTCAGTGTTTCTCTTGCACCCAAGATCACACGAAGTGCAAGGGGAGAGGATACACACTCAAAATGCACCAAAGACAGGATCACACAATTCAAGCACTTGTTTGTTTTAGCTTCAAAGAAATGATGAATAAAATTTAAAGCACCAAGCTAAATGTGAAGTTGTTTGTTCGATTTTAACCCAAAATCAAAGTCTAGTGAATTTCTAATGTTCAATTTTAGCCCAACTTTTGAAAAGATCAAAACAATGATCAATTTTTAAACCCAAATTGATCTAGTTGGCCTAAAACAGAAAATAAAAGTAGCAAGTGGATGTTCTAAACTATTACAATAAGCATTTCAAAATGGTTTTTCAAGTTCAATGTCCAATGCTCACTTTCCTCAATGCAAATCTTCTTGTGATTTTTCAATTCGAGTGCCCAATTCCAATACTACTAATGTTTTATGAAAACCCTACAAACATCACAAATAAGATTTATTTCAATGTCAAAAAATAAAATAAAATTTTGCACTTGGAATTTAAATCAAATTGGATTACAAGGCTGTAATTATGATCAAACCTAACACCAAAGAACTTGTATTGGTTATTCAATATGTGCAAAAAAATTGAAGTATCTAGCATTAAAAGTCAATTTTGAGATTTGAGCACTCAAAAAAGAAATAATGGCATTGACTGCCCCTACCCAAGATGACCTACACACCACAAAGATCTTAAAAAAAACCAAATCATATTTATGAGAAAGCCCAAGACTTCTACTTTGACATTAAAACAAATAGATTTTCAAATCTTTGCAATAGGAATATTTATGAGACAATGCCAACAGATCTTTACAAATCAACCACCAATAACAAATGTTGAAAGCTTTTAATAAAAAATGAAAACTACTACCAAAATATCTCCATGATTTCATGAATATAGGTAAGTCTCATTTGGGAGAAGAAATAAATGATAGAAAATCATTGAACTCTGAGCAATTATTTAAGAACTATATCATGGAGAATACAATATCATTGTCAAGTATTGAAATCCTAATGATGCAACCACAACCCAATAGAGATAAGATCCTATCCAACTCAACAGAGATTAGATACTAGGAAGCTTTAAAACCAAAATAAACTGCAGGCAACATTGATATTAAAGTTTGAATGACAAATATTCTAACTTTCTAATACAAACCAATGCACACCACTTAATGCCAATAAATGGTGCAACAACCAATTTAAATAGTAGCGACAACTTGTATCACATTTTTTTAATGAATAAAGTATAAATACCTTGTATCACAAGAAACGTCTGCATGCTTACACAGGGGATGTACACATGTGAGATACATGCGTAGACCTAGGATTGGGAAATGCACACTTTTGTGCCTCTGAAATGTCCCACAGGGTAATCTTGACTTCTTCGAATTGAGTGAATAATGCGTCTTTACTACCTCAGCTAATGCTTTTTTCAAATCATTGGTTTTTTTTTTAATGGCAAAGTTTGTTAAAAACTTTCATGCTAATGCAAACTGCAGCTATAAAACCAATGACTAATGATTTTGAAGAAACATATTTAATATTGTGAAAATCATAAAGCTTATACACATAGGCCAAAAAATAAATACGGGTCATCCATCTTTTATTTCTGATATTCAATGCATAAAGTAGAGACAATTTGTATCACAAGAAAAAAAACTACAAACTTACACAAGCAACATATGTGTGTGATAAAATGCGCAGGCTAGGTTTGGGAAATGCACATTTTTTTGCCTCTAAAATGGCCCATGGAATGATTGAACTCTTTGAATTGAGTGAATGATGTGTCTTTAAAAAAAAAACTCATAGACAAGGTGCATGAACTAATTGATAGAATGCATAGACAAGGTGCGTGAACTAATTGGCAATGCATAAACAAGGCACATGAACTAATTGACAGTTGTCTCAAAGACGTGGAGTTTAACATTTTGCAGATTGTGTGTTTAAGACAAAAAATTTCCTCACAAAGGCATCACTCTAGGTTTGGAAGTCCCTCTCACATGTGTTCTAGACATTGAAATTTTAAGGAGGAAAGTTCACCTCTGATAACTGATTTTCTCAACTTGAAGGTGGGTGGAAATTTGAGGGAAGTTCTCACATCAAGAACAACCCTAATGTTGGGCCCCCATATTCAAATAAATATGATATAAGCTCCTATTAGCATCATGGATAAGTAGTAGAAAAAGGTGTGCATGAAGGGGAAAAGTGGCTTGCTGATCTACGAAGTCAAGAACTAGAAGCTGGGTTTAGGAGTGAACATCATACTTCCTTGGAGGAGCTTGAGCAAGACTTTTTAAAAGAGGCACTTGAAATGTTTGGTGCAAAAAGTGTTGAAGAAGATGATGAAAAAATGAGGCATTGTGAGTGGCTAAGGGAAATACGTGAGGCATTTCAAAAAAATATGGTTTCATTTCGGGCAAGGAAAATGAGGCAGTGGGAAGAGTTTATGCACCCAGAAGCTCATGCACCTCAGAGGCTCTATGAACACAGCTGGATCGTGGTCATCAAGTTTACAGTAGGGTTTTGTGAGTGTATAGAAATTTATTGCAATGATGATGGTATGCTAGTGATTAAAGCACTGAGCAACATAGAAAACAAAAAAATAACAAACTATCTAAAGTCATGCAGAAAGAGCATTGCAAAACAGAGACTCAAATACAAACCCAATAGATTTAAGAGCATGCAGAACCCATATACAATCCCAATATATTAAAGAGCATACAAAGACCCGTATACAAACACATAAAGATTCAAAAGGTGTTCCAATATAAATGTGTTTCACTAAATGTGTTTTTCATCACAAATGCGTCTTAATAAAAATCAAAGCACCTTGCTCTTTTCCAATATAAATGTGCTTCAATAAAAAAAAAAACTCAAAGTGTTCCAATCAAGATAGTAAAACAAAGAGAAATTAATGGCGAATGCCCTCCTTCTAGCCCCAGATGTAAGCACAAATCTGCAAAAAAGCATAAACCTCAACCAACACTAGCATCCGGGTTAGTTTAAACCAAGCAAAATATAGTGCTCCTATTGGATATTTCAACATGTTTCATAATGTAAACAAAACAAAAAAAGATCAATTAAACTAATTGAAAGCATGTAAAGCATCTTCAAACCTATGCCATAGTGGATTTGTGCTACTTTGATGTGGAAAGTAGCCCTTTCCCAACCCCTTGATAAGCTCTTGGATGGATAAGTGATTCCTGATTCAAAATTCCAATAACCTAGCTATGGATGATGAATTCTATGCTAACTTGCAATGAATGGTGGATTCAAATGTCTAAGATTGTGGATAATGAGCTTTCATAAAATTTGTGTCCCCTAAATCAATAGAGAAGGCCTCTATTTATAAGGAAGAAGGATGGACGAATGAAGAATATGATGAATGTGGGATTAAAACTTGAACCAATGGCATTGTACCACTTGTCAACATGCTAATGGAGGAGAGTGGAGCACATTTTGAACAATGTACATGTTAAATGCATGTAGGTGGAATTTGAAATTCAAAAGATGGCTTGTGCAAGAAGAGATGTAAGAGGAGTTAATGCCAAGTTGGCTCAAGGAGAGGACATGTAAGAGATTTTAATGCCAAGTTGGAGGACAAAAGTCCTTTAGGAGGGAGAATTCAAATAAGTGGAATATTCCAAGAATATGTCATATTTGAATGGAAATAGAAGGAATTAATAAATCGAATAAATTGATTTACATGTGCAACTTGCAAAAGCTAGAGGAATGGAGGATTAGTGTTAGAAGTTAGTTGATTTGAAATTTGATTTAGATATTTAGATTTATTTGAATCAAATGAGAAGATAGTGGAAGATTAGTAATTTAATTAAATAAATTTGATTTATTCAATAAAATTAAGAACATTAGGATTCAACTAAATAAAATTGATTTATTTAATTAAATGAAGGCATTAGGGTTTAACTAAATAAAATTGATTTATTTAATTAAAAGAGGACATTAGGATTTAATTAAATAATGTTGATTTATTTAATTAAAAGAGGAATATGGAGGAATTTAATGAATTTAATAAAATAAAGATTACTCAATTAAATGGTTAGAATTAACTTGATTAAGGAAGAATTAGTGTTAGTGAATCAGGATCGAGTGCATGATATCAATCAGGATAATTTGAGTGTCTACACTATTAAACAATCAGTATACATCAGTTGAGCTATGGAGAGGAATAGGAGATTACTTCTTGACTTGCTTTGAAAAATAAGATAGAGATGCAATTAGATCATAGTGATGCAGAGGGTCAAGGACTTTGAAAGAAACACAAAGTCTTAAGGCTAATAACGATTCACTCTCAACCTTCCAACTAGGCACCAGTATGGAGATAAGGCCTCAATAATGCACCAAATGACTTATTTGATTTCCCTATGGACCCAAACCCTAGGAATTCTCTTAATAGACACAATTACACTTGTCTTAAATGAAATCAAAGCCCCAAACTTCTGTTTTGAACAAAATCAATTTTTCCACCTTAACTAGCCTTCTAGCCCAACTAGGCCTCCTGCGGTAATTTTTTGACTTTGCACTCAAAATTTCCAAAGGAACCTCCAAAATAATGATTGAAAAAAATTTGGTTTTTGATGATACATAACATACTAGATTCTTGATGGCACTTGTTTTGGAGCACACCAATCAAAAATCTATTGTTTCCTCAAATTTATGCCTAATTAGCCCTCTTTTTCAAAGCAACCCCTCTTTAAACTCAACCCCTGACCATGAAAATTTCAGAAGTCTCCTAAAATGACTCAAAACCATGGAATCCAAGTTTTTAGACCTCTATGACACTTCTAACATGCTCCAGCACAAACCCCTCCTCAACTTGCCTAAAAAACTAGGGCTTCTTGAAAACTAACCTTCCAATCACTTCCAAAACTTTCTCATTGACTCTACACCATTAGGAAAACATATTTAGTTGATCCAAACTCAAAAAAATTCCCCTCATTAAGGCATATCTTCTGCTGCTACACCCTAGCCTCCATCTTCAAGCATTTTTCACAATGAAATCTTGGTGTACACCATTTGATTCTTCTTTCCTACACTTTATATTGTTATTAAAGTATGGTAAATGTCATATGTGATCCATTTCATATATTTTAAGTCATAATACTCCATGAAATGGATCATTCAATCATTAAACACTCTCAAAACAATCAAAATCTGCACTTTTCCTGTAGACAGTCAATCAAAACGTGCAAGAATTGATCTATTTCCCTTATCAGAACATGTGAGTGGTGTTAAAACATGTAAATAAAAATTTCTAAAGCATCCAAATGCAGATAACTTCAATAAGATTCAATGGTTCATCAAAAAAACATAGAAAATTGCTTAAAAATAGGAATTTTATTGAATTTTCTGAGAACAGTCCGTACAAAGCTTTCACCAACCACCTAACCTCTGTAAAAATGATTATTTTAGGGTTATAAACCCATTCTCCAACTGATCCAACTGATTTGGATTAATTACATTGCTTAATTTACTCTAAAACTCTCAAAACTCCCTTTCCCGCCTAAACTAAAATTCAAAAATTTGAAATTGCAAACTTACATTTTATTAAAATCTATCACCTAAAAACTATTGGACCTTTAATTTCCAAATTTATTTGACCAAACTAAAGCATTATAACACTAATCAAACCCCTAGAACATGATTTTCCCTTTACATTGCATTTTTAACCTAGATTCCTTATTTGGAGCATTAGAACTTTTAACATTCTTATTACATTTATTCATACCAAATGCCATTATAGGCTCCAATAGGTCATAATTGATGCTTTGACTCTTTTGGAAGGTCTTCCTGACCCTTGCACTCTCCTGGTTCTTGAAGTGCTCCTTGAAGGCCTTGGGTGCTCCTGCACCATTCTCCCCAGGAAAGAAAGAACTCTTGCCCCAAGAAGTGTCCCATGTGTTGCCACCAAAAGACCTTTTGTTCTCATGTGTTTTCATCTTCCAATGAGTAGGTGTGTAGTCCCCCAAAGTCACTGTCTTTCTCTTCTGCCAATCTGCATTCTTAACATTTATCATATGAGAATCAAAATAGGGTCTGGTTTGTCCTCTTTGCTGCTTGATAACAATGAGTTCTTGTGCCCTGCTCCTGCCCTCATTCCACTGCCTCCTTTGTGAAAGAACTCCACCATTAACACCCTCATTTATAGGGCATTCAATGCCTCCAACCCTGATACTGTCCAAATCCCACAAGGTCTGATTTGAAGGACTGTCCACCACATATCCCTGCTGCAACTTGTCTTTTTTCAGCCTACCAATGCCTTCCCCTGTTTCACCCTGCTTATTCACTTGCAAACTCTTCTAAAAAAAATCACAAAACTATTATTATACTGCTCCAAAGGCAAAGGAACCAACTGATATCTAACATCTCCTTTGTGAACCAAATATGTGTTAAGAAATCCATCATGCAATGTCCTTCTAACATACTGCCATGGCCCCCCAAGATAATATGACCACAAGTCATTGGAATGACATCACAAAGCACTCTATCATGATATGAACCAATTGAAAAATCAACAAAATCTCTCTTACCAATCTCTACATGTTGTCCTTGAGTTACCCAAGTGGCCTTGTAGGGAGTAGGGTGATCAAAAGTTTCAATCCCTAGTTTGGTTATCATATCAAGTAAAACTAAATTGCTATGTGACCCTGAATCTATGAGCAATCTGCAAATATTACCATGACTGAGACAATTTGTTTTGAAAATAGTTACCTTTGGTTCTTGATGAAGTCTTTCTCCTTGCTTGATCATAAGAAACTCACCATCAATCACAGGGTCTGCCATGAATGTTTTTGACTCCTTCTTCTTGTCTTCTTCTTCTTGTACCAAGTTAGCTCTCCTTTCTCTACCTTTATCAGCTTGTTCCCATTTAGGACACTTGAAGGAAGGATGCCCTGGTTCATTGCAATTGAAACATCTACCTGTGAATGGTCCTCTACCTTGTCCAAATCTGCCTCCTCCTCTAGGAGTGTATCCACCTCTTTGATCAGAAAATGTCTCTTTACCCTTGCCATTGCTGCTCTTATCATTACTGCCTTGTCCTTTCTCTCTATTACCTCTTCCCCTATTTGAACTACCTCCTTTCCACCATTACTTGATCTTTCTTGCTTCCTTTTCACCTTTTCTTCTGCTCTAATGGCCAACTGAAAACATTCTCCCAATGTCCTTGACAATTGCAAACCAATCTCATCTTGTAGATTGTACCTCAAGCCATTGATGTACCTAGCTATTTTCTCATCTTCTTCCTCATAACCTCCTCTAATACTAAGCTTGTGAAATTTCTCAGTATTGGACATCACATCCATGTCCTTTTGCTTTAAATTCTGCCTCATCCTTTTCACATGAATGGTATAATCAGATGGTAGGAATTGTTCTTTGACCAAACTCTTCATCCTTGCCCATGTAGAGACCTTTGCCAATCCTCTAGCCATCCTATCATTCTGAAAACTAGTCCACCATGTCAATGTTGTGCCTCTGAACTTGGTTTTAGCAAACTTAACCTTCCTCTCTTCATCCATCTCCTCAAATTCAAAGTAGTTTTCCAAGGCATCAAGCCATCCCAACACCTCTTCACTATCCATCTTCCCTTGATAGATAGGCAAGTCTATGTGACTCTTCCCTCCATGACCCTGTACTGCCTTCAACAACCTCAATAACCTCCTTTCCTCAGGGTCCTCTATCTCATCAGCTTGCTATTCCTGATTTACTCTCACATGATTTTCATCTTCATCATTGTTTTCTTGGTCTTCTTGATCTTCTCTCCTCCTACTCCTCTCAAGGTTATTGATCCTTGCCTACATAGTATCTCTCTCTCTTCTCCATTTCCTTTCTTCACTTGCTCTTGCTGCTTCTTGTTCCCTTCTTTCTCTTCTCTCCCTCTCCAAGATCTCCTTCAACTCTTCCAACTCCCTTGCCAATTGATTCTTTGGTGCTATTGCTATTTCTCCAATCCCTAAAGGACCTACTCACTACTCTGATACCACTCTGATGCAGAGGGTTAGGGCTTGAGAACCTTTTGAGTCAAGTTTGGTTAAGTCCTTTGAGATCATTTAAGTGGTTTGGAACCATAAGGGAAACAATTAAGTCTTGAATGCAAAGTTGAGGCCCGATCTCCAGGTTGGTGCCTAGTTGAGAGATTGAGAAGTGAAACATTTTTATTCTTGTTATCTGGTATTTCTTGTAAAGTCCCTGACCCTCTACATCACATAGAACCTTGCACTAGCCCTAAAATTCTGTATAG
Organism: Sequoia sempervirens; assembly: GCA_007258455.2. Taxonomy (NCBI): domain Eukaryota; kingdom Viridiplantae; phylum Streptophyta; class Pinopsida; order Cupressales; family Cupressaceae; genus Sequoia; species Sequoia sempervirens. The sequence continues at coordinate 210,456,454 of VDFB02373365.1, forward strand.
ACTGAACAAAGTGCATGACCAAGACACATATCTACACAGAATGCACCTTTCTGCAAAACTAGAAGCCATGAACAATGAAAGTGGCTTATGGGGAGATGTATTTTGTATTCAATGGCTATCCAAATGGATGAATATACAGATATGTGTTTGGTCAACAACATTAGGAAAAGAGTACTTATACTTTAACAATGTAGCCATTTTTCCAAAATATACCATTTTGTTCCATGATGCAACCCCTCAAAGTAGGCATTTTGAACTGCTAAGAATTTAGCCACACAATACAAATTCCCAACAACTAGTAAGGTTAAATCAATTTAAAAAACTCATTAGAAGCAATACACAATACCAAACTATCAATGCTAACAAAAAGCAAAAGCTAGAGAATAACAAGAGCAATTCTATTCACACAATCAAACACAAGTATCTCAATCATAACTCTATTGTAAGACTACAACACCTTAAAAGCTTTATTAGAAATAATAATAAAGAAAACCAGCCTATGCCTATCAGATCAAATAAGGGTAAAAAAATGTCAGCAGTAGAGCTTTACGAAAGAAAATGCAAGATATAGCCACATGAACTACCCTATTGTTAAATTCATCTCTTGTAATCTTGGAAATAGTTTTATCCCTTTTCCTCTGCTTGGGTTGCCCAAATTGTTCAAGTAGATTATCCCAACTTGGGGTTTCCTCTTGTACAATGATTGGATTTTTTCTTAGCCTCTTTTCCAGCCAATCTGGAGTTGTGGATGCTTCAGTTGCTACCTCCCTTTCAGGACTATTAGTCACATTCACTTCAACATCTCTTTCAACCTCTGGTTGATTCTCTTGTCCTTATTTATCCTGATTAGGACTATCCACAACGTCTTCTTCTTTATCAACTTCTTCCTCTAGATTACTTTGTGGCTCATCCACTGTCACTCTCTCAGGATATTTTGTCACTTTTCCTTGTACAACCTCTGATTTTATATTCTTGCTTTCAGCACCAGAGGTTGATTGCTTCATTTCTTGCACAAATCTCCTCCATTGTCCACTGTCAAGTGTAGATATGTTGTAATCTTTCACATTTAATTCATTATGATTGTTTGATATGTTGCCTTCCTCTAGAAGTGCCTCTTCATGAATTTTCACATCTTGATTTGAATGTGGAGAAGGGATGGGAGAATTATTTCATGTAGTTACTCTCTTCTCAACATCATTTGTAGGTGTCTCTTCATCACACAACTCTTCTTCTACTATCTTTTTCTATTCTACTTGAACAACTTTCTACTTGGGAGAGTTCCTTCTCACATAGAACTAGGGATTCTCCCCTGAACTTTCCAACTCTATTACCTTTGCAGCTGAAGGAGCATCTGTGGTAGCCCACTCTTCATAGCTTTTTCAGCCTTTTGTCTTTTAGTAATTATCTTTCTCTTCCTCACTAGCTGTGAGTTCTTTCCTACTTCGACATGAGTGCTAGCTTGAGGAGCTTTCTTTGTTTTCCCTTGGCTCCTAGTTCTTCTTTTAATAGACACTGCTTCTTTAGTGGCCTCCTCCTCATGGGGTTCAGTAGCTTCATCTTGCTTGTTAGCTTCAACTTCTTCTTCATCATGAGACTCCATGTCTCCCATTAGATCATAGGTGAATTTAACACCATCAACCTCCAATTCCAGAACTTGATTCTTGACCCACAACCTAGAATATTTCTTAATTGGATCAGTGATTTGATTCAAATCAATTATCTCCTCCTCAAACCAATTTATTGGAGGCAGTGGCCTATTTATACATGGCTCATAATCATGATGCTGGAGAAGGTATGCCTCATCACCTTCCACTTGGTCTGGCACTTCCACAACTCTGTATAAACTAATCAATCTCAAAGGTAGTCTGGAAAACCTTCTTCTAATGACCTCCCACTCATCTCTATAATTATCCCAATAATCTTCAATATGATCCTTATGCTTGAAATTCCTATTTTCTTGCTTGGCAGCTTTCCCATAAGGATCAAAATTTCTTCTATTAGTATGGGAGTACAACTCAAATTGTTTCATCTCCTTCTTTGAATGTTGGGCACTCTAAATAGAAGGGAAAGCCTCCAATACTCCTACTTTCAATGGTAATTTTGATCCCAATCCCTTCTTTATATTGCCCCTCTGTAAAACTTCCTTGAAGCCAACCATCTATTTTGTCAATTCTAATAGAAGGAGCTTGTTGGTGGGATATATTAGAAATTTGAGGGGAACATTTGGTGATCCTTGCACCCTGATATATGTAAACCTTTGAAATTGAATAAACCATTGGCCATAGTTCTTTATCAAATCCATTGCATCTACAAAGATTCTCATGTGAAGGGCATCTTGTAACAATCTAAGAATGCACATGAAGAAAGCATCATTGGCCCTCCTGTAATTTGATGTCTTATATTGAAACTAAGGATATACCTCCGATATTCTATCTTGCCCCAAGACTCCTTTATTGCTGAGACCTTTGTATTTTTTCTTGTGTGCCAGCATATACACCAAATATGAAGTCATAGTGAACTTGTTGGTCTCCTGCACACTCCTCAATTGGGAATCTATATTATTCTTGATGATCCTTACCCAATGGTAATGTTTGTTGGATACAATCTGAGTAATGGGGTGAAACATCCAAGGTTGGAATATATGTGCCTCCTCCACTCCCATGACTCTGCCTAGGAGAGTTATGATATCATTGTATTCTTGCTTGAAATCACTCCTGTGTAGTTGCTTGGGAAACTTTGAATAATGTGGTTTTGGCTTTAGGATCCAAGCATTATTCATTATCTCTAGGGCTCTATTAGGATCTTCCTCATAAAATTTAGTAAACTCCCCAATGTTTATCTCTTCAATTAGCTTGATGGGAGGCAATATTGAAGACCTCTGCAATTGATTTCTCTGTCAGATTTTCTGTCACCCTTCCTTGGGGCCCAATGATGATCCTTGTCCTGGAATCATAGTGCCTTGCACACTCCAAAACTAGATCTAGAAACAATTGTGTGGGTGGAAATCATGTTGCTTGTGCTAGTCCTATGTGGGTGATCTTTTGAGCAAGCTCAGTTGGTTCCTTTCCAAACATCCTTTGGTGGAAGTCATCATAGTCTATGTGGCCCATGTTGGTGTCTGTGATCTTCAACCATGTAGAAGCTGTAAGTGTGAATAATTAATAATGTAAAACAACTAAAGCACTTCTTAATGAAACATTATATCAAGATTTAACATGAATTAAACTAATTTAAAAGCACAAAAAACTTGAAAGTGTCTCATTATCTCCTATCTCCAAAGATTTATCAAGTCACAGAAGGCTCTTAGATTTGGTAAGTAGTGTGACTATTTAAATTGCCAATTCAAAGAATGGAGTGATGCTAAATGTAATGACCTAATGATTGATAATGAAAGCTAAATGATATGATGCTACTGTAAACTATTTTGACATGAAACTTGATAAATGGAAGCTACGGTAAAAACTAGGTTATTGTCATGATTCTAATTCTACTGATGCTATGATTACTTGATTGTTTGATTTCTATTCCTGCAGAGTAAGTTTGCATAAAACTAGTATTTTCTCTGATGCATTTCCTATGAAGAAAGGCTGTATATATAGATTTCATGGTAGTACATTGTGACGAGGTAGCACAACAAAGGTTCAGATTCAATCTGGAAAATTGAATGGTGAGAGATGAAGAAGCTTGAGCTAATGAAGGGAATGGTTTCTCCCCATGAAAACATCAGGCAAGATGACGGAAAAGATCAGAGGAAGAAGATTTGAGAGATTTATTCAAATTTATCTCCAATTTATCTCCACAACTTCCCGTGAATGCTAGTTGAAATAAATTGGATTTTGGAATATCAAATTTGGTAGGTGAGTGAATAGAGGAATTTACTTTATGCCTTTATTTAAATATTTTGATTTATTTAAATTAGAAAAAAAGGGAATAAATAATTTAATAAAACAAACTATAGAAGTTGTTTATTAAATTAAATAGAAGGAATATTATAATTAAACAATAAAGTGTAAAACTTTGTTTATTTAATTAAGATTGAAATGATGTAATAATTAAATAACACCAACTATAGAAGTTGTATATTTAATTAAATCTGAAGAATATAAGAAATGAACTATAAATAAAGATTTCTATTTATTTAATAGTGGAGGAAATTAAGATAATTAATTAAATAAAGTGTATTTAATTAGTTTGATTATCTAGACCATTTTTAGGTGTATACATTTTGCCCCTATTTGAAGTGATGTGTTTACGCATTGCTTCAAAAAAAAATTTGCTACTGCTGCTAGTATCAATGAATTTTTTTTTTAGTATGCCCTTGATGTGCTCCAAACATCGATTTTAGCTGATGATGGATATATGCCCCCTCGGGAGATAAATTATTGATTTTTTTTGTTTTTTTGGATTTTTCATATTTTTGCAAATTTTTATGATTTTTTTGATGACTTGATGAAGATTTGATGAAGATTTGGTGATGAAGTAATTTATCTCCCGATAATTGATGTAGAAAGTGCCCCAAGATGTTATTGAATTAATCTCCTCTTAAAAAAATTTAAATAATCCCACAAAAATCCCACCTTCAATAACCTATAAAAGGTAAAAAGGCTCCTTTTCACACTCATTTGTGCATTTTGACTTTTGAAAACTTTGTGAGAGATTTTTGTGCCACTTGGAGTGAGATGTTGATTCCCTATCACACCCACTAGTTCGAGCGTGTGGGACATCACCAGCGCCCGACCGCCTACAGACCTCTGGTATGTACCCTTTATCCCCTCGTTTTTCGTGCATTGTCTCATTTTTTGCACATTTTTATGATTTTTAAATTTTCAATTTTTTTAGCACTTTGAATTTACCATGTAGCGCTTTGAAAACTTTAGCGCGTAGGGCTTCTATTTTAGTGCTTTTAAAACTTTAGCGCATAGGATGACTGCTTTAGTGCTTAGGTCATATGAATTAGCGCATTCGTAGTTTTAGCACTTATGATAGAAACTTTAGCACTATGACATTTTGTTTTAGTGCTTTGACCTGATGTTTTAGCACATTGACCCAATATAATAGCGCTTTTGGAAAAATGGTGCTATGACTACCTGTAATAGTGCTTTTGACTGATCAAATGACGCATGTCATGTTTTAGCGCTTTGAATACCTATTTTAGCACATCCAAGTCAGATTGATAATGTTTGTCAAATTTGTCTTTCATTTTGTTGATTTTCAATTGTGTGAACCATTGGTTTGATATGATTGATTATCTTGATCAAATAGATGATGTTCATCCTCATGATAGGCGAGGTTTGATGTTTGATTTCATGATAGTTATCCTCATGATAGGCAAGGTACAAATTTTAAGATTGATGATTGACCTCATGATAGGTGAGGTTCAATGATGTTCTCTTATGAGATTTGATCAAAAGTACACCAAGAGCTGATTAGATTTGATAGGATAATTGATGTTTGATGATTTGACAAAGAGTACTGACTTTGAATTATTTCCTGATAATAGGATCCATTGGAGAACCTTCAGGATCGAGAGTGATTTCCATGGACATTTGATTTGATACCTCAGTTAGGGCAGCCTAACATAGTAGTCATTGTATGATGCGGTCTGTCTTCTCTACTATTCATGCCATAGATTAGGATTAATCAGGGGCTGTTGATAGTGCTAGCCGAGAGTTGGCATAGCAAACATAACACCTTCCACCTTCCTACTGGTGAGATGACAGTCACTCTAGAGGATGTCTAGAGGATCTTACGGATACAAGAACTATGGGTGACATTATTGTATACGATTCATTAGAGCAGGGTGGCACTAATGCTCTTCAGAGGGTATTTGAGGACGAGTATATTGTTGGAGAGTTGATTCCATGGTAGGAGATGGTAGTTGATTACGCCACTTTACCAACAGTGCTTACTAGTTTTATTAGAGGATTCCTTTGTCCTGATCGTAGGTCAAAGGGATTCTCTATTGGTTGGGGCTGAGTACTGGAGAGTATGGTTGTTCATGGGACCAAATATGCTTGGGGGATGTATAATGCTTTCCCACCTATATCATGATTTACATTCAACCGTGTATCTTAGAGGTCAAAGTTTATCTGCTGGTGTCACTTTGCTTCAGGTATGGGCATGGGAGCACATAGTTGTCACGCGTCCAGTACCAGTTAGACAAAGACCACCTATGAGACCATATGTGTTCAGATATGTTGACCACCTTACTCAGTCTAGACTGGGTAAGTTAGAGTATTGGAGGAGAGTGATCGATGAGAGTTTGTGGCATGGCATCTGTACCTAGATTGTGATCATTGGGATGATGATGATGTTCAGTTACTTTTTATCTTTCAGTCCATGCTACTGATTGGTTGGACTCATTGGGTATTGGAGATATTTTTTATCAAACGAGTGTATAGACAGTATGTGATGGTTTAGGGGTAAAAGTACAAAGCTGTTTCACACTTTTATAAAGGAAATGGCCAACACCGATTTAACTTTTAAACTTGAATCACTAGAAAGTGACATATATGTTTTGAATTTTGAAATGATGTAAACTAATAAAATGTGTATTTTTTAGTATATTTTATGTTTGTATTTTTGAAAAAATTAAAAAATTATTTGAATATAGTTTTTTATAAATTAACACTATAATTTAGTTGCTGATAAAATGTTGAAAAATGATGTTCCATTCAACATCAAGCTTTATATAGTAAATTTTCTTTTTTTTATTTCAATTTTTTTGTTTATATTTATAATTTGAAACTTTAGGGAATGGATATTTTGTTTTACAATTTTAATAAATATATATTTTTAAATAAATGTTTAAATGTGCATGTATTAAAACACGACTTTTTCCACTCAACATCAACTTTTATATTGAATATTTATCTAAAATAGAAAACAAATTATATTATCTTAATCTAAATTCTTGTATCTAGGGCATCATATTTTTTTAATTTTTTAAATAAGTTTTAGTATTTTTCTTGACATGGTAATAAACCTAATATTTTTGTGTTGATAGCCTACTTTTAGTAAAAATAAAAATAAAATATAAATAATAATTGAACTATTAAAATAAATATATATTGGAAAACTACACTTATGGATCTACAAAAGGGTACTTTTTACATTTTTAAAAATATGCTATTTATATGAGAAGGAGTTGAAATATTAATTTTTCAAATATTTTCAGTTTTTTAGTAAATTGCCCTCAAAGTGGTGCTACATATGCATTTAGCCAACAATTTGACTTGGAAAAGTTGTGGACATATTTAACTTATGTAGAATGAATCTTAATAGATCATATGTTTGACCAAAATTGATTTTTAGTTATAAATACTAAAATTCACTAGTGCTGATAAGTTGGCCAAAAGTGTGACACAACTTTGTACTTTTACCCCAGGGTGTTGCTCATTACGCCCATCAACAGTCAAATACTACAAATTGGGTGCCTGTTTTGTCGTATGATGTTGTTGTTTAGGAGTATGAGTCTTTGTAGCCATTTGAGTGGGATATCCGTCCTAACATTGTTGAGCCACTGGTTATAGCAGATTATGTTGAGTTTTTGTCTTTGCATCCTTTTCCACATCTTGCTATTCCCGATGAGCTTGCCCCATTACTTGTAGAGGAGGATGTTTTCATGGCACATGGTCATAGGTGAAGGAGAGAGTAGGTTGAAGAGGAGGATGTCGGTGTTGTTGGTGAGGAGGATGTTGGTGTGGAGGAGGATAGTGGAGATGAGAGCAGCGGTGATGACTATAGATTTGACAGTGGAGAGGTTGCAAGTGGGTTGGGTCCTACCTTAGATTTGTCGGAGGAGACAATGCCTCGTAAGAGGTAGACTGTGAGGGATGTTTTAGATCAACTGTAGATAGCGAGCCTTTAGGTACAATTAGAGACTGTTTAGGAGCAACTTCTTCAGGCTCAAGGTTTATTAGAGCAGACTTAGGCTCAAATGCAAGCACATGCATAGTTATAGGTAGAGGATTTATCATTAGTGCAGGCTTAGTTGGCTATGACATAGTCACAGATTGCAACATTGACAGCTAAGAGGGATACTGCTAGGAAAACTACAATGGTAGCCCAGGCTTAGATTTCTTCCTTGACCGCTGAGAGGGATGCTGCTAGGTTTATGATAGAGGGTGCTCAAGCCACAACCGAGAGATTATAAAGACTGGAAGATGGTACTTCCCTATAAAATTATATGCGAGAGGTATCCTATATTGGTGGGGAGGTGGAGTACTACAGAGGGAGATATTATGATGTTATCCCCTCTAAGTAGGGAGTGAGCTACAAGTAGTCCCGATTTGGCAAGACTTATTCTAGGACTGTGAGTGCAGGTGTGACATAGTCTCTCCAGAGAGATCCCAAATGTCCTAATACATACGGTGGGGGTGGAGGGCCTGATCCTATGATTCCTACACTATTTGGAGCTAACATCACATGATTTTTGTCCTTGTTGTATTCAAGATGTGATGTACACTTTGATTATTTTGATATACAACCATTTTTTATGTTATATCTCTCTTCATTTCAGACATCATTGTATACTTGACATTGTGATTTTGAGATCTATATGATATGTAGTGGATATTATCGATCTATAATATGTGTTATATGATTCTATGATGGATGCATTTTCTTTCATGTTCTATATGCTATGTGATGATCCTTTTGTTATGATGTTATGGGTGCAATTTATATCATGATAATATGCTATGATGTATGATGTTCTATTATGATGATGTGCATTGGATGATATATGGATGTATGATGTATGGATGCATGATGTATGCATGAATGATGTATGGATGCATGATGTGTGAATGATGTGTATGTACGATGATGTAATTATATACATGTTTATGGATATGATGTGTTTAAATGATATACGATATGTGATGTAAATGGGATGCGTGTAATTTTATCTTGGTATAAATACAAATATATGATGTAATAAATGGATGAAAATGATGTATGATATATGATATAATAAATGGATGGAAATTTTGCATGATAAATGATATGTTAAATGATTGTATGCTATGTGATATGATTTGATGGATGAATGAAAAATGTGATGATAGAGACTTATTTTCAAGATTTTCTTTATGCAATATTTTATGTGATATGGAAAATATGATATGATGAATGCAAAATGATTTGATTCAAATGTATGAATGATGAAATGATGATTAAATGCTTTCTAATGTATGCAAATGAATATGATGATGCAACTATATGATCATGATGATGTTTTTGTTAACGTCAAGTATACTCAATCTATTTATGAGAGAATATAATCGTTAATTGAATCCTTCACGAGCTTTTGTAACAAACACTTTACAGATGCAAAAACTATTATGAATGTAATCTAATTTAATCATGCAGATATACATGCAAAATTTGGCATTTTGATAGTACTTTTGTGCTTTGTATCATCATTGAGCTTTTAAAATGTTGAAAGTGAGTACAAGTATAAAAGGTCTAATGCAAACCAATGATGACCTAAGTACTACTTTCATGATTTTTGATATTGCAAGCAAACATAAGCATTGAGTTATAATTAAATTGAGATGACTTGATCATTTCTTGCGTAAAATAGACAAGAATTAACCACTTTCCTATGTGAATTGGAATGTCATCCATGATACTTTGAAGAGAATTTCCAGTGACAATTCACACAGTAATTATGATTAATTCATAAACAAAAAATAAAGAAAAATACCATTCTTCTTCCTAGCTTCTCTAGTTCAATACATCATCGAGTTGCTCCAAAGAAATGGTAATAATGATCAAAGTACAACATATCCAACCTTTGATTAAAATATTCCAACCATCATTCAGATTAGATCATCCATCCTGATTTTGTGATGTTTTATGATTTTCAAGATTTTGACCAAAGACCTAACCTAAAGACCTATCTTGGGGGCCTTGGGCGTTGATCAAAGATTAGCCTTGCATAAGTTATACATGCAGAGACCACGTAGTTCGAATAGTTGGGTTGTGTTTCGATCATTGTTTTTTTTGTGTTTGTCTGACCATTGTTTGTCCATTTGATTAAGCTCAATGTTTATTGCCCCCAATGAGGTTCAGATGTTGCCCCCAAGCTAGGGTGAGACATGACCACATGATATGATATGATAATGGATGTAAAATATGATGGTGAAAGAAATGACCATGACATGCATCCAAATAGATGGGAGAGCTTATTCAAATAACAAATAGTGCCTGTTTCCAGGTTTTCACTACATTTTTTTTTGTATTTTTATATTTTTCTGTTACCAGGATGCCTGTTTGCCAGGTTTTCATCAATGTTATCATTTTTAGAAACTAATTCACGCACTAGGTGATTCAGTTATAGAACTTTCTGAGATGGATACTGTTGATAGGTTCATCAAATAGATCCTCTTCTAGTGTAGACAATTGATATTCTCTTGATCCATATACTGATATGATGACAAAGGGGCCTAACTAGTTAGGTTCAAACTTCCCTTTCTTTTCTCTATCCTGCTAATTCCTAGGGTTTTCCTTTAGGGCCAAGTCTCCAACTTGAAAAACTCTAGGTTTGACCATGTGATTGTAGCTCCTTGACATTCTTTGCCGGTACGCCTTCAAATGATTGACAGCTTGCTGATGATGTTCATCCAGTAATTCTAGTTCCTGTAGCCTAGAAACTCTATAATCCTCATCTGTGATGATACCCTTTAGTGAGACACAAAGTGATGGTATTTCTACCTCAATGGGTAGGATGAGCTCTGATCCATGCACCAAGGCATATGGTGTAGCTCCTGTTGGTGTTATGATGTTGGTTCTGTAGGCCCATAGTGTAGGATTTAGCTGAACATTCCCATCACGTCCAACATCGTTTACCGTTTTCTTTATTATTTTTAGAATTGTCTTGTTTGAGGCCTTTGCTTGGGCATTTCCCTCACGATAGTACGGTGTTGGGAAATGATGTTGGATATGGAATTGTTCACATAATTCCTAGACGTCATGATTTTTAAAAGGCCTACCATTGTCTATGACAATGGACTGAGGTATCTCGTAACGATAGATGAGTAGTTGAGTATGAAAGATGAGATCTATTTTCCAGTGACTGTTGTTAAAAGAACTGCTTCTATCCATTTTGTAAAATATTTTTTTGTTGTGCTGATGAACTTGTGTCCATTGGATGAAGATGAATTTATTTTTCCTACTAGGTCTAGTGCCCACTAAAGAAAAGGGCCATGTTGATGTGAAGGGTTGTAACTCTTGTACTGGAAAATGAATTAGATTACCATGAGTTTGGAATTTTTGACACTTTTTAACATATTGATAACACTCCTCCATGTTCCAAACACCATAGAAGAGTACCATCTAGACCTCGATGGTATAGGGCGTCAACAATCAATGTATGTCGAGCAGATTGATGGATAAAGTTACACTTTTGGTTTATAGAGAGATTAGGAGGAAGGATGTTATCCTTGAGGTAAGTATAGATCTCTCCATATAGTGAGGTTTGAGTGTCGGTTATTTAGCATATGGTCTGTGAATCTAGGTTGTCGTATGCAGGATTAGATAGTTGTTCCACCATAAACTCATAATGACCTTGCTTTTTTGGTAATTGCAAAAGGGAAGCAATTGTCGCCATGGCATTCACAGCTTTGTTCTCTACCCTTGGTATTTGTTCAAACTTGATATCCATGAAGTAATTTTTAAGATCGTCTATCATTTTCTTGTAAGGCATGATATTTTCATCCTTTGTCTGATACTCATCATTTACCTGATAGATGACAAGTTGTGAGCCTCCATACACTGGCATTTCTATGATTTTCCATTCAATAGCTACTTTGATGTCCATAATCAATGCTTCATACTCAACTACATTATTGGTATAGGGAAACATTAGCCTATAGGATCTTCAGATGGTGTTTCCTTGAGGTATGACAAATAGAATTCCTGCACCGGACCCTCTTTGTGTGTATGATCCATCAAAATAGAGCCTCCATTATTGTGTTGTAATATTTAGGATGTCCGCATCTAGAAATTAAATGTTCATTGGATGATGATCCTGTAATGGAGCTTCAGCTAGTTGATCTGCTATTACCTGGCCTTTGATGGCCCTCCTATCGACATATTGGATGCCAAACTTGCTCAAGATCATGATCCATTTTTCTAATCTCCCTGTTAGAGCAGCTTTACTGAGTAGATATTTCAATGGATCTATTTTTTCTATGAGCCTGATTGTATGAGTCAATATGTAGTGTCACAACTACTGGGTTGCAAAGACCACTTCCAAACAAGCCTTCTCTATGAATGTGTAGTTTATTTCATATCTATTGAGTGTCTTTCTGATGTAGTAAATAGCTGGTTCTTTTCCTTCAAAATCCTCCTGTTCCAATAGAGCTCCTAAAGATATGTCAGTTGTTGCGATATATAGTAACAGTGGTCTCTTTGTTGCAGGTGGCATGAGCATTGGAGGTGACATCAAGTATTTCTTTATCTGGTTAAAAGTTGTTTCACAGTCATGACCCCATTTGAATGAAACATTCTTGTAAAGTAGATGATTAAATGGGTGACTCTTGTCTGCTAGTTGGGTGATAAATCTCCTAATGGATTGCAACCTACCTTATAGGGACTGTAATTAACTGATATTTTTAGGTGGTGGCATCTCCATTATTGCTTTAACTTTAGTTTGATCCACTTCAATACCTATCTCTGACACTATGTAACCAAGGGGAGTTTTACTGATGTTACCCCAAACACACATTTCTTTGAGTTCAACCTAACATTGAACTTCTCCAGTCTAGTGAATATTTTATCTAGAATTTCCAGATGTCCTTCCCTTGTGTCTAGATTTGCTAAGATGTCATTCACATAATCTTCCATGAAATTATGCATCATGTCGTGGAAAATAGTGGTCATCGCCTACTGATATGTCGCACCTGCTTTTTTCAACCCAAAGGGCATGACCTTCCAACATAATGTACCCCAAGGACAAGTGAATGTTGTCTTTTCCTGATCTTTAGGTGCTATTTTTATTTTATTATACCCTAAGAATCCACCCATTAAAGATAACATGGCATGTCTTGCTGTTAGATCAACAATTATGTCAATGCTAGCTAAGGGAAAATCATCCTTTGGGCATGCCTTATTTAAATCTCTGAAATCTGTGCATATTCTAATGCTATTATCAAGTTTTGATACTGGCACAATAATTGAGATCCATTCTGCATAATATATGGACCTGATAAATCTTGCATCCAATCATTTCTCTAGCTCAACTTTTACCATTAGGGCAATACGGGGATGCATCTTTCTCAATTTTTGTTTGAATGGTTTGATTCCTTTTGGTAGTGACAAATGATGCATGAGGAGATCTGGATCCAATCCTGGCATATTAGAATAAGACCATGCAAAATAGATGTGTCGCTCCTCAAATAATTTTGTGAATGCAGGCTTCTCCTATTCTGTCATGGATTATGCTAGATGTAAGATCTTGGCCTTTTCAGTTGTTCCTAGATTTATAGACTATGTCGATTCTACTAGTATTGATGATCTGTCATGGTAATGCTCTGGGAGGGTGTCAAATCTTCCATCCTTTAGTGCCTCAGAAATTTTTTCACTGATAGATACATTCTTTATTTTTTCTTTTTCAAAATCTAATGCTGCCTCAAAAAGGTTTTCACAATTAGATTTATTTTTCCTGTTGTCATTTTTGCAACTGGAAGATTTGGCACCCTCCCTTTGTGAAGTGTCATTATGAATGTTATGGATAGAAATCATATTAGATTCATCACTGTAAATATATTTTATGATGGCCTCATCATTTGAAAATATTGGTAAATGAATAGGTTCGGTGGGTTCCCAGTTAATAAGTTTGTGATGCCTCAAGGGTAACAAGTCATCAGGTTGAGTAAGATCAATAGTTGTAAGTGTTATGATAGTTAGGTGGCTGAAGTTGTTGGTAGGAAGGTAGAGGTCTATGATAGTACTTATGTCCAAGTCGTCTATCTCACTTGATGTCTGATCATCCTCACTTGAGTCATCGATATTTGTTGATCCCATTACAAATGGTCTATTTCCTAAACTTTGTCCCTCCTCTCGTAAGGGTGTATATGTTTGAATGAAATCAATTTTTTTGTCAGTGTATGATGTAGCAGATAAATGATCGCATTCATACTCATTGGAATCTGTGTCAGAACCATCTCTCATTTGTAGAATCCTTTCTACCTCTTTCTGAGTTACTTCCTCTTTTGTTTCCCCTATGTAGCCTAATCTTGTTTTGTCTTTAGGCTGCAGTGTTAGAGGTTGAATAGGTTCTATAATACCATCCTTTCTCTTACCAATTGGTCCTTGGCCTTCATAGCCTATTTTTTCTAAGATAGCCTTCCCTTTTCCATACTGATCTATTTTAATGTTGATACTTGCTGATGTTGAGGCTTCTTCATCCTTGTATAAGCCAATTGAGAATGGCTTTGTCTTCTGACTTATCTTCGAGGGTACCTACTTTAACAAATCTTTTATTAAGAGTTGTGATTGGTTGTGATGAACTTGGCGTGTTTGATATGGGTTTTCCATATGATTTTGATGATGGTAGCAATTATGATAGACACAAAGATTGCTCAAGGGAATATTCTCCTAAGCCTTTGTCCTTTAAGTAAGCCCTGTCTAAAAATTGTTGTGATAACTCATTCATAGGACCTTCAGTGTTTGAATATAGTTGTGTCTGCAATAGTTGTTTCCTTTACCTAATCCTTCTTCTCAACCCATTTGGATATGAAATTAGGTTGTCTTTCACCATTGGATGAAGCAGAAGTGTTGACTTCTCTATTTTGGGGTACGAAAGTGTCTTGATTTTCTTTTAACATGTTGCAATTTTGTGGATTATTGTTGTCAGCTTATATGGTGACCTCTTGTTTACTTACTGGAAATTTCAGACATTGATGGTATGTCAAAGGTACCGCTTGCATTTCATGGATCCATGGATGACCCAATAGAATATTATATGTTAAATCCTTGTCCAACACTTGACAAACAATGTTTTTGACAATTGGTCCTACTTGAATTGGAAGTACAATCAACCCCTTGGAAGACCTTTCCTTTTCATCATATGCCTTTATTATTATTATCTTTCTTCTGGCATCAATGGCATTGTTGGAATATCCTAGTGCATGAATTAGTTTCAAAGTAAAAATATTTAATCTAGCTCTGCCATCTATTAAGACATTCTTGATGCGGTGTTTATTTATTAGAACCTCTATATGCAAGGTCGCATTGTGTGTGTGATTTAGTGACAAGTCATCTTGTTCAAAGAAATGATAGACAATATGGTGTGGTAAGATGTCCCACCATGGCTTGGAATTAACAAACATCCAAATTATTGGGCACCATTATAGCTACTAGAGCATGTTCTAGAACTTCTTTATGTGATGGTGAAATTTTGAGAAGTTCTGAAATGGATATTTGTGCGGGTATCTTTTGTAATTAGTCCATGATGTTGTATTGATGTGATGGGGGAGTAGTGTTTTTAGATGAGACTCCTTTTAGACTACTTTGGACTGCCCCCTTGTCATTATATCATACATCATTCTCTCTTGCATCTTTTTAACTTCTTCCTGTGCAAAAGTAGCCTTGTTTTTGGTTGTCTTGTCTAGACTTTCCTCTACCTACATCTGTTGTAAAAATACCACAGTTACCAGAGAGAAAGTATAACACACTACAATTTTAATCAAATAATTCCTCCTAGAATGATCATTGAAGCACATAACATTAGTAAAAGTAATCAAGATGATAAAATATCAACTTTCATATTGAATTTGAGCTCAAAATAGAAAATTCAGAGAATCCGAGCCTAGTCAGATTTTTTGACCAGATTAAGGTTTGGTCAATCCGACCCTACTTGAAATTATTGAAGTCAGCCAAATGAATGCAAACAAGTCAAATTCGCCTTGCAAATTGAAATCCATGAGATATTAAAAGTTAAACCATCAATGCAAAAGTTCACTCAAGCCTTAAATTCAACATGAAATCCAAGTGTGAGCATTAAGCATGCAATTTGGAGAAGATCGGAAATTCCGGCCTACCTAGAATTACCCGAAATTTAGAAAATCCTAGGTATCTAGAAATTTCCGAACTTGAGTCAAGATAATCATTTGTCAATCATAAGTACAAGACCTTCAAAAAATTTGAGTGACCTCAGATTATTTGAGCAGATTAAGGCTCGGGTAATCCAAGCTAGCTAGGATTCACCGAGATTCTATCAAAAAGTAAAAAATCACTAAGTTTCAAAAAATTTAAGTTAAATTCATGGAATTTGACCAATTTCTCTAAAAAATCAATCACTCAAATAATTTTCATGCTATGACCTACACAATTACATACAATGTCTTAATGATTCGGATCTTATCATTCATATTTAACTCACGGGAGAGAATTTCCTTCCTAGGGTTCGAGCAGGATGGAATGAAAAGAGGGATTTACTTTCTTTCACAATTTTTTCATTCAAAGCTCTAAATCGAAGAGTCCTTAAAAATGCATTCTCTGAAACCATCAAAATGAGAAACCTTAATATGCCTAATTTATGTGCCCTAGAAAATGTTATGATGCAACAGTAAACCCTAACCATGCCACTTAAACAATAATCAATGCAAGAGATGGACCATCAAGACTTGAAGGTGAATCGACTCCAGTCATAAACTTATGGATATAAGGATAGAAGTAGAATGAGATCAAAGCAGGTGGCTGAAATGAAATTACATACCTTTAAATGTGAAGCCCTAGAAGAAATACTAGGCAGACTGATTAGAAGGCTGTAAAATTCAATAACAATCACAATCTAAGAAAAAAAATCCTCCAAGAAAATACCAAATCGATGCACAATGAAGGATGCTAGGTTGCTCTTCAACTCTCTTCAAATGTAAATGAGAAAAATGAGGGGCCAAATCAAATATAACGTAATTTTAGTGCAATTAATGACCTTCATTAATGAATGACAAGACGCTTCAAAATTCTGAAAATGTGAAGGGAGGGTGGATTTTGGATAATCCGAGGTACCTCAGATTATCCGAATGAATTAGGGTTTGGGTAATTTTAGCTTGCTTGGATTTTCTAAAAATACCCCATACTTAGCCAATTTTTGTCGTTTTTCACAAACTTTGACTTGAAGGTGATTTCTAAGGGTTAGGCCATAATTCCAAGCTACAAGAGGGCATTTCAAATGCAAGTTTATCAGTGTGCACATGGGTGATTCAAGACCCAAACCAAGAGACTTATCCCTTAAGGGGATGAAGTCTAGACCCTAAAAAAAGGAAAACACAAAAGAAAAACAAGAAAAAAGAGGGTCCCTTCTTTCAGTGGGGCATATGTTGGAAAATTGCACAACAAAGTGAAGGTTTGTTGGATGGGTGGATTGCTATGAAAGGAAAATCATGAATACTATGATTTGGAAGAATGGGGTTGGTTGCATTGTGAGCTTGTTTCTTTCTACACATAGGGGGATGATGAAGGGTTGGATTTGTTTGAGTATCAAGAGTGAGGATAGGAGGAGGCTCTATTTGGTTGTCTTCTTTCTCTAAGGTATCATTCTTATGTACCATAATATTGATCGTAGGAGGAGAGCTAATATGTTCATCACATGTCATAATTGGATTTGGCAAGATAGCTTCATCACTCATAGGAGAGGCATCAATAGAAGGATAACTAGGAATTTTATGGATACCAATGATTGGACTTTTTTGTTCAAATAGATCTTCCATCATGATATCTTCTAACATTAAACTATCTTCTTCATGTGAAGAGAAGATATTAGGAGAAGAAAGGGGTTGATTATCATGATTACCAACATTTACATTTACATATTCTAGAATGTTGTCTTGAGTAGGAGAGGTAGGTTGTCATAGCTCTCAATCATAGCCTGCACACAAATGTGTTTTTCATGATCGTTCATGAGTTTAACCTTATTCACTAAAGGATTTGCACAAGTAGGGGAGGTGTTGGGAGATGAATGAGGAATCGGTAAGATAGTGGCAATGATTATAGCGTTGTGTGTCATAATGTCTTTGCAAGGGGGAGGAGAAGGAAGACAAGCAAGACTTTCATGATCTTCAATGATTGTATCTTCTTTCAATGAGATATCTTCATCACCAATGGGAGAGATATCGAGAGAAGAACAATTATGATTATCATGATTATTGATGCTTGCATCCTTTTGCGTCAAACCTTTAGTGGATGATCTAGGAGAGATGAATTATTTAAGGGATTCATCTAACATGTCTAATTCATCACTACTAAAAGGTTTGGGGGATAAGTTATCATTAATTGGTTTAGGTTTTCCATCACAAGCCTTAGTGGATGGACTTGGGGAGAGAAAACTTTGTAGGGTTTTGTCTAACCTATCCAAGTCATCACAACTAAGAGGTTTGGATGATATGCTTTTTTGAAATTGAATCATCTTTTTAATTGGGTCGTTTGATGTTTTTTGTTTTTTGTTTTCATTTTCTAATGAATCTGATCTAAATGAACTAGGAACAAATGCAAAAAAAGAAAATTGCAAAATTCTAAGTCCCATGAATGTAAATGATGCTTATTTCTAATAAAATACAATATAAAGACATAGGATGAAATGCAATTTTTTTAGATTTCAAACAAAGTAATTTACTGGTTACACTATGTGGGTATGTGCAGGATCATCATGGAAAAAACAGGCCCTTAAGTGGCAAAAAAATTAGAAAAATTAGTGTTAGGCAACTTGACATAAAAATTTGAATAAGTTATCTATATTATTTCAAAAATATGTAAGAATAGAATCTGTATAAAATTGAATTTAGTTTCTAAACTACTAGTTTTATTTAAAAATAAATAAAATCTATTTGGTGAAAATTTGAAATTTCAATGCAGCAGTACTTAAATTTCAGGGAAAAAATAAGTAGGCGTCTATTTGACCACCCTAACCATAATAAAATGATTATATTTTTTTATAAGATTTTATATATAAGTAGAGGACTCATGTCTGGATGTGATGAATATTTTTTTGTAATTTTATTCCAAGTAAATAATTAATTATGAATTTTTTATTACAACTTTTAAAAGATATAAAAACTTGTATGTTTGACCACCTTAACATGATCAAAACTTCATGAAATTTATTTTTTCTTTTTTTAATCCTATAGTATGTGAAGCATAGAATGTGACGCCTGTTTTGGATTCAAAAAATGTGATGCCATTTGAAAGTTATAGATGTTTTTCAATCAGCCTATCGATCAGGACTTTAGTCGTAATTCTAATAGAAAATAAATAATAATTATTTATTAAATTTATATTGGTGGAATGCTGAGAATCTCCTCTAAAAACCCTTTTCGTTTCATAAATTTTGGGTAAAAAAAAATTCGTCAGCCACATACCCTACAAATACCCATAATATTGCCACTTTTTGGCCCATCATGATCCTGCACATACCCATGTACTAATCTAAAAATGAAATGTTGCAAATGCATAATTGAATTTAACAATGCATGAAATGAACTAATTTAGGCTAAATATCATGAAATGCATGCTATAGAAACTCAGCTAATGGATGCAGTTAGGTAATGGTAGGAAACAAAAGCTAGAAAATAGGGTTTTCAATTCTATAAAAGGCAATTTCAGGGGTCAAAAGGGACTAATTCGCCCAAGGTGGAAAATGAGTCCTAGTGGGGATTTTTTTGGGATTTTTCAAAAATTTCAGATTGAGTTTGATGTTGTTCATGTTCTATGATGTAGACCTAAGTTAAAAATGCAAAATTTTGGAACTTTTCAATGATTAAAGATGCAAAAATGTAACCTATTATGCAATTTTACTCATGCAAAAATGAAACCCTAGAATGCAACTTAACTAATGCAAAATGCAATGCAAGCTAATTCTAGGATGATAGAGGACTCCAAATCAAACAAGGGGGTATTCAAAACACGGGTTCACCAAAATGAAACATAGGATTTTGGCACCACACAACTAACTCTTCTAGGATTTTTCACCTAAAAGGAGAGAGGTAGGCCAAAATGCACAATGTTACATTCAAGACTAATCCAATGATGGATGGGAAACAAATGTAATATGTCTAGATGCAATGTTTGAATAGAAGAAAATGATAAAAAAAAATGAATTATTAATGCAAAACCTAGAAAATGCAACTTGTTTGAAAACACATTGTGTAATGCAAAAACACCTAGAAATAAATGCAAAACTAAAACGGAAATGGATGAAATTGAAAGTGTGCACCTAAGATATTGAAGAAGGAATTAAATGATATTTTAAATGCTAGTGATGCTGGAAATTTAGCCTATTGGGACACATTTGCCATTCTGGGAAAATTAGTCCTAGTTCTGTGAAACTGAGCTGAAACATGTTTCAGAAAAATAGGTGTCTAAAAATGCAAAACACCAAAAAATAACCTTGAAGTGGGACTCATTCTCCACCCATGGAGAATGAGTCCACTTTTTAATTTTTGAATATTCAAAGGTGGAATTCAGAGCTTTCGATATGCTAAATCTGCACCTCTAGGTGTCTAGTTATGAAACTATCAGATTCGGGCCTGAAAGCGAATTTTTGTTGATATTTTTTCTTAAATGATGAAGAGATGACTTGAATGAATTTGAAATGAAATGTTCAATGATTTCTAAACCTCCAAGATTTATAAATCTACAAACACACAATGAAAGAAGGAGAAAATGTTGATTGTTAAGGCATGGGGGTTTGCCTTGGTCAAACCCCTTTTAGGTAAATAAACCAAAATAGAGAAAGAATGTAGTGAAACATGTAATAATGGATTTTATTACCTTGCCATGATGATGGATCTTGGATTTCTATAGCAAAGCATGAATAATCTACCCTTGAATTCTTGCAAATTGCTATCTAAATGACTTGAAATGATGAAACCCTAATTTGCTTGACTTGAGATGGAAGAATGATGGATGAATAATGAAGAATGGTTGTTAATGAGTGATGAATTAGGTTTTAAAGGCTTATTTTATAAGTAATCCACCTTATTTTCCCTCTAATTGGATCCCTAAGGTCAACATGTGAAAATAATAAACTTAAATTTCAATTTTTCTCGTTCAAAGGTCAAAAAATGGGCCAAATGGGACTCATTCACCACCCATGGAAAATGGGTCCCACCTAGATGGGATTGATTCACCATGGATGGTGAATGGGTCCCATAGGGGCCATTTTGACAGCTAAGATGTTAGGAAGTTAAGAAATAAGGTTTATATTGTGACTTTGTTAGATATTTCACCAAATTATGCCTCAGGATGCATAATATGGGGTAATAGAGGCCTATTAGTGATGATGTAAAGGTCAATTATGGCTTGAGACACATAACTCAATGTGAAAGTGTAATTAAATACAGTTTACAACACTAGAATGAGGTCCACATAGCCGAGAAAGGCACAAGAACCAATGTGAATGTGTAAGACACATTACGACACTAGATGAACATTAAGTTTAATTCACAAGCCTTCTATATTTATGTGATGATGTAATTAAATATATTTTATAATGTTTGAATTAAGAGGAGATGGGTTCATTAAGTCTAGAAAAGCGTGAAATTTCTTTACAGGACTTTACAAAACCTTTACAAAACATCAATGAATACATTTTATTCAATTTGAAAGGATCCAAGACCTAGTGTGGATGCATACAATGCCTCACAATGCTAAATCAAGGCCTCATTAGGTCCAATTTATCATGAATTACTCCCATGTGAAGCAAGAGGTCCATTTTTCTATGGTACAAAATCCTATCATCGGCCTTATCAAAATCAAGTTTGATGAGAATAGTGCTTTGACTAGTTTGTTGATCCCATTCATGCAATTTTCCCAAGCCAAAATTAGATTGTAAAGAATGTATCTACCAATAATAAAACTTGTTTGCTCAACTTGAACAATTCCTTGTACCACGGGTCTCATCCGAATAGCAAGGTCTTTTGCTATAATTTTATAGGTGTTAAGAAGTGTGATGGGATGCCAACCAAATGTAGTATCCTTCTTTTTTTCCTTTGGGAAGAAGCTTGATTAAGCCACCATTAGTTGTTGGTCCTAAAGATCCTTTCTCAAATGCCTCTAGATATAAGGAGTACAAAATTTCCTTAATGTTATGTCACATAGCATGATAAAATTCCATAGGAATCCCATCAATGTCTAAACTTTTGTAAGGGGCCATAGAAAAAAGAGCATTTTCCAACTCTTCTAGTAAAAGAGTTCTATCAAGGTATTGACTATAATCAACATCTATTCGAGTAGGAATATAACCTCTAACCATATCCTAAAGTGAATCTTGAGTATCTTGTCATTTCATCTTTGAAAAGGGCTTCATAAAATTGTTTAAATAAATTACAAATTTTAGTAGGATCAAAATGAAGAGTATCAGATTCATCTCTTATAGCCCCAATTCATTTTTTTTATGTTTATATTTGAGATAATTAAAAAAAAAATAGTGCACTTGTTACCTTCTTTTATCCAATGTATCATGGATCTAACTTTAGCCCCCTGACCTTTGTAATTAACAATTTTGTGAAGGTGAGCTTCAGTAGTAGCAATGGAAGTTTGCAGATGAATGTTGGTAAGATCAACATTAAGCAGATTTCTACCATGAGCGAGTTTCCCTTGGAGAGATTTTTCCCTATGTTTTCATTGCCAAGCCATTTTTTTCCAAAAGAGAAAAGGAGATTAGTGCATTGAGTAATGGCAACACACCACCAATCAATCCAAGAATCTCCTTCACAAGGTTTAGGAAGAGAGTTCCAAATCCCCTCTAAGGCAGCCAAATAGGGAGGATTTTTTAAATGAGAAACATTAAACTTAAAAGGGAGGGAATTGTCAATAATTGGAGTTTGGGCTAGGAAAATATTGCAAATAATGGGATAATGACCTTAAAGGGTAGAAGAATGATCCACTTGAACATACAACCCCAAAAAATCAAGGACTAATGAAAGATTGGGATAAACATAATATCTATCCAGCCTACTTAAAATTTTCTATCTCCTCCATTCTATAGTTGGACCAAGTATACCAATTTTTAGGATGAATAGAATCTACCACCCCTAAGGAATTACCAAAAATAACCAACTATCAAATTCATCTCTGCTAAGATTTATCAATTTATTCCAACTGCAATCTTGAGGATGTTCAACCATGTTAAAATCCTCATCTAAAATCCAATCTGTATTGTGTAAATTATTGGCCATCTAATCCAAAAGTTGGATTCGAACTTTAGAGAAGTTGGAAGCATATATAGAACAAAATCCAATAAGATGACCATTGATGATGGTAAGAACCCAAACACAACTATGGGAGGGGTCTTCACCCTTATCAATGAGGAAAATTTGAGACCCATGATGAAATACCGATAACAACACCACCTTTTCCATCCAAATGAGATGTATGCAAAAAAAGGAATATTTCCAAACATTATGCAAGGAAGCTTCAAGTCTAGTGTTGCCGAGTTTAACTTCTTCAAGAAATAAAGCATTTGGCTTCTATTTTGTAACTAACTCCTTAACTTTATATTTATGATGAGGGAGATAAATCCCTCTAAAATTCCATGAAAGGAGTTTAAAATTCATGATGAGGATTAGAAGAACCATCACCTTCATCCAACACGTTGAAACTATTATCAAGAGTAAGCTCTTGTTCCTTACAATGACGATCATTGGAAGCAGAAGAATGAGACCTAGATCTATGAAGAGAATGAGAGGAATCACAAAAATGTGGAGGAGTGATGGGGGGAGAGGAATGATGAGAGGGAAGAGAATATTCACAAGCATATGTAATAGGTTAAGAAGGAGAAGGGGAAGTGGTTTCATGGGGTGAAGAGTGAGGGATGGGAGAAGGGGAAGGAATCATTGGTTCTTTTCTATTTCTAACCAATCTCCAACCATCAGTCATAACTATGTCTTTGTATGAAGAGGGAGATTCGGTGGAGACATTAGAAGAAATACGAGGATTGGGAGAGGATGGGGAGGTATTATTAATAATAGGTGTGGGAAAAGGGAAGGACTGAGTGTTCAGAGAGGTCTGAGGTGGCTAAACTAGTTTTCTCCTTCTGATAGGACATGAGTTCACGAATCAAATGACCTTCCTTTTGACAATAGAAACAATAAATTTGTTTATTCAGATACACTATTGGCTGATCAAGTTCAAAACCTAGACCAATAAGTTTAATGTTTTTAGGTAATGGATTATTCAAGTCAACTTCCACACAAGCTCTTGGGTGAACCCTTAAGCTTGAAAATTTATCAAAATTATGCTTGCACCAAATAACTATACCAATTTGAGGCACAATATCTTTTAAGAAAGGTCTAAAAGCCAAATTAAGGAAAGGAAACTCAATCACATTGGATAATGTGAACAGGAAGGTCCTTCAAGGTGAAAGTTAAAACTCCATGCTTGCAGGTAAAAAATTTATTCACAAATAACCCAGGTGTTGTATTATAAAACAACTTGAACATGCTCTGTTGATTTGAACATACAAGAAACATATCCTTTTCCTAGGCCTCTTAGGGATTATATCTCCTAGCCCTGATTTTCCTAGTTTAAATGAGCCCATTTGTAAAATTCAATCTCAAAAGGGATGCCTTTAATAAAAAACAAGATAATAGTTCTATTTTGACATTCAACAATAACTTCAGTAATATCATCAAGAAGTCGTATTTCTAAATTTTTACCCGGTTTGATGCCCTGTTGTTCATCTGGCATTAAATAATCCATTTCTTTATCTATTTTTATATCCTTAACAGAGTTTCATTTACCCATTATTGATTCTTCTCTTGTGTCGTTTTCCTTCTAAATATGTTCCTTTTCTGTCATAATCTCTGGTGACTTAGGGTAAATATTACCCCCAACCAACCTGGCCTCATCTCAATTATTTGGAAAAATACTTTGAAAGAGAATTGCAAAATATTTGTTGACAATCTGGGATTACAAATGTATGGTGATCGTGTACAAACAAGTCTATGAAATAATTCATAATTATGACACTTTAAAGTAATATTGAGTTGTGAATGGTTGAAGATAGTTTAGTTCTTTATTAAATTGAAGTTGTTGATGTTCAAGATTCAAATGTATAGAGAATCTGATGATTGGATTTTAAAATTTAATAGTGAATCAATATTCTTTCATGATTTTGTTTTTTTTCTATTAAAATTTGTGTTTATGTCATATTTGTTTTAATTGATATTTTTGTGAAGATTAATATAATGTTTTCAATTTTTTTAGGAATTTATTATTATAAGATTGATGTTTAAAATTGTATGGGTTATAGAGAAAACTTTATGTGTTGATTGAAAGACATAAAAGATAGTTGATTAGAATGTGTATGTGTGATATCTATTGATGATTAATGTTATGATTATATTTCAATTGAAATCTAATCCTTTTATGATGACTAATGTTTGAGGGCTCATCCTTAAATAAAAATTCTTAGGTGCTCAATTCAAACATTTTTGCATGAAAGTTGACAAATGATAAAACTATAGGAAAAAATAATGTTCAACACTGAAATGCAAAAACGAAATTAAGTAATGTTGATGAAGTTAAGAGAATCTAATGAAGGTGACCTATCAATGCTAACAATGTTGAAGTATTGTTGAAGTTGTTTCAATTGGTGCCAAGGATAATAAGTGATTACTAGTGAAGTCCTATACTTGATAGAAATCATTGGAAATTTGGGCACACCAATTTTTAGGAAAATATTTTATAGGAGACCAATCTATTATTTTTTGAATGACTATTTTTAGAATATAATCTAGTTTGTAATGATAAAGAAATCATTTAAGGAAGCGAGTCAAGTTTATAATGAAATTCAAAAAAAATGGAAGAATTAAATTTGTTTTCAATATTTATTTTCAAAATAGACTTATCCCATACAAAATTTAATAACGCAAACTAGGAAAATGGATTGGATTCAATATAAGAGTGAAAGGTATTAGAATTAGGGGGATTTGATTATAGATGCAATTTAGTCCATGGAAAAAATAAAACCTACAATTTAATCCAAGGGTGAAAGAATGTAATTTATAATGGAAACTGGTCCAAAGCATGGGGACATAAGATAAGATGTTGGAGTATTAGTTCAAGGTCATGCTAGGTTGGGAACAAAACTACATTGATTTGAGGAATGAGATATAATATTTAGCACAACATGATGAAATATTAGATCATATATATTTTTTCTATATTTCAACCTAATTTGGTTTGTAGGAAAACTACACAAATCATGTATGCTAATGTAAATAAAATAATTATTCAAATAAAAAATACATTTAGAAAGAATATATGGGTAGATGATGCATCACACTTAGTGGAACTCTCAAAATTGCAAATGTTAGTTGCTGCAACTTCTTGAAATCAGTCAATGAAGACCCTTATTGACAAGCAGAGATGCAGATTGAAATAGGAAATAGTATACTCATCTTTGGGTTCAGTGTGATATATGTGGTGCTTGGAAACATGGACCTATTCGGGGTTTATCCAAAATAGAGGGCTCATGACTGTCAAGGGAAACAAACATGATAAGGGAAACTTTTCATCAACCATGGACACCTCATAAATGGCAAGTAAGGTTATAATGGAAGAGGGGATTGCATGAAAATTGCATACTTTTGACCTAAAGAAGGACAATTAAGGTTTTCACTATAAAAGAAGGCATCAAAGATAGGGATTTTCTCCAAAATGCAACATGACATGAAGCATGATGAGGGCGCAGACTTAAAAAATCCAAATAGTCAATAATGCAACAAAAGACCAATGACATAAATTGCACAAGATGACAATGACCTTTAAACACAATCACAAAGAAATCCCCTAACCTATAAAAAAGATAGTCTTAATGACTATAACAAAATCAAGAGGACAGTCTTATTGACTGGAATAAAGATAGTAGGGTAGTCTTAAAGGCTTAGAAAGGGCAGTCTTGAAGGATTCATATGAAAGTAATACTTTCAATGAAGGATCCAAATGAGAGAAATATGTTTTCACCCAAGGAAGGACATCCACCAAAGAAGGAAAGTTCACACACAATCCATAATGCACAGTCACCTTGGTATGAACAAGCACATTGAATAAGGTTTTAAGGACAAAGTTATGAAGGTGATTCAAGGATTTCTTTAAGGGTAGATTGCACAAAAGTTGCAAATCTTAATAAGGATAGGCAGTCACAAGAAGAAAGATAGTCAAAAATATCAAGAGACAGTCACATGACATGAAGTAAGGGAAGTCTTTATGACTGTCATAATGGGCAGAAATGAGGGCAGATAATGAAGACTTTGCAAACTTGTTAATGGAAATTATAAATGTGACCTTGTCAGCAATCTTGATGATTATAATGAAGACTTCAAAACTTCTTAATGACTGAAATGAACTTCTTGATAGTCATTTGACTACATTTTTGGCCTCTTAACAGTCTTTATGATTGTTAAAGTGTAATTAACTCCTTATGTTTCAAGACCTTGAATTTTTATAACTGTGAGACCTTGTCATCAAAGACAATGATTTGTGACCTTGAAGAATTCAAGACAATGAGAAGTGATAATAAACTAACTATTGGATGTGACCTCATGTCGACACTAAATGTATCATCAATAGTATTTATAACTATTATAGAGGGTGGGATAGTGCAAGATGACAATCCTATGGGTGTAGGAAAGGTTACAAACTGGTTAATGTGGCAGCCATGGTGCTAGTTGAAAGGGTTGAATTTGATATTGCAAAAGAAATATTACACAGGTAGATGAAGCTGTTACAGTAAACATCTTTGTTTTAATGCCCAATGTATGGGTAAATCGAGCATATATTTACTTTGCACATGAACAGTTCGAGCTTGCAGTGAAAATGTATCAAAGTGTTTGAGGAAATTCATTTTTGCACTAACACCCAATTTCATTATGTTTTGCTCGAATGCATTGTGAAGCAGAATGGTGGTGAGGTTGTGAAGGAACATTATAAAGAGTAGTACATTTGGTGCCCTCAAATTACATGATACGATTTGATGTTGGATTGCAATGCAAAGTTTTTCCATTTCAACACTTCAAAAGTAGGAATGTACTACTGATGAATTTGTCGAGCAGTGTTAGAACTAATGGATGCACTATGTGTTCGACTGACTACCATCTATGGCAAGCCTTCATACACACGGATTTGAATGAGAAGAAGATAAGGTTTTTTGTTGACTACTGTAAACATTTGCTCGATGCCGCCATGTTCATAGAGAAGCACCAGAATGTGAAGAGCTGCAAAATGAAAAGCAGAGGATTCTTTTTGGCACCCATCGCTATGGAAGGCCATGCGATTGATGGTTAGAATCATTTAGCATGGAAAAATCTAAACCATCCCTTACTAGCCCACAGGGGACCCACCAACACAATGCATCATCCAACGTGGGAGCGGGGAGGATCCATGTGGTTGTCAGTGATCATAGATTGTATGAAGCCTGTAGGATGAAATAAATAAGTGTCTCCAAGGCAATGTTTAAAGTTTTGTTTTGATGGTGAAATGAAATAATTAAAAGAGGCACAGGTAAAAAGTTTTGTATAGCCCAATAAAAGAATTAAAATCCTTCACAATGTAAAAGAAAAAAACTTTGGCTGCAGGGCAGTAAAAATGTGAAACACCTGAGTAAGGAGGTTTTTTACAGCTCGACAAATGAAATGAAACTTTCACAGATAAAATAATATTTTTAATTGTAGGTGTGAGCAAATGTAAGAGGTGGGAAGATAAAGTGCAGAATGGGGATTCTTCGAGTGAAAAGGAAGTTATTGATCTAAGGGACTCAAGTGTGTCAAGTGTCTATTTTTTATTTCCATTTAGGGTTTCTTTATTTTCCCTTAAGTACAGTTTTTTGCTTCATTTGCAGGGGTTCATTGTTTTGTAATTGATAACAAAGAAAAATATAAAGAGAATATTGAGCATATTCAAGTTTTTTCTTAGGTTTGATTCTGTCAATGCATATGTAATTTTGATAGCAATAAAGGCAATACGTAACATACCAACCCTTCAATGTAGTAAAAATTTCTAAAGTTACACCTTGCGAGTAAATAAATTTGGGAACAAGTCATTGCAATAAAAAATTTCTTTCTTTTATTGAGAATATATGAACAAGATGCCATATCATATTACAATAAAGATTCCATTTCATTACAATAACTTCACAAGTTACAACAATACAAGAATACATAGATTTACATACATAGCTCCAATGAGCTTTACAACAAATAGTTGTAAGATGGTCCAAGATCCTTCCTTTCAAATCTTGGTTCTTTTATTTCCTGCTCTAGAGGAGAAGCATCACTCAAGTGCTTTTTTGCCAACCACAGACTCATAATGTGGTCCCCCACACATATATCATTCGATAGATGGCCCTTCCCTTAAACGAAGAGATTGGTATAGTAACTGATAATGACAACCAACTGAGCATAGTGTTGTGTCGTACATAAATATTACTTGTAATCCCACAATCTATGTCTAGCATGTAATACTGGATCATGGTGAACTGACAGTGTAGTCTTGGTAGTCACACAATCTAGAGTGGAGTCTTAGACATTCACACTACTTTGGCCAAATTGTTCTCGTTCATTACTTCGAATGAAGTCATCTATCACATACACTACTCAAGGAAAATTTGACTTAAGGCTATCTTAAGCTACACATAGTTATTTTCATCAATGGATAGTCTATCATCCCAAGGATAACCTATCACCATATTAATCTACTTGGAATAGATCTACTTTACTAGTAAGTACACAAGCTAGATGTTTCCTTCAATGGATAGTCCATCATCCCAGAGATAGTGTACATACTTGGAATAAACCTACTTACAAGTAAGTACATAAATTTCCTCCCATACTAGATTATCTATCCTAGGAGTAAACACAAGCTTTCCTAGTTAAATCAATAACTTAGCTAAGTTTACCACATGTTCCTTTCATGTTCAATCATACCAAGTATATAATACCTTGATGGACTCAAGGAACACTGAGAGGGGGGTGAATCAGTGTTCAACAGATTTGACTTTCAATTAAGATCTTAAATCATTTTCAGCACATAAACAAGATGATCAAAACACCATAACACCAATATTTTTACGTGGAAACCCTGTTAGGGGAAAAACCACGGTGGAGATTAATCCACAATTTATACTCTGTTAAAAGTATGAACAAAAGGGAATGCACTTGCATTTAGGCACATTGCCTAGAGTTCACTACTCAAAATGAGGAAGGCTCACTTCCTTACAAAATGTTTGTGATTACAACAAAAATTGAACTGAGAAGATAGCATCTATAAATTCCTAGAGTCAGTTCTAGTGAAGCACATAAAATAGATTCTGAACCTGCTGTCTGATCTTGCAACTCGCTCTGCTCTATTCTACCTTAATTCACAATGATCTTCTTCTTCTCAAGCAAAATTTACTCAAATGATCTTCTAATGTTTTCTCATACATTTGTTATGCACTTTTTTCACATTCACACCTTCTCACCACTTAGTCCTCACCAAAAATAAATTACTGATCTCATATATATCCGCTAGCAAATATTTTAATCACTTAAGTCGGCTTCAACAAAACATGAAATATTCTCCAATAGTCGGCTCAAATCTTAAGTTATATTCAATGTACACCCACAAAGGTTGGCTAAGACATAGCTAGGAACCAAAAAAATATTCTAAAACTTATAAATAATTAAACAACTACTCCTTATACATCCACAACACACTACATCCATTGAGTTGGCCATAATGAGAAAATAAATAGAAAATCATTCTACCAAATCTCTTAACTCATACACTAATTGCTACAACACCACAAAACTTACCACTAAGGTAACATACATGCTTAACAAAATTTTCTAGGGATCCACAACATAAATTGATGATTCGGTGAAGTATATAGATCGACTAACTGACCAGATACCTTGTTCTTCATGCTTTCTATTGGTAACACACTGTCTTCTACATTTTCTATCAGTATAAGTAGATCCTTATCTGCGAACCGAGATAGTGACTTCAGTTACCATCAATGACAACACTAGAAGCCATGAACAATCTCCCCAAGCCATATTCCAATAATCTCCCCCTTTGGCATTGATGGTAACACTTAATGAAAAATGACAAAGTGTTGGAACCAAAACTCAAAATTCCAAAACATAACAAAACACTGCTCCCCCTTGGAATGTTAAGACATTTTTCACTACTCTCCTGCCCCTTTGACATCAATGACAAAACTTTACTACTTACTCTCCTTTTTCTGAAATTTACACTGCACTCTCTCACCCTTTATTGATGCAAAAATTGATAAAAAACTGTTGCACAAATCAGAAAATTACTTTATACTTATCCTTTATCTCCGGAAGAAATTTCTTTCAAGCATCTACAATCCCAATAATTATTATCAAACTATTGTTTTCTGATGTCCAGTTGATGATCTGAATGAGGGATTCTAGAATTGTAATTGCTTCTTCCAACTTCTCTCCTTTCTTCAGAAGCTCAATTTGTTGCTCCATTCTACATTCAGTTAGATCCTTCACTTTCTAGAAAGTGTCCATAAGAGTGTTTCTGGAAAAGTGAACCTTTGCATGCTCAGTCTATAACTCATGAATCTTTTTCTTGACAACTCCATCTTGGTCCTAAAACATACTGTAATCCTAACCAATTTTGATCAACTCACTCTCAATTTTCTCTAGCTTGTCCTTGTATTTACCAACCACATGAGGCCATCGAAGACAATAATTGTAGACCATATTTGTTGAGTCAATACAGTTCCTTAACACATTCATTTTATTTTTTAGTTTGGCGAGAGACAGCCTAAACTGCTCCTTCAGATGTAAAATTACTTCTTCCTCTTTCCTATCCTAAGGCACAGAGTTCATAACCTCCCCGATACATTCAATCAATTCTTCTGGAAGTACAATCTACAAAATTTTCAATTCAATGTTGTTGTGCACAAAGTATTTGTCTAGAGTGTCCTCAATGAAGTCCTGATCATATGATGGCCCATTTAACCATATGTTAGCAATCTTTTGCATTCCATCTTCCTCCTGAACAATCTGCAATATCTTTGTTTTGAATAAAGCACCTTCTTCATCACTTTCTTTTGCTATCACCACATCCGGTTCAACTGATTCCGGTTCATCTCTTGGAGTGTAATCATCTGAATCTTCATCTGGTATATCCACAATTTCTTTCTCTTTGCCTTTTTCTTTAGTTCTTGGAGATTTGTGTGCTAGAGGAATGTCATTTGAAAACTCTAGAGCCCTTTTATGCCTCTTCTCCATCTTATCGGAAGATGACCCAACTTCAACTGCTCTTACTAGAAGAGAGATTCCAACTATTCCCAATTTTCCCAACAACTCTCTAAAGAAATTTTCATGAACTTGCTCACAATTTTCCAATGTATTGAAATATTTAAAAAATTTCTTACAGATAGGTTCATTTTCCTTCCATACCACATTGTCATTCAAGGCAAGCAATTCAGAAAATACATCATAATGCATATAACTAGGGTACCAAACCTAAAGGGGTAATCTGCATCCTTCGTCAATTGCACATTTTCCATCAATTGATCTTTCATCAATCCACATAGATCAAAGTCTTCATATTCCATTATCATTTTGTGCAAAATGTAAACTGTGCCTACCAAGGTTGATCCTTCCCTATTTCTGAAGAAAATTTTATATGAATTTCCATGTGCAATGTACCTCATTATTGGATCTTTGATTGTGGAAACTAACAGAGCTTTTGATCTCCTGTCACTCTAGTTAGGGTTTCAACTTCCTTATTCCGAATCGACTTGTTTTTCGGAACATCTTCAATATTGCATAATCCTGTTAGATTTTTTATCACCTCTTTTGAAATTTGATAGGGTTTGTCTAGAGTAAGGATGTCATCATCCAATCTATTCAAGATAAACCTGACCATTTCTGTGTTGATGAAATAGGGAAACTCATTCCAAATGTCCAAATTCTTATGTTTCGCACCTTCAAGCCACCTCAATTCACTGGTTGGCAACAAATTTATTACATCCCTGATCTTTCTACTACTATATTCATCCAAAGTCATTGTTCCTTTGATTTTATTCATTTTACTTTCTATACCAAACAAGGTTTTCTACCAAGCACAAAATTTAAAATTTCTACAAGCAACTAAAATACCCGAAGAATTTTCTTTACTCCTTTGCTATTTTGCTGTAGAGGCTCTCCTTCTATTCTCCTACAATCCAAGGTGACAAATGAGGGTTCCAAATATCCTTTTATGACTTCACGCACCTAACCTTTTTAGCTACATTTAATACTTTTCTCTAGGAGTTTTGGTAACTCTATTTTCTTAGACAACAAAAGAAAAAAAAAATTGTGGACCTTCTGCTTCACATGTTCCTGCATAAGTGATCACTGATGCATTTTTAGTGTTTTATCACAGCTACTGACACTTTTTTGCATTTTAGTGCCAACTACTGACAGGGGTCCAAAGGATCTTCATTGAAAAACTCCCCCTAGGCCAATGACCTTAGCTCAATTTCCGAAGGAATTATCAGAGGCTACTTCTGGTAAGGGCTTATTTCCTTCATCAGATCCACTCTTCTTTACCCACATTTTGTTCATCTGATCTCTTATTTCTTTCATAGTCACTTTTCTTTTTCCTTTGTCATTTTTCTATGAATTTATTTCTTGATATACTAGACTTCTTCTATCCATGTTCTAGTTCCTTTAGAATCTTGTAATGTGACCAAATCTGTTGCAACTATAACACACCAAATTTCTCTATCTAGACCAATCATTCCACTGATTTCCTCCTGATTTGCATTGATTAGAAACATACCCAAATATTCCACAAGTATAGCATTTAACATTTCTTAAACTGACAGACATACTTCTACATTCAATAGACTTGTGACCTAACTTTTTGCAATTAAAACACTGACTAGGAAATGATGGACTATTTGAATTTATTTTACTTCTAAACTGAGAAGCCATATGACCAAATTTATTACAAGTAAAGAAGTAACCATTAAACTTCTAAGCATTGGGTTGCCTTACTGGATACCTTCTACCTTTGTTTATCCAATTTATTTGTTTATAATCCTTATGTTCAAATCCAGAGCTTTCTTCCTTCTCATATCCAAGGCCTCTTTATCATTTGCATCCTTTTGTCCTTTAGTTAGCTCATCAAGCTTAGCAGAACTGATCCTAAGCTTATCCTTGTACTCATTTGCAATAGTGAGTTCATTACTAAGAATAACTATATGTCTTTCAAGTTCTTTTTCATTGTTTCTGGATTGTTGCAAATCAATCTCTAGCTGAATGAATCCATTGTTTACTCTGCTACATTCTTCAAATTTTTATTTTAAGGATTGGGCTAGATTCTCCTGATTTTTCTTCCTTTCTTTAATCTCCTTAGTTCTAGCTTTATCGCCACATATTTCATCTCACGCTTCAAAGTAGAATTATTTCTAGCAAGTTTTTCACATTCTTCAATTATCTCTTTTAGAGTTTGATTCAAGTGAACATCTTCCAAGTTTTTATTTTCTTGCTGCTTCAGCTGATCACAAAGTTCCTTCCTCTTTTCTCTTGACTCATTGATTTTATCCTTCAATGATTGAATGAATTTCTCAACATCCACAAGATTTTCTCTTAATTCCATGACTTCTACTTTAGACTGATCAAGATCATCAAGTGCTACCATAAGCTGTTGTTGAATACCAGAGTCCATTGTATTCCAAGATCCACCTCAAGCTGTTAAACTTCTATAGAGGAACTGTGCTCTGATACCAATTGTTGGACTCAAGGAACACTGAGAGGTGGGGGTGAATCAGTGTTCATTAGATTTGACTTTCAATTTAGATCTTAAATCATTTTCAGCACATAAACATAAATAAAGATGCAAGAACATAAACAAGATGATCAAAACATCATAACACCAATATTTTTACATGGAAACCTTGTTAGGGGAAAAACCATGATTGAGATTAATCCATAATTTATACTCTGTTAAAACTATGAATAAAATGGAATGCACTTGCATTCAGGCACACTGTCTAGAACTCACTGCTCAAAATGAGGAAGGCTCACAATCTTACAAATTTTTTGTGATTACAACAAAAATTGAAATGAGAAGATAACATCTATAAATGCCTAGAGTCAATTCTGGTGAAGCACATAAAATAGACTATGAACCTATTGTCTGATCCTGCAACTTGCTTTGCTCTGTTCTACCTTAATTCACAATTATCTTCTACTCAAGCAAAATTCAGAAGTACCTATGATAAACACCCATCTCCTACTATGGAGTACTTAAAAACACATTATGAAAACAGTATAAAAGCTTCAATTTCCTTTTACAAACACTTTATTTTCTCTAATGCACTTACTGGGAAAGACATCTCAATCATCCATGCAAGACACATCATTCAAAAGTAAAATAAAAAATTAGAAGAGATCGGCATGCCTATTATCTCTTTATCCAAGCAAATGGAAGCTATGCAGCCTTTTCCAATAGCAACAATCTTGATAAACAACTTCTCAAGAATGTCACAAATAAAATCGATCTCTCAATTTGATAGCTTACTCTAAAAAATATCTTCCTCAAAAACTAAATAAAACTCACTCCCTTTCTCTCTCTCAATGTAAAACAAAGTATGGTTGGAAATAATGCAGAAATAGGAATTACAAAAGATGTGTAATCTTGTGGAAGAATGTGTCCCTTCCAAATGAAATGGTTTAGCTATTCATAGAGTAACTTGGTAACCTCATAGCCTATAGTTTAGGCATGTGAATGGATAGAAAGCTCCATGAAAAGCAACACATGAAACACAACAGAAAGGTGGCAACTTCCTAGCGTTATTCTCAGCATAATCACCTATAGGTCGACTTGCTTATTGACGATAATCTAAAGACTTATTCAATCTACATATATGCTCAATTCAAATTGAAGACATCTACAACACTTTGGTTTTCAGAGGTGGCACCAACTTCAACCACACTCCCTCTTATTTGGCATATTTTCATTACCAAAATAAATAGTGAACCACTAATTCTCGACAACAAGAATCCATCGACTTTATAAGAGATGAGTTGACTTGAGAAGATAAATATGTTTGAAAAATTCTCAAACAAATGTAAGTATCATAGCAGAAATGTTTACTAAGTCAAAGTAGATCATTACTTAAGGCGTCGACTAAGTCCTATCAACATTGTGGACAATGGATTTTGGCAATATGGGCTCTCTTACACTTCTAGGGTTTTTCACTTAAAAGGAGACATGTATACCAAAAATTGCAATGTCCCCACTCAAGAATAATGAAGATATGATTGAAATATGTCTAAAGGGAATGATCTTAATGTAGGAAACTG
Source organism: Sequoia sempervirens (assembly GCA_007258455.2). Lineage (NCBI taxonomy): Eukaryota > Viridiplantae > Streptophyta > Pinopsida > Cupressales > Cupressaceae > Sequoia > Sequoia sempervirens. The sequence goes on from VDFB02373365.1 coordinate 210,492,786, forward strand.
ATAAAAGATATTGATTAACGACTGAAAACTAAGGAAATGCAAAGTGTTTGAAAACATAGTATAGTATGCAAAAAAAACCTATAAAGATGAATGGAAATGCAAATAAAATAGAAAAAGGAAGTAAAACAAAAATCATGCACTTGGGAATGTGTTGAAGACTGGAATGGAGATTGAAAATATTGTTGATCATGAAAATTTGGCCTACTGGGACTCATACACCTTTCTGGGCGAATTAGTCCCAGATCTGGAAAACTGCACTGGGGCTCGTTTCAGCCAAATGGGTATCCAAATAAAAATAAATGTATTTTTTATGCTTGGAAGTGGGACTAATTTTCCATTTATGGTGACTTATTCCACTTCCAGGTTTTAGGAAATTCAAAGGTGCAATCTATAGCTCTTGGTCTGCACTTCAGTTCCTAATAGGTGTTTGCCTCTGAAACTTTCATTTCTGACATTGTAAGATCTGGAAAACTACACCGGTGCCCATTTCAGCCAAATGGGTATCCAAATAAAAATAAATGTATTTTTTAGGCTTGTAAGTGGGACTAATTTTCCATTTATGGTGACTTAGTCCACTTCCAGGTTTTAGGAAATTCAAAGGTGCAATCTGTAGCTCTTGGTCTACACTTCAGTTCCTGATAGATGTTTGCCTCTGAAACTTTCATTTCTGACATTGTAAGTGAGTTTTTGGGGATATTTTTACCTAGCCAAGAAGGGTATGTCTTCAAAAACTTTGCAACCTATTCTTCAAAGATTTACAAGCCTTCAAAGTACCTAAATCTACAAACATACAAGAGAAGAGAGAGAAATGTTGAATGTTAGGGCATGGAGGTTTGCCTTGGTCAAACCCCTTTTTAGGTAATTAAAGAAATAATATAATGAAGCATGAAATAATAGAATTAGATATTTGCCATGATGATAGATCTTGAATTTCCGCAACAATAGATTAATAACCTTGCTCTTGAATGCCTTAGAATTGAGCTTGAATGCTATCTTGAATGCTTGATTCTTGCTTGCTTGACTTGGCAATATGAATGAGTGATGAATGAATCATGAATGAATAATGAATTAGGATTTAAAGGTCTCCTTTTATAGAAAAGATCTAAGAATAAGGATCATGATCAAGGAACAAGATTAAATTAGAAAATAACTTAATCAAGGGTGGAGGTTAATTGAGAGAAGAAAGACATGGATAGATAAAGAATTGAGGTGGAAGATAAGATTGGTATAGAAAAAGAGGTGATAGGAGAAATTAAATAATAAAGATTATTTAATTTAGGTGGCCAACATAGGAGAAATAAATAAAATATTAATTTTATTTATTTAAAAAGAAAGGTGAGAACAAATAATTAGATAATTAAATAATTAAAAATAATTATTTAATTATAGAGGAAGGGTGGAGTGTCAAACATTAAATAATTGAAAATAATTAGTTAATGGAGAGGGAAGGGATAATTAAATAATTAAAATGATTATTTAATTAGGGAGATAAAGAAAGGATAAATAATTAAATAAATATTTAAGAAAAGGCTAATGAATAATTAAATAATTAAAATAATTATTTAATTAAAGAAGAAGAGGGAAAAGCTAACTTTTAAATTAAAATAATATTTAATTCAAAAGTGGGGAAAAAGGACCATTAGATTTAAATGCTTAATAAAAGTCTAGAAAGTGTGAAATTCATTTACAATTCTTTACAACACATTTAAAAAACATGCATTTTATTCAATTTGCAAGGGTCCAAGACCTAATGTGGATGTGTAAAACACCTCACAAAACTAGACCAAGGTGAAATTATATCTAATTTATCATTAATTATTCCCATATCAAACAAGGAGAAAGGGATACTTTTTCAGTGTCCACAGACATCAAACATTAACTAAAAATGCAATATGTGTTTCATATCACGTGGTAGAAAGAGTGACTATCAGCTTCACAAAATAGTTATAAGCTATTTTATTGGCCTCTCAAACCAATCTTAAATGACTATAATTGACCTCTAATATCATAGTCATTATCGAATATAATCAGCCTTTTTATATCAACTTCTATCATGGTAAGTGATTCAATTTCAAACAAATAAGATGTCCTCCCTATACAAGGTCTGCACGTAGCATATATTGCCAACTAATACTCAAGACTTGAATGCTAATATGTGGGAACCCTGATGTTGACTAAGTCTTTATAAGACTTACATGCTAGTATATGCACCAGCTAGCTTATTTATGGATTGTGCACTATTTTTGTGCCCTCACATTGTTTATCCTTTATCCTATGTTGACATATGTATAATTCAGCCTTAAAATTTGCATAGATATCACTCATTTGTTGGAATCTACTATTGCTTCCAAGACCTCAATGCATAACCTCAAATATAAGGATTTCTAAGAATATACCTATCCTTTAAAAGCTACGCCTAAATCTTAGTTTGGTGGCCTGAATATTTATGCTTTCATAAATATGTATGGCACCTTATACTAAAGGTAAATTATGTGTTCTAAAGAATAACCAATGCTATTTATAATAGCAACATATGTATATATAAATAGAGTCTATCTAATATATATATATGATAAAAAATACTCATGATACGACACCTGAAAGTATGTAATCATATTTTCATTCATATAAACAATATACGTGTGTATGTATTCTCATATACACATATTTACGTACATATGTATACACAAAATACATAGTGACTACGTTCTGTTGATCAATCTATATGCCAAATATATATATATACATACATATATACATGTATAGTATAAGTCCACTCGATCTCCTTATGCAACGACATACTCGTCCATGGGTTCTCATTTATACTTGCACACATGTATATCTTTGTATATTTATTTCAATATATATATATATATCATTGATCACAACAAGGAAGAATTCACTCAATAATAATAATATATTGTATACATACATACATACATACATATATATATATATATATATATATATATATATATATATATATATATATATATATATATGCATGCTTGTCTATATAAGCATTAATTCTCATGCATGTATATGTATATATTTATATGCATATATCCAATCACATAAATATATATCAGGTTACCTCTTCTTATCCTATTCTTGATGATACAATCATTTGTTAAGTGTATATATTTTCATATATATATGAACCAAAGATTTTTGTGATGTAGGGATCTCTTACACTTCTAGGGTTTTGGACCTAAAAGGAGAGAGGTACACAAAAACCTTAATGGATCACTCAAGAAAACACCCTTGAGATTGGAATCTATCAAAGGGAGTGATCCTGAGGCTGAAAACTGATAAAAGAGGTTCACCAATAAATGAAAACTTAAGAAATGTAAAATGTTTGAAAACACACTATGATATGCAAAATGACCTAGAAATGCAAGTAAACTGTAATGAAAACTTATGAAACTGAAGATTTGTACTTGGAGGCTGGAGAAGGATAGAATGGAGCTCTAGAATCCTAGAAGATCTATTATAGAGGACAACAGGGACTCATACGCCAATTTGGGTGACTTAGTTCTACTTTGAGAAGAATATGTCGGAGTAGGTTTCAGGGAACTGGGTACTCAAATCTTCAGAAAACTCTTTTTAGGCCTGAACAATGGAACTCATTTGCCACTAATGGTGAATAATACCACATCCAAATTTATAAAAACTCAAAACAGGAAATTATGTTCTTTAATCTGTACTTATGTTCTTGGTTCATATCTAGGTCCAAAACTGTCAAAATCAACTTATAGGTCTTCTCCAAGCTTTGTTTACAACTTTGAAACCTTTGAATAGCTTGGACAATTTATTGAAAACTTTTCCAATCTTCCTCTTTAAAAAATTTGAAACCAAGCCCTGCAAATCTCATAAAAAGATAGAGAAAATTTGTTGGAGGGTTAGAGAATAGGGGTTTTCCTTGGTCAAACCTCTTGTTGGTAATCAAACCCTTGAAAATGAAATGAAATAAGAAAGAGAATGATGAATGAACAAATAAAATGCTACAACTCACCAAACCCTTGAAGTGAAATGTTGCAGACATGCAAGTGGTAGCTCCAATGGATGTAGAATTGAAATGATTGAATGATTTCTTGAATGATGAATTACTTGTTAAGTTGATTGCTTGATTGATTGGGGGTGAAATGAGTAGAAAATCCTTATATTTATACACAATTATGCCCTAATTCCCAAAAATACAACATCATAGGTCAACCTTAAAATTAGAAAATAAAATCCTACCAGTATTTTGAATTCATTTTGATTTTTTATCCAAAGGGGACTCATTCGCCCCTAATGAAAAATGGTTCCCACCTAAGGCATTTTAAGTGGGTGTCAAAAATTAAATGTTTAAAATGATGTTTATCAAGATTATTTTCAAAAATACTTATAAGTAAGGCCGATGAATGTAAGATGGGGCCAATTAAAGCATAAGAAAGGTATATTATTAATGAAAATCCTAGAAAAGTGTGAATTTTTGTTACAACACTTTACAACATTTTAAAATAAGGCTTGGTAAATGATAAAAAGAGATTAGTTACGTGAAATAATTTAATAAGGTCCTAGAAAGGTGTGAAAGTGTGTTGCAACATTTCACAACACTTTTACAAGGCATCATAAATTCCTAATTAATTCACAAGTGCCCAAGACCTAATGTGAATGTGTTATTCACATTACAAAATTAAATCAAGGAAAAATTAAGCCGACATCCACAAGAAGGAACCAAACGAGTGTGAAAATTTCCAAAGATCTAATTTTCTACACTACATTTATCCCCCACTTTAGTGAGAGGATAAACTTGCTTCAAAGTCACACTAAAGTATCCAAACACGCACATCAAGAGGGATCCAAATACACCCATGCTGGAAAGATGAGAGAACAACAATCAAGAGGGGTGATCAAGCCCCTAGGATCAAGATCTCATGGAAAACTAGACATAAGCATAAAGGAACACACATGAAAGGAGAAAAGGAAAGGAAAGAAAGAAAGAAAATAGGATCAATCTTTGATCATTTTTCCAGCATGATGTGGATAAAATCTAGGTTGTTTGTCCATAAAACACATATTCACTCTGACGTGACATAACTCATAGTTGTCTGCTGGGTGAGAAGTCTTATAGAAGGTGAGAAACATACACTCATGGCTGGTATGCACACACAAACGCAGGTGGATATGGGGAAAGACATGCCTCAGAATGGGCTTCCCACTCAACCATACCAAATTTATACCTTGTGATAACTTTAATAAGGCACCACAAAAGAAAATGACTTTTCGAGCTTCACAAGACAAGCAAAAATTTGTATACTTGGAGCTCATGAACAAACATGATGGAACCACAGGCATGCAAGTTGTGTTATGCAAGGTGGCCATATAACAAATGAAAAAATATAACATGCAAAGAATGTTCAAAGGAGTCTTTCTTAGTTTATGTGAGGTATTTAACTTAGGGAACATTGTGCCTAATGATTCCAAGAGAGTACCAATCCAAGAATAGAAAATTCACAACTTAGGGGATGTAGTGCATCACATCAGGCCACCAAGAGGAATGTAATATGCTAAGATAGATCACACTCATGAAAGAAAATATACCCAATTTCATCCACAAAGTGACAAACACATCGTATGAAGTAAAAAGGTTGCACTAAGAACCATGAAAAAGGAAAATTCAAAAGAATAATGCCAATGTATGCCCCCACTTTAAAGGAATTGCTACACACCATAGTATGAGCAATAACTTTAAAGTAGTGAATGAAAAAGGAAAACAAGAAAGAAGACATGAGAGCCAACTTGAAAAGACCTATGCTAAGTCATATGTTTTCATGTAACGCTACGTCATGCAAGAGAAAAAGAAATGAAAGGGGTTGCCCCCAAAATGAAAACACCGAACACATAAGGGATCTATGGATTTGGGGTCAATATGTTCATTGCTACAATGTTTTATAAGCTTGAAATTGTCATTATCCCACAAATACACATAGAACTGGAAGAATGACACAAAGAGGGTGAAAACAAAGAAAAGAACCTTTTGGGTCAACATGAAAGAGACATAGGGTGTCTCGACACCTTGCATCATCCCCAAAAGAGAAACACAAGACAAAAGTGAAAGAGAAAAGAAAAAGGAAAAAATGAAAAAGAAATATTTTTGGGTTAACATGGAAGAGACATAGGGTGTCTCAATGCCTTGCATCATCCCCGAAAGAGAAACACAAGACAAAAAGAGAAAGATAAAAGAAAAGGAAAAAGTCTTTTGGGTCAACATGAAAGAGACATGAATGTCTCAATTCCTTGCATCATCCCCAAAAGGAAAACACAAGGCAAAAATAAAAAGATAAAAAGTGAAAGCAATGCATGACATAGAGAATAATGAAGGTACAAATAGAGGAATGTCACAAAGAGAGAGAACACCAAACATAACATCATGGGGGATCACATTACATACATGCAAAAGAAAAAGAAAATACAAAAGACTAGTAAGGGAAATGCAAGTCAATTGTTGAGCAACTCATCTACCTCTCAATCATGTTCATTGGATTCTAAAGGTGAACAACTAGCTAAAGGGACAAGAGCAAGTGTCAAAATAGGTGAAGTACTAGGTTGATCACTCTGTATAGTAGATGTCTCAATTAAGCTCATAGATGAGGGAAACAATGTGTTTAATTTATTATGTACCTCTTCATCAATTTTAGTTGTTTCCTCATCCTCATCCAAATTAATCACAACAGGAGGATGAATAATAATATCTAATGAAGAGTGCAACTCTTGTTGTGATTGTTGTATTGGATCACTTTTTGGTATGTGGTAAGGAGGATTATCATGCATTGCTTCAGTCATGTTTGGATTGTGATTTTTGTTGTTAGTTTCATGTAACTTGTGAGCAAGGGCACGACATCTATGTCTATGCTCTCGAGCACCTCTGTTTCTTTTGGTTTTATTGTCAAGTTATGTTTGTTTAAGAGTGGGTTGATCAATAATAGGTTGCTTTTCTTCCTTAATGGGAGGAACATAAGGAACCATAGGAGGTTGTTCATCCATTTTCTCTTTTTCTTTGTAAACTTGTTTTATTTAAGGAGCCATAATGTGGTTGTTGTCATCGTCTCTTGGTCTTTTGGATGATGTAGGTGAAGTTTCTATTTTTGGTTGGTCTTGGTTGTTTGGTTCTTGTTTAGGTTCAATCATGGTTTCATCAAGGATGGGAGGTGCAAAAATGGAAGGCGACATGTTACAGAGAGACAATTCTGCTATTTTCTTTGCTTTAAATTTTTGGTAGGCTATGAAAAAGCAGTTTTATTGTGGCGTTATAGTTTCCATGGGCTTAGTCCAAAAGGCTTCTAAGGAAAAGTTTCCTTTGGAAGACAAGGGGTTAAAGCTACTATGGTTGACAATAAATATTCCATTGTCAAGTGGAAACTTTAAGCATTTGTGCACAACTGAAGGGACAACTTTCATTGAGCGAAGCCATGGATGGCCTAGCCTCAAATGAAATTGGTCTAACTATGGGATGATGGAGAATGTTGCATCTGATGTTTTTGGTCCTATTTGTAATGGAAGGGTGATCAATCCTATCGTAGGGCACACAAAGCCATTGTGTGTCTTGATCCATGCTTTTGGTCTATCATATTCATCTTGATAAAGTTCATGCAAGACTAAGAACTCCTTGGTGATCACATTCTCTCCACAGGAAGGATCTATTAATATCCAATTTGTGGGCTTGTCATAGTTACGGTTGGCTATGTAGAGAGGACCATCAGGTGTATTTTTAATTATTTCCTTAGAGGAGAAAGCAATGTCAAGAGGATTCTTAGGTTGGCCCTTACAAGGGATAACATCTATTGCACCTACCATTTCATCTATAGGATTAACATGGGTAATATTTGGGATAGGATCATGATGTTCATCATTGGTATCAACATTCATCACATCATTCTTTTTAGTTTCACTAGCTTTGACAAATGAAATATTATGTTTGGGAATTGGATCAGTGAAAAATTGTATGTTTTGGTTTGAAGGAGCAACATACTTATTTCCTTGATCATTAACACCTGCAACAGATAGACGGCCAGAATCAATGAGGTCTTGCACAAGATGTTTAAGACGCTTGCAATGTTCATTGTCATGTCCATTTTGTGGATGAAAGTGGCAATACACATTTGGTTTGAAACTCATGGGTAAGAGCTTAGTAGGTTCAATTGTTTTTATGGGAGGCAAGGTAATCATCTATTGTTGTAAAAGTTGGGACATTGTGTTGTGAACGGTGTCAATTAAAGGTGTGAATTGTCATTTTGGATCTCCATAGGTAAAGGGCACTGCAGGTTTAATAGTTGCTATTTTGTTATTCACATTTTGATTTTCTTGTTGTTGAGGAGGGTTGAATTTCAAGAACCTTTTTTTTTTTCTAAAAGTTTGGGAATTGTTTTGGTTGGTGGGATTGGATTTCTCAATTCAGCTAGAGGTGGACTGTGTGTCTCGACTACTAAGAAAAATTTGATAATTGCAAAGGGTAGTGCACAAGTGGATGAAGGATGGGAATTTCATCATGGTGAGTTTGTCCAAAATCTTACTTTGTAGGTTTTCTATGAACATCTTTTGAAGGTGTGGGTCGGGGACCTTTACATCAATTTGGGAATATAGTGACTGATAGCATGAGATAAAATTAGTTATCTTTTCATCCTTGTTTTGCTTGCATCTCATCAAATCAGTCAAAGTCTTTTTGGGAGTCATATGCACTTGGAAATGGTTTACAAATGCATCAACAAGTTCATTGAATGAATGAATTGAATTATTTGGTAAGGAAGAAAACCATTCCAATGCAATATCTTTTAAGGTCCTAGGAAAAAGTTTTTCCAGTAGTTTATCATCAAGGACAAAATCACTGCATAAAGTTGTATAGGCATTGACATGGTTAGAAGGATCTCCCTTGCCTCCATATTTCTCAATTCTAGGCACCTCTACACCTTGTGGCATCAGTGTTCACAATATTTCTAAGGATAATGGGCTGCTTTTGACATAATATGTGGGTGGTCCATTCTAATTTTGGTTTATGATGGAGATTTGGTGTTGCATGGATGAAATAGTTTGGAAAAGTTGCATTATGAGAGGATTAGTATAGGTGGTATGAGGTGGAAGTGAAAGTGGTGACGAAGTGTATGTATTAGTAGGAAAATTGAATGGAATACTTATAGATGGTAGCATTATAGAAGATAGAACATTCAATGCCACATAGGAACTAGGGGTGCTAGCAGGAATACCCAAGGAATCACATTACCAATTTTTTGCATTCTCATTGTGATTTGAGGAGTGGTATAAGTAGGTATTGAGGCTATTGTTGAGGGAGGAGGAATTTGAGTTCCTCCTTGGTTTGCAACATTGTTTGTTGGGATAGGAACACTAGATGTTGAAGGAAGATATTTTCCAAAGATCTGCACTAGGCTTTTCACAAGGTCAAGGCCTTCATCACTTTCAAGCATGCGGTGAATGTTTTCTATGGTAGGGATTGAAGTTGTTGAAATTTTTTCAAGACTAACTTGATGTTGTAGGTGTACCAAGTCCTCATGGATTTGAATTATCTTTTCTTGTGGGATATCATCAGGTCTTGTGTCAACATGCAAACTTCCTAAAGGCAAAGATTTAGTAAGGATATTATCCATGCCTAGTGTACTAATGTTAATATTAGGAGCGGAAGATCTAGATAACCCAAGATTCACAATGATTGAGTTTTCATGGGATGCCATGAGTCTCAAACTTCTTCTCACTAAGGTATTAGCAATAAAACACCAAACAATCATAAAAAGGCTATTAAATGTGGGGTGAATGCAAATGAAATGTAAACTAGCAAGAATGAATTTCTTAAAACTAAAATTCCAGAAAATAAAATTGAAATGCAAAAATAACAAACAGAAACATAGAAAATGAACTATAAATGATAGAAAATGTAGGTCTAAATGTGGAAAGGGACTAATTTGCCCCAGGTGGTGAATGAGTCCTAGGATTTATTTTTTTCAAAATTTTCATATTTAAAAAATGAATTTTATGTTTTTTAGATTTTTTGATGCAAAGCTATGATGCAAGTGCAGAATTTTACTATTTTTTAATGAAATTAAGAACAATAATGCAAGATAAATGGACTTTTCACTAATGAAAATTTTAAAACCCTAGAATGCAAATTAAACAATGCACGATGCAATGCAATGTTAATGTAAGCTATTCCTAGGATGTAGATGCACTCTAAATTAGAATTATGGTGTTCTAAATGTAGGTTCACCAAAATGAACCAAAGATTTTTTTGATGTAGGGCTCTCTTACACTTGTAGGGTTTTGCACCTAAAAGGAGAGAGGTAAAAAAATATTAATGGATAACTCAAGAACACACCCTTGAGATTGGAATTTATCAAAGGGAGTGGTCCTAAGGCTGAAAATTGATAAAAGAGGTTCACCAATAAATGCAAACTTAAGAAATATAAAATGTTTGAAAACACACTATGATATGCAAAATGACCTAGAAATGCAAGTAAACTATAATGAAAACTTATGAAACTAAATATGTGCACCCAGAGGATGGAGAAGGATGGAATGGAGCTTTGGAATTATGGAAAATATGTTTCATAGGACAAAAAGGACTCATACGCCAATTTGGGTGACTTAGTCTTGCTTTGGGAAGAATCTGTCGGAATAGGTTTCAGGGAACTAGGTAATCAAATCTGCAGAAAACTCTTTTTAGGATTGAACAATGGGACTCATTCGCCACTAATGGTGAATCAGACCACTTCCATATTTCTAAAAACTCAAAACAAAAAATTGTGGTCTTCTGTCTGCACTTCTGCTCCTGGTTCATATCTAGGTCTGAAACTAGGTGGGTGCATGAAGTTGGGTACCAATTTTCTGGCCACTTATGAATTTTTTTAAAAAAATGCTACATGTTATAACACGCACGCATTATTTTGCATTAAAAACAAAGAAAAAAGTGAAATTATTTGCCTTGGAATACCAACCCAAAGGCTTGGAGGGCATTCCCAACAAGGCCAAAGACGTGGTTTTGCAAATTCTACAATTTTTCACATAATCGGGTTCGTGCTCACCATTAAGATTGCATCAAGTTCAATATTGAAAAAATAAAAAACATGGGTAATGTTAGGTTCTCTCTTAGCTATCCAACGGTGTAATTTTTTTCACTTTTCGACAATGTTAAGCCTTTCATGCATAATTTATTTTGTTTGTATGTCTATTTTTTGCCAAAAAGAAGTGTTTAGTGTTTTTTTTGTTATAAATTAACCGCTCATCAAAATTTCAAATAAATTAAATCTTTAGAAAGTAGACTCCATTCTACAAATTTAAAAAAAAGAAAAAAAAATCAATTATTTTCAAAAATTTGTAGGGGGAGCACGGCCAAAATTTTGCTTTTCAAGAAGTGGCCACTTAGAAAATTAGTAAAAAATCAAATATTCATTAAAAAATTATTAGAAAAATTGTGCACCAACTAGATGCTATTATCTAACTTCTGACCATATTGATTTTAAAAATACTACAAAAAAGTTCACCGTGCTCAAGTCGTACAAGAGTTGCTATGTTATGTTTTTCTGACAAAAACAATACCAATTTCTATACATCCCTCTTTTGAACCCCTTAATCTCAACCATTTTCAAAATAAATTAGTAGTTTAGAAAGTAGACTCGGAGCACTTCAATCCTTGTTTTTGTTCCATCTCAAAATTTTGAGTGTAACTATCCTCAATTTCACGTCCAAGGTCAGCATTTCTTGATTTTAGAAAAAAAGTGGCCACTTAAGCCCCCTTTTTGGCAACCATCTTGGTGCACTTACCCAACTGTCAAAATCAACCTGTAGGTTTTCTCCAATATTTTTTTGCAACTTTGACACCTTTGAATAGCTTTGACACTCTATTGAAAACTTTTCCAACCTTCCTCTTTGAAAAATCTGCAACCAAGCCTTGCAAATCTCATACAAAGACAAAGAAAAATTGTTGGAGGTTTAGAGAATAGGGATTTTCCTTTGTCAAACCCCTTATTGGTAATCAAAACCTTGAAAATGAAATGAAATAAGAAAGATAATGATGAATGAACAAATACAATGCTACAACTCGCCAAACCCTTGAAGTGAAATATTGCAGACATACAAGTGGTAGCTCCAATGGATGTAGACTTGAAATGTTTGAATGATTGCTTGAATGATGAATTACTTGTTAAATAGATTACTTGATTGATTGGGGGTGAAATGAGTAGAAAAGCCTTATATTTATACACAATTATGCCCTAATTCCTAAAAATACAACATCACAGGCCAACCTTAGATCTTAGAAAATAAAATCCCACCAGTATTTTGAATTCATTTTGATTTTTCATCCAAAGGGGACTCATTCTCCCCTGATGGCGAATGGGACCCACCTAAGGCATTTTAAGTGGGTGTCAGAAATTAAATGTTTAAAATGATGTTTATTAGGATTATTCTCAAAAATACTTATAAGTAAGGTCGATGAATGTAAGATGGGGCCAATTAAAGCATAAGAAAGGTATATTATTAATGAAAATCCTAGAAAAGTGTGAATGTTTGTTACAACACTTTACAACACTTTGAAATAAGGCTTGGTAAATGATAAAAAGAGATTATTTAGGTGAAATAGTTTAATAAGGTCCTAGAAAAGTGTGAAAGTGTGTTGCAACATTTCACAACACTTTTACAAGGCATCATAAATTCCTAATTAATTCACAAGGGCCCAAGACCTAATGTGAATGTGTTATTCACATTACAACATTAAATCAAGGAAAAATTAAGTCAACATGTAGAAGAAGAACCCAAATGAGTGTGAAAATATCCAAAGATCAATTTTTCTACTTTACAATATATAATTGATCCTCCATGTGAGTATGTTTGTAGGTATTTCTACTTACACAAACATGCATATGATTATGCTCTCACACATGAATCAATGTATGTATATATTCATATATATGGATACTTTTTACATAGATATGCATCAATGGAAAGCTCACAAACACATAACATCATAAAAAATATCTATATATACATATGTGCATATCTTATACATATGTCATCATATTCATCTGGACATCCCACTATATCCATCATGTGTATGTTGAAATATGCATATATCCCAATACTCATTGACCCACACAGTCAAGCACAGTAAAATAAGGAAGGTCTCAAAAGATCTAATAGATAAACATCGCCCAATAATGCACTTGATAGTAACAAGGCCTTTACTAATGCATATATTTAAAACTAGGGTTGACTTACCAATTTCCCACTTCTATGTCTAGACTCAACCAAACTATTGTGGTGTGTGTATGCTCAGATAGTTTACATTACCGGTTATGTGACCAAGATCTTCTCCTGAGTGATACTTCCCCTATGCATAGATGAATGGAACATATACCTGCATCCACTAACACATGCACATGGTATTCAATTGTTCAAAACATATGCAATATACATAAGCATCTCAAAAGTTAGAATAATAATTCAATAACCATCTTTTCACATATATGCAATTTTTCCTCATGAAATAACATCAATAGAGATAACATCAAAATGAGATAACATGCACATTGATAACATCGTACAAGTATAATTTATTCATCTCCATTTTTAACATTACATTCACATTTTACCCTACATAGTAATTGTGTGTGTGTGAAATGTGCAAAGTTAGTATCAACACAAACTTAATGAAACAATTTACATTCAAGATTCAAAGAAAAGTAAACTATTCTAAATTGCATCTTAATGAATCTTTCAAGAACGTCTCATTGTCCTCTATTCCTAAGGATTTATTAAACCGTTTGGCCCTCAGATTTCTATGAGCAAAATGGTTGTTAAAATGACTACATAGGAAATGAGATAACATTCGACATGCAAGCCAAATATGCTCCTACATGAAACTAAACAATGGAAAGATAATGGATACTATGATAAATGAAGGATGATGATGATGATAAATGAACAAGTGGAGGTGGATACTATGGTATTGAACTACTATGACCTATGCATGATTCTACTTATGCTCAAATGTAAACATAAAATGAACAAATCTAAAATGCAACTATGATGTAAGATGGATGATAAAATGCAACTATGAAGCAATATGTTAATCTAAGATGTAAATGCAAAGTAAAACATGATATAAAAACTAGCTATAAGACTCCAAGAATGCTCCAAGATCCAATGATAAACCTGCATGATAAATTTACTTCAAATGTGGATGTAAAATACAAGGCCCAAGGGTTGTATTTATAGCCCTTTCCAAGCATATAGTGAGGTGGCAATAATCAACGGTCTAGATTCAAATAAGAAAAATGGAAGGTGAAGATGAAAAGAATCAAGATGTTGTCCCCTTGACCAAAGACAACATTCCATTTGGATGGGAGAATCTCTTGACCAATGGGAAACTTGCTATTTGGATGGAAGATTCAAGTGTGGGAAGAGAAGACCATGTGCTTCTAAAATTGGTGGAAGTGTGGGAAGAATAAGTCATGTGCTCCAAAATTGGTGGAAGTGTGGGAAGAATAAGTCATGTACTCCAAAATTGGTGGAAGTGTGGGAAGATTCGACCATGTACTTTTTGAAATGAATTGAAGATAATTCTAATTAAAAATTAGAGTTATTTATTTTCATGTGATCTTGGTGAGCTGGCACAAAAAGTTGTAGAAATGTGCTCTAATTTGTAATTGGATTTAGTGAAAATTAATTAAATAAAATGAGTTTAGGGAACCTTGTTTATTTAATTAATTTAGAGGAAGATGATTTAGATTTGGAGAATTAGAGAAGGGTGAAAAATATAAATAAATTAAGAATTTATTTATATGTAGTCATAATATTAATCAAATAGCTAGTATTTAATTAATTAAAGGTGATGACCATTTTTAGATGTATAAATTTTTCCCCTCTTTGAAGTAATTTTTTTACATGTTGCTTCAAAGAAAAATTTGATATCAATGCTGAGAAAATTTTTTGATGCCCCAGACGTTGATTTTTAGGTACTGATGAATATATGCCCCCTCGAGAGATAAATCAATAAAATGTGGTATTTTTGATGTTTTGTCGAGGATTCGACAATTGTATGATGATTGTGTAGTGATTTGATGATGATCCAACATTAAACCATTGATGCTTTGATCTCAGATATGATTTATCTCTCGAAATTTGATTCTACACTCTCTCCTAATAGTTTTGATTAATAAAACCCCATTTTTTATAATAAATCCCACCATAATTCCCTCCATTATCCTTTAAAAAGGTAAAAAGTGAGAAAAGTGAATTCATTTGCACATTGTGAGTTTGGAGAATTTGCAGAGTGGAGAGCTAGAGGAAGATGGAGATCCCTTCTCACAAGCATCGTTTCGAGCACCTTCACCACCATGGTCACCTTGTTGTAGTTGGACCTATGGTACGCATTATGAGAAACCTCCTTTAGTCATTCTCCTCCCTTTTTATCAATATTTTAAACTTGGTAGATGGGTTTTTTAGACCTTGTAAAATCATTTTTTCACTTTTGGGGGGTATTTTTTTTGTTTTCAAGTCATTTTTGGGAGTTTCTAGGAGTTTTGGTGCCTCTTGCTTCTGTTATGGCACCTTTTGCTTGAGTTTTGGTGCCTTTTTCTTCTATTATGGCACCATTTGCTTCTGTTTTGACACCTTTGGGGTCCCAAATGGAGTCTTTTGCAAGCTTTACTTCATGTTTTTGTGCTTTAGACCCTGAAATGGCGCCTTTGGGGTCCCAAATGGCACCTTTTGCTCATTCTGTGCACCTTTTGCAATCATGGGGGTTTTTCCCCTGAATGATTCCTAATGATTTGCCCTGTTGTTTGCTTGTTCAATGATGTTGATTGATTAAATTCCTCCCATTTATGTCAAATGTTGTGTTGTTGATGTTCGTTGAGGCTTGTATAATGTTCATGAATCATGTTAATCATTGCATTGTCATGTTCAGTAATGGTTTTGATTGATCTCAGTCTGATTGTGTGATGTTTGTTGCTTGATTAATGATATAATTGATTTGATCTCATGATAGGTGAGAGTCAAATGATAGGATAACTTGATGATGTTTCAACCTCATGATAGGCGAGGATCAAAGAAATGACTGATGATGCATCAACCTCATGATAGGTGAGGATCAATGGAAGGATTCACTAATGTATCGACCTCATGATAAGTGAGGATCAACGATAGGATTGATGATGTATCGACCTCATGATAGGTGAGGATAGACGATAGGATTGATGATGTATCAACCTCATGATAGGTGAGGATCGACGATAGGATTCACTAATCTATTGAAATCATGATAGGTGAGGATCAACAATAGGATTCACTGATGTATCAAACTCATGATAGGTGAGGATCGACAATAGGATTCATTGATGTATTGACCTCATGATAGGTGAGGATTGATGATAGGATTCATTGATGTATCGACCTCATGATAGGTGAGGATCGATGATAGGATTCATTGATGTATCGACCTCATGATAGGTGAGGATCAATGGTAGGATTCACTAATGTATCAACCTCATGATAGGTGAGGATCGATGGTAGGATTGACTAATGTATCGATCTCATGATAGGTGAGGATTGATGATAGGATTCACTGATGATTGTCTTGATTGATTGATTTGATGATTGATTTGATAGATTGAATGATAATCTTGATTGAACATGATTTGATTGACTAATGAACATGATTGAAAATTTGTGTTAGGGCTAAATTTGATAGATTGTTTGATGTAATGCAAATTTTTTTTCTATAATTTGATTAGGAGGACTTTAATGTGCTCTAGTCTTGGGAACGTTTCCCGAAGATTTGGGAGATGGTTTGGCAGTTGATTCAGGAGGATTTGGATATTATCACTCATTGTGGGTTCACATCCTTGATAAATATACCCTAATATAGGATTAATAGGGGTTTGTTGACTACTCTAGTGGAGAGGTGGAAAAGTGACCACAATACCTTTCATCTGGCGACTGGGGAGATGACAGTTACTCCCAAGGATGTTTATTAGATATTGTGGATTCTAGTGATGGGTGAGGTAGTTTTCTATGATAGAGTAGAGTAGGGTGGGACCGATGCCTTGCATAGGATTTGTCGAGATGGTCATGTTTGAAGCCATTGGATCCTCTAGTAGGAGATGGTTGGGAGATATGATCCTCTACCATGTGTTCTTTCTAGGTTTGTTGGTGGATTCCTTTGTCTTGACCATAGGTCAAAGGGATTCTCAGTGGGTTGGGGCTGAGTATTGGAGCATATGACATTGTAGGGGACCAAATATGCATGGGGTTTATGTATTTTAGCCCATCTGTATCATGATTTGCACCAGGTTGTGTATTGTGGGGCGGGGAGTCTCTCTTGCAGGATTACACTATTGCAGACATGGGAATGGGAGCATATAGTGATCACTCGACCATTGGGAGATAGACAACGGCTAGCAGGTAGACCCTATGTGTTCAACTATAGTGGTTTGTGTGTCCAACATAAGCTGGGCAATTTAGCCTATTGGAGATGTGCCTTAGATTATTTGGATACCATGACATGGTGCCTATACTTGGATTGTGAGATGTGGCCAGAGGATGAGGTGGAGATGCCATACATGATGTTATCATGATATTTGATTGGACGGACATGTTTTGTGCTTGAGAGATATTTGTATCTATGGGTTTTTCGGTAGTTTGGACAAGTTCAGGCAATGCCCCAAGGGGTTTCCCATTATGCACAGTGACGACAGGATGTGATAGAGTGGGGACCTTGCTTATCTTATGATGTTGCTTGTATTGAGTTTTATACATTGGTGCCATGTGTATGGGATTACGTTCCACAAGTGGGAGATGCAGGGATGATAGAGGATTATTCTATTTTTTTCTACACACATCCTTTTCTAAGGTTATCTAGTCCTGATGATCCTGTTCCACGAATTGATGATGATGACAGGGCACAGAGACAGACGGGGGATGGAGAGGAGGAGGAGGGTGAGATTAGTGATGGAGGGGATGATGAGGGTGATATTGGTGATGGTGGGGTTGGTGGAAATGATGGTTGTGGTTGTTCAGGTGTAGGGCCATCAGGTGTAGTTGGAAATCCCTTTCTATATTTTCCAATTCCTAGATGCATGAGGAGTATTACTGTACCTCAATCAGTGATTCCTAGGAGTCAGATTAGAGTCCCTTCTCATCAGTAGCAGGCATAGATAGAGGCATTACAGGAACAAATTCAGACTTTTCAAGGTGAGTTAGTGCAGGCTCGGGCACAGGTTGAGGTACTGACAGCTAGGAGAGATGTAGATAGGTAGTAGGTACAAGCACATGTTTAGACTCTTCAAGGTCAGTTAGTGCAGTCTCAGGTAAAGGTTCAAACATTAACAGCTGAGAGATGCATATAGGTAGTAGGTATAGAAATAGGTCATCATACTTACTACAAAGAGGGATGTCATGAGACAACGAGTAGAGTAGGCCGAGGCCATTACTAAGAGATTGCAGCAAGCTTCAATAGCTATGGGTACATCTGAATTCCTTAGAGAGATTTGGCACACTGCTTAGGAGTTTCAGTTTTATAGGGGTAAATATCATGAGTTGGTTCCTTCTGATCAATGAGAGAGCTTTATACCATCCCGATCTGGCATATCTCGATCTCAGACTGTTAGCATGGGTGTTACATAGCCATTGTCTAGAGATAGGAGAGATCCTAGTGCAGCTCCATTAGGTGGAGGAGGTATTGGTTCTGTGATTCTAGCACTGTCTAGGGGGAGCTCGACATAGCATCTTTTGATTTACTTTGGACATGATGATGTAATTCTTGTGTTTGGACTTTAGGATTTAGTACCATTTTTTATATTGATGTATCTAGTCATACTTAAGGATGTCCTTGTACACTTTGACATTATGATTTTTGAGGTTATATGATATGCAGCAATGATTATGATTTATGTGTTGATATGATGATAGATGTCTATGATGCATTTAATTCCCATGTTATGACGATGATCTTGATGTTATGATATGCTATGGAGGCAAATGATGATGTAACTAATGTGTTATGAGTCTATGATGATTTATGAATGATGCCTATATGTAGTATGTGATGTATTTTATTATGTCAATGATATGTGATGCATTTTGATGCTTTTGTACTTTTCTGATAAAATAAATGATGTAATGAATGAATGAATGTGTATATGAAATGATTGTGTGATGGTACTATTGATGGTGCTTTTGGCACAACAACATGCAAATAGAATATTGCTACTTTGTTTCTCCTGAAAGAGAAAGATGATCACATGGATATCTCAACTCCTAAGGTCTTTGAAGTTGGTTCTCAACTGTGCTAATGTTGCTCAATTGGTCAATGTAACAGTAATGTTCAAGGGGCCTACTAGTGTTGAGCTTCTGGATCGTTCTAAGATCAGGCATGAACTAAAACCTAATTTAACTAGGGTTTTTAAAGAAATAACAATAGATAGGTCAAATCTTTGGAATAGAAAAGAATGACAATCCTCCTAACTTAACCAGACTTGCTACCTTTCAACGAGTTTGTTAACTAAAATTGTAGAACAAAGTAAACTTGTGATTGACACACAACCTCTTTCATTCACAGTGCTAATTCAAATAATAGATTTTAAAATATCATTTAAACAAAACATAAAATAAGACTTCAATCCTTGAAAGATTCTCAAATCAAATGATTAACTTAAAACAAATATCATTCACGAACCCAATATGAAGTAGATTAAACTCTAATTGCTTCTACTATTAGTGAAACAAATAAGAAATATTTACAAGACTGGCACAATCACCAGTGTACAGAGAATCTGTGATTCCAAATTGTTTCCAACTACACTAAGAGAACTTGGAAAATACATTACAGCCAATACTAAACTTTACTACTAGACAAGAAGACAAAAGAAGCTCTCATTACTAAGAATCAAAATGCAACTCTATCTCCTTTTGCTTTTGAAAATTCCTACTCTATCACTACTCTTAACTTTTAACCCTTCCTTTTGAGTTCTAATCCTAACTGTCTTTTAAAAGTTCTAACCTTTTACAAAGAGGCCAGAATGCCTTATATACAAAATGTACCAAAAGGGACGCACTGGCTATTGTTTTAGGGTTTTTTTTAACAAAATATCTACTGACTGTAGGAGAGTCGGCTCTTAGATCTTTTTTTTTGAAAAGAATCAATGTTGCATTCAATGAGAAGCCCTGCTGTGTAGGTCGGTGATGGCTTGACCTTAGGAGCAGCCTTTAGATCTTTTTACAGCTGCAACATTTATTCTTTGTCTTCGTTTCCACCTTGAACTATGTTAGGGTTGCCTTGAATGCTCCAGGGAACTTTACCATTAATACTGATCAATCTTCACTGGTGGTTACTACAGCTATCCCTATGAGTCACAGATCCTTCCTTCCTTTGGCTTCCTTCATGTTCCAGACTTCTATTGCAGGTTGACCGTCTTCTGGAACATGATGGGCCCTCCTTGTACATTTGAACATTACATCTGAGTCGATCCATCGCCTCCCTAATCTCAGAATGGATTCATCTCACTTGCACTCTGTTGGTCTTCTTACACAGGGATGGTCAATCGGTCAATAGGTCATCTTGTTCTGATTGGAGGAACAAAGGCCACGTAGGATTCCTTGGCATTCAAAAGTGGTCTCTATTGAATCCCATGTCAATGAGACACTCATCATGTCTCCCTGATGCGATTATCACTTTTATCAACCATCGGCATGACATTAGACAGTCGACAAGATGTTTTGCCAAGTTGAAGAATTCATATCGAGCCCACAAAACCAATCGGCAAGACTACATGTTCTCGGCAAGACCACATGGTGAAGCCCTTCCTCCCTCGGAGAGCACATTCTCATGTCGGGGAGACTTCATCATTTCGGCGAGACCTTTCCCCAAACTCCTCTTCCCTTACCGAGCGCCTCCTTGTTATTGAAAAGACTCCTCAATGTTGGCTAGAGGCTATGGTGAGTTCCTCTTGTAGCATCTCCCGTCGCTGAGACACCATCGGGTCAGCAAGACATCTTACCGAACCTGTTCCATCCACTCAAAGTCTCCCCGAGTTCCTTTTATTCCCTCGAGCTCAGGTTCTTTTGCTTCGGTGTAACTTTCTTTCTTCGCCAAGACCTTTTGCCAAAGGCATGATCCTCTTCCGAGCTCTATTTTTTTTCGGTGGGACATTCCATGGTCAGGGAGGCATCATAGCAACCCTTTTGTTTTCTCCCCGAGCCCATTCTATTTCGGTGAAACTCTCCATAGTCACCTAGACCTTATGGCGAAGGCAAAAATCATTTGCTAAGCTCAATGTCTTTTAGTGGGACCTCCCTTCATGTCAGCATGATTTTCTGTGGTCGGGGAGACCTCTCAGTGATGTAGCCATCCTTCACCGTGACCATTCCCCTGTCGCCGAGACTAGGGGTCATCGACAAGACCTTTCGCCGAACTCGTTTCCTTTCACAGAGACATCTCTAGCGATGAGACTTCTTGCCAAAGCCACTCTGTTTTTCCGATACCGCTTTACTTTGGAAAGAGTTCACCCCATTGGTGAAACATCTTGCCGAAGCCACCTTTCTCTCAGTGAGCTTCCTTCGTGTCGCTGAGACTTTACACCGACCAAGGCTTCCTTTCGCCGAGCGCTAACTTTCTTCGGGCTCCTCCTACCTTTTCGGCGAGACATCTGCTAATCAGCCAGACCTTTTTTCGAAGGAAAAAATTATCGCCGAGACTTACTCCTTTGCTAGGACCCTATACCGAAGACATCTTTTTTTTCCTCATTGGCGAGACCTGATGCATTCGCCAAGACTTCATGGCGAAGAGAAAATATCCCTGCCAACGTATGGATCCCACTGCCGCTGGTCGGTGAGACACAAAGATCTTGCCAAGACCCTTCTCCGAAGGAGATTCTTATGTCGATGGAAAACTCCATGTGAACTCGGATCACCATGACCTCCCCGAGGTCTTTCTGATAGGAAACATAGATGCTTATCGATAGAATGCACTAGTAGTTGGCAAGACATCTGTAAGGTCTTGCCGACTTTCGTCTTAGAGGATAATTAGGACCAACTAGACTGAGGAATGCATTCCAACTGAGAATATCATCATGTGTGTGATTTAATCCTGTGAAACAGAGTCCCCATTAGTCATCAGAAGGACATAAGATATATTATAATAAATCTTCTATTGTCCATGATTATTTCATTGAATTCTTAGCAAGAAGAAAACCAACTTAAACTAAGACAGAACCAAAATTTGACAAAACCAGAAGACAAATTCAGGCAGAAAACTAGAAGAACCACCAAGAGGAAAGCAAGTAACCAAAAGCAAAAGAAATCAGAATGAGAAAGGGGGACTCATTTTGTTCCAAATCAAAATGGGGGTGGTTATGCAAGGCATAACAAATGGTTACTTGGTTGGGAAAATGGTTTAACCATTTTCAAGAAGCTGAAGGATTCAGCTAGCTAGAACTCCTAGTTCATGAATATCACAACTCTAGTTGGGTCAGTTATAACAACCAAGGTTGAGCTAGAATCTCAAACGTAAATCAACACTAGCTACCCCCTGAATCTATGTGTGTGCTTGATAGTGCATCATCCTTTCATAAAGTTTTCTTTGTCTTTGAGACAACAATGTGCAAGATTTGAGCTATATAGGTTAATTCCCTTTCGTGCAATGATATCCCGAGCATTGCTCTACTGCCAATCAGGCGTCCATAGCTCCAATGGGGATACCTCTAGTTTCCTCACAGCATTGCTCTACTTCCAGTCAGGCATCCATAGCCCTGGTAGAGATACTAGAATCACCCATTCATAGTGAGTCTTCTCTTTAGATAATTATTTTCCTTTCTCCTTTTTTTTTTGTTTTCTCATAGAGTTTCAGATATTTTATTTAGTTTTTTTTAAATATGTCAGATGTTTAACATATGATCTGGGTTGAAAACTGCCATGGACCTCATAAAAACACTTGGGAGATCATATTTTTCACTCAAATATTACAACACTATCACCCTAGGACAAATATACCGATACAAAGGAGATGATCTTAATGATTTGCGGCATATTCAGAGGAGCTAACGAAAGTTATTTACTTGGAACCTTGTTTTCAAGACCTTCCACAACCTTTATTGACAATGGACATGAAACAAAGAGTTTAGGACAAAATCATCCAATCAGAAAGCCTGAAAATACCTAAACCATTTTTCTCCTTGTGACCATAGCATACTTTAGATAACAACCCACAGTTTCAGATGGAAATGACAGATCAACCCCAAAGAACAAAATAAAACATAAACCATAGAACAAGGGAAACAAAAAGACAAAAAGGAAAAACAAACAAATAATCAACAAACTATTTACAAACAAAGAGAAAATTACTTACACGAAGAGCAACAGGTTATTTACAAGCAGAAACACAGAAAGTATTTACAAAAATACAAATCATTTACAAACAAGAGACAATTAAATTATTTAGATAAAGAAAAATGAATTACTTACATGCAAAATAGAAATTAACAAGCTTTATGACTCAAAATGGTGCTTAAGAAACTGTCCATTGATAGGCAATGGAACAAGTTCCCCAGTTAAGCTACTCAATCAGAAAGCATTTTCCCCTAGGATATCAGCAATCTAATAAGGACCTAGCCAGAGTTTGTCAAATTTCTGGTGACTACCCTTCTTTTCATTGGCTTTATCCCATAACAATACAAGGTCAGATATCCTAAAAGCTTTGATTTTGGCTCTTTTGTCAAATCAACATTTGACAACAGCCTAGTGCCTAGAGAAATGTTGCAAGGCGGCATCTCTTTTTTCTTCTAATTTCAACAAAGCAGCTAATCTGACTTCTTTCCTATTGTCATTAGAGTAGAATTTTTGCATGAACTCAAGGATAGGTATTTGCAAATGGATAGGAAATACAAGCTCTTTGCCATATACCAGCTTGAATGGTGAGGTGTTTAAAGCATCCTTAATCCTAGTCCTATCTGCCCATAATGCTAATCTCAGCTGGGTATGCCAGTCTCTAGGGTTATGCTCTAACAGTTTCTTAATTACCCCTAAGAGATTCTTATTGGTTGGCTCTGCAACTCCATTGCCTTGTGGGTAATAATTTGAAGAATAT
The DNA here is from genome assembly GCA_007258455.2 of Sequoia sempervirens. Classification (NCBI taxonomy): domain Eukaryota; kingdom Viridiplantae; phylum Streptophyta; class Pinopsida; order Cupressales; family Cupressaceae; genus Sequoia; species Sequoia sempervirens. The sequence continues at coordinate 210,516,913 of VDFB02373365.1, forward strand.
TTCAAAACAATTTTGTGATCATATGCCCAGGAAATAAACTCAACAGAAGAAAATGCAGAGCCATTGTCACATACCAGAGCAAAGGGTACCCCAAACCTTGTAGTGATGCACTCGATGAGGAACTTGATCACTACCTCTGTGGTGTTGTTCTTGCAGGGTATAGCCTCTATCCACCTCGTGCAGTAGTTAGTAGCAGTTAAGATAAACTTGTGTCCTACAGAAGAATTCAAGTTAATCACCCCAATAAAATCCAATGCCCATTGGGCAAATGGCCTTACCTCGTAGACGGGCTACAAAGGCATGGTTGAATGGCGTTCCCTTGGTGTAGAAATATGATAGATGTGACATGTCCTCACATGCTGATGGGCATATTTGAATACACAAGGCTAGTAATAACCAGATCGGAGGATCTAATGTGCCAAAGAATCTACAAACCCATGACTTGTGCCATGTTTCCCATGAAACTCAGAGATCACATGTTTAGCCTCTTGATAATCAAGACATCTCAAGTATACTCCTTCAAAATTCTTCATGTATAGCAACCCTCCTTTGAGCATGTAATGAGAACTCACTAGTCTTAGGGCTCTCCTTTGAGTTGCATTCATTCCCTCTGGACACTGATTATGGAGCATCAAGAAAATGGTATTAGCATACCAGGGGTCATTAGAGAAAGACTGGCTCATGTATTGCTGATAGATGATGTTGTCGCCAGCATTCGCCATGGACTTGGACAAACCCATGCCTCTGACTAGTTTCATAGGGTGTATCTCCAAATTGAATTCTTACAAGATGGCCATCCATTTCCCTCTTCTTTCTCCTAGCTCACTCTGCATCAGTAGGGACTTCACAGCCGTGTTAGGAACTACAACGGTGACTTGACTTCAGAGAATGTAATGTCAGAATTTCTTAACAGCTCGAACCAGTGCAAAAGCTTGCTTCTCTAGAGGCAGGTTTTTGATTTCTATGTTTTTGAATGAAGAGCTCATGAAAGCAATCAGTCCACTCTACCTTGGCATCCTTTTTCATCATTTCGTTTAGGGGTTTCACGATTTCAGCAAAGCCCTTGATGAACTTTCTCACAAAGTTGATTTTCCCAAAGAAAGACCTCATTTCTTTCTTGCTTCAGGGCCAGGTGATCTTCAGGATGGACTCGACTCAATCTGGGTCAATTGAAATCCCTCTTTCATAAATTATGTGTCCTAGCAGCTTCCCTTCAGAAACCCCGAACACGCATTTTTTTGGATTCAATGAGACTCCATACCAGATGCATCTCTCAAGAACTTTGGCTAAGTCCATAGCATAATTCAATTGGTCTTTGGAGAACACTGTTAGGTCGTCCATATAGACAATGATGTACTTACCAATTAGGTCCTTGAACGCTATGTCCATGGCACGCTAGAAAGTTGCTCCCGCATTTATCAGACTAAATGGCATCCTCCTATACGCAAATGTTCCCAACTTTGTAGTGAAGGCTGTCTTCATTTTGTCTTCAGAGTCGACCATTACCTAATTATATCTAGAGTAACCGTCTAGGAATGATATCATTTGAGATCCATTGATAGTCTACAGGACTTCATCCAGAGAAGGAAGTGGGTAGTTATCCTTTTCTGAGGCTCTATTCTAATTTTTGAAGTGGACACACAGCCTGATCTCCCCATTTTTCTTACGAACTAGGACTAAGTTAGCCACCCAGGTTGAATGGTGCATAGGGAAGATTATCCTTGTAGAAAATAATTTCTGAACTTCCTTAAGGATCAGTGGCTCAATCAAAGTGTTGATAGGGCGTTGTTTTTGTCGAAATGGCTTAGGTTCAGGCTTCAGGGGAATAGTCTGATTCATTACAGTAGCATCAAATGTCTTTAGGTCTTCATATCCCCAAGCGATTGCAGAAATATCCTTCTTAAGTGCCTTCAATATGTATTTCTTGATTGCTTCAAGGCAGGCCTTCCCTATATAGACATTCATTTCAGGGCCAAAATCAGCCAGGTTAACTGTTTCATATTTGCCTCCCTTTTCTTCAGCTGATATCTTCTCTCGAGCCCTTGGGTCTAAATCAAAAATCCTTTCTAAAGCAACCATTCCCTTGGGAATGTTATTATTCTTTAAATTGAGGAACCCTTCTGTATCACATTCCTTAGGGCTCCAATCTCCTTGATCTCTGTTGGATTCATCAATAATTTTCCCTTCAAAAACATCTGAGTTTGCTAGGAAATCTAGAATATGTTGATCATCATCAAAGACTTGAAATTTCGTGATCTTGTTTGAAACTGCAAGGGTGGAAATTAATTCCACTGAGAATATCTTGAGCTTGGAGCCTTGCATAGGTTCTAGCGTACTTGCAGCAATAGCCAATGAATTGGCTACCTAATTTTCTTCTCTAGGGATTAAGCTAATCCCAAAGGCATCAAAGTCTTCGATCAGGTTCCATACCCGATTTCTATATGCTACCAACCTTTTGTTATGACATGTATATTGGCTGCGCACTTGCTTGATAACTATTTCTGAATCTCCCTTGACCATCAAGGCAGTGACCTTCTGCTTATGTGCAAACATCAATCCTCGGGCTAGAGCTTCATATTCTGCCACATTATTAGTGCATCCAAATTACAACCTATAAGAAGCAAGGAAAGTTTTTCCTTTGGGGCTGGTCAGTTCAATCCTAACACCACAGCCTGTTTTGGACTTAGATCCATCAAATGTGAGGGTCCATAGCTGATCACATGCTGGGGTTGATCCTTTTGAAGTTTTTGTGGGTGTCTAGATAGAATAGGCCATATGTGGGGCTGCTTGATCGTTGGCATCAAGTATAGGGAAAGGATGCCCTATAAATTCCTTAGGTATAGTTTCCAATTCCTTCTTAGTTATATCATGTGACCTGTGGCTATTCTTTTGACAATCACTCGTGCTTTTAATTAACCCTTTTGGCTTTGTGCATTTGTGGGTGAAGGGATGTCAAACAAACCTTGAGGTTGTTCCTTATCAATATGTTGATTTGGACATGTGTCTGGGGTAGGTTCGATCTGAGAAGGAACTTCCTCTGAAAGTATCCTATCTCTAGTTAACATTATTGCTTCCTTGGCTTCAAATGAGAAGTGGTGTGCAATGGTCTCAGGGTGACTTGTGCTAGCTTCCTCAGCTTGGGAAACTTGATTTAAAATGTCAATGCAAGGTTGACAAGTCAATTCAAAATGACTTTGGTAATGTACCCTGCACTAATTAGGGAGCAAGAGACTATGCAAATCTACACCTTCTCCCAAGACCAGCTAATCTCATTGCAGCTTTCTGACTAATGCCTGCTAATTTTCATCAATCATAAGATCAAAGGGATTTTGTATGGGCAGTTCTTTAGGATCAAGAACAAAAAAGGTCAAAATTTCTTCTCTTTTATAAACACCTATCCCAGTTTCGAAATAGACTACCTCATTGGGGCAATCATATTTCATGATGATATGCTTGAGGTGGGGCTCACTTTCAATCCTAATCTGAGTTAGGATCCCTCTCCATGGTAGCCACATATGCGAAAAGTCAAGGGAAAGATATCCCCCTAGACTTTTTCTTAAATCTCTACTCAATAACATACCATAAGTCTCTGTGATGTCTACCACTTGGAAATCTATATTGGTTTGGATCCTAGAGTCTGATCCTACTTGGACATGTACATTTTTCAACTCTCCAACTACGTTAACTTTTGTTTTTTCAAGTTGGATGACCTTCTTGTTAGTTTGGATAGGGTCCAATCCCAATTTCTTACATATAGAATATGGCATGACATTGCCTGAAGCCCCTGAATCCAACAAACAATTATGTAGATTCTTCCCACAAATTCTTAAACTCAAGAGAAACGGTGGGGTACCTACCTTATTTCTGTACGAGGCTGCATTCATGTCTACAGCAGGTGCAACCTTGCTTTTTCCTTTTGATTTATCAACTAGCTCTAAAGCTTTCAGCACTATCTCCCTTTGAGCAGGGTACCACTTTAAGATGTTAAAGTATGACAAAGAATTTTTTTGTTTCTGCATCTCAAAAACAATATCAAATTCTATATTATAACTTGAATTACTTTTGAACATGATAGAGGAATTACCCTTATTATGGAAGTCAAGTGGGCCTTTTGGTGGAAGAGGGTTATTATCAGCACTTTGATTTGGAGGCACCATGTGATTAGGTGGCACTAATGTAGTGAATGGCCCCTTACTTTGATTTCTCAAGAAGTCTCCTCCTTTTGACTGAAAGGCTTGGGCATCATATGAATCTTCTTCTGGTTCATTCTCCTCTTGGTTTGGGAATGAAGGTTCCTCCTCAAAGAGGCCATAAGTCATTGTTGTGTCTACCGAGCCACCTTCTTTGTGAGGATTCTCTTGGAATGTTTGGGCATCTGCCTGTGCCATCTTGACAACTTTCTCCATTTCAGGGCAATTCACCTTGGAATGGGTTGTGTGTGTATGAAAATATGATCAATTTGAATCAATAACAACACAATCAATAAAACATTAAATCAAAGAAACCAAAAAGAAAAACAGAAATAAGCAAACTGTTAATGGCAGTTTCTTCGAAGTCGTCTTATTGTCCTCTATCTCCAGCGTTTCATCTTTGCTCAAGTTGCTCTCAGATCTGGAATGCCAAGCTCAACGAAGTAGGCTACTGAAGAATGAGATATAAATGAAATGCATACTATACTAATAATGCAAGATTTTGAAGGTTGATAATGGAGGAATGTTGGTTGCTCAATTCTGCAGCATAACAATGTGATAAAGGTTTGAAGGAGAATGACTGGATGAAAGATAGAATATTTGAAGAATAATTTTGACAGAGTGAGGATACTAAAGAATCAACCTCCTAAATGAATTGTGAGAGGTTGTATTTATAGAATTTTCAAAAACTTCTGATTGGCTGATATGATCAATGGTTGTGATAATTCATGACAGATCAAACGGTTGAAGAAAGATGAAATTGAAGAGAAAATAGAAGAAACCTAAAAACAATATTTTTCCTATTTTATTATGAAAGAAGAAAAAGAAGAGAAGATAAGAAATCATCTTTCTTTAAAAGAATAAAAGAAAGATTTAAAGCTAATAAATAATTAATTAAAAAAATCAATTATTTATTTGTGGAGGACATTCAGCTTTTCTTAATTAAATAAAATATTTAATTAAACTTTTAAAAGCAGAAGAAAGCTTGTGATAAGAAAAGAGCTTTAATCAGGTTTTATTGAAAAAAACAAAAGATCTCATAATTAAATAAGCAAACTGTTAATGGCAGTTTCTTTGAAGTCATCTTATTGTCCTCTATCTCCAGCGTTTCGTCTTTGCTCAAGTTGCTCTCAGATCTGGAATGCCAAGCTCAACGAAGTAGGCTACTGAAGAACGAGATATAAATGAAATGCATACTATACTAAGAATGCAAGATTTTGAAGGTTGATAATGGAGGAATGTTGGTTGCTCAATTCTGCAGCATAACAATGTGATAAAGGCTTGAAGGAGAATGATTGGATGAAAGATAGAATATTTGAAGAATAATTTTGACAGAGTGAGGATACTAAAGAATCAACCTCCTAAATGAATTGTGAAAGGTTGTATTTATAGAATTTTCAAAAACTTCTGATTGGCTGATATGATCAATGGTTGTGATAATTCATGACAGATCGAACAGTTGAAGAAAGATGAAATTGAAGAGAAAATAGAAGAAACATAAAAACAATATTTTTCCTATTTTATTATGAAAGAGGAAAAAGAAGAGAAGATAAGAAATCATCTTTCTTTAAAAGAATAAAAGAAAGATTTAAAGCTGATAAATAATTAATTAAAAAAATCAATTATTTATTTGTGGAGGACATTCAGCTTTTCTTAATTAAATAAAATATTTAATTAAGCTTTTAAAAGCAGAAGAAAGCTTGTGATAAGAAAAGAGCTTTAATCAGGTTTTATTGAAAAAAGCAAAAGATCTCATAATTAAATAAAATATTTAATTATGATATGAGAAGATTTGCACAATTAAATAAAATACCTAATTGTGATTTGGAAAGAAAGCATAAGATATTTTTAATTAAATAAGATTTATTTAATTAAATCACTTTTATGAAATTAATTAAGTGAAGAAGAATTAAAAATAGAAGAAAGAGAAATATTTAAACTTAATTAAATCAAAAGATTTAATTTAAATTCAAACAATGATAATTAATTTAAATAAATAGAATGTATTTATTTAATTAATTAAAGACAAAAAAATAATAAATAAAGTAAATTTATTTAATTAGGAAAGAAGAATAAGATGAATGAACAATATAATTAAATTAATTAAATTTAATCATATGTAGAGGACTTTTAGAAAAATTAATTAAATAATAAATATTTAATTAATTGCCAGGATTATAGACATGACCATTTTTATGCGTATACATTTTGCCCCTCTTTGAAGTGATGTGTGAAAGCATTGCTTCAAAGAAAATAATTTTGCCCCTGATATGTTTCTGATTTTTTATGTCGATGATGCCCCCTCGAGAGGATAGGTGGGTTGGACAAACACAGGTATTCTCTCGAAATGAAATGAAATGATAAAGGAGGGATAAGTTGAATGATGCAAGAGAGAATGTGGATGAAGGAGATGAAAGGATGCGCTATGCTGCAATGAAAGTGAGCAACCATGATGTTTGATATAGCACTAGACGTTATGCACCAAGGTATAAGGACCAAGGTGACGATGTGTCTCGTGCCCCAGCGTAATACAACCTTGTCTAGATGTATGAGGAAGTAAACTTAGAGCATTAAAGTCCTAATGCACAAAAGGTATTATGTGACCTTAGATGCAAAGGATAATGCAAAAAGATATTCCAACACACACAAGATATGAATATTAGCTGGAATGATACGAATTTGATACAAATGCAAGATAAAATGATAACACACAAAATCAAGCAAGCAAGCATGCATAAATGATACAAAAACAAACAAGGAATTGCCCCCATCAAGCTATAAACCGTTGATTGATTGATTGATTGATGATGTTGATAATGTTGTCATTGTGGGGAGCGGCATGTCCCTAGAGCAACACAAGGATGATGATAATAGATTGATTGGTTGGTTGATTTGGTTTACGACAAGATTAGGATCAAGACCAAAGGATGTGATTGGATGATTTGACAATATTGATTGACTTGATTGGTATGGATTAAAGATTGACTTGCATTTGGATTATTGCTTGGAATGATTGAAGATGATTTGATTGATTTGAAGAAACTGTTTGTAATGATATGATGATTGATTGGATGATAGGATGTGATGAATTGAATAGAAGAATTGATGTGTTTGGAATGATTTAGGTTAAAGTGATTTGATTAGATAATCGATTGATTGAATGGAAGAATTGATTTGATTGGAATGATTGTGATTGAGGGGATTGGTTGCAATGGTTTTGATGAAGATGATTGATTTGGTTGAATGATTGGATAGAAGAATTGATGTGATTGAAATGATTTTATTGCTTGGATTTTTGTTGGATATTTGATTTTTTTTTGTATTTTCATGATTTTTTCTGATTTTTTTGTATTACTTTAGGACTTTTTCTAATTTTTTTGTATTTCTTCAGGACTTTTTCTGTTGTTTTTGTATTTTTTCTGGACTTTTTCTGATTTTTTTTGTATTTCTTCAGGACTTTTTCTAATTTTTTTGTATTTTTGAAATGTTTTGATGTTTTTGGAGTTTTGAGATGTTTTGATTTTTTTGGAGTTTTGAGATGTTTTGATTTTTTTGGAGTTTTGAGAATATTTTGATTTTTTTGGAGTTTTGAGAATATTTGGAGGTGTCAAATGATAAAAATTTGAGTAGCCTTTGTGCTAGATACCAATGACAAGGGAAAACCAAGGCTAGGTGCAAGGAGATAAAGGGGATTGATGGATGAAAGGGTGGGTGATGGGATGAAAGGCTCATGATATATGGATGGATGGAAAGGATAAGTCATAGTGAATGAAATGAATGTATGCATCATAAGAGAGAAAGGATGTGATTTCCAAAGACTATGTTGCATAGGAATAACATGCCCCATTCTAGGTACAAGACTTAGGATTTTCATGACAAAGCTTATGGCAATAGGATAATAATAGGCTTGTTTGGAAGGATGAGGTATATCAAAAGATATCCAAAACATGTTTCAACATTTTGCCCCTATATCTTCATCAAGATCAAAAGAAGAAGGGTGGATGAATGGACTCAATATAATAGGTATGTATGATGGCTAAAGATGGTAGGTAGGATGGAAATGATATGACATGAAAATGATAGGTTGGATAGATAAGACATTGTGCCCCCAAGTGTAAGTGGCATAGAAGATCAACCTACACATGATGCCTATTTGCTAGGTTTTCATCATGGTACTTATCTAGGGCGCCTGTTTACCAGGTTTTCACCATTGGACGAAGGGATTTCTCTTTACTTTTTTTTTTTTTTGAATTTTCTGGATAGAAGGGGAATATGGATAGGAGGGACTTAAGTGTCTAGTTTTGTGAAAGGTGATAGTCCCACTAGACATGGATGTCATTGCATGGACCATGTCAAATGCTCATAGATGTTGGTAAGGGATGACATGAAAGGGATGGATTAGGTAGATGTCGGTTTATGAAAGGCTTATGGAAGAATGGATGGGGAATAGTGGATGATGATGTAGATTGAAGAGGACTTGTGCAAAAGGATGGATGCAAGGTTTATGCAAAAGCATGGACCATAGGAAGGTGGTTCGGAAGATATGTAGGATAGTAGTTGAAGGATGAGGAGATGGAGGTATGTGGGATTGTTGTGAAATGGAAGGGAACCATGACCAATGGTTGCACACACTATGATAAACGTTGAAGCTTTTGATGTGGATGGGGTGTAGGAAGCAATGGAGATGTTTGCTTAGGAGGTGGTGGATGAAGTGATTTAGATACCCACATAGACTTAGTATTTTTATGATTTTTATTTTGCTTGTGGGTTTTAGGAATTTGAGACTCTTGAATAGAGTGGGAATGTGGGGTGGAAGTGGATGGTTGGGATTTTTGTGATGTGGATGCCTCATTTGACTTACTTTCCTTTTTCTTAGGTACCCAAACCATTTTAGTTTTGGCCTTTACTTTTGGAGGTATGGGCTTATATAACTTTTTAGATGGATTTTTCTTTGAATTTTTGTATTGATGTCCTAAGGCATGAGAACCCTTAGGATTTTTGAATTTATAGGTAGAGGCATTGGAATTCTTGCTTTTGAATCCCATGGATATGGTGGAATGGGTGGAAGCTTCATGTTTATACACTGTGTGCATTTGTTGGTCATGATTAGGAATGTTAGGGTATTTATGGATGGAGGGATAAGGGGATTGGATAATGGGGATATTAGGTGTTGGGAGAAGTGGAGGTAGATTAGATGGAGGTATATTAGGAGTTGGAAGTAATGGTGGCAGATTTGATGGAGGGATATTAGGAGTTGGAAGCAATGGTGGAAAAGTTGATGGTGGAAGGTGTATGGTCACATGCTTTTGACATTTGTAGGATGATGGAGGGGGAATGGCAACATATGTTTTAGGGATACGATAGGCTTTATGATGGAAAGTGGACTTAGGATGCATGGAAGAAGTACCAACATCTTTAGGTTGTTGTCCTTGGGGTGTAGGTCCAAGGTCATAAGAGCGTGGAGGGACTTTGACATGGATGGGCTCCAAAACATCTCGTTCATGAAGGTCTAGAACTTTACCTTGGTGGTTCATGTTTTGGAGTGTGCAATGGACAATGAGACTAGGTGTAGGTAGAACACTAGACACAAGTTCCCTCTTGGATGGAGAAGATGAAGCAAGGGAAGATAATGGTTTTTGTTGTTCTAAGGAGGAACATTCATGAATGAGGGTGGAAAGACCACTAGGATAGGATGGAGGAATTGCAATGGGGTCGATAGTGGGTGATGGAGGATCATTAGGATCTTGATTAGAATTGTGTTCACTTAGATCCAAGGTGTTTGTTTGATCTTCTATGTTGGCTTGGGAGGCATATGTCTCATCAAGGGAAGTGGATGTTGATAGATCATGGATAAGACTAGGTGGAGGTGAATTTGGAATATATTTCTCATGGATGTGTATAGGATCAAGTTGCTCATGGATAGGCTCTTCATCATTATGGATATAATCTTGATCATAAAAATGATATAGATTATGGATAGGTTGGATGAAAATGATTTGTTCTTGATTAGGACTAGGGCTTGATGTTTCCACATGCTTGGGAGTAGACTCTTGACATACCTCTTGGGTTGCTTGAATGGAAGTAGATGGGGATTTCTCATGGAGAGACTTGGCATGTTCTTGATGGTCAACAAAATTGGAGCATGAAAGAGGATGACTTGAACTTATGACATGAGACTCTTGAATTGACTCAAGGGGTTGTGGATGACATGGTTGACTTGAAGGACTTGGCATGACATTTGAGGACTCTTTTGTTTGTTCAAGTATATGTGTTGGAGGACATGGTGATGTTTGATTCCTTGCTTGTAGCCCTTGGGTCACATCCTTTGGAGGTGTAGGGGTGGAAGGTGTTGGCTTAGGTTTTTTATTTTTATTGTATATATACTTTGAGAGTACATAACCTATATCAGTATTCCCCTTGTGAATGGTTGCATGAGAACTTAAAGGCTCTTAATTTTGTTTCCCAGGTGGACTTAAATTCAGATGTATTTTTCGTGATGTGGATTGATAGGTTGATGTGGAATTGTCATTCGAAGAAGTGGATTGATTAGATTGGTATGAGGTGGAAAGGGATGACACATTAGGTTGAGGTGGAATTGGTTGATAATGAATGGATAAGGGATGATGTTGTGGTTGTTGGATTTGACATGTGGCTATGAGGTATTGGGCTTGAGTTACGAGGTATTGGATTTGAGGTGAATTGTTTGCTTGAAGTTTTTGGATAATGTTATGGGCGCTTTGAATGAATTGTTGGGGTAAAAGTGCTTGACTTGTTTTAGCATCATGAAGCATGTGGACAAGCTCTTGTGCCATGTCTTCCAATGTTTTCATGGTGTAAAATGATGTTGATTGGATTAAAGAAATGACAATGCTTAGGATATGATGTGGAATGATAAGATTGGGTGATTTGGATGATGTGGCAAGTGTTTATTGGAAGTTTGACTTGGGCACTATCAAACACAAGATCTCACATGTAAATGCATGAACACACACACCAAGCACAATGATAAGTTTGTCTTCCAAGATTAGATGTTATGATTAAGCAAACACTTGAATACACAACAACAAGCCTTATGACTAGTCAAGTGGGGTATGGCCAATTAGGTCTCAAGTGAGTTTTCACAAGGTTGACTAGGTATAATTTGAAAGAAAAATCCTCCCAATAAGCCGGAAGAAAGGGGTAACCCACCCTTCACCTTCACTTCCCAAAGGTATAAAGTTCTTTGGGGCTTAGCTCAGAGTGACAAGATTCCAACTTCCAAACAAGCGTGTCTTTCGATTCACACTTTGATTGAGGTCATCCCTTGGAGGGGTGTGTGCTCCAAGCAGGCCTCCTAAAAAGGGTTTGACAAAAGCGAACCAAGTGAGGTGTTTTGGAAGACACACACTTGATTCACGCTCACAGTGATTAATTTCCCTTAAGAAATTGAAATGTTTAGAAGAAAACAATGAAGCACTCATTCTTTTTAGATCCCAAATCAAGATGTGATGGAAGACAATGGTAAATTTTAGACCCAATTTTTGAAATGTGATTGAAAACAAGATTTTTTATTTTTTTTTAACCAATTGCAATGATGTGATCAAACAAGATTTTATTTTATGTCCCAAATTGAAAGATGTGACAAACAAGATTGAGAAATGAAGGATGAAACAAGTGCACCTGGTTATTTTCGCTCTCCAAATTGATATTGTGACTAATTCTAATTCTTTTCCAGCTCTGTATGATTCACCTACAAGATAAAAAACAATATTATAATGCAGCCAAAGAAAAGAAAAAGAAAAGAAAAAGACAAGTTCATCAGAAAATTTTAATTTCAGATACTTTTGACATAGTCGAATTATATTTTAGTATTTTAATGATTTTTTTAATCTGAAAAATAAAAAATCAAAGAAGAGACCCCTACTAATTTTCTGAGAGCTTTCCAGAAATGTAAAGAAGTAAGAAAAATTCCCTGTTTTGCTTTCAGAATCGCGGATTTATGAAAACCATACAGAAAATGAAGATCAGACTTTTTTGCATTGTATTTGACCTCCAAACTAAATCTGTAAAACATAGACCCTCATTATAATTTCATGAGATTTCCAAAAATGTAAATTTTTGAAAAAAATTTATTGATTTACGTCTAGAAAATAAAATTTATCAAAATACTTAAAATTGAAATAACTTCCACAAAAATGATGATAAACCCTCTATTTTTTTACTATAGCCTCTTAAGATGATGTAGAAGGCTTTGTAAAATCTTGTAAAAAAATTCGTAGCTGTGTAGAAGATATGAAGAACTTTGTAAAACCTGCGGTTTTGTCCAAAAATTGTCAGATTTGTAAAACAAAGTTAGTAAAAACCTGTAAAAAACACCATTAAAAGCCTTGTATGCACTACATAAACCCTTGTTTGCACTACAGAAAACCCTTGGATTCTCTAAACCGAGAATTTTCGTCAGAAAGTTGAATTCCAGAATGCAAAATCCTATCAGAAAACCTACAGATAAATGTTAAAAATGGGGCAAGGCCCCACGGTGGGCACCAATTTAATGTGTGTATGAAAATATGATCAATTTGAATCAATAACAACACAATCAATAAAACATTAAATCAAAGAAACCAGAAAGAAAAACAGAAATAAGCAAACTGTTAATGGTAGTTTCTTCGAAGTCGTCTTATTGTCCTCTATCTCCAGCATTTCGTTTTTGCTCAAGTTGCTCTAAGATCTGGAATGCCAAGCTCAACGAAGTAGGCTACTGAAGAACGAGATATAAATGAAATGCATACTATACTAAGAATGCAAGATTTTGAAGGTTGATAATGGAGGAATGTTGGTTGCTCAATTCTGCAGCATAACAATGTGATAAAGGTTTGAAGGAGAATGATTGGATGAAAGATAGAATATTTGAAGAATCATTTTGACAGAGTGAGGATACTAAAGAATCAACCTCCTAAATGAATTGTGAGAGGTTGTATTTATAAAATTTTCAAAAACTTCCGATTGGCTGATATGATCAATGGTTGTGATAATTCATGACAGATCGAACGGTTGAAGAAAGATGAAATTGAAGAGAAAATAGAAGAAACCTAAAAACAATATTTTTCCTATTTTATTATGAAAGAGGAAAAAGAAGAGAAGATAAGAAATCATCTTTCTTTAAAAGAATAAAAGAAAGATTTAAAGCTAATAAATAATTAATGAAAAAATCAATTATTTATTTGTGGAGGACATTCAGCTTTTCTTAATTAAATAAAATATTTAATTAAGCTTTTAAAAGCAGAAGAAAGCTTGTGATAAGAAAAGAGCTTTAATCAGGTTTTATTGAAAAAAGCAAAAGATCTCATAATTAAATAAAATATTTAATTATGATATGAGAAGATTTGCACAATTAAATAAAATACCTAATTGTGATTTGGAAAGAAAGCATAAGATATTTTTAATTAAATAAGATTTATTTAATTAAATCACTTTTATGAAATTAATTAAATGAAACATTTAATTAATTAGAAGAAGAAAATTAAATAGAAGAAAAGGAGGTATTTATATTTAATTAAATCAAATGATTTAATTTAAATTCAAACAAATGATAATTAATTTAAATAAATAAAATGTATTTATTTAATTAATTAAGTGGATTTATGGAAATAATTAAATAAAATAAATTTATTTAATTATGGAAGAGAAATAAGATGAATGAACAATATAATTAAATTAATTAAATTTAATCATATGTAGAGGATTTTAGAAAAAATAATTAAATAATAAATATTTAATTAATTGCCAGGATTATAGACATGGCCATTTTTATGCATATACAACTCCCTTTGGTCAGGAAGACTTCATGGCAAAGGGAAAACACTACACCAAGCCCCCTTTTTGTTTTGGCAAGACCATCCTTAGTCAGGGAGACATCTTCTCAAAAACATGATCATTCACCGAGCTCTCATCTTGTTGCCAAAATTTTGGCCTATCGGCCAGACCCTTTATCGAGCACACTACAGTCTCCCTAGTGAAACATTGTCAGCGTAAACCTTGCCGGTCACCAAGACATCATGCCAACACCAACCTATGAACAACCTTTGGCATAACTTTTTCCTTTTGGTAGGACCTCATGACGACTTGAATTTCCTTGGGCGAGACCCCCGGCCTTCGACGAGACATCTTCGATCGCTGGGACATCATGGTGAAGGCTTCAACTCTTGGCGAGCTCAAAATATTTATCATCCGTATCGGCAAGACCCTTTGGTGTTGGCAAGACATCTCACCAGTCTTCATTCGTTATACCAAAGCCACACCCCTTTGGTGAGACTTCAATTGGTCGCCAGGACCTCATGATGACTTGACTTTCCTTGGGTGAGACCCTCGTTGTGGGCGAGACTTCTTGCTGAAGTTTGCTTCCTTTGTTGACACTGCCTGACTTCGGCGAGACCTCTTCTAATTGGTAATACGTCCTACCGAAACTCGCACACATACGCTGAGGGGATCCTGCTTTGCTTTATTAATGAGACCCAATGCATTCGCTAAGACTTCTCTCTAAAGAAAAGTCTCTCGCCAAGATCTATATCCTTTTGTCACCGGGATGATGATCGAAGTCTTGCCGATAGGAACCTGTAGGTGAATTCCACTCGCCATGACATTCCTGGGGTCTTGGCAATAGACAACACATAAGAAAATTTAACCAAATACATTATGGGTTGGGGAGACCCAGATAATCTCATACCGATAGGATCCCTAGTGTGAAGCATTCAGACTTGATGGAACCCCTGCTAGTCAGAAAGACATCTGGAAGGTCTTGGCGACTTTCTCCTTAAAGGAAAATTATGTCCATCTTGACTGAGGCTGACCCCTCAGCTGAATTCCCTATGACCTAGCATCAGATGTATGATTTTTTCCCTTATGCGAATGCTCCATTTGGCCTTCTCAAACCTTTGGCACATGATATATCCTGCCTGATTGAGCCTGTGGGTAAAAATTAGGTAACAAAGACAAAAGTTAGTAAACAACAAGGTGAAAGTAGTCAATCGAAGGGTAAAAAATAGAGAATTGAAACTAGTGAGGAACCTAAAACAAAGGAGAGGAAACTAAACCAAGACCTCATTGACCAATTTCCTAGTTCTAGGCTAAAGGCTAGAAGGTCTGCAGAGTTAAGGGCTGATGTTGAGAGGTTAGAAGATAAATGTGCACATGTGGGTGATGTATGGACCCCTATTAGGGGATATGAACTTTTTATTTTCCATTATGGTCGAAGAAATGGGTTTGAACATGTATGCAATCCATGTAATTTCAATTTAGAAAATCTTGTTGTCCCTAATATATCCATAAATATTGACCTTATAAAACTCCTGGAAAAATAATATAACCTTGATTTGAAAGCCATATGTGACCTACAAGGAAATCCCTTTATACTTTTGTCAAAAAAAATTCTTTGTGAAGTGTTCAACCTAGATAATACCTGTGATGAGCCCATAATACATGAGGATTTAGAGAAAGAGTATTGGAGAATGTACACTACTTATAAAGGCTAGAGATTGCCATAGAATAGACCCAAAAATGATGGGAATTTAGTACGACTTTAAGATGGGGATGGACCTCCTTTCCATGTTGATCTGTTTGAGCCATACATGAAATATACCTACCTCTCATTAGGGAAAGTAATGGGAACCAAGGTCCCTAAGTTCATGTCTATAAGGCTGATGGTAATTGTTGTAGATGTACAATGTCACAATCAAAGGCCTTTTGATTATGCATCACATATTTGTAAGGAGATTGATTCAACATTAACAACCATAAATAACGTTACTCCTATAATGTATTTCTAACACTACTCCCTTCTCATGCATATGGAATTGTACTATGGGAAGGAATTAGGGTTGTGGCCAGAAGAATTAAGAAAAAAAAATATGACAAGGAAGGTCAACCACTACTATTGTAGTTGTCAACTACCATATGGGATAGTAGATTTCTGAGTTCTAGTTATGTGCGTTTTGAGGAGAATTTTGTCAAAATACTGTATAGATTTTCAATCATCCATGTGATCATTCTTTAACTAATGAAATTAACAGATTTCTAATGCCAAAAGATTTTAACGGATCAACAACTGTTAGTCACAATTGGGGTGATTGGTACTGTTATGTTGATGACACAATGATTAGGGTGTATGGCTTTGAGGGCACACCTTTCCTTCTCCCAAAAATAGTACCAGATAGAATTGCATATTTGTATATTGTTAGTCATGTTCTAAATATCAATGTCAGTCAATTAAACTCAGGTTACATTAATTTTGCTAGAAAGAAGATAAATTTGGTCAGATATGCTCATATACCTTACCCACATGATGGCATAATACAAAATATTAAAGAGACGGAGGAAGAATTAGCCATTGATGAATATAATAGGAAGATGGAGCAGAAGATGTTGAGGAAGTGTCCGATGCAGATGTAGGGAAATTAGCTTATAGGTATTTTTTTTTATGATGATTTTATCAAGTCTTCTAAATTTACTTCATTTCTATATAAGCAAAATTGGAAAGCAATCAGGGAGTCTATTGCAAATATTACTCCTAGCAATGAGGCACAACTACTAAAGACATTGAAGTCAGATGTGGAGAATGAAATGAAAGACATGACTCTAGAAAAGGGAAGAAGGTGGCTAGAAGAATCTGGTGTTATGATATTCCCTGGTTTGGATTTGAATTCAGCTCTTTTCTTTGAATTTTTTTTACAAAATAATGGTACAACACACAAGTTAAGCCTGGAAGTAGTTACAAAAGTGTACATTCGGTCGAAGTACAACCCTGATTAAAATTCTCTCATGATTTTGGCTTTGTATCCTCCACACAGGAAATTGGTGGTAATTGATTCAACAAAAAAGGCATTTGGTCATGTGATGACATTAAAAGTTGGAGAAGTTGACCAAGTTGCAATTGTTGATATTGGCATCAATGTTGCTAAATTGAATAAAGCACAAATACAAATGTTGATAAAAGAATGAGATATGTACAAAATAAGTAATGAGAAGATTCTTAAGGAGAATGATTTTATAAAGGAGATGGTCAAGGATACAAGGTTATTGACTCAAGGAGAAATTTCTCAGACAAAGGAAAAAAGGGAAGAATTAGATATATATTCTCAAGCCAAATTTGTGACACTTTCTGCAGTATTCAAGAAAAGGAATGCTAATTTAATGGTTTGGATAAGCAAGTTTTGGAGAACTCATTCAAAGAGTTATGCTACAATTCAAGAGAACAAAAGGATTAGTGATAGAATTCAGGAAAAAAATTAGGAATTTGAAAGGAAGGGAACTTCTAATAGCGGAGCCATCATAGTTGCAAATGAGCTTATGAGGAAACAACAATGTTACTACGAGGAACTTCAAGAAAACACAAAAGAGTTTTCTAATGTTTCCAAGGAAGGGGTACCTGCATTTTTTGGATATGATGGAAAGTTAAAAGAAAAAACTAAATGGATTCAAGAATGCAAGTTGATGTTACATAAAGAACTGGAAGCATCCACAAGCAAGGATTCAACATTGGATGCAACATGAGTGGATAGAAAAGATGATGATGGCCAAGAACGTGTCAGAAGATGCTTATAGCCATTCAAGATAGGATTATTTGGATCACTTGACAAAAGTCCATTTATGGCTAACTAGAGCCTAATTAATTATGGTTAATTGTTAAAATTGAAAGACATGTATGAAGGGGCATGTCCTTTTGAAAGTATTGATATATATGTTGGACATATAGTAATAGGACGATATAAGCGAAATAGAGGAAATAGGAGATATATCATAAGCATTTTCAGAATGTCGGTCATATAAGTTATACTAAATTGACATTGATGCATGTATAAATTTTGGCTAAAATCAATGAAAGATCTTTAATTTTGTGTGGTGCAATATTGGTATCTGTTGTTTGTTGATTTGAAGAAATTACTTAACTATCTCCATATTGCTACTTCTATGTTATTTTGAGTTGTATGTCCAAGTTGATATTTCAACTTCATTAAAACATATTTTTTGCTATTGTGTGGTCAAATTAATTGGATTTTGTTAAAGAATTAAATCCATTTATTTGACTACAATAACTTTGGGGTAACAATTGGATCAATAAAGAAGAGTTAGGTAGTTGATATGATTGACATGGTATCTCCAAATTTATGTTATCATGTTATTCAAGTTAAAATTAAATTTAATTGTCAATACACATTTGTTGATATTGTGTGGTTTTGTTGGCTGTGTTGGTTATTTTTCTTGTTTAGGAAACAACTAACTAGCAGGTCCGAGCAAACACCTATGAGCTTGCTACACTCAATGCTTGAATGCTTGCTAGACAGGTGGCCAACTAACGAGATGCAACACCTTGTTGTTTCTTTCTAATTCACTTTAGGCTCTGCAAGAACCAGGAGGGTGTTCCTTAAGTACACCTTGAGATTTCTTGTAAGCAACCAATACATACTCCTACAAGACTCATATAAGATTAAGTAGATGCATTCTCGACCATGGTTAAAGTGCACACACTCATCCAAGAGATGGAAAACTATTGGATGAGCGAGGAAAGTTAACAGGGAATGGGATTAAACACAAATGTCATTCATGAAATAGGAAACATTAACTTGAATGAATGTTCTTAAGAAAGATAACTGAAACCCTAAAGACAAATAGCATATATCAGATCAGTGCCATATCCATTGGGCTAGGTGTCAAGACAATCTACAAATAGAAGGAATGATTACTTGGACAAATAAAGCCTATTTGAAATTAACCTTATTAATCCCACAGCTAGTGATCAAATCTTAAAGACTACTTATCAAATCCTTCAATCATACATATGAATTTTTGAGATGATGAAATCAATTTAACCTATTCCTTGAACATGAGCTATTATCAAAATAGGAAATGCAAGAAAGTATTACAAAGACTAATGGAATGGTCCTTGATCATTTTCATTAACAATTCAAATGTACAATCTAAAGGAGAGACTCAAAGACCTAAATAGATACATTTAGGTTTTGGTATGCGTCCAAGAACCTTACAATTTGTAGACTCTAATCCTAGACCTCAAAATCTGGTAAAAACCTAACTCTGTGACTTAGTGCTCTTTTAGTTCTAATTTTAGTATCTGGTTGAAGACCCTTACAAATGATTCAGAAATTCCTTTTAAACAGTCTAGGGATCGTAACCCAGCTCAAAGCCACATCAACATGCCATGTTAGACCCCAACTGCATCGTGACCAATCAAAACCCTCGCTGTGACCTTCAATAACTTCTCTAGTCACATAAATGCCTCTGGTCAGATATATGTCAGGAGGGACAATCTCGCACGGATAGAGATCAATCAACTTGCACCAAATCTGCCCCTGAATCCACGCGTCCACACTCGAGCCATGTCGTCCTTGTCCCAGAGTCGCGTCACCATGAATGCTAGTTCGGTTGAGCTAGCCACATTCCACCTATCGCCATGAATTCTCTAGGCCTCTATTCTTCGCGTGCAAACACCCTTCAAACCCTAGCCATGCGCATGTTTGAATATTCATCATCAATCACTGAGATCAGACAGCTATCGTTTAAATATCATTGGACTGTTGAAATAGGCCACCACTATTGGAAAGACAAAGCGGTGTCGAGAAGACCTCCAAGTGACAAAAACAGTTACACCAAAGTCACCGGGCATATCAGGCAGACAAAAGGAACTCGGGGAGACATCTGGTTGAAGAGAACATGCTACATCGAGGGGCCAACACAATCGACGAGATAGGAAATGGTCGGGGAGACATCTCCCCAAAGAAAATAACTCTCGCTAAAGAGCCTATGAAAGAAACCCCCCATGCGATGTCGCTGAAACAACCCAAAGCCTATGCAAATGAAGACCCTTTATGATCCATCGGTGAGACCGAAAGTCACTCGCTGAGACCTCTTGCCGAAAACCCCAACTCATTCATTATATGTCACCGAGACTTATGACCTTCAATACTGATACCCTTGCACTCACCCATTGTCGCTGTAGCTTATTGGTCTCGGGGAGACCCTTTGTAGATATCACATTGCTTTGCCGAAAACTTTTGAGGTCACTCACATTTTCCAAGACAAAATGGTTCTCTCACCGATAGAGTCCACCTATCGCCATAACATGAAATCCTTGGTGAGACACTATGTAGAGTGAAAATCTATGTCGAAATAGTCGAGCATGTTAGGTCACCAAGAGAAGATAGAACTCCTACCGAGTGCCACTTTAAATCATGTCAGCAAGACCCAACCCCTTTGCCGAGACCTCCCACCATAATACAAAACATAAGCTGATTGAATACAAAATGCACTTGTCGCTGAGACATCTTTGAATGTTAGTCCAACCATCTGATTCACGCTAATGAACCGTTCCATGTGCACAAGTCAGGCAGACAATATATCTTTGCTAAGATCTTATCCCAAGAACCCTGACTTTTGTCGAAACACATCCATTCACCATCAGTTGGTATAACATTACAATCTTGTTGTGAGTTCAATCGATGGCATTACACTAGGGGTAGCAAAAGGATTTTAGGGAGACCAAGGGGAGTCAGGAAGACCTCGCCTCGAGTGGACACCAACACACCAATGGGAAAAGCCCATCGGTGAGACACAAAAAAGTCGGGGAAACATCTCCTCGACACAACCAACATAGGCCGATGGAAAAGAGACCTCGGGGAGACAACACGGGGTCACCAAGAGGTTATCCCAAGCACTAGAGGTCACAGTGAAAGAAATGCGGGGATGGTGAAAATGGTAACAAGGGGCCGGTTAATGACGAGACAAAGGGGCTCGGGGGGAACTTAAGGTTCCGGTGCACCGGCCAGGCAGGTCAATGAATCAAAAGGCAAGCAGAACGGGAACCAAACAAGGTCGGAGCCAGAACCAGGAAAGAGACGGAGCTGGAGCTGGAGCGGGGAAGAGACGAAAACAAAAATGACCACCTGAGACCAAAACCCAACCTGGATCTGCCTCCACAAAAGACAAAGGAAGGGAGACAAAAGTGTTACAGAACCCAAAACTAGAACCCCCGAAAAGGTTCCAAAACCTATTCTCATTCTCGGGATCCCGTGTCTGCCCAAAGGAAACAAAGCAAAAAAACAGGCGGGAAGAATGCTATGAGAAAATCCACTGTAAATGAATCGACATGTAGGGCGAAGGAAAGAAACCTAATCACGCTGAATTGAACTGATCTGGATATGCTGAACATGAACTAGAACTTAGAATTTGGAAAATTTCTAGTTTCGCTCAAGCATCCATTCCGCCCAATAAAACAAAAAGAAAAGCCAAGGCAAGAAAAAGAGAGGGAACTAACTAAAAGCCAGGAAAAACCCTAACACAGGTCGCCCCATCGAAGAGATGAAAACTAGCACGCTGGGCTCAATCCTTATGGGAGCCCATTTACCCCACGTGCCAAAATGAAACACACCCCATAGCTAAATTTTTATCATGAAAAACAAGAGTACACAACTAGACAATGAAAGAACCAGAAATGGCACTAACAACTTCATCAACCTTGAAATATGTGCTTTCTACAATCTTCCTCAGTCTTTTATTGAAACATCTATAATATTTGCTTCTAGTAGAATATCCAAGTAAAATTCCTTCATCACTTCTAGCATCAAACTTCCCTAAATTTTCTTCATCCTGTCTGATATAACATTTGCTTGTAAATACCTTGAAATACTTAATAGTAGGAATTCTTCAATACCATAGTTCATAGGGGGTCTTAGTACTATTGACTCTTGGTTGAACTTAATTGAATACATAAACAATAGTGTGAATAGATTCTCTCTAGTAGACTTCTGGTAGACCACCTTCAATAATCATTGATCTAGCAACTTCTTGAATTTTTCTATTCTTCCTTTCAAAAACTCCATTCCGTTGAGGATTTCTTAGAACAAAAACTATATTTTTATTCCATAAACTTCACAAGCCATATTAAACTCATGGGAGGTGAATTCACCACCTCTATCAGACCTTAAGCATTTTATTCTCAAATTTACTTCATTCTCAACCATAGCTTTGAATGTCTTGAGTCTATCTAATGCATTAGATTTTTCTCTAAGAAATGTAACACATCTATACCTAGAGTAGTCATCAATCAAAAGCATAAAGTACCTTTAACCTTGTAGACTTCTCACTCTTGTAGGACCACAAATAATTGTATGAACTAAATTCAGTAGTCCAATAGTAGATTGTTCCTTTGATCTGAATTAGTTTCTTGCTTGCTTTCCAAACTAGCAATCTCTATAAATAACATTAATATTATTTATAATCTTTGGTAAATATCTCATGACTTGTATTGCACTGATCCTCATTAGGTTATCAAAATTCATATAACACATTCTCCAATGCCATAACCAACTTTCATTAATCTAATTCATAAAGCAACATCCATCAACACCCTTAAGTTGATATATATTTTCTCTAGATTTATTTCCTACAACAATCACTATTCCAAATCCTTTCTTGATTTCACATCTCTCACAATTAAATACAAAATTATATCCTTTACTATACATCTTTCCAACACTCAAGAGATTATTCCTTAAGCCCTTAACATAGTAGACATCATTAGTATTATGTTTTCCATCAAATCTTACTAAACCTATCCCACAAATCTTAGCGCCAATATCATCTCCAAACATAACTAAGCCTCCATCATATTTTTCAAGTTTAATAAACTTACTCTTATCACCAATCATGTGATGTGAATAGCCACTATCAACAACCCAATAGTTCTTTTCCTATTTAGCATGTAGGACATAAATTACAGTATCTTCCTCTTTTGCTTTCTCCGAAGGACATTCCTTCACTTGTCTTTTAGATTTAGTAGAAGTAGGTTCATCTTTTATAGTCAAGAACAAGCATTCATTTTCATCAAAATCTCCATAATCAGATTCCTCATAAAAAATACTAGCATCCTCATTCATGCATAATATGCTTTGTTGATCTTCTTACCCTTTTACTCTTTGTTAAATATTTGTTTATTCATGTTAACTCTTTCCAGACATCTCGAAGCATAATGACCCATTCCTCCACAACTAAAGAATTTAAATAGTAACTTACCTTCATACTTACCACAGACTTTCTTCATCCTTCTCACAAAGTTAGCTTCTACTTAATCAATATTTTCTTCATCTAGATCTTCATCTTCTGTAGCCTTAAAATCAATTTTTGAATTGGATCCATTTCTCAATTTTGGCTTTCTCAACTCATAAGATGTTAGAGTTCCCAATAACTAATCTTTAGTGTAGGTAACAGTCTATATGTTCTTCAATAGTAGATAGCTTTTCACTGTATGCATCAAGAAGAGTTCTAATAATTTTCTTTACAATCCTAGATTTATCTATTGTAGTACTAAGTCCTTGCATTCCACCTATCGCCTCATCCACTCTTTGCACATAGGATTTAATGTTCTCATCTTTAGACATATGGAAGAGCTCAAACCGTGTCTCCAAATTTTGTAACTTTTCTTATTTGACCCTCTCATCTGCTTCTTGCCCCTTTACTAAAGCATCCCAGACTTCTTTAGCAGTCTTTAGATTTGAACTTTAATCAACTCAGAATGTGCAATACTATTCTTCAAAAATAACTTCACCTTATTGTTCACTTCATGCACCTTGATTTCATCAGTTGTACTCGGATTGTTAGCAGGAGGGGTGTAAGTAGTCTTATAGGCTTTCTCAACATCATATCCACAATACTCCAGATATTCTTCCATCAACATTTTCTAGATAGAATAATTAGTTCCATCAAACTTTGAATACTCAAAAGTGATCTTCCCTGCCATCTCGGACCTTCCTTAAGTGGTTAAGCTCTTCTCCTAGGACCTAGGCTCTAATACCAATTGTCGAACAAGGCAACTAAGAGGGGGGTGAATCAGTTGTGACAAATTTTAACCTTTAAAACTTCCAACAGAAAGCAGATCAATCACAAATCCTTTACTCTACTAAAATCATTAAACATTAAGTGCAAAGGAAAAAACTAAAAAAGCATCACACATACACAATAACACGAGTATTTATGTGGAAAACCTAATAAGGGAAAAAGGGAAAAACCATGATGAGGATTAGCTCACAATATGAAGAATATCGAAATCAGTTAGAAAGGATCACTGCAAAGTAGGCTCATTTCCAAAACAAGGACTCACTATCCATATCAACACTCAGTATACAAATAAGGGTTAACCACCTAAAGGGCTCACTGCCACATAGATACAAAGAAGATAGAAGAGATTTGTTTCAAAGAGAGGACAATCTCAATGCAACATAGTTTTCCACCATGATTCACTCAACCACTTGTAGACATGCATGAATGATAGAGTACACCTTCAGCTCACTACTTTTGGAAAGTCAACAATTAGATTTCACATTGATCTTCCAAACTCACATCACATACACACTATTTTACATCTATTTTGAATCTATCTTTCTCTATTTCTTTGCACAACTTTCATTGATATCTCATCTTGTATTTATACCATCTTCAACTTTAAAATATATCCAAAGTCGACCATATATCGTTTAAATTCAAATTAGGTCAACACCATAACATTTTAGGGAGGAATTAGAATGAGGGTGACCCAAACACATGCTTCATGAACTTCAAAAGTAGTGTTTAACACAAGGTTGTCCAAACTAATATAAAACACATAGAAAAATTAAGCACATGCAACCCTTAACATGATCTAATCTTTCTAGACAACAAAATTATCTTTAATATGATCATAATAACTAAATGAGCTAGAACCACAAGTCACAATAATAAACCAAGAAGAAATTTGGAGCAACTACATTTCTCCTAGACCTCAGCCAGATACCCTGAAAAACACAGTTCAAAATTGGTGAACATAACTCGCACTGTACAATGATGTAGAAACCCAAAATTTGGATACAACAGATTTCAACATCCATTTTCAACATGTTTGAACCACACGAACATAGGAGAAAATCTGGGGAAAAACCTGGAGCAACCACTAAATACCTACAATGTTTCTTCATTACAATTTTCTCAATATCCTCGATATATACAACCAATAACCTGCATCCATGAAATCAATGACAAAAGAAACTAGTTGACATCAATGACAATGCCTTCATTCTTGCAACACAAGGATGATAGATTAGAGCTAAAGGAAGTTGGTAAAGCTAATGTGAGTATTGTAGCAGATTTAGCCCATCAACCATCCACTTTGAGACCTAAACCAAGGGAACTAACTCTTTCTAGACCTATATTGAGTGGGAACAATACTAACAACCCATCTAATAAAACTAAAAGGGAGGATGAGCACCTACAACTACATCATCCAACTAAATTTATTGTCATTAGCTTAGAAGAGTCAGAGGAATATACCCCACTCACTCTAAACTAAAAGTTAAACATGTTGCAATTATTCTAGATTGAACTTATGACTGTGTTAAACCCTACACTTTTGTAAGTGTATGAGTGTGTAATGTATTGATGCCAAATTATGTATTAAAATATGGAGATCATTAGGATTAAGGATAATTTAAAATTTATTTGAAACTAAGGTGGGATGTAACATAGGAAATGGACTTGATCCATAAAGGGGTCAACAACCCAATCACACATCCTATGACATTATATTATCATGGTCATGTGATTCAAATATACATTTCAAAAAAGAAAAGAAACCAATTACACTATATTATCATGCATTCCTAAAAGTATAGTATCAAAAACACAAAACAATAAAATAGGCACAATGGATTTTTGCAAGTACATATTTGAAACCCTTGGCTAATTCATCCCTGCATTGTTTCATTTATTAGTACTTTTTGTTGTTTCTTTTCTTAGTGTTGTCTTGTGTTTCAGGAATTTGAAGCAATGTTGTCATCTATATCTACAAACAACCAACTTTCTACTTTAGGAGAACTTTAATAGTAGGTACTTTCTTACACTTAATGTACTCCTCTTACACTAAATTTGAATTTTTATAAAATACTTGTAGCAAGTTTTTTAAGATTTACACTATGATCAAAATTTTCATAATTTTTATCTATGTTATTATGAATGTGGCATATATATGAAATAATAATACCTAAGATTTGTTTAAAACAATTTAAAGTGGGAATAAACCAAAAAAAAATCAATCTCACATTTATTAGTGTCTTTTTTGTTTCATTTATTATTGGCTTGTCCCGTTTCAAACATTTGTAGCACTATTATCATCTATATCTACATACAAGCAATATTCTATGTTAGGATAAATATTATATCAAGTAATTGCTTACACTTCATGTACTTTTAGTCTTGTCATCTTTGACAAGATACTTCATGTAAAATTTAGATTCAAAAGTCAATTTAGCATCATACAAAATTTAGCTTCAAGTTTGAATAATGCACACCTCCATAGACATGCATAGACATGATTTTTCTTGGTAGAAAATTTCCAACCTTTTGTCCTCTTACACTAAATATCAATGTTTGTGAAATACAAGTGCACTGAACAACAAACAAAATAGGTGAAAATTTCATTTCATGTTTACAACCTAGACAATTAGTTTACTCATGGTGTAGGAAACTTTGTGTACAATCCCACTATCTCCCATTATCACCTACATATTTGGTTAAGTGTTGAATGGGTGACAAGTTATTTATGATTTACACTAGCATCTAAATTTGCATGATTGTTATGCATGTTATTATCAATGTGGCATATATGAACCAATTATACCTAAGATTAATCTAAAGCAATTTCAATTGGGAAATAAAAAATATTTTGAATATCATGTTCACCCTAATGAGGTTTCAAACCTATTTTAAAAAAAACTAATTAAAACATTAAAAGTGTAGATATTTAATGATAAGGATTTAGTTAGTATTTCTCAAAAAAAAAAATCAAAACTATCTTCACATGTATTTTTATGACTTGTTACTTATTTATTAGTTTTATTTTTTATTTAGATAATGGCTAGCATAAATGAATTTCATTTAACCCAACCATTAGTCTCAAATCCGTCAGCCCTTGAGGAGTCAAGTAATTCAAAAAAATATGTCCAAAATCCTATTGAAAATTTGTACTCATCAATTGTAGACCATTCTAAACAAATAATTCGAGAAATCCATGAGGCTACACTTCTTGAACAAGTAGTCAAACCACAAAAAATCAATGAAATTGAAGAGGTTGCTATAAAATTTCATAAAACATGTCACAAAGTTGCAGGCTTTTCTTATTTCTCAAGAGAACTTTTTTATGATAAATAATATGAACAAGGATTTGCAAAAGACATCGTTGAAGAATTACTCTTGTATTTGTATGATAATTAGGGTAGAAAAATATGAACCATATATAGGGTTGTTCCATGGTTGGTTGAATCTTATGAATAGTATTGTAAGAGAGGGGGACCAACCACGTCAAGGCTCCAAGTCATGAAGAGCCGATAGTAGAGGGCTTCCCTAACTTATCTCACTCTAAAGGGATGTTTTGGGATGAGGATTGAGAATTAATAGCACTATGTAGTACTTTTGTCACTCTATAGACCTAGTATTCTATTTAGGGATAGACTAGTCAGTTTCTCAGATCCAAACTGTACCTCAAACAATTCTCTATCTAAGGATGACAACACAGGTTTGGGACAATAGCATGATGCACTAGTGTCTCTTTGGCGCACTAGCATCCGTACGACCAAAAAATGAGAAATATAGTGTAGAAAAGCTCAAAAACCTACTAAGAACCTAGCTAATTATTTTTAACGAAGTAAATAGGATGATGAAGTATGAAAAATAAAGATAGAGATGATAAAGCAAGTAAATAAAAGCTAAGGTGATGACTATGATCTCACAAAAGTATTGATTCGCCAGCTAGCTCCATGCATGTGTCCACCTACACACAAGCAAAAAGGGAAAAAAATTGGGGCTATATAGGGGGCCTACCTCAGTCAAACCCTTGCTTTGGTGTTTCCACCTCCACAGAAAACCAAAAAGAAATGAAGTAGAATATGATAAAGAAGATAGAAAGTACTGCAATGAACACTATAAAAGAATAAACTACTCTATCAAATCACAAAGGAGAGGAATGAAGCATTACCACCTCCACCCAAAGGCTCTCAAGGCCAATGAAGGGAGAATGCAAGAAACGAACTTAGAAAAGTCACCATAGCCACAACAGTGATGAAGGGAGGTGTCACAAGACTCCAAGATCACTACTTCTATGGTGACCTCACACATGCAATTTGGAGTTGATGAAGTTTCTAGCTACTGCACAATGCTCAAAATGGGGTGCTAGAATGTTCTTGAGAATGTCAAGGAGTTGTGAAAGAATGCCAAAAAGATTGTGAAAAGATGAAGTGAAAGTGAGATGAATGGATTTGAAGGTGGGATGAGAAGGAATAAGTCATTTTTGGGTCAATTGGTCAAAGAGGGACGTTACAATTCATCCCCAATGGGAAGTGTAATGCCTCTACCAACTTCAGATTTGGGAATCCATTAGGAATAAATATTCTCTCACTGAAACACACGAAAAACACCAAGTAGATTCATTTTGAATGGGTGATGTGGAATTTTTCCTTCAGATTTGATTTTTTAAGGTGAGGGTATGTGAAAGGGGAACTTACACAATGGGTGCAAATTCGCTCCTATACATTTTTCACCCACTTTAGCGAGCACGAGTATTGATGAGTTTTCAATAAAGTAGATCAAAGAGTTAGAAATGTATACATGAACCATCGAGGAAGTAGACCACAATGTGGTGAGCTTGAAAGCAAAGGGTACGTAGAGAATGACCCACACGTACTTTCTCTTGATCAGTTTTGAACAAAATGACTCCATAGCCCTGCATAACTATGAAGTTGCACAAAGTACACCGAAGGCCCTCAGACCAATAATGGAAAAATACCATAGGATGTAAGCATCTTACAGGCCTACAAGCCTGTAGGAAGGCATTCCCCCAAGTACTCTCTCATGAAGGAATCCTAGTGTAAGGTGACTCCGCAAAGTCAAACTAGAAAGTGACTTCACAGGTGCACCTACAAAGCAACATATTAATCCGCAGATAAAACATGCCAAAAAACAAAAAGTAGCCACATAGGCAATCACGTAGACAGTCAACAAATTGAAATGATTTCAAAGGGGTCCCTCAGGAGCCCTTCAAAAGAAGAGGAGTCCTTGCAAGGAACACGTTGTTTGAAGGTGTAAGAATGTTTTTTCACAAATTGATTCAACATCAAGGAATCCTTTCAAAAGATGTTCATTTCATCAAGGAATTCAAAAGGAAGAAAATACCCCCTTGTGAGGGGAAGGTCGAGGCTTCTCACGTAGGAAAAGCTACTCCCACCTCAAGGGAAAGTTCTCAAGTTCCTTCTTTGAAAACCCATTGTAGTGTAGAAAAATGTATACCTTGCTTAATTCAGGAAAAAATAATGATAAATTTGACTTGATATCACCTTGATCTAGTGTTGTGAGGTGTTTTACACATCCACATTAGGTTTTGGGCCCTTTTTAAGCTAAATTAACTTAACTCTGCCTTAATTAAATGTTGTAAAATATATTTATTTACATCTTCACATTAAATTGAGGAGGCTTGTAAACTAAAGTGGACCAAATCTAGTGTTGTAATGTGTTTTACACATTCACATGGGATTTAGGGCCCTTCTAAGCCAAATAGACCCAATTTTTCCTTAATTAAATAGTGTTGTAAAGTGTATTTATTTACACTTTCACATTGAATCTTGGGACCTCTTGCATTTATGACCTTTATATCATCATTAATAGGCCCCTATGATCCCATATTCTACATCCCAAGGAAATTTTTGATCAAAAACCCGACAATATCAACATATAAGCTTAATTTTTTCACTCCTTCACATCCTAGCTAGCAAAATAGCCCTTGTGGGACCCATTTGCCACTTTGAGTGAATAAGTCCCATCTAGGTGGGACTCATTCACCTAGGATGGCGAATGAGTCCCATTTGAGCTATTTTTGAGGTTTGAGAGAGAAAAACTGGGTTTTAACTTCAAATTTTTCCTGTGTTGGCCTTGGGGATCAAATTAATGGTCATTTGAGTGGATTGCCTATATAAGAAAGATTTCAAATCCTCATTTAATAAGAAGAAATATCAACCATTCAAGAGTTAAGCATTGCAAGTATTTACAAGGTTGTCAAGATAGCTTTCAAGATAATTTCTAAGGCATTCAAGGGCAGAATCCTTCATTAATTGTTGTAGTAATTCAAGATCCATCATCATGGAAAGGTTCTAATTACATTATTTCATTTTCATGCTTCATTATCTTATTTCATCATTTGGTTTAATTACCTAGAAGGGGTTTGACCAAGGCAAACCCCTATAACAATCACTTTCTCTCTCTTTCTCTCTCTCTCTCTCTCTCTCTCTTTGTGTAATTACATATCTAGGTGATTTGAAGACTTGAAGATCATTGAAGATTAGGTTACAAGTTTGTTGGAGTTGTCTCCCTATTTGCAAGGTCATAATCTTCATTAAAAGGTCACCTATAGCCCCAAAATCAGGGTTTTGAATCCATAAACATAAAGGAACAAAAAGAGCAAGCTGAGAGGTACAAATCAAAACTTTGAAGTTCTAGAAAATCCAAATGGACTCATTCGCCACAAGTGGTGAATGAGTCCCACTATAAGTGTTTTTAAGAGATATTTGTAGATTTGGATACCTATTTACATGAAACCTACTCATGTACAGAAATCCAGAACTAGGACTGATTCACCTAGAATGGAAAATGAGTCCTAGTCAGCTAAAATTTTAGGATTTGCAAAATTTCCAATCTCCATTTAGGTCTCTACAAGTTTCCAGGTGTACATATTTTGTTTTGCAGCTTTCTATTATGTTTTACATACTTTTCTAGGTTATTTTGTAGGTCATTATATCAAACTAGGGTTTAGTGTTACATCTTACATGTCATTATCTTTTCCAAGTCTAAACTTGGTGGTGAACCCTTCTTATAATCTGAAATCATATCCTAAGATACCCTATTGATAGATCTTTTCCTTCATTCTTCATTGGGTTGAGATCTCTAGGGCATCCTTGAATGTTAGTTGGATAAAAGTGATGTTCTATGTCTTAAACCATAAAGCATCAATTTTTCAACTAATCACCCATTATGAAGGAAACACATTTTGTTAGGGGTCCAAGTTGAGAATACAATTTTTGAAAAAGATTTGCAATGCTTATTGAGAAACATTGTGAAAGTGACATTGTCACACATATGAGGGACAACTCAAGAAAAGGAGAGAGAAAGAGAAAAGAGAAAAAGAGAAATAGAAACATCACAAACAAGAGACACAGGGGTGATCTGATATTTCAATGTTAGATCTACTCATAAATATATATAAGTATAGTAATAGTATATAAATGAGTTGTCATCAACCCCCTACTATATCAGACCATGTGAATAATGCATGAGAGGACAAAGTAAAAATAAAAGATTGGGTCAACATGGAAGGGAAGCTTAAATTCCCCCAACACTTTGCATCATCCCCAATTTTCTAAGAATCGATACACATAATAGAGGAAGAATGACAGAAAAAATAGAGGAAGTTTCATGACACATAATCACTCTTGTATCCAAGCACCTACAAGGGTGACAAGGGTCATCCAAGAACACATGATGCAAGCATGGGGGAAAGCATCACAACACACACACAACTACTCTAAAGATAAAGAAGAGGCCTCCCACTAACACTCATCAACAAAGAGGTCATCCTCTTCCCAATATAGATCATTATAAGGGGAAGGTGGATGATCCTGGAATGGTGGGATATTAAGGGGAGGTGCTTTCAACCTTCCCACAACAAGGGCTAAGGAAGAAGGCCCTACAAGATCTTCTCCACTAGGCTCTTGTGGAGTGATGGTTAGTGACTTTGTGAAGATTGTTGACAAGGCCATGACCTCATCCAAATAGTTAAACATGCACTTTAATATAGGAGTTCCATGTGTGACCTCAATAGATGAGGTAGGTGGCACCCAAGATTCATTTCTTGGCTCACCAAGTGACTTGGGAGCTATGACAAATTTAGGGGATGTAAAGCTAGATCCATCACTAGGATGGAGCAAACTAGCACAAGACTACCCTTTGAAGTAGGTGGGATCCTCTTAGGCTCTCCATTGCTAGAAGGGCCAACCTCTACTTTCTTCTTTGTTGAAGGATGTGAACTTCCCATAGATGAGGCAAAAGGTGCGAAGGTGGAGGAGAAAACCACTATAGAAACCACCGAGGTGTTTGGCATGTCCACGAGATTAGGGAATGGTGGGATTTCTAGGAGAGACATTAAAAGAGGCAGCTCGACTAAAGGAGCGATAAACACCTGCACCATTTTAGGGTCAAGCACACTCACACTCATAGGGGGAGCTGGTAGCAAAACCAAATTTGATTGAATAAAAGAAGAGGGGAGGAGAGAGGAAGACACATCAAGATGCCCTAAAATAGGTGCAATCAATTCCTCTTCCTTTATCTACAAAGTAGCTTGCTCAACCACCAAAGCCTTTCATCGTCACTTACACTCGCATGTAAGGTAGTTCCTATGACTCTTTGAGCTAGAGGTCAGGAGCTACGAAGGGACAGAAGGCTCTTGATCTGCCATAGGAGTGTACATCACAACTGTCTCTAGCAGAGGGACAAACTTTTGAATGGGAGTAGGAGGAAGAGGTTGAGAGACAGCAGGGGGATTTGGCTCTAGTGCCTCGATGGTGGGCCTCTTCCCATTCACTACTTTAGGAGCAGGGTAGTGGGAGACCATGGATGCTGCAACATAAAGGATTCCTTGTGGGAACCCTTTCTCCTATTGTACATGTAGGACCAAGGTCCAGGAGACATAGTAGGAAGATTTGATATCCTGATCTTAGCCTTGCACTAAGCAGGCACCATCAGAGTCCTCATGTGGAATCTAGGAGTAGACATCCAAAAATATTCTTTAGAAGGAGGAGCAGAAGGGGCACCCTAAGGATAGGAAGGCTTCTCCTTTCCATTTCAAGAAGAGGAGGAAACTTGTTGCTCCTTGCAAATTTCATGTCTAGTGAACTAATCGCAAGTTGCGGGGAAGGAGTAATTGTGACCATATTAATGTACGTCACGAGGGCTGCATAGAAGAATTAGAGGGGTCAATAAGTAAGTTAGTAGAGTGAGACAGAAATTGGTTTGTGTACATTTTCATTTCACTATTGGCTTTTTCCACCGATTTCTTCATATTTTGTTTCATTCCATCAAGATGAATGGTACCATCATTGATGCAATCCTATATCTTATGACACAGGTGCATACAACGTCCAGTATCATGTCCATTGACTTGATGGTATTGACAAAAGGCATTTGCATCATACCAATTAGGATAAGGTTCCTTGAGAGGTTGAAGTTTTTCAAAGGTTATGATCTTATCCTTCAAGAACTTTTTCAAGATGGAAGAATAAGTTTCTACTTAGAAATTTGTAAAAATTTTGTTGTGTTTGAGGCTATTATCATTGATCACTGCAACTACATTCTCAATAGCGTTACCTTTTCCTAAGATTGATACAATATATTTTCCTTTTGAATGGGAGCATGAGGAGAGTCCCATGGACTGAACTATCATCTACTGATATTCTCGTAACACAACACACAAATGTGCAAAAGAAGGGTATTTCATGAGTGAAAAATTTTCTTGCCAAGGTCTCTGTACTCCTACTTACATTAGACGAGATTTGAAAATTTCATCTTTGGTCTGATGTAACGTGGAACTATCAGAGAAACTAATTTACAAGTTGATCAAATGAAAACATAGAATTTTCAGGCAAGGAACAGTAGCACTCAAGTGTTGTGTCCTTGAGAGATTGAGGAAATAATTTTTCCATCAATACATCATGATAAAAGAAGTTCATACACATGGCATTAAACGTGAACACATGCATTTTTGGGTCCCCTTTCCTACCATACTTCTCAAATTTGGTAATCTCCATTCCTTGTGGGAAGGGAGTACTCAAGATTGCTATCAAAAATGGGTTATGTTAGAAGAAAGGATGAAAGATAGGCTGGGAAAAGGCCTGGGAAAGGTTTTCCAACTAGTTTTGCATTCGACCCATGTTTTGAAGAAGGGTGTTCAAAATAGCGTTAGAAGATGACAAAGTACTAATGGAACCTCCAGAGCCACTGCCACTAGAACCACCTCCAGAGCCATCACTATAACCTCCACCGAAACACCACCACTAGTAGGGCCTCCACCAAAGCTACCTCCACTACCAAAACCACCACCATGGCCTCGGCCAAAGCCTCCTCCACTAGCACCACCTCCACTACCAAAGCCACCACCACTCATTCCACTAGAGCCTCCACCGCCAGAGGCAGTAAGAGTGGTGAAACTAAACCCAAGGGGCATTTTACTCACCTTGAGAGTGTCAAGCCTTTGGGAATCATAAGAGACACTGATTGAGGGCTTTGTTTCAACCATCCACATAGACGTAGTGGGCATTGAAATGCCAATCTATCTTTCATAGGCATCGAGCACTTCTCCTCGGGTAGTACCCAATATAGGCTTATACGAATGGATATAAGCTTCGGTTAGGTCAACAAGGCCTCATAGAACCTCTATTCCCATTCAATCCTTCCCTAAAAAATTTCTCATCTCGCTAGTAAGCTTAGTGGCTTTCGCCATGATCGATACTTTCTCCAAGTGATTTACAAGGTCTAATAGTCCATTATCCAATACCATAAGGTTTTCCATGAGAATACACACAACATCATCCTCATCTATGGAAAAGGGCATAGGAGATGCTGGAGGAGTAGGCACACAAGTGGTTTCTTCTGTGGAACCCACCTCATCAACATAATTCATAGGAAAACTAGTGGCATGATTAGTATTTATACCAGTAGAAAAATTGGAGGTAATACTAGAAGTGACCTTCATCTTCTCCATTGGTAAGTGTCACACACTTCTTCTAACAACATGCCCAGAAGTTGTGGACTAGGTTGTGATGCTCATAAAATGTCACAACACTTAGGGTTACAACAACCACTAGGAACGAGGAAAACGTCTCAAAATGAACAAATGAAAAGACGTTCACGTTGGGTCCACCAAAAATGTAAGAGAGGGGGACCAACCAATGCAAGGCTTCAGGTCATGAAGAGCTAAGATTAGAGGGATTCCCTAACTTACCTAACTCTAAAGGGATGTTTTGGGATAAGGATCGAGAATGAAGAGTACTATGTAGTACTTTTGTCACTCTATAGACCTAGGATTCTATTTGGGGCTAGATGAGCTGATTTCTATGATCTGAACTATACCTCAGATAACTCTCTGCGGGGGATCCCACAATAGTGGTTTACAATTTTTGGCCAAACTGGACACTGAAATTATTATTTTTTACTAAATATTCATATTTGGGCACCTATAGCGGCTAAACCATGAAGAATTTGAAGATGATGCAAACTAGAGTCTCATCACATTTTCTTTGTAGATTCTAAAAATATTTTTTTCAATTTTTTTGGAATCAAACTGCACTTCTTTTTCCATCTCCCACGAAAATTGATTTTTTTCAAAAAACAACATTTTTAAAAAGTGATGCACACCGTATAACATATAACTTGTTTTCCATGAGGGATAATATTCTAATTCTTTTGAATTTGGAATCTTAACTCTGATATCTAGTGCTTCCACTTGGTTAGACAATTTTTAATTGAATATTTTTTCTTTAATCAAGTTTCAAAGTCAAACCAATTACAATTCATACATAGCACGATTGTATAATGTATAACTTTTTTTGTGTATATTGAAATTCTTTTTTTAATAATTTTCTATTTTTCCACATGTGCGGAACAAAGACCTTCATTTTTGATGAAAAACCTATTTTTAATAAAACTAAAAAAACAAATATATAATAAAACCAAAACATATTAAAATTATATTCATTGGATAGATCATTCTGAGGACTACCTGATTCCAGTTGGGTTTGTGAAGATTCATCCATTTTCATCCCCAACTCAATCTCTGAAGTGGAAAAATTCAGGGTTCTTTTTGTGTCTTAGGGGGGATGAGGAATAAGGGGGCTTTGAATGAACCCCTAGGGGTTCGAGCAAACCCCTAGAGGTTCGCTCGAACCAGGGTTCATTCGAACCCCCCTTTTATAAGGGGTTTTGTTGGAATTTTTGGCATGAAAGCATTAAAATGGTTCACCCGAACCCAGGTTCTATCGAACCCCTAATGGGTTTCGTCGAACCAATAGGTTCGTACGAACCCCTAAAATCAAGTTTTTTTCCATGCATTCATTTTTTGTGAGTTTTCCTTCCTCACTTCAATTGTAAACCACTATTGTGGCTTCACCCCTACTCGAGGATGATAGTGTGGGTCTAGGATGACAACGTGGTGCACTAGCATCTCTCTGGTGTGTAGGAATTTGTATGGCCAAAAAATGAGAAATATAGTGCAAAAAAGCTCAAAAACCTAGTCATAGCCTAGCTAGTTGATTTTGACAAAGTAAACAAGATGATGAAGTATGAAAAATAAAGATGGAGCTAATAAAGTAAGTAAATAAAAGCTATGGTGATGAATAGGATCTCACAAAAGTGTCAATTCACCAACTAGCTCCACACATGCATCCACCTACACACAAAGAAAAAGGGGAAAATTATTGAGGTTGTATAGGGGCTTTCCTCAGTCAGACCCGTGCTTTGGTGTTTCCACCTCCACGGATAGCTAGAAAGAAATGAAGTAGAATATGTTAAAGAAGATTGAAAGTACTAAAATGAACACTACAAAAGACTAAACTACTCTATAAAATCACAAAGAAGAGGAATGAGGCATTACAACCTC
Source organism: Sequoia sempervirens (assembly GCA_007258455.2). Classification (NCBI taxonomy): domain Eukaryota; kingdom Viridiplantae; phylum Streptophyta; class Pinopsida; order Cupressales; family Cupressaceae; genus Sequoia; species Sequoia sempervirens. The sequence continues at coordinate 210,553,858 of VDFB02373365.1, forward strand.
TACCTAAAGGCTCCCAAGGCCAATGAAGGGAGAATGCAAGCAACAAACTTGGAAAAGTCACCATAGCCACAATGGTGATGAAGGGAGGTCTCAAAAGAATGCAATCTCTCAACTTCTATGGTAGCCTCACATGTGCAATGTGGGGTTGATAGATTTTCTAGTTACTGCAATGCTCAAAATAGAGTGCTAGAATGTTGGAGTGAATGAAAATCTACTTGAGAATGTCAAGGAGTTGTGAAAGAATTCTAGGAAGATTGTGAAAAGATGAAGTGAAAGTGAGATGAATGGATTTGAAGGTGGGATGAGAAGGTATAAGCCATTTTCGGTTTGGTTGGTTGAAGAGGGACGTTATAATTCATCCCCAATGGGGAGTGTAATTCCTCTGCCAACTTCAGACATGAGAATCTATTAGGGACGACAACAGATCGCCAGACATTCATGTACTATGCTTGTATCCTCAACAAATATTCTCTCATCAACATATAGGAAGAATGCCAATTGGATGTATTCTGGATGGGTGATGTGGAATTTTGCCTTCAGATTTGATTTTCTAAGGTGAGGGTATATGATAGGGGAACTTACACAAGGGGTACAGATTCGCTCCTATACAAGTATTTTGATGTAGAATTTGATGTTTGTTTTTGTAAAAAACTATTCATATGTTTTGTATGTAGGTGGAAACCATGGTTAGTTTACTCTTATGAATAGTATTTTGATGTTGAATTTGATGTCTATTTTTAAAAAATACTATTCATATATTTTGGATGTATCTAGCCTACTTTATATGTAAATAGTCAAGCCTATTTTATTTGAAGTGTGTTGTAGCTATTTCTATTTATGTGAATAGTTCTACATATTTTTCAATCACATTCAATAAAAAATTCAAATAACCATCATATCCTTGAATGTGCATCTAAAATAACCAATTAGAGGAAAATATTTACCTAACCAATAATATCCATTTAAAATCAACATAAAATTCTTATATAAATTGGAATTGTGCTATATAAATTAGAAATATACAAAAAATTACAAGATCCTTGCATGTATTTTGACATCTTTTCATGATTTCATAATTTTCCCTAATGACAAATCCTTTACTTCTATTCGATTTGTGTTTTTCTAGGACAAGGTGAAACAAATATATTTATAAAACCAAAATATTACCCCCCAAACCATCAAAAGATATAAGAGGTTCATTCCTAGCACCTTGTTGGGAAATACATTTACCACAAACAAAATATTGACACTTACAAGATGCATGCTATCTCGATAATGTTTATTTGACACATATGTATGGTATCTACATTATTATGCAATAGGGATAGACCGTACAAGACACGAAGGTTGTAAAAGAGCATTAAACCCTTACCAAAAATGATGGAAAATAAAGGCTCTGGTAATGGAAAAACAACTCCATTATTTCAAAAATACAAATGGGGATGGAATTTTTTTTAGCTTCAATCTTCTCAACTCTAATTGTGATGAAATCAAAACATGTGTTTCAATTCTATAAATTTGTTTTTATTATTGTACAAAGATTGGGAAATTTTTTATAATTTTCAATGAGACCTTGAAGCCAACAAATAAAAAATTCATGAATGTAAAAAATGATTGAGAAATTATACTGAACAATAATTCCACAATGGAAATTTTCTTAGATGAGAACACATAGATACCATAGCTCAAGTTCAACTTCAAACAAGTTAGTGAACTTAAGGACATGGAAAATAATATGATTGTTGACATCATAGGTATAGTCTTATCAATCAATTAATCGAATATGATCTTAAAAATGAATGGTACAAAAACATAGAAATAGACTCTATAAATGAAAGATATTTCACCTACCAAAATTAACTTCATAATGTGGGGTAATTTCTATAATAACGAAGGTTTTAAAATTAAAGAGATATGTAGTGTAGGGGCTTTTCCAATACTTGTTGCAAAGGCTGCATGAATTAGTGATTATGGAGGGAAGTCTATAGGAACCATTCCAACAACCCAGCTACACATAAATCCCTAGATACAAGAGACCAACCAATGAGATCATGGTTTGATAATCAAGGAAAAACTCTTGTTTTTGAGTCTCTAACAAAGAACTCCTTATTTTTTCAAGAGGATCTGAAATTAAAAAATATTTTTGAAATTAACAGTTACAAAGCTGATATTTCTAGCAAGAGTCAATACATTTTTGTAAAAGCAACATTGTGTTTCATGAAACAAGATAAATTTTGTTACACAACTTGCCCCATGGAAATTAGTGGTAAGAAATGAAAGAAAAAGGTGGAAAAAATAGAAAATTATCAATGTCATTATCAAACATGTAAAACTATTGTTCATGATTATTGTTACAGATATCTACTACAATGCAAATTAGAAGACCACATTGGCTCGACATGGGTGATTACTTTTGAAAAAACACTTGAAGGAATTATGGGAATCTCAACAAATGAACCAAACAATATGAAGCATGAGGGAAAAGATCAAATGAAGTTTTTAGAAACAATACAAAAAAAACTTTTCAAAAAATGTGTCTTCTTGCTTCATGTGAAAGAAGAAACTTACAATGATGAACAAAGAATTAAAAGCATCGTCATTAGAACTCAGCAATTTGATTACTCAACTAAAAGCAAGGATTTTCTTGCTTTAATAACTAATGTGTAAATGTCATATACTTTAAAAACATTGGTATACAAACCATACATGTAAAAAATTAGTACACTTATTTCTTCAAAGATTGTAAATAATATTATCTACTACCATAATGCATGTACGTAAAGCTCTTTGATTAAAGAAAAACTATATAGGTATATTTCAAAATTATATTTACTTTAGATTAGGTATTCACATGACATGGGTCTAACAATCAACACCAACACTTTCGTCGGCTTCTAACAAATATAAGGGATGCAAATCCTATGGTTGATGATTGGAATTTACTAATGACATGATCTACTAAAAAATTAGATGGATAAACAAATAAATAATTTGACAATAATGTTTTTTTTTTCACAAATGAAAATTTTCATGCCCACAATCAAAGGAAATTATACTCCTTGAAAAATCCAATTACATGAAGTATAACAACTAAAAATGGAATTTTTAATGCAACTAATGTATATATAGAAGATGAATCTGATATTGAAATATTTTTAAGAAAAAATGCAAAAGCTATACATTAACATCGAACTTGTGGATAGAACTAGTCCTTGTTAATGGAGCTTTGGGTTCTATCCAAGAAATTATATATCACCTAGGAACAATCCCCCCACAACCACCAACTTATGTATTGGTGAAATTTGATAGCTACACACAAGAAATCTATTTGATAAACAACATCCTTCTACTATTCCAATCACGCCAATTCAGAGGAACAATTCCCTACAAATACCATTGAGATAGGCATGGGCTCTAATAATACACAAATCACAAGACTTGACTCTCCAAAAAGGTATAGTTGATATTGGCTCAAAAGAAAGAACACATTTAACTTTCATGGCAATGTCCCATGTCAACTCTTTAAATGTCCTACAAAAAAATTCACCATTCACATATGACAAATATGAAAAAATAAAGATAGGAAAGCAAATATCAAATAGAAAAATAAAAGAATAAAGGCTTCAAGCCTTGGAATATAACAAATATACGTAATACCATAGAATTCATTCCAAAATCACTTATACATTAAACAAAATTCCAAAAACACTGCTTTGGGGGCACTACAAAAAACTAGATCTTAACAAGGAAATGTTTGACAAGCTTACCATTGAGCCATGCAAAAAAGAAAAAAATGTATTATACTCTTAAAGATGTTTTATATCTACTATAATATTGCAAGATTATTATATTGAAAAATTCTAGATGGAATGAGGTTGATATGTTCTCACAAGTTGTAGATGAAGCTATCAGCCTACATAATTTCGTCTATTTCCTTGCGTTTATGATTTGGAAAGTTTGATAACCGAACTTATGTGTATCTTTTCACATAATAGAGTGAATGAGGATGATACTCTTACTATATATGATAATATAATAAAATGATATCAAATTATGATGTAACTAATGAAAATATTATCACAAACACACAATATTAATATTATTGTCATTTTGGATTCTTACAATTGATATCTCTTGATGTTTTCTATATAGACTATGTGATAGAATAGATAGGCTAGTTAATCTAAAATGGAATTATGTACTTGGATTTATTATCTAGCCATATTTCATCTTACCATGTCATATCTTATCATTTTTTTTAATCAACAATAAGAATTGATTATTATAAAGTAATTCAAAAACAATTGATTTTGTCTGTAATAGTCAATTAACATGCTTCTCAACATTATCAAGTTTCATACTAAGTGTAAGCCCATAGGTACGAAAGAGTAGATGATCAAATGAAATAAATTACCATAGGAATAAACCACATAAAAAAGAATACCATAAGAATAAATTTATTTGGGAGATATCACAACTTATGATTAAATCATAAACAATTTAAAAATTAATAATTTAATTGCAAAAAATAAATTATGATTGTTAATTTACTAATCAATATTTAAAAATTAACTATAAAATACTTTAAAATGAAAATATGAAAATATGCTACTCTAACCATCTAATGTTAAATTTATGAAATGGTACTTTCTATTTAAATATGGTAATGGAGAAAATTAACTAGAGTTGTCATTTAAAAAATAGTTTGAAAGAAAAATATTTAAATCTACTAGATATACTGGGACATGTAATCTATATAGACAAGAAAGGCAGATAAAATACTAATAATTGAACAAAAAATATTAGATATGATATTTATTTTTTATATATAAACAACTTAATCGTAATGTAAATGAAATGCACTAAATAAAATAAAGATACCAAAAAATTCAAGCATGTAGTAAACAAAATATCTCTAGGACAAAATGAAGTAAACACACCAATAAAATAAAATAACTCTTAAATTAACTAAAAAATATTTCAAAAGCATATTTATCTATTCTAAATTTTCTAACCTTAGAATAAAAAGTATATTGCTCATTGTAGATAGGGTAAAAATCAACAAATTTAATGTAATGAAAACAATAATCTAATTAGATCCTATCAAGCACAATAGAGTACAAACTAGCATGAAAATTAAAACAAGAAAGCAAAGCAAACCAATCTCCAGGCTAGACTTGATATATCTCCATTGCTCTTCTCCACCTGCATGAGAATACGAGATTTTGAAGGGTTGACAATGGAGGAATGATGAGTGCTCATTCCTGCAGCATAACGACTTGACAATGAAAATGGAAAATGGAGAGAATGATAGGTAGAGAAGGAAGACTGATTTTGATAGAGTCTGGATGCTAGACGAATCAACCCCCAAAAGGATTGTGAGAGGCTGTATTTATAGAGCCGTGACATTGACGAAGATAAGATTTGACAAGATTCGACAAGGATTTGATTTTTGACAAAAGAGGAAATACAACGAGATGAGATAAGATTTCAAAAGGATAGAAAGATTTCATTTCCTGTTTTAAAGGAAATAAATCTTGAAAAAGACGAGAAGGATAATTGATGAATTATCTAATTAAATAAATTAATTAGATGCACACGAGTTCAGTTTTGGAAAGAAAGCAAGAAGATCTTTTTAGGATTTTATTAATTAAATAAATTTTGGATTTATTTAATTAACATTGAATTTATGATTTCATTAATTAAATAATATAAATAATTTAATTAATATTAGAAGAATGAATAGAAATGATTTAATTAATTAAATAATATAAATTATTTAATTAACATTAGCGAAATGGATGGATTATGAATATGAATTTAATTAAATAAATAAAATTTATTTAATTAAATAGATGATGACATGGGTACCTAGGGCAGAGCGTGCTACAAGATGCCTAAATGATGTAATGCCAAGACAGGTGTTGCAAGAGGACAATTTTGGGTGTCTACAGTTTGCCCCTCTTTGAGATGATGTTCGAGATGATTAGATTTGTGTTGAGTAACATCATTTCAAAGAAACTAAGGTATGGATAGAGGAAAATGTATAATGATATCAGAATATGATGATGCCCCCTCGAGAGGATAGGCGGGTTGAACAAACATGGGTAGGCTCTCAAAATGAAAGGGGTGGGTCAAGAACTAAAGATGAAGGAATGGATGATACGTTATGCTGCAATGAAAGATGAGCAACCATGATGTTTGATATAGCACTAGACGTTATGCACCAAGATATAAGGACCAAGGTGACGATGTGTCTCATGCCCCATCGTAATACAACCTTGTCTAGACATATGAGGAAGTAGACTTAGAGCATTAAATTTCTAATGCACAAAAGGTATTATGTGACCTTAGATGCAAAGGATAATGCAAAAAGATATTCCAACACACACAAGATATGAATATTAGCTAGAATGGTATGGATTTAATACAAATGCAAGATAAAATGATAACACACACAAGCAAGCAAGCAAGCATGCACAAATGATACAAAAACAAACAAAGTATTGCCCCTGTCAAGCTGTAAACTGTTGATTGATTGATTGGTTGATGATGATAATAGTGTTGTCATTGTGGGGAGTGACATATCCCTAGAGCAACACAAGGATGATTGGTAATTGACTGATTGACATTGATTGATTGGGTTTACAACAAGGTTAGGATCAAGACCAAAGGATGTGATTGGATAATTTGACAAGATTGATCAACTTGATTGGTATGGATTAAGAATTGACTTGCATTTGGATTATTGCTTGGATTTTTGTTGGCTATTTAATTTTTTTAGATTTTTGAAATGTGTTGATTTTTTTGGACTTTTGACATGTTTTGACTTTTTTTTTTTTGGACTTGTCAAATGTTTTGAAGTGTCAAAGGATGAAAATTTGAGTAGCCTTTGTGCTAGATACCAATGACAAGGGGAAAACCAAGTCTAGGTGCAAGGGTGGGTGATGGGATAAGGGATAAAAGGCTCATGATAGATGGATGAATGGTATTGATCTATGCATCATAAGGGAGCAAGGATGTGATCTCCAAAGACTATGTCGCATAGGAATAACATGCCCCATTTTAGGTACAGACTTAGGATTTTTCTAGACAAAATGTATGACAATAGGATAATGACATGATTGGTTTAGATAGATGAGGTATGTCAAGAGATACTCAAAGCATGTTTCAACCTTTGCCCCAATGTCTTCATTTAGATCAAAAGGACTAGGGTGGATAAGTGGACTCAATATGATAGATATGTATGATGGCCAAAGATGGTAGGTAGGATGGACATTATATGACATGAAAATGATAGGGTGGATAGATAAGACATTGTGCCACCAAGTGTAAGTGACATAGAAGACCATCTTACACATGATGCCTGTTTGCCATGTTTTCACCACGATACTTATCTAGGGCGCCTATTTACCAGGTTTTCACCGTTGGATGAAGGGATTTCTCTTTACTCTACTTTTATTTTTTTTATTTGTCTTTTTATTTTGACTTTTTGACTTTTTGACTTGTGGATAGGAGGGACTCAAGTGTCTAGTTGCATGAAAGGTGATAGTCCCATGAGGGATGGATGTCATTGCATGGACCATGTCAAATGTCATTACACTCATAGATGTTGGTAAGGGATGATATGAAAGGGAGATGGATTAGGTAGATGATGGCTTATGATGTGGACTATGGAGGACAATAATGGATTATGATGTAGATTATGTCGGGAAGATGATAGGGATTATATGGGACTTATGGAAAAGATGAATGGGGAGGCTTAGCCAAAATCATGGACCATAGGAAGATGATGGGGGAGATATGTAGAATAATGAGTGAAGGATGAGTAGAAGGATGAGTAGAAGGAGTTATGTGGATTTGGTGTGAAATGGAAATGAACCATGACCAATGGTTGCACACATTGTGATAAACATTGAAGCTTTTGATGTGGACAAGGTGTAGGAAGCAATGGAGATGTTTTCTTAGGAGATGGTGGATGAAGTGCCTTAGGTACCCACATAGACTTGATATTTGTATGATATTTGTTTGGCTTGTGGGATGGACTATGATATTTTTTCATGGAAAGTGCATTTTGGATGGGAGGGGATGGTTGGAATTTTTGTGATGTGGATGCCTCGGTTGACTTGATTTCTTTTTTCTTAGGTACCCAAACCATTTTAGTGTTGGCCTTTACTTTTGGAGGTATGGGCTTATATAGTCTTTTAGATGTACTTGGCTTTTACTTTTTGCAATTGTATGCTAAGGCATTAGGACCATTAGAATTTTTGACTTTATGTATAGAGGCATCCAAGTTTTTATTTTGTAATCCCTTGGGTTTGGTGGAATGAGTGGAAGCTTTATGTTTAGACAATGTGTGCATTGATTGGTCATGATTAAGATGTTTAGAGGATTTATGGATAAATGGATAAGAGGATTGAATGGTAGGGATATTAGGAGTTGGAAGAAATGGTGGTAGAGTGGATGGAGGGAAGTGTATGGTCACATGCTTTTGACATTTGTAGGATGACGGCGGTGGAATGGAAACATATGTTTTAGGTGTATGATAGGCTTTATGATGGAAAGTGGACTTAGGATGCATGGAGGAAATACCAACATCTTGAGATTGGTTTCCTTGAGGTATATTTCCAAGGCCATAAGAGCATGGAGGGACTTTGACATGGATGGGCTCCAAAATATCTTGTTCATGAAGGCCTAAACCTTTACCTTGGTGGTTCATATTTTGGAGTGTACAATGGACAATGGGACTAGGTGTAGGTGAAACACTAGACATGAGTTCCTTATTGGATGGAGAAGATAATGGTTGTTGTTGTTCGAAGGAGGAACATTCATGAATGAGGGTAGAAAGACCAATAGGATATGATGGAGGGCTTGCAATGGGGTCGATAGTGGGTGACATGGGATCATTGGGATCTTGATTAGCATTGTGTTCACTTAGATCCAAGGTATTTTCTTGATCTTCTATGTGTGCTTGGGAGGCACTTGTCTCATCAAGGGAAGTGAATGTTGATGGATCATGGATAGGACTAGGTGGAGGTGAATTTGGAATATCTTTCTCATGGATGGGTATAGGATCAAGTTGCTCTTGGATAGGATCTTCATCATTATGGATATTGTCTTGATCATAAAAACGATATAGATTATGGATGGGTTGGACGAAAATGATGTGACATTGATTAGGAATAGGGATTGATGTTTCCACATGCTTGGGAGTAGACTCTTGACATAACTCTTGGGTTGCTTGAATGGAAGTGGAAGGGGATTTCTCATGGAGAGACTTGACATGTTCTTGATGGTCAACAACATGGAGACATGATGGAGGTTGACTTGGACTTATGACGGGAGACTCTCGAATTGGCTCAAGGGGTTGTGGATGACATGGTTGACTTGAAGGACTTGGCATGACGTTTGAGGACTTTTTGGTATGTTCAAGTATATGTGTTGAATGACATGGTGGCAATTGATTCCTTTCTTGTAGCCCTTGGGTCACATCCTTTATAGGTGGATTGGTGGATTTATGTAATGCCATCAATTTATTTTTTAAATATCTAAATGTAAGACATTGATTTGATGGAGGATTAGATGATGGTGGGGGTAATGAAGAGTTTGATGGATCAGAAGGTGGAGATTCCAATGAATTAGGACTTGGACATGGTGGCTTATGGATAGGCATTTGATTGGATGATGGTAAGGGTGCATGGACTAGATTGGTGTTCCCCTTTTCAAAGGTGTCATTAAGACTTAAAGGCTCTTGATGTTGTTGCCAAGGTGGAATTGGGATCCTATATTCTTGTTGTGATATGGGTGGATATGTTGATGTGGCATTGACATAATAGGTAAATGGGTTTGGTTGGCATGATGATGAAGGTGACACATAGGATTGTGGTTGAAAGTCTTGAGGTTGGAATGATGTTTGGACTTGTGATATGATTTGTTGTTGTGATGATGATGGAGGGGTTGAATAGGAGAACGACTGTTGAAAGGTTGATTGATGTGGACAAGGGTTGACATTAGAAGAGTTGTGATAGGTTGATGAAGGGAAAACTTGATATGTGGATGGATGAGGTTGATATGATGATATAGGTGACACATACGGTTGATGTGAAATGTGTTGATGTGGTGATTGGACTTGATAATGTGCTTGTTGGACTTGACAATTGGCCATGAGATATTGAATTTGTCCTATGAGTTGTTGCATTTGAGGTGATTGGTTTGTTTGAAGATGTTGGATAATGTTATGGGCGTTGTGAATGATTTGTTGGGTTAAAGGTGTTTGATTTGTTTTAGCCTTGTGAAGCATGTGAACAAGCTCTTGTGCTACGTCTTCCAATGTTTTCATGGTGTAAAATGATGCTAATTGGATTAAAGAAATGACGATGCTTAGGATATGATGTGGAATGATAAGATTGGGTGATTTGGATGATGTGGCAAGTTTTTATTGGAAGTTTGACTTGGGCACTATCAAACACAATATTTCACATGTAAATGCATGAACACACACACCAAACACAATGATAAAGTTGTCTTTGAAGATTAATGTTATGATTAAGCAAGCACTCGAATACACAACAACAAGCCCTATGACTAGTCAAGTGGGGTATGGACAATTAGGTCTCCAGCTAGTCTACACAAGGTTGACTAAGGATGATTTGTAAAAAAAATCTTGCCACACAGCTGGGAGAAAGGGGTAACCCACCCTTCACCTTCACTTCCCAAAGGTATAAAGTTCTTTGGGGCTTAGCCAAGAGTGACGAGATTTTAACTCCTAAACAAGCCTATCTTTCAATTCAAAATTCAATTGAGGTTTTCCCCAAGGGTGATCAAATCCCCTAGTAGGCCTCCTAGGAAGGGTTTGACAAAAGCAAACCAAGTGAGGTGTTTGTGATCACACACACACTTGATTCACACTCACAGTAATTAATTTCCTTTTAGAAAATTGAAATGTGTGTAAAGCAATTCAAACACTTGTTCTTTTTCACCTCAAATCAAGATGTGTGATTGAAGACAATAGTTAATTTTAGCCTCGATTTTTGATATGTGATTGAAAACAAGATTCATTTTAAGAGCCCAAATCCAAATGTGTGACAAACAATGATTAAGAGGTGAAAGATTAAACAAGTTTACCTGGAAGTTTTCACTTTCCAATCTTCTATCTATGACTGATATTGCTGCTACTATAGCTTCTTATGATCACCTACAAGATCAAAAAACAATATTATAATGCAGCCAAAGAAAAGAAAAAGACAAGTTCGTCAGAAAATTTCAATTTCAGATACTTTTGACATAGCCGAATTAGATTTTAGTATTTGATAATTTTTTTGATCTGAAAAATGAAAAATCAAAGAAGAGACCCCTACTAATTTTCTATGAGCTTTCCATAAATGTAAAGAAGTAAGAAAAATTCCCTGTTTTTCTATTAGAAACGCAGATTTGTGAAAACCATATAGAAAATGAAGATCAAATTTTTTCGCATTGTATTTGACCTCCAAACTAAATCTGTAAAACATATACCCCTATTATAATTTCATGACCTTTCCAAAAATATAAAAATTTCTGAAAAATTCATCGATTTGCATCTAGAAAATTATTTTTATGAAAATAATTAAAATTTAAATAAATTTCACAAACATGATCATAAACCCTTGATTTTTTTACTGTAGCCTTTTGAAATGATGTAAAAGATAATGGAAAAATCTTGTAAAAAAATTCGCAGCTGTGTAGAAGATGTGAAGAACTTTGTAAAACCTGTGGTTTTGTCCAAAAACTGGCAGATCTGCAATAAAATGTCAATAAAACCTGCAAAAAACAAGCTATATCAAAGGATTCACGTTAGGTTCACCAAATGTAGATAGGGTAAAAATCAACAAATTTAATGTAATGAAAACAATAATCTAATTAGATCCTATCAAGCACAATAGAGTATAAACTAGCATGAAAATTAAAACAAGAAAGCAAAGCAAACCAATCTCCAGGCTAGACTTGATTTATCTCCATTGCTTTTCTCCACCTGCATGAGAATACAAGATTTTGAAGGGTTGACAATGGAGGAATGTTTAGTGCTCATTCCTGCAGCATAATGACTTGACAATGAAAATGGAAAATGGAGAGAATGATAGGTAGAGAAGAAAGACTGATTTTGACGGAGTATGGATGCTAGACAAATCAACCCCCAAATGGATTGTGAGAGGCTATATTTATAGAGCCATGACATTGACAAAGATAAGATTGACAAGATTACGACAAGGATTTGAAAAAGAGAAATGCTAGCGAGGGATGAGGATAAGATTTCAAAAGATAGAAGATTTCATTTCCTATTTTAAAGGGAAATAAAATCTTGAGAAAAGATAAGAGGATAATTGATGAGATTATCTAATTAAAATAAATTGATTAAGATTACTGCAGGTTCGGTTTGGGAGAAAGTCTTTTGGGAGTTTTGGCTAATTAAAATGATTTGGATTTATTTAATTTAGCTTGTTTAATTATGATTTCATTAGTTAATTAAGCTATAGGATATTTAATTAATATTAGAAAATGAATAGAAATGATTTAGAATTAAATTGATAGTATAAATTATTTAGACTAACATTTAAGCTGAGAATGGATGGATTATGAATATGAATTTAATTAATTAAATAAAATTTATTTAATTAAATAGATGATGACATGGGTACCTAGGGTAGAGCGTGCTACAAGATGCCTAAATGATGTAATGCCGAGACAGGTGTTGCAAGAGGACAATTTTGGGTGTCTACACTCATTTATGAATGAAAATAAAACAAATGTATGATCAAAAATGAGTTTTTCAAATTACATGTAGCCCTGCTATGTGGAAGTGAGGGTTACTCACAAATGTGCTTATGAATTAGTTCATACTGCTTTATAATTCTTATGTCTTTCTCAGCTCTATGTGCCCTTTTGAGTGTTATGGTTGAAGATATCCTAACTTTACATTCTAGAAAATTTTGGGCTCGCCTTCAGTCTCTAAGGCATTCATTGGGTTGCTATTTTGTGGCAAAACTAACAAATCTTTTCAAGGCAATTTAGTTTTTATTCAGGCACACTATGGAAGATCCTTTGTATGCTCCATATTTCGCTTCACCTGTAGACATGGCCTCTTCTAAAGAAAGTGGAATTTATTAGGGTTTGGTTCTTTCTTGGTCTTCCTCCTCATTCTAATAACACCTCTTTTTACTATCTCTTTAGATCTCCTTGTATTTCTACCAAGGGTTCTCCCCCTCCTACTTGTAATTAGTTGTTTCTAGCTCTGGGTTGTCTTTGTTTACTTTAGGGTATTTTGTCATTTTGGCACTTGCAGCCAATACTGTTGCATTTTCTGTATGTAATCATTCTACTTGGTTTTAATAGAATTGTTTTTATAGTGGCCCATCCACTTTTTCTTTAAAAAAAGAGAATTTTTTAAAAAGAATAAATTAAATAATACAGATAAAATAACTATTAAATAAAAGTTAAAAAATCATGACTAAATTAAAATAAAACAAAATTTAACTAAAATAGTTATGTTTTTTATTTTTTATTTTTGAAATTGTAGTATAAAAAATTGTTATTTGTTGATTTTTTTATAAAAGTGGCAAGGCCACTAAAATTTTATTAATAGCAAAGGAAAGAAAATACAATTCATGCTCAACGAGAAAGGAGCAGGTAAAATTTGTAAGACCAAAAATGTGGGTGTATACCAAATGGAGATTGTTAATTAATAAACTCTTTTATTTCATCTATTTATAAATAAATTCTCAATTTATTTATATAGTTCATCCTTTTCTAAATTCTTCATCCTAAACCACATTCTTCTAAATTTAATTAAATAAAAAAATGACTATATTTTGTTTAATTAAATATCTTCTCACTAATTTTGAATAATTTCAAATTCAAATTTAGTCACATGTCTACAACACTTTTTGGCCATGTCATCGAATGTCACATGTAATTAAATATGAATAATATTTAATTACATTATTTTTAGCCAATTATCTTCAACAAAGTTTTAACACATGGCTTATTTCTCATACACTTTATTCATTTATCCATTTGGCATGTTGCCCTTGGTCAAGAGAACATCCTTTATTCTTCAATCTCCACCGTTCATCCTTCATGTTTGAATCTAGACCGTTGATCTCTACCACATCACAAGATGCTTTGAAAATCCTATAAATGCAACCTTTGCTACATCATTTATCATCACATCTTTTAGAAAACTTATTATGCATAAATAGTATTGGAGCATTCATAGTTAAAGCATTTAGCATTGTTTAATACTTAGCAATTTGCATTGTAGTAGCATTCTAAATTAGAATCATGTCTTTGTTTTTATAGCTGCATCTTAATCTCTTTAATTTTATTTATAACATCATAGCATAATCTTCATTGTATCACAACACTTGCATCATACAATCTATCATCATTATCCATTTATCAATATCACCATTATCATTTGCATCATGCAATATCATGTAGGAACTTAGATTCTTGTATTTTGAATAGCATCTCATTTCTCATTCTAACAATCATAGTGCACATACAAAATTTGAGAGCCAAAATGATTTAACGAATCCTTGAGAATAGAGAACAATGAAACATTTTTTGAGATTTGTTTTTCTGCAATTAGAGTAGTTCTTTGATTCAAATCTTTAATGCAATACATCTTATTGGTGTTTGTGTGTTTTATTATTGATTTACTAACTCCCACAATTTCACATATACAAAGATTACAAAGATAGAGCCCCCTATTCAACAAAAAAACCCTCCATGATTACATAATCTAGAAGAAGCATGAGAGGTATGTCCAGGATCATGATGGCCCAAAAAGTGGCAATATGATGGGTATGTCATTGATGATTTTTTTTTAACCAAAATTGATGTAATAAAAGGGTTTTAAAGGGTCTCAAATTTCCACCAATATAAATTACATACTTATTTTAGATTTAATAAGTAATTATTATTCATTTTCTATTTGAATTATGACTAAAGTCTAATTGATAGAGTGATTGTAAAAATATATAGCTTTCAAATGGTATCACATTTTTGAATCAAAACTTGCATACATATTCTATGCTTCACATACTATGGGATTAAAAAGGAAAAATTAGATTTCATAAAGTTTTGACCAAGTTAAGGTGAATTTGGAACTTATCACGAGGAGTTTTATATATTTTGAAAGTTGTAATAAAAAATTCATAATTAATTATTTACTTATAAAAAACTACAAAAATATGCATCACATCGGGACAGCAAGGTCCCTCTACTTATATCTAAAATATTATAAAAAATATTATCATTTTATTGTGGTTGGGGTGAATTGGTGGAGACACCTACTTCTTATTTTTTCCTTGAAATTTAGAAGTACCAACTTTGCATTGAAATTTTAAATTTCCATAAAATGAAATTTTTTTTTTTAAACAAACCTAGTAGGTTAGAAACTACAATCAATTTGCTACAAATTATATTCTTACATAATTTTGAAATAATATAGATAACTTATTCAAATTTTTACATGAAGTTGCCTAACTCTAATTTTTCTGAAGTTTTTGCCACTTAAGGGCTTGTTTTTTCCATGATGATCTTGCACATACCCTGAGAGATTCCCTCCATAAGGGTTACAAAAATCTATAGAGAACGATCCTTCAAGGAGGAGAACATAGAGCGACAAGCTAGTGAAGGCCCATGAAATACATAAGTAAGAAGGCTCCAAGATGTTGAGGAGAAACCATAGTTGAAGATCTGGGTTGTGAATCCTGAGGAGAAACAAAAAAAGAGGAGACCAAAGTGAGCAAGCTCGAAGAGGCTGAGGAGAGATAGAGCAGAGGATCCAAAACAACTAAGGCCTCCAAAATACCTACAAAAAACTCTAGAAGATGAAAGAGGAACCAAAAAACTTGTAGGAGAGTTAGGGGAACAAAAATAGTGTAGTCGAGTATCTTGAACAAAAAAGAACTAGGATCAAAATCCAAAGGAAGGGTGAAATGACAAAATTCCCAAGGAGAAAAAATATGTCAAATTGCACTTTCCTCTGATGAGGAAATGTCCACAGGAGGCAAAAATAAATGGTCTATATGTGGCTCAATGAATGCATGCTGAATGAGAAATTTGATAGCATAAAATAGATTTTGAATCGGATCACAAATAGAGTTACCAAAATGAGGTCTTAATTTGAGAAAGTGATAATTGAACTCCCACAAGTACAATTTTCCACTAAACCTTGAGCTGGATAGAACATAATAGTTTAATGAAAGATGTTTTTTAGTGAGAAGATGGTTCATATTGAGCACACCCTGTATCGAATGTGAACCTTGCAAAATATCATAAGACTCCAAAGTTGGCTGCAAAATATCAAGTGGGAAAATGTGAGGTAACAAATAAGTTCCAACAAGAAATAAAGCCATGTCAACACACCAAATAACAACCATAATATTGGACATAAATCATGAAGCACGTTCATCGAGTAGATTTGAAGTATTTATCTCCATCTAGTCATATCTATGCACCACTTCAATTGCCTCAAAAATATGTTTGCATTCAATGGAAAAAGTTCGCTCTAATTTATCCCTTGTAAGAAGCGAAGAATCATGGATTTCATGCATTCTAGGTGGTATGAGCACCCTAAATGTATTAAAAACAAATTCAAGGAGAAGAATGTGGGAAGAACCAACAGAATGCAATGTATAAATGAGGAAAAATGTCTTCCATAACACTACCAACAAGATAGCACACGTGCAAGCAATAAACCATATTTGGATTCAAATGCACCACACAGTAGCAAAGAGGCAAGGTTCATTAAAATCAAATGTAATACCAGTACCACAAACTAATTACCAAATGCAAAGGATCAAAACCCACCTTGGCTCATAGCTAAAGAAATCATTCTTGAAGTTCTAATAAAGAGATCCAACAAGTTGGAGTTCCCTAGTGTTCGTTGACAAGAATAATTTCTTGAAGGAAGACACTAGAGAAGTCATAAGATGATCAATAAACTCTTGGTAAAACAACTATAGATAGAGTGCCAAATTTAGCAAAGATTCTGATAGCCACCAAAAGAGAAATCTACAACAAATACCATAAATACCATAAATTCCCAATCCATAAGCACGCCTAAAAATCCTCAAGGATGTCTCCTAGAGTGAAGTAAATTCACTTTGAAAGACATAGATGAGGGGAAAGTGTCAAGCCGCAAACTAATTATATGGCATCAGGCTGCAACATTTCCAAGAAGTGAGGATAGAGGAACCTATGTAAAATATGGCAAAATAAAAGCAAGGTACTTGTACAAATCACATCAACTAGTCCAAGGAGGAGTTGGAGACAGGTCAACATTCCATCCCAACAAAACACAAATCCATAAAAATAAATTATAAATTATTCCCAACAATGATCAAGTCGACAATAGATTTGAAAAAAACATGAAGCCAAAATCAAATGGAGTTGAATCCAAGTGGAGTTGAACCGAGCAAGATCAGAAGACAAGGGAAAATGGGGGTATTTACGAGGAGAGGACTAGAAAATGGATCTTAGG
The DNA here is from genome assembly GCA_007258455.2 of Sequoia sempervirens. Classification (NCBI taxonomy): domain Eukaryota; kingdom Viridiplantae; phylum Streptophyta; class Pinopsida; order Cupressales; family Cupressaceae; genus Sequoia; species Sequoia sempervirens. The sequence goes on from VDFB02373365.1 coordinate 210,571,382, forward strand.
ATTTGTTAAACAAGAGAGAACACTCATGGTGGTAGAGCTTCTAAAATTTTGAAAAAAATTGAGTTGGTTCTTGCCTTGTCATGATTCATTGCCTTTGTGCCCATGGGTAGGGTTTAGGGTTTTGGTTTGAAAGACCTCATTTCAAATTTTCATGGTCTTAAGCCCTTGGGTGTTTTAATCCTTTGTTTAATTTTTTTACCTGGTTATCAGTTACCTGAGTTATCACTTGATCCATAACAAACATGATATTACTAGCCTCTTGGTTTAGGTTCAACGGTAATAAAAATATTACCCCATCACTTTAATTTTCCTATGGTCGGGTGAAATATTTCCTATTAAAATGACTTAAATATTAAGTCATTAGTTCTCATGGGTTTAAGTCCCATCAACCTAGTCAGGTCCCCTTTTAAAACTAACTTTGTTGTATGTGTGGATTTGTTGACCGTTTGATCTAAAGGGTTAATCTCAGTCACTCCCCGCTCACCCCACGAGAATAAAATAATGCTTTATAAAATGCAATGGGGTCAGCAGGCTATTGAAACGTGTTACGTTGTGGGTGTAGGGCACGGTCTCCACTATCATGCCTAGCATTTAAGGATTTCAAATCAATGACTATGATGCAATGTTGAGATTAGATCTCAGTCATTCCCACCTCACCCCGCAGGATTAAAATAATAGTTTCTAAAAGGCAGTGGGGTTAGCAAGTGAACGACATGTGGATTCCCTCCATTGTTTAGGAAAGCAGGTGGATCCCACCTAGCGAATGAGTCATCATCCAACTAACATTATTTCATTGGCTGAAGGATAGGTGAACTATGGTGATGAAGATTCAAACTTTGTTGACTCAATTTGAGTCATTCAATGTGCCATCTCACAACAGAGATCAACGATTGTCATTCAAAACTGAAGATATGGACATGATAGCTATTTTTCTTTGCATGGGTGAGGAGTAATGGAAAAAGACATATGCAACATTACCCACATCCAATCCTAAGGCGTGTGAATGACTGCTTTTTTGTAATGATTAAATATGATAATCAAGTTTTAAAGAATCTAGGGCATTAACGGTTGTGATTCAAAATCCATCAGTTAATTTTTTGCTCACTCATGCTAGCCTTCTTTGAGAATGAATGGTCAAAATGCTCAATTTACTTGATAAATGGGAATTTTCAGTCATATTTTCTGCAAAATTGCAATTAGATGCTGAGGAGTTAGGCTTAAGTCTAGGATGATGTGAGTGATTGTGTCAAGGAATTTCAAGGGCTATAATATATTCTCTCCCAGGTAATTTGGAAATTGTATTCTTATAGGTTGATTGATTATTAGTTGGTTTGTTTGGAGAAAATATCATAGGCTCTATAAGTTTGTTTCCAAGGGTATGCATGGGAGTTCTTGCTAGAATTTCACATAAGTCGACAAGGTCTACAAGTTGTTGGAGTTGTCTCTATCCTGCAAGGTTTGTGAAGTTTCTTTACCTGAAGTTGAGTAAAACCATTGTATCTGCCTCTCCAGTCAAAAGGTCTATGAGACTCATTTTGCTTGAGTCCCATGGTGATATCCCTAAAAATGAACAAGGCACACTTGGAGTTCTTATAACTCTAATGTAAAAGGGCAAGAAAAGTTCCTATGGTAAGAATTTTTTGCATGTTCGTGTCATGAGCACTTATCATCTAAGGAGAAGGGTTGTTTTGGGAGAATCTACCAAGTTTAAAGAGGAGGAATAAGTATCAATGGGATTGCATGGGACAACATAACTCTCCCATTGAAATCTTAGATGATCCCTTAGGTAGTGAGGCTGAAACTGATTCAGCCTATTGCCAGTACCTTCTCACCATGGCCAATCAGATGGACTCTGATGAAGATGAAGTGGTGGTTTCTCTATTTTCTATGAAGACATGGAGTGGGCATGCATACTCTGGTGCTAATTGTGTTGGATAGTATCTTGGGCCTATTTTTTGTTTTTATGGTAACATTGCCTTGGTGGCATTTTCGTCCTCCTCAACATATGTTTGGTATTTTTCCTTTGTGAGAACTTGGTGTCCTTCTATCCAGTATGATGGAGAATATTTTGCTCGACATCGATGTGGAATTTGGAGGCTGCTACAATGACTAACAATGCCTTTTGACATGGTTTGGTTGCCCTTCTTTAACGAATGATGTGGATTTTTATTTTTTTCTTTCCCCTACTCTACAAATGATTGCATATAACTATCTAGGGAATGTCTCAAATTCAGGTGAAATTAGCTTTCAAATGTGAATGAAATGTAATTGCAATTTGGCCTATTGCTTGTTGCTCCCTTATTCTATAAAAGGAATTTGAAGGCCGATCACAAGGGGTTCAAGTTTCAAGTCTCAAAAGGGTCTAGGTGGAAAAGATTAAGCTCATGAAGGAGAAAATTATAAATACATGAACTGATGAATAGATTAGGAAGGATTATAGGGTATGAGTTATTATGTAATGATCTTAAAATAGTTTTATAGTAGCAGCAGTTATATAAGAAAGTAGCATTTCTAAAGCATATGCTCTCCTATGCAATTTTCTTCTGAATTATGAATGAAATGGTTAATGATCTTTTTTTTTCCTGCAATTGTTTTAATTGAATGTCTGAGTTTGTTTCTGCTTCAATTCAAAGAATTGATTAAATGTTAAAATGGGGTCATAGGTTTGCGAGGAAGGAACATAGGATTTGATAAGTAGTTATGTTTTAGACACAATGAGTTGAATATTGTAAAGTAGTATATCAATAGTCCACCAATTATTGAGTTAAACTGCTAAGGTATTACTAGTTATTTGGTGTTGCCAAAATAATGGGTTACACTTTCTAGGACATCCTAATTCTTTCCTAAAATCATATATTTTTGGAAAATATAATGATTTAAGACTTTAAAGGTTCCATTTAAATGATTTTAATTGAAGAGGGTTTGATCTGACCCCCTTAGATCAAAACCCCTTGGATAGAACCATGTTAGTTTTAAACCATACCTATAATGAAGTCTCCTTTACATATATCAAAATGTTGATAAAAAACTACTTTTGATTTACCTTTTGGGAGATCAAATGAATTCATTTAAAATTTATGTTTTGTAAGTGTGTAGCCCTTATTATAAGCTTCCCAAAAAGTATAATTTTGAATATATTTAATTTTATTCTTATATTATTTTTTATTTCTCGTGAATGTAGGTTTTTCAATGAACAAGTTCTTTGTTTCACACATACAAAAAAATAGGAAAATAGAGAAAAACATTCTAAAAACTACATGTGCACTAGGTATTGATGTCCTTATTCCAACAAAAAAAGAATTAGTTAATTCAAATGCATTAAAAAAAAGTTATGTAGGCCAAAGTACACCTCTATTCAAATTATAATTACTCTAACATGGAAAATTAATTAAAAAAATGTCAAAAAAAATTATGAAAAAATATCCATGCACTAGATAATGGTGTGAAAATTTTGTATTTTAAAAATTAGAATTGTATCATTTCAATAAAAACAGTTATAATGCGGTCCAAAGTAAACATCACTTTTAAAAAATGTTATTTAGTAGGAAAAATAAGTTATTAAAATTTACATAAAAGGATTCACAATTTATTTTATTATTATTATTATTATTTTAAATATAATTAGAATCTACACAAAAAATATCACAAATCACTAGTTTTATTATTATTAGTTAGTCATGCCTCTAACTAAGTGCTTGGAATGAGAATGCAAATCATTTAAAATAATTTCAATTATAACATACCAATTTGAAGTATCATTTCATTCCTTGCAATAGATAGTAATTTGTTTAAAGGTCAACCAAATCTTTGATGAATGCTATCTATTTGAACTTTATAGGAATTTATCTGTGTGAGGATGTGTTCTTGATAAAAATATCATATGGACATGTCTAGGATTATCCTCCTAGGGTTCACAAAGCCTAAAGAGTAAGAGTAAGGGCCTCAAAATCCTTACTCATTTGTTGGCCAATCCTTACCCTTGCTAACCATTAGATTTGGGTAGATTCGTAGGTAAGTGGTAGGATCAAGTTTGGTTCCTTAAAAATCACCAATCAATTGGTGACTCTACTGGGGAGAATTTTGAATCTCTAGTTGCAGACTATCAAAAGACACCAAGTCAAGTATTTGGTGAATCTGAACATCTGGTTCAGATATTGAGAAGTTCTTGGACCTGGAAGAGGCTTTTTTGTAGCAAAGTTCAAGGAATTTGTGTATGACTCTACTTTTGGAGAAGACCCAAAATGATATTTATCTTTGAAAAAGCTTCATTATTGCTTGAAACTCAATCCTCTATGAAGAGAGGTAGTGACTCTGTCTAAAGAACCTGATAAAGGATACATAAAATTTTCAAATCTAGAAAGAAAATTCAATCAGGAAGAAAGGTTAGCAGCTGCTACAAGTTTCCAAGTATTCTCACAAATTTAGAGAAAGTATTATTATGTTTGAAAGTAGTTTATGAGAAGTCTCCAAGACTTAAGATGATAAATGGTTCCCTATTAGGTGAAATAGCACTAATAAAGGGAATAGTAGTAGTAATTTTACATACTTCTAAGGTGTTGTTTGAAGCTTTTGTAGTATGATGAAGAAGTATGTTTATTTTTAAATTTTTCCCATTTGAGGATCCTAAGCAAGTAGAGATGGAAAATTGCATCATAAAGGCTTAAGATCATGTTGCAAAGGGAGTTCGAGTTGCCCTGTGTAACTACATGGTTGATATGACAAGGCTTGTAAAGGTGTAAGAGAATGTATATATTGGACTAATCGCTAGTGTTCCCCTTTGGGGTTCGTGACATGGCTTAATCGCCTCCCATGGATCTAGGTAAATCTTGTGTTTGTAGCGGGCGTTGATGGGTCGATCTTTTGGCGTAATGAAAAACATACCAATAATTGGTATCAAAGCCTTGGGTCAAGGGTTTGAATCCCCTTGGGTAATGCTAAGGGGGGGATTGTTGTACTAATCGCCAGCGTCCCCCTTTAGGGTTCATGACATGGCTTAACCGCCTCTTGTGGATTTGGGTAAGTCTAATGTTTGTAGCAAGTGTTGATGAGTCGATCTTTTTCTGTAACGACAAGCATACCAATAGTATCATCAATCTAAGTATCCCTGTGTGGACTCAAATGTAACAATGCATAGTGTGCAGTCCCTATCATGTCATCAAAGAACTTTCAACACTGAAAGATACAGACCCATCAATTTCAATGGAATTAATGGTTACCCAAATGTCATTCAATCTAAAATTAGAGATAAGATACCAAAATTCAATGGTGATAAATCTGAATCAACAATTAGACATTTGCAAGAGTTTGTTGATGTGATGGATGACTATGAGGTAGATCACAAGGATGTTATCATGAGGCTATTTGTTTAGTCTCTAAAAGGAGATGCAAGAGATTGGTTCTTTTATTTACCAACATGCTCTATTTCCTCTTGGAATGAGTTCATGGCAGCATTCATGGAATAATTTGGTGAAAGAATTGATCCAATTTCAATAAGACAAAAAATTATGAGCATTGAGAAAGAAGAGAATGAGCTAGTCCCAACTTTCAATCTCATATTTTCAAAGATGATAAGGGATATTCAAGAAATTCTAAGACCAAATGATGTAGTGTGTTTGGTTGTGTACCTAGGTGCATTTGATGAAGAGATGATCTATTTGCTAAGAGATATTAAAGATCCTACAAAATTACACCAAGCATATCAAATTTCCATGGAAAGTGAGAATAATCTAAAATATTCCATGATGAAGGGATACATGGATGCAAGTGTTGGTTATCCTAGCACATCTCATGCAAATAGAATTCATGGATCAAACAATAGAAATACTTGTCAAGATGATAATGCTTATGCTGCTTTGACTTGTCCATCATCACAACATGCAAATCATAGTGAACTCTAAGTTGAACATAAAAAAAAATTGAGTAAAGTTGATCGAACATCTTTTGTTCAAGGATTGGGTATGTGTAGGATCATGATGGAAAAAATAGGCCCTTAAGTGGTGAAAAAATTCAAAAAGATCAAAGTTAGGCAACTTGACATAAAAATTTGAATAAGGTATCCATATTATTTCAAAAATTTGTAAGAATAGAATCTTTAGCAAAATAAATGTAGTTTCTAAACTACTTGGTTTATTTATTTTTTAAATCTACTGGTGAAAATTTGAATTTCAAAATGCAATAGTAATTCTAAGCTCTTTAGGGAAAATATAAGAATAGGTGTTTGTCTAACCACCCTAACCATAATAAAATGATAAAAAAAATTTATAAGATTTTAGATATAAGTAGAGACATATACGTCCTGATATGATGCATATTTTTGTAATTTTTTTCCAAGTAAATAATTAATTATGAATTTCTTGGCTACAACTTTAAAAAAATATAAAACTTGTATGGCTCCAACCACCTTAACTTGGTCAAAACTTCTGAAATTCAATTTTTTCTTTTTTAATCCTCTCGTATGGAAAGCATAGAATGTGATGCCTATTTTAGATTCAAAAAGTGATACCATTTGAAAGCTATAGATGTTTTTCAATTAGCCTATCAATCAGACTTTAGTTGTAATTCAAATAGAAAATGATTAATAATTATTTATTAAATTCAAAGTAAAGCATAATTTATATTGGTGGAAAGTTGATAATCTCCTTTAAAAATCCTTTTCATTTCATCAATTTCGGGTAAAAAATAAGTCGCCAGCCACATACCCTACATATACCCATCATATTGCCACTTTTTGGCCCATCATGATCCTGCACATACCCGATTATCTAACATGAAGAGGCATAAGGGAGAATCACCATATTATTTTTTCTCTATGGTTTTGGATGCCTTGTTGGAGGTTCCCAAAATTTTCAGACCTAAGGATTTAATGTGCATTGACCTATTTTGTGAAATCAATGAGTCAGGGCTAAGTACCTTGCCAAAGGAGTTGAAGCCTCATTTTTTTAACCAAGTACTTGATTGGATAAAGATTGTTGAAGGAGCCCAATATGATTATACAAAAGGTGTGGTGTCTCAAAATGTAAGTAGCAATTGTCCTATTGAGAAAATCAACACATGATGCACATAAAGGAAAGGAGTATATCAAAAAATGAAGGTCCATGTTGTGTGGATAAGGATAATGATTGTAATGAATTCACAAAAAACACTTATGCAACACAACACTACAGTGATGAAGACAAAGATACATGGTATGATGACAAAATAGATATGCCTGGAAGCTCTTTTTGTAATATCTTAGGTGATGAAGAAGTAAAAGAGATGAAAGATGTCATTCCATGTTAGGTTATGATCAATAAAAATGATGCAAGTATTGTTGATATCTCATTGCAAACCAATGATCATGATCTTGAAAATGCAACTTTAAGCATTCATTCTAAAAATTTTGAGCAAGGTTTATGCGATGATGAATTTTCTTGTGATGAGGATCATGATTCGATTGAAGTTTATGATTGTTTCCTTGAGGATTGTGACTACTCATGTGAGGATGATCTAGAGGTGTTTTCTTCACATACAGGATACAATGATATGAATGTTCATGAAGTCACTTGTTCACAAATGAATGAACAAATCCCATTTGATAAATACTTGGAATGTAATTTGAGTTTTCCATCAATAGAGCATGTTAACTCTATGAATAATGATGAATTTGAGGATAATAATGTGTGTGTTTAGTAAGTTGATCCTAGGCACGGTGTTAGAAATGGTAAAGATGTTGATGAATGGATTTATGTCCCTGCTGCTCATGATTGTTTATATGAAGCAAATGTGGAAATGTTAGCTATACATGAAGAGGATGATGAAGTACACATTGATGAAAGAAGGGGTTCATTTTTGAATGATCAAGTTGTACATTGTGACAAGCATATGGATCTTGAATCAACATTAGTACCACTTGGTAATATTGAAAGGCTTGCTGACTTATCTGACAATAAAATTTTAGACTGTGTTGATACTTCAGAACCTTTTGATCTATGTATAGAGCAGCCAAATGATGCAAATAATGGTAGACCTCATGTTAGTGAATGTGAAGTTGAATACAATTTCTTCTTTGTCGATGTTTCTTGCCTACTCAGTATGAATATGTACATGTTTTCATCCAATGAGGAAAGCATTTGTATGGAGAAAAATAAAGATGCTTGTTCAATTGTAAATTTATAACATTTAGCTTACAATGAATCTCCTACAATTAGGTCAACACACCTATCAATTATGGTATACTTGAAGGTACTAATGTACATGAGTTTCTCTATGCTGACCCTCTTGGTTTTGAATTGTCTGAACCTTCTTTTGAAGTATTTTGCATTGAGTTTAATGATAATTTTAAAAATGAATTAGAATTTTTTACTGAACTTGAGATGAGTGCATTTACTCAATTCTAGGATGTTGATGATGCATGCAATCTCCATTTCTATGACACCAAGGAGTGTTCTAATGCATTTGAATCAAAATTCCTAGATATGTGCTTATGTCATGATTCCCAATTTAGGGAGGCCCATGAATATGCATATTTTCTTTTTGATGCACTTGGGAGTTGTTTGCTTAGCACACAACAAAGTGTCTATGAAAGTTTTCAGTTTGATGTGCAAATTGAATATGATGCCAATGATCAAGTGGACTATGAATTTTTCACTTTTTCAATTCAATCAGATAAGCTTGTATTGAAGCAAGCTAATGAGGAGATTGGTTATATACATTATAGAATGTATGGGTTCCAAATGTTGTTTGATTGTATTATTCAATCAGACACATTTTATGATGATGAGGGAAGTTATGGAAACATGGCATGTGTGGTTGATTGTGTTAATTACCATGTTGTTGATTGTTGGGAAATTCTTGGTACAATTGTTTATCCACTACAAATAGTAGAGAATAACGTCTTTGACAAAGGTAAAAGTTGGCTTTAAGTTTCAAGGGGCCTAGGGCCACCAATTTGAGGATTGAAGCCTATGGAATTTCATGGGGCAAGCTTAAAGGTTTGCACACCAGATGAGGTTTCTAGAAACTTTGAAAAAGAAGACATATTGTAAGTCCTATAATTAGTGTATATAGGTTTGGTGTGTTAGCTTCTAGTTGCATCTACCTGCCTTGTCCGATAGGCTCCTAGGTTTTTATTTCTCTATGCTCATTTTCTTCACCATGAGATATGAATTCTCACCATACCTACCAAGGGTATGTGTCCCCGAGCATGAGCCACTAGTAGAGATTCTAAAATTTTGAACATTTTTGAGTTGTTTCTTACCTTGTCATGATTCATACCTCTGTTCCCATGGGTAGGGTTTAGGGTTTTGGTTTGAAAACCCTCATTTCAAACTTTCATGGTCTTAAACCCTTGGGTGTTCTAATCTTTTGTTGACTTGTTTTGCTTGGTTACTAGTTACCTGAGTTATCACTTCAGCCTTCATGAACATGATATTACCGACCCCTTGGCTTAGGTTTGGTGGTCATCAAAATATTATCCCATCCGTTTAATTTTCTTATAGCTGAGAAAAATATTTCCTATTAAAATGACCTAAGTCCTAAGTCATTAGTTCTGATGGGTTTAAGTCTCGTCGACCTAGTGGGGTCCCCTTTTAAAACTAACTTTGTTGCATGTGTGAATTTCCTAACCTTTTGATCTAAAGGGTTAATCTCAGTTGTTCCTCGCTCACCCCATAGGAATAAAATAATGCTTTATAAAGGGTTACTGACATGTGTTTTGTTGTGGGTGTGGGGCTCAATCTCCACTATCATGCCTGATGCTTAAGGATTTCAAATCAATAGCTATGATGCAATGTTTATATTGGATCTTAGTTGTTCCCCACTCACCTCACATGATTAAAATAATAGTTTCTAAGAGGTAGCGAGGTTAGCGGGAAAACAACATGCAGATTCCCTCCACCATTGAGGAAAATGGGTGGAGGCCACATAGAGAATGAGGCATCATCTAACTGGCATACTTTCATTGGCTGGAGAATAGGTGAACGATGGAAATGAAGATTCAAATTTTTTTGACTCTATCTGAGTCATTCAATTTTCCATCTCACAACAAAGATTGATGGATGCCATCCAAAACTGAAGATATGGACATGATAGCCATTTTTCTTTGTGCAAGCAAGCAATAATGGGAGAAGACATATGCAGGGTTACCCACATCTGATCCTAAGGCATGTGAATGACTACTTTTTTGCAATGATTAAAGATGATAAACAAGTTTTAAAGCATCTATGGGATTAACAGTGTGATTCAAAATCCATCAGTTGATCGTTTGCTCACTTGTGCTAGCCTTCTTTGAGAATTAATGGTTGACATGATCAAGTTGCTCTATAAATGAGAGTTGGCAGCCATATTTTTTGCATAATTGCAATTAGATGTTGAGGAGATATGCTTAAGTCTAGGATGAGGATGATGTGAGTGACTATGTCAAGGAATTGCGAGGGAAGTAATATATTCTCTCCTTGGTATGTTGGAATCTGCATTCTTATAGGTTGACTGATTATCATTTGGTTTTTCTGGAGAAAATATCATAGGCTTTGTAAGTTTGTTACCTAGGGTTTTCATGGGAATTCTTGCTAGAATTTCACATAAGTCGATAAGGTCTATACATTGTTGGGTCCTGCAAGGTTTGTGAAGTTTCTTTACTAAAGATAAGTAAACCCATTGTATATGCCTCCCTAGTTAGAAGGTCTAGGAGACTCAATTTGCTTGAGTCTCATGGTGATATCCCTAAAATGAGCAAGGAACACTTGTATTTCTTATAACTCCAAAGGAAAAGGGTAAGAAGAGTTCATGTGGTAAGAATTCAATGCAAGTTGGTGTCACGAGCACTTATCATCTGAGGAGAAGGGTTGTTTTGGGAGAATTTTCCAAGTTTAAAGAGGAGTTAATGAAATCTATGAAGGAAGCAAAGAGGAGGAATAAGTATCACCAAGCTTGCATGGGACAACATAACTCTCCCATTGAAATCTCAGATGGTCCCTCAAGTAGTGAGGCTAAAACTGATTCAGGCTACTACTAGTACCTTCTCACCATGGCTAATCTAATGGACTTTGATAAAGATGAAGTGGTGGTTTCTCCAATTTCTGCAAAGACATGGATTGGGTGTGCATTCTCTAGTGCTAATTGAGCTAGATAGTATCTTTTGCCTAGTTTTTGTTTTTGATGGTAACATTGCCTTAGTGGCATCATCCTTCTTGGCATATGTTTGGTTTTTTTCCCTTTGTGCAAACTTGGTGTCCTTCTAGCCGGTAAGATGGAGAATATTTTACTCAACATGGACATGGAATTTAGAGGATATTGGAATAACCAACAATTCCTTTTCATGGTTTGGTTTCCCTTCTTTGATGAATCATGTTGAGTTTTTTTTTTTTGCTTTCCTCTAATCTACAAATGATTACATATATCTATCCATGGAATGTATCAAATTCAAGTGAAATTAACTTTCAAATTTGAATGAAATGTAATTGTAATTTGGCCTGTTGCTTGTTGCTCCCTTATTCTATAAAAAGGATTTGCAGGCTAGTTATAGAGGTTCGAGTTTTAAGTATCAAAAGGGTCTAGGTGGAAAAGACTGAGTTCATGAAGGAGAAGATTGTAAATACATGAACTGATGAATATATTAGGAAGGATTCTAGGGTATGAATTATTATGTAATGATCTTAAAATAGTTTTACAGTAATAGCAGTTATATAAGAAAGTATCGGTTCTAAAGCATATGCTCTCCTATGTAATTTTCTTTTGAATTATGAATGAAATGGTTAATGATCTATTTGTTTGTCTTTAATTGTTTTAATTGAATGTGTGAGTTTGTTTTCTCTTCAATTCAAAGAATTGATTAAATGTTAAAATGAGGTCATAGGTTTGTGAGGATAGAACATAGGATTTGATATGTAGTTATGTTTTAGACATTGTGAGTTTAATATTGCAAAGTAGTATATCAATATTCCATCAATTACTGAGTTAAACTGCTAAGGTATTACTAGTTAATAAAAATATAACTCTATTACCCCAAGGAAAGGCATTGGTCTCTTCATTAGGTTATCCTAAAGATAAATGAGTTAGTCACGCACCTAACCAAGGGCTTGGAAAGAGAATGTAAATCATTTAAAATACTTTCAATTATAATGTACCAATTTGAAGTATCATTCCTTCCTTGTAATAGATAGTAATTTGTTTAAAGGTTGGCCAAATATTTGATGAATGTTATCTATTTGAACTTTATGGGAATTTATTAGTGTGAGGATGTGTTCTTGATAAAAATATCATATGGACATGCCAAGGTTTACCCTCCCAGGTTTTAGAAAGCTTGAAGAGTAGGAGCAAGGGCCTCAAAATCCTTACTCATTTGTTGGCCAATCCTTACCCTTGATAACCATTGGATTTTGGAAGATCCATAGGTAAGTGGTAGGATCAAGTTTGGTTCTTTAAAAATCACCAACACTTGGACAAAAAATTCTTTATAGACTATTTCTTCATCAATTTCTTTATTGGCTAGTGCATATGCAAGATAGTTAATTTATCTATAGCAATGTGAAATATGATAAGAAGAAAAAACTTCTAGGTGGGAAAAAATGTGGGATAATATATACTTCAAATTCTAAGAACTAAATCTTCTATTTTTGAGGGTAGAAATAACAAGCATTGAATCACCCTCAATACAAAGGTGAGAAATTGAGAGCATTCTAGCCAAGTTCAAACCTAGGCTCAAATTTTTAAAATTTTCCACATTGTTTGTTTCATCAGGGATCATTTCACAAGTGGCTTTGATGAATTCACCTTGCTAATCTCTCAAAATTGCTGCAATACCTAATTTTCCAGGGTTACCACGTGAAGCTTCATTGCAATTTAGTTTAATAATATTTCTCGAAGGAGGGATCCATTTCAAAGAATACATGTTTTTGATGAATCATTATTTGTGGTTGATCCTACACCGAGGAGGTTGATGAGCTACCAGTTCTTTAGAATGAAAGCATCCCAAGAGGAGAATTTTCTTATCATATTTGTGTTCTTGTAGAAGGTGCAAGTGGTCACTTCAAATATGGAGATCTCTATTTTTTGGACGAGTTGGGAGATGGTGGAATATTTTTTCCTGAAAATTTTGTTGTTCCTTTCTAATTGGATGTTCCAAGTTATTAGAGAGGGGAACATATCCCATAAGAAATAAAAGGAGGAAGAAGGGAAGAGAAGTGGCCATGAAAGGAAATTATTGAGAATTGAATTCTAAAGAGGGATTTTCCAACCTAATTTTCCCAAAATCTAGGTCCAACAATTATGTGCACAAAATCACAACCAATTAGCAGATGATTTGTAGATTCATAGGCTCTTCCACGCAAGACACAAGGCAAAAGAGGGTTAATGAATAATCTATCCAACCTCATTCGTATGATAATTCTATCTTTAATTGCAAGCCATGCAAAAGCTCCTACTTTAGGGAAGACATGGGGTCCCCAACAAAGCCTAATTTCAATCTGAAGTTTGATTATGAGTAGCCAAAACTTTGTACTATACTTTTACATCATACTGCCCAGATTTAGATTTTGTCCAGATAATCTCATCCCATTTATTTGATAAATAGATGTGTCTCTTAGATATTTCAGCTTTTAAATAAGCCTTTTCTTGAGGGGGGACCTATAGAAAATCAAAATCTTTCCATTTTATTTTGCAGTGATAAGATTGATCAATTATAAAATAGTCGCAAACCTTGCAACCCCATCTAGATTTGAGTGTAGGTTCAATGTGACACTGGTCAGTTTCCAAGAGTCCTAAGAGGACTATTTCCATCTCAAATATCTTCCCAAAAAAGTGCCTTTTCACCTGTGTGGATTACCCTAGAAAGGTGGGGAAGAAAGTCGATCTGCAGGATGAGATAAAGTTCCATCTCTTGGAACCTCAAGGAAAATTTTTCTATGTGAAAATTCTCTCCCTTTCTAGAGAGTCTAAATATTTTTGTTGCATGATTTGGCACCACTTCACCTTAGGTTTAACATATATTTTCTAAAATTGTGGCATATATTGCTAAGACGGTGAGAATATTATAAGATCAAATAAATAAAGAAAATATTAATTGCATATATGATCTTAGGGTTTGATAGAGAGAGCATAAGGGAAAATTATTTTCACTAGAAGTTAATGTTGTGGGGCTTAATGCAAGAATATGGAAAAAGAGAATATAGCCTAGAACCCTAACAAAAGATTTGTATGAGGTGGAGAATCTTAAGGAAATCACCATCAGTTAGAGACTACACAAAATTGATAATAATAGGTGGTGAAGGGTAGTATTTGAGTGAGTGAAGTGAAATAGAGTGAGTACACACAAGAGAAGGATTCTAAGATCCTAAGGTTGATAAAGAGTACACTAAAAATAATAGTGAGAGCTATAGATGGTGTGTGAGTGTGCATTAAGGTGGATAAAGAATGCACTAAGATCTAAGAGGAGAATAAAAGAGAAAAAAAGAGAGTGCATAGTAGAGAAGTGAGTTGCTATGGAAACAACAGATAGTTGAGTAGATGTAGAGTAAGTTGTAACATTGACTTGAGTTCCTTATGAAAAAATTGTAATAATCTTTTATGTTGTAAATCTTATAGGTTGATGCCATCAGATAATTGAGTTGGGGCTCAGATTATAGGATTGGTCTCTCCTTAGGGTTGGTTCCCTTAAAAGTTGTAACAAAAGGTTGATTTATGAGTCTAGATTAGGATAGTAGCTCCTAGCAACATTTTCTCACTGTGGTTTTTTCCATCTTGGGTTTTCCACTTATATCGTATGTTATGTGTTGTCAGATCGTGTGCTTCCTTACATTTTTGTATTTCTTGTTTCAACCTACACACTATGTGGTTAAGTAGTTAGTCTTTTCTCTAAGTTAAAGGGTTAAAATTTTAGTATCTACTAATTCACCCACCTCTTAGTATATTTTTGTGTTCCAACATTCATTTGATCCCCCAAAAGGTAAATTAAAAGTGGTTTTTTATCAAAATTTTGATAGGTGTAGAGGAGACTCCATTATAGGTATAATTTAAAACTAGTAAGGTTCTATCCAAGAGGGTTTGATCAAACCCTCTTCAATTAAAATCATTTAAATGGAACCTTTCAAGGCTTAAATCATTATGTTTTCTAAAAATATGTGATTTCAAGCAAAAATTAGGATGCCCCAAAAAGTGTACCCCATTATTGTGACAACACCCTACAGTCAAAACATTTTCACATTGTTAAAAATTCATACACTCAAGAGACTACATCAAGGTACATTGTATGCCATTCTCATTTGATAGTATGGTCAAGCTAGTGGGTATGACTTGATCATTCTAGTTTTTGCACTGTATGGTCTCTTAGTTGCAACTCTTCCATTGTACGACTATATAAATTCCTTCTACTATCGAAAATGTTTCATAATCGTAAGATTTTGGTGATTGATTTCATATGGCCATCAAACATCATATGGAAATGTCTTTCCCTAGATGAAATTATAAATCGATTAAACAATGAAAAAACTCTATTTTTTTGGTTCTATTAGCATTGTTTTTTTCCTCTTAAAAATCATGAAAATGAGGTGCATTATGAAGTTTTGTATGGTTTCAAAAGTCTTAAACATGTTTCCCCTTGACCCCGTTGGGGGCACTACCTTGAGACCCCCATAAGGGGTGCTTCTCCTTGACCCTAGTAAGGGTGCTTCCCCTAGTTCCCCATTTCACTTCTTCAAATTCCCAAGTACACTCCAAGTCTAAGTTTGTAAAGTACACTTTTAGGTTTCCCTACAAGTCCTCTACAATATTGTCATCAAATTTTCAAGTCTTCCCAAATGTTGCTTGATGTGTACTTTTCATCTAAAAGATGACTTTTTTTTGGGGGGGGGGGGGTTTGATGTATTAGTGTACAATGTCTATTATTATGATTTGGTAATATTAGTTATCCAACTATTTATTAATTACTTGTATTAATTGGTTGTCATCTTTGGGTAGTTATAAGGATAAGTTGTTTGGTGATTGTGTTCTTCTTAACAACCAATGATTCCTTTAAATACATTGTGTATTATCAAGGAGAGAAGTATAATCTAGTCAGATTGACTCTAATCCTTAGGCGACCATCTCTATTCTTCTCCTATAATAATTTCATGAGAACAAAAAGATATATTTTACAGATGTGCACTTAGTATTCATTGTCATCCCCATTATTAATTCATTTTTTTTACTTATTAGATAGAGAAAAATAGTATCTTTCTACAATGAATTTTATATTTTTACATTAGTTTCTTGGTAGAATGGGTTCATTTTTCCTTATCTTTTTTGTCCTTATTTTTTGATATATCTTTTTTTCCTTTGTTCACAAATGGGTGTTTAGATAGATTATACTAGCTTCTATCTCTTCTATTCATTATTTTTTTGTGTTTTCCTCTCTACAACAAGTTACTAGTTTGATGTTCATCATTTCAATTTTTTAGTAATGATTTAATAAGGTATCATCAAAGGAAAAAATATCTTTTTTGGAGTGTTTTAGGTTGATAATACTGAATTTCTACCCATGTTCACTCTCAATTCATAGATCTCTTTCTGTTCACTATTTTCTTCAATTACAATATAGGTTGGCAGATATTTCACAGGCTTCTAGTTGGCACTATTCATGGCTCTATAAATTTTATTTGTTTGATTTTTATATTGAAATTCCTTTTGGGTAGAGATGGTTTTTAAGGTTTCTTTCTTGGTTTCATGAATTTTTCTAGTGGCTCTTTCAATTTAGGACCACTTATTGTTGGAAAATCACATCTAATATCAACATAACTAAAAATATTTCTTACAATTTTTATGTTAATATTAAGGATCAAACTGACCATGATTCTTAATATTTCTCTACTTTTTATCTCTTGTTTCTTCTCTCTCTCTCCATTCTTTGTGAACACAAGAAAATAGGGTTCCACCTTTTGAGAGATGGAACTAGGATTTAGGACCTTTTCACTCTTAGTTCATTCAAGGAAACCCTAAATATCTCAACCTAATGATCCAATTAGGAAAAGAGATTGCTACAAGGTCTCCTTGGGTGTGATAAAAGAAAACAAGGTGTTCACCACTAAGAAAATTCTTAGAAAGAAAGATATGAAAATACTATGTAGATCTAACTATATGACCTAGAAAATAGAATTTAAAAGCATGTAATCAGACTAATAAATAGAATAAAATAGAGAAGTACCTAGAGAAATGAAGATGACTAAGCAAGGCCTAAAAAAGCTAAAAAATTATTGCTTTTAAGGTGTATTGGGACTCATACACCAAACTGGACAATTTAGTCCTAGTATCGCATTTATGCATAGGATCTAGAATCTCTCAATGATTGATCTAGATATGCTAAAATCTAGTAAAAGTTTTGTTCTGGGACTCATACGCTTAGACTATTGCAAAGTTTCCAAAAATGCAAAAAGTGTCCTAAGAGTAGAATTTTGAATTGAAACTTTGTGATCCTATGAAGATGGATTAAATAAGCACTTTCCCACTGATTGTGTAAATATCTTGGATATCTTGCTCTTGATATGAGTTTCCATGAGCCTTGACAACTTTTTAAGACAACATTGCAACTTTTGCTACTTAGCAATTTTGACACTTTTGAAGGCTTGAAATCCACTTTTTCTTCCACCTATAAACCTGCAATCACACAAAGAGAGAGAAAAAGTGTTGTTTGGTTAGGGAATGGGGATTTTCCTTGGTCAAAACCCATTTTGGTAATCAAACCTTAATGAGAAATGAAACATGAAACATAAGATGAAACAATAAAACCTTGTTTGAAACCTTATACATCTACAAACAAGCATGAAGTTTCCTCAATGGATGTACATCTTGATCATGTTTCTTGATGAAAGACAATGCCTTTGAATACTTGAATTGATCTTGAACAATACATCACAATATTATCTCAAAACCATATGCATGATGCATCAAACATTTGACATGATAATAGATCTTGAATTGTTGCAATAATCTTCTACAAATCTACCCTTGAATGCTCTTGAAATGCTCTTGAATACTCTATAATGCTCTTATGAAATATTAGGATGCTTGAATCTTGATTGTTAGGTGAAATAATGATTTGAAACATCAATTATATAGGAACTCCATATAATTTATCATTTTTTAGATCCCAAATTCCAACATTCATAAATTTGAATTGAAAACCTTGATTTCCCACTCAAAACCCTAAAAAGGGGCCAAATGGGACTCATACACCCAAGGTGGTATATGGGTCCCACCTAGGGGGACTCATACGCCCAAGGTGGTGTATGAGTCCCACCCTATATTTTTGAGGTAAGAGAATGTCAGGGGTTAGAAAATTGAATGTATTTTTTGAATATGTTAGGATTTCAGTTGTTCAAAATAAGCCTCAAGATGTATAATCAAAGGATCTTAAGGGCCTATTAATGATGATTAGAAGGTCATAAATTTAAGAGGTCCCAAAAATTAGTGTGAAGTTGTAAATAAATACACTTTACAACACTAAATTAAGGCAAAATTAGGTCTATTTAGTTAAAAAGGTCCCTAAAATTAACGTGAATGTGTAAAACACATTACAACACTAAATCGAGACCACACTAGGCTTAGTTTATTGTTAAAAATTCCCAAATTAAATGTGAAAAGGGAATACTTTTTCATACACTAAATTTAGCCCCCACTTTAGTGAGAGGATGAATTGCTTCAAACCGCCATGAAAGTAAACATTCAAGAGGGGTCCAAGTGTACTAAAGTGGATGGTATAGAATGACAAGGATCAAGGGTGTGGTCAAGCCCCTAGGATCCAAGATCCTATGTCAAACCAACATAAGCAAAAAGGGACACATGCAAGGTGTATGATATGCAACATCAAGATGCAGAAACATGCAATGTCAAAGACATAAAGAAGAAAGAAAAAGAGGGTGGATCAAGCCTCGACTGTTTATCCAACACAATGTGGATCAAGCCTTAGTTGTTTGTCCAAAACACATGCTCACTCCGAGGCAACGAAACTTTAGGTTGTCTGATGGGTAAGTATCCAAAAGGGGTGGATCAAGCCTTGACCATTTGTCCAAAGTGATGTGGATCAGATCTAAGTTTCTTTTCCATATAAGTGGAACACAATGTCCACTATACAAAAAAAATGCATGTTCACAAGGGCTAGTGGAACCTCAGGCTATCCACTAGGTGAGCCCCCAAAAAGGTGAGACACATATACACACGGCTAGTATGCGCTCACACACACAATCAAGTGGCTATGGGAAATTCATGCCTAATTTCAGCTCCCATACGTTAACCATACCAAGTTCATACCTCTTGATAACTTTGATAAAGTGCCACACAACATGAACAATAGGATCCATGAGGCAAGAAAAACTTTGTATGCTTGAAACCCATGAATAAATAGGATGGCTCCATAGGAAAGCAAAGTGTGTTATGCAAGGTTCCCATATAATAGTTATTGTAAATGTGAAATAGTGGTGTAAGGTATGTTTAAAAGAGTTTTTCTTAGTTCATGTAGGGTCTTAACTTAGGGAACAATGTGCCTAATGTCTCCAAGAGAGGACCAATCAAAGAATAGAAGATTCACAACTTAGGGGATGGAGTGTGGCACATCAAGCCATTAAGAGGAATATAATATGATAAGAGATATCATGCTCTTGAAGTACAACACACCTAATGTCATCACCAATAGAAAGATGCATCACATGAAGAAAGAATACTACAAAATGAAACATGAGATATAATTTTAAATGCAAAAGAATAATGCTAATGTATTCCCCCACTTTAAAGAAATTGCTAAACAACATGTGAAAAATTAATTTAAAGTAGACAATGATAAGTGATAACAATAAAGAGGACATGAGAGATTATTTGGAAAGCCCTATGCCAAGTCATATGTTTCCATTTAAAGCTACTTCATGAAAAATGGTTTCCCCCAAAATGTAATGCTAATCATAGATATAAAAGTACGTCACATGTGAGCTAACTTAAGGAATGTCATCCACATCCCAAGCTTTCTCTTATATATACATGGAAGGTGGTCAACTAGCCAAAGGAGAAAATGAAAACTGTCATATGAGGAAAAGGCTACCTAACCTCTTGCCCCCACTTAGTGCAGGACAATGGTGATCCAAGAATGGATGATGATCTTGCAAAAACGAAATTATTACATGAAAAGGAGCAAAAAATATTGTTATCATTATGATGAGTAAACAAAGTATCAACTTGAAGCATATTTAATGAGATATCTTTTAGTTTAGGATACACCAAAGTTAAAGTTGTCTTGGAAGAATATTTTGTAATAGTGTCGATATTGAATGAAGGTTTATTTATTTCTTTTGAGAAGCAATAACCAAGATCATTACTCGTTTCTTTCATTTTAGGATCTATAGGGACATGAATACGTTGTTCTCTAGTACAAAATCCTTTTCCACTATACTCAAGTTGTTTCATAAGTTCATAACCTCTTCCATAATTTTTTTTCATTTCTTTCAGATTTGGTGGTTGTTCATAATCAACTTCATCATAGTTTGTCATGTATGTTGTATTTTCTTATAAAGTGGTTGAAGTGGATGATTTTGAATTTTGTAAATTGACATTACCACTTTTTTCCCCCTTTTTAGATGATCTTTTGTTATGATCAAGTTTATTCTCCCATGAATGTAGGTATGAAATAAAAGGTTCCCCTAGCATGTTCCAATAACTTTGTGACTTCTTCAATATTCTTTTATTTTTTATTTTTCTTGTATAGGTTTTGCATGTGTCGTTGGCTTCAAGGGATGTCTAATGTGCATAACCTCAAAAGTCTTGTCCTTATGTTTGTGATCTCTTAGTGAAGAGGAGTCTAATTTCACTTCATCATCTTCATCTAAGGAATCCATATTACTATTGTTTGAAAGAAATGTGTCAATGTTGTGATTTTCTTGCACCATGATAACTTCCCTAGTAGGAGAGATTTTAGGAGAAATACAAAGTAGATGTTCATGAAATTAAAAGGTTGGTTCTTCTAAAATAATTTCATCACAAGTAAGGAAATTATCAATGATTGGACTTTCTTGCTTATCAATGATAAAATTTTCTTGTTCAATAATGTTTTCCTTAGAGGAAGAGGGACAAATAGGATTCTTGTGACACTCATCTTCTAACACCATAAGGTCATCTTCACAAATATGAGAGATATTAAAGGAAAGGGTTGTTAGTGCCATTTCTGGTTCTCTCATTGTCTAGTTGTTTACTCTTGTTTTTCATGATAAAACTTTAGCTTGGGAATTTTCTATCATTTTGGTACATGGGGCAAATGGGCTCCCATTAGGGTTGAGCTCAGTGTGCCAAGGGTTCATTTCTTGGATGGCCAGATCTTTCTTTTCTTCCTTTCCTTGTGTTTTTTTGTTTGGCGGGGCTGGAACCAAAATGAAATTGGAATTTGGATTTTGGCCTTTGGTTTCTCTTTCAGGTTCCATTCCAGCCCCGGTTCCACCTCTTTGCTTGTCTTTTGTTTTGTTTCCTTTGGCGGGTGCAGGATCAGAGTGGAAACTAGTTTTGGAACCTTTATCATGTTTATGGTTTCGGGTTTTGCTCTGACCCCAGCTCCGCTCACTTTGTTTTTGGTTTCCTTTGGCGGGCGCGGGATCGGAACAGGAATCTATTTTGGACCCTTTTTCAAGTTTCTTGTTTCAAGTTTTGTCCCGATCGCAGCCTCGCAACGTCTCTGTCTCATGTCAGTTCTGGCTCTACCTCCGTGGTCTTTTGTAGAGGCGGGAGCAGGATGGTTTTCGATCCCAGTCTCTTTTGTTCCTTTTGGTCCCCGCTCCGTCTTTGACTCCTTCTCTTTCTTGGTTCCGGCTCTGCCTCAACCTAGTTCCCTTTCTACCTATCTTTTTGTTCTTTGACCTGCCTGGCCGGTGCGCTTGCCACTTGTGGACCCCTTGAGCCCCATTTTTTCATTCGTTACCGGCCCCTTGTTACCACTTGCACCAGCCCCGCTTCTACTTCGGCATGACTTTTAGCTCTTGGGGTGACATCTCAGCAACCCCTGCTTATCTCCCCGAGGCCTTATCTTCTCAGCCTATGTTGGTTGTGTCAGGGAGATGTCTCCCCAACCCCTTTGTGTCTCACCGATGGGCTTTCCTTTTAGTATGATGCGCGGTCTTCGGGGAAATGTCTCCCCAACCCTTGCTTGTCTTGTTGACTTTGACGACCCCTTTGATGCTTGGTGTGAACTCCCTTTGGCCACGGTGACTTCGTCATGATGTCTAGCCGACCCGACCATCTCTCCCCAACTTTACGATGCTTTAGGTGCAGTATGCGAACTTCGGCTAGAGGTCTCCCAGACTTCCTTATGTCTGGCTGATATGCTCGGTGACTTCGGTGTAACTTTCCCTAACTTGATGGACTTCGCTGGGATGTTTCACCAACTTGTTAGCCTCTTGCTGACTATGATCAATGTTTGATATGGCATGTTTTTTTTGCCCTAATGTCTTCCCGACACCACTTTCTCTTGCCGATTGTGCCTTCTCTCACCGATGTGGCATTGTTGTCGCTATGATGTTTGGCCGAGTGTGCCCGGTCTTGTCGAATGGTATGTTTTCTTGATGAAACATTGGGTTCTTGGTGTGTTGTCTTCCCGACTCCGCGATGTCATGCCAACTGGTTTGTTGGAACCTGTGGCCAACATGGACTGAACTAGGGATGCATTTATTGTGGTTTGTTACTTGTCCTGTGGCTCGAGAATGACGATGATGAAGATTTTTGTAGATAGGCATGATGGCCTCAATTTGGTCCTGAACCTTGATTGTTGGTGCAAGTTGGTGCGACAGAGATGGAATTTATTGCAGAGCCAAGGTAGTGAGTTTTTTGATGAGAAGAAGTGGTTGGAACAACTGGCTTCTGTATTTGTGGCCTCTAGATTTGCAAACGATTGCACCCACGGATATCCTCAAGCAATGTGACTGGTATACCCTCCTGGTCTGACCACCATGGCTTGCCATTCCTGTACTTGCTCGATTTGACCTGATTGCATGATATTTTCCCTAAACCACCTGACAGAGCATTTAATGTGATCTTGTGAGGTGGCTAAAGGACTGGTGATGTGGCTTGCGTGTTGTTTAGGGTTTGTCCAGTCAACTGCTGACATGTAATCTCATATGGACAGTTGCTTGTTGCTTCTCCTATTCCTATAAAGGAGAATTTCATGGCCAGATGTAGGGGTTCTGAACCTTGGTGTTCAGTTCCACACTTTATGAGTTTTGGGATTGGTTTGAGATAGGCTACAGTTTAGTCTTGAGTCAATTTTGAGTCTGTAAGCTGTAAATTCTGAATTTCTCTGTAAATGCAATTAGTCATGTAATGAATACATGAAGACACTTGTCTCTCATGCATACATCATCAGATTTTCTCCACATTTGTATGCTTTTAATCATTTGAATGAATGGCATAAGGTGTCTTTATTCATCTTCTTGTATTTCACAAGTTTGTGTTGTTTGTTGATAGGTATGCTTCAAGGAAGCAGTTAAATCCTTTGAATAGATAGCAATGATTACTTGTTTGTAGGTTGGATTTGGTAAGTAGAGTCTAGTTGATACAAGAGTTTAGATTGTCAATGTAAGGCATTAGCAGTTGATGCAAGGCATCAACAAAACAAGATCCACTGATTGAGCTCTATTTGCAGATGAATTCCAACTTTTGTGTGTGACTCCATGACCCTGGATTAGGCACTGATCTGTCTTATAGCCTTGTTCCTCTCAGAAACCTTTTAATCTACAAATCATTGAAATATCTTTTGTTTAGTTTGTGTCCTACCTCCTAGTTGCTTCAAGGTTGAGCTACTGAGAATCTAGCCCCATTTGAGGTTCTCAATGCTTGACATCAGGAGTTATCTGCTATAAAAAGTAATGTCTGGTCTTCTTTAAGGCATTGTGTGGGTATACCCACCCTGGTTCTACAGAGCCTAAAGTGTAGATCTTAGTGTTTGAGTGAATCATGTCAGTTTGTCCAAGTCCTCTGAGCTGCCCTTGATTGGAGTTGGCTACTCCATAGGTAGAATAGGAGACCAACCTGGTTTACAAAAAAAAAAAGAACCAACAGATTGGCGACTCCACTGGGGAAAAATGCAAGAAGAAGAGAAAACAAGAGTAGAAGTTGAAGCCATCATAGCTCTTATGGTGTGTCTCCTCCTCTTGTTGAATATCTTGGAGAATCTAGAAACGAGTCATATCATGTGCAATAGACTCATATTTTTGTTTTCCATGTTGGTGTTGTTCAAGTGATGAAGGATTGTTGGCCTGGAGAAAGTCTTGTTGCAATGAGCCTGAAATATTTATGGTGCTCTGCTAGTGGAACGAACTCAGAGAAGAATGTACATGTGTGTGAGCTTCATACCATTTGAAGTTCAGTTCTCTGCAAAGAGGTGGCAACTCTGTCAAGGTGAACCTATTGAAGATTTGAAGAAAAGTACCTGATCTGCAACGTTTCCAGGTATTCTTCATATATTTGAACATTTGAGAAAGAAATTTTGTTTCCCTATTTAGTGATTTAGCACTGCCAGAGGGAAAGATAGTAAATGATGTCAACACATTTCCATTTGTTGGATCTATTAAATGTAGTTGCAATTCCATTGTAAGATTGTTGTCTAGTGCTCATAGTCTCAATTTGTGAGGATGATTAGAATGTACTTGTACACCCTGAGGGTGGTCATCCACTTGTACTATCATATGCTAGTCATTGTTGTAATTGTGCACAGTTAGTGAGACTTGATTTGTAATATATATGGATCATCAAGCCATAAGGACTATCAAGAGGCTTCCTAAGTTTGATAAAGACTCAAGGACACACAAGACCAAGATAAGGCCTGAATGGAAGGTTGTATTTGAAAGAGGTCTTAGAGAAATGGATGAGAGACACCTGATTTTTCAATGGCTTAGAGACAGTCAAACTGTATCTACTTGTTAGGTTGTCACACCAGTTGTTAATTCTTTTGACCCATTGTATGCTCAGTTAGATTTGTCATGGGTTGATTACAAAGTTGAATGTATGTCAGCTCAGGTATATAAAGAGATGCCTAGATTTCATGGATATAATGTTTATGGAGGAGATGCACATGTCAAGAGTTTCTCAAGTTTCATGGAGAAACATTCTTTTAAATATCAGGATACATGGATGAGATTTTTTGTCAGATCCTTGAAAGCTAGAGCTCGGGACTGGTATTTGAGTTTCCCTGATACGTCTTTTCCTTGCTGGGATGAATTAGTGGCTGCTTATAGAGAACAATTTGTAAGAGATCCTTTAGACCTGGTCAAAAGGTTAAAGCAAATTAAGAAACAAGATGAGGAGTCAAGTGTTGATTTCAGTCATAGACTTTCTACTGCCTTGTCACTAATCCCAGAGAATTTCAGACCTAGCACTCCATGTTGTATCCACATGTATTTTGAAGCTTATGAAGAAGGATCTAGTGCATTATTGAAAGAATTCAAGATACAGAGCATGTAGATGGCCTACATAGTCCTAGGCAATCTGGAGAAGCAAAGAAGTGAATATATACAGATCCTGTTGTCTTCAATGATTAGCACACGTGTTGATGAAGACAATAATCATATACAAATGAGTGATCAGTATTCTTCAGACAGGTGCATAGTTGAGAAGGTTGAAAGTGATGGTGTTGCTTCATCAGATGATGGGGAAGTTGTTTTTAAACAACTTGCAGAAGTGGTGCCCCAACCCAAAGATTAGAGTTTGAGTCTCCCAAGCCAAAAACCCGAAGAGGAACATCAGTTGGACTGGATCTTTGAAGAAGGGATGTGTAATCAACAATGTGATGAGATAGTTAAGTAGTTCAAGTGCACAAATGAGTGCAGTCTTGATAGAAGTCTTTATGAAAAGACAAATGAAGTTACTAATGTAGGGAGTACCC
Organism: Sequoia sempervirens; assembly: GCA_007258455.2. Lineage (NCBI taxonomy): Eukaryota > Viridiplantae > Streptophyta > Pinopsida > Cupressales > Cupressaceae > Sequoia > Sequoia sempervirens. The sequence goes on from VDFB02373365.1 coordinate 210,597,228, forward strand.
TAGAGGATATTAGCTTTGACTGTGAGGATGTAGAGGTCCACCCTCATGAAGGTAATCTTTTTGTAGATACCTTGGGATATCCTGATTTGTTGCTTAGTATTGCATCCAATCCTGGTGGAGGTCAAGAAGAGGAAGAAGTGGTTGAGAGGGTAGGACAGAACATTGACCTACTAAGTTGTGAACAAGTATCAGATTTATTGACCACAGAATACCATAAATTTGCACACAACAACTCTATGTTGTTGTGGGAAACTCCTATCGACCTTGACAGTGATGATGACCTCTTGGACGTAAGGTATGATACAAGTGAGTCTGGTTCTATCTTTGATGATGAACCAGTTGATCATGATGTGTATGACAAGGTGTAGTTTCTATTTCATGACTTAGATGAACCTAGGCATGAATCTTTTCACATGGATGATGATGTTGATTCCAATGAGGGATCAACTTATGCTTCTGAACTAGAATTGTTTGCTATTGGGAAAGCTTGTGATACAGAAGGTGATTATACCTCATGTTCAGAGGATGATGGCATGACAACAAGTGTGGATGAATCAAAATTCTCTAATCATTCTCACTACCAGTAGGATATGGAACAGAGCCAAGTTAAAAGAGGAAGCATGAGTAGAAGTTGAAGCCATCATTGCACCAATGATGTGCCTCCTCTTGTTGAAAATAATGAAGAAAGTGGTAGTGATATGACTAGTTTGATTTGGTTGCCATGTAATGAAGCTAAATAGAGAGAAAGTTTCCACTTGAACAAAGGCAACCTGATACCTTTGTTTGCAAGAAGGCGGTTACACATGTTGAGGTTTGACAGAGGAAAGCAAGGGTTAAGGGAGATCAGTTCTTTCTACAAAATTGTATTTGATAGGGGTAAAAGTTGGCTCTCATCTTTCATTTGGAGGCCTAATGTCATCAGATGGGACAAGGTGTGAATCAAGAGATTCTTGAACTGCTAGTTCATGGACAGTTCTTGAAGTTATACTTCTCCTCAAGTATCTTATCCATGAACATTTGCTTACGGTTTTTGTCTTCCATTTTGTTTTGCTATGCCTGCTAACCTTGTCCGGTTAGCTCCTCATTGTTTTGGTACTTTCTTTTCTGCTTTTCTCTCCCAATGATCTTGATTCTTGCTATGCCCACCAGGGGCATACATCCCCCAACTAGAGCCTATGTTAGTGCCATTTTCGGTTCTCTCATTGTCTAATTGTGTACTCGTGTTTTTCATGATAAAACTTTAGCTTGGGAATTTTCTATCATTTTGGCACGTGGGGTAAATGGGCTCCCATTAGGGTTGAGCTTAGCATGCCAAGGGTTCATGTCTTGGATGGCCAGATCTTTCTTTTCTTCCTTGCCTTGTGTTTTTTTTTTTGTCTGGCAAGGGCAGAACTAGAATGAAATCAGAATCTAGATTTTGGCCTTTGGTTTCTCTTTCGGGTTCCATTCTAGCCCCAGTTCCGCCTCTTCGCTTGTCTTTTTTTTGTTTCCTTTGGCGGGAATGGGATAGGAGTGGAAACCAGTTTTGGAACCTTTCTCATGTTTATGGTTTCAGGTTTTGCTCTGACCCTAGCTCCACTCACTTTATTTTTGGTTTCCTTTGGCGGGTGCGGGATCAGAATGGGAATCTATTTTGGACCCTTTTTCAAGTTTCCTATTTCAGGTTTTGTCCCGTTCTAGGCCCCATAGCTTCTGTGTCTCATGTCCGTTCTGACTCCGCCTCCACGGTCTTTTGTGAAGGTAGGAGTGGGATGGTTTTCAGTCCCGGTCTCTTTTGTTCCTTTTGTCCCCCGCTCCAGCTCTGACTCCAACTCTTTCTTGGTTTTGGCTCCACCTTAGTCTGGTTCCCTTTCCACCTATCTTTTTGTTCTTTGACCTGCCTGGCTGGTACACTTGCCACTTATGTTCCTCTCGAGCCCCATTTTTCATTCGTTACCAGCCCCTTGTTACCGCTTGTACCGGCCCCACTTCTACTTCGGCGTGACTTTTGGCTCTTGGGGAGACATCTCGGCGACCCCTACTTGTCTCCCCGAGGCCTTATCTTCTCGGCCTATGCTGGTTGTGTTGGGGAGATGTCTCCCCAACCCCTTCATGTCTCACCGACAAGCTTTCCTTTCGGTATTATGTGTGGTCTTCAGGGAAATGTCTCCCCGACCCTTGCTCGTCTTGCCGTCTTTGACGGCCCCTTTAATGCTCGATGTGACCTCCCTTTGGCCGTGATGACTTTTCCATGATGTCTGGCCGACCCGACCATCTATCCCCAACTTTATGATGCTTTCGGTGCATTATGCGGACTTCAGATGGAGGTCTCCCTGACTTCCTTATGTTTGGTTGATATGCTTAGTGACTTCGATGTAACTTTCCCTGAATTGATGGACTTCACTGGGATGTTTCACTAACTTGTTAGCCTCTTTCCGACTGTGATCAATGTTTGATATGGCATGTTTTCTTCACCCTGATGTCTTCCTGACATCGCTTTCTCTTTCCAATGGTGCTTCTTGTTGGGGTGTCGACATGATCTCCTACCAATTGTGCCTTCTCTCACTGATGTGGCATTGTTGTCATTGTGATGTTTGGCCGAGTGCACCCGGTCTTACTGAATGGTATCTTTGTTTGATGAAACATTGGGTTCTCGGTGTGTTGTCTTCCTAACTCCATGGTGTCACGCCGACTAGTTTGCTAGAAGCTGTGGCTGACATGGATTAAACTGGGGATGCATTTATTGTGGTTGGTCACTTGTCCCATGGCTCGAGAATGATGATGATGAAGATTTTTGTAGATCGGCATGATGGCCTTCATTTGGTCTTGAACCTCGATTGCTGGTGCGAGTTGGTGCGGCGGAGATGGAATTTATTGCAGAGCCAGGGCATTGGGTTTTTCGATGAGAAGAAGTGTTTGGAGCAACTGGCTTCTGTATTTGTGGCCTTTGGATTTGCAAACAATTTCACCCACGGATATCCTTGAGCGATGTGACTGGTATACCCTCCTAGTCTGACCGCCATGGCTTTCCATTCCTGTACTTGCTCGATTCGACCTGATTGCGTGATATTCTCCCTAAACCACCTGACAAAGAATTTAATGTGATCCTATGAGGCGGGTGAAGGACTGGTGATGTGGCCTGCATGCTATTTAGAGTTTTTCCAGTCAACTACTGACATGTAATCTCATCTGGCCGGTTGCTTGTTGCTTCTCCTATTCCTATAAAGGAGAATTTCATGGCTAGATGTAGGGGTTTTGAACCTTGGTGTTCAGTTCCACACTTTCTGATATCTAGGATTGGTCTAAGATAGGCTAGGGTTTAGTCTTGAGTCAATTTTGAGTCTGTAAGCTATAAATTTTTAATTTCTCTATAAATGCAATCAGTCATGCAATGAAAACATGAAGACACTTGTCTCTCATGCATACATCATCAGATTGTCTCCACATTTGTATGCTTTTAATCATTTGAATGAATGGCATAAGGTGTCTTTATTCATCTTCTTGTATTTCACAAGTTTGTGTTGTTTGTTGATAGGTCTGCTTCAAGGAAGTAGTTAAATCCTTTGAACAGATAGCAGTGATTACTTGTTTGCAGGTTGGATTTGGTAAGTAGAGTCTAGTTGATACAAGAGTTTTGATTGTCAGTGTAAGGCATTGACAATTGATGCAAGGCATCAACAAACAAGATCCACTAATTGAGCTCTGTTTACAGATGAATTCTATCTTTTTTGTGTGACTCCATGACCCTAGATTAGGCACTGATCTGTCTTGCGGCCTTGTTCCTCTTAGAAACCTTTTAATCTATAAATCATTGAAATATCTTTTGTTTAGTTTGTGTCCTGCCTCCTAGTTGCTTCAAGGTTGAGCTATTGAGAATCTAGCCCCATTTGAGGTTCTCAACGCTTGACATCAGGAGTTATTTGCTATAAAAAGCAATGTCTGGTCTTCTTTAAGGCATTGTGTGGGTATACCCACCCTAGTTCTGCAGAGCCTAAAGTGCAGAAGATCTCAGTCTTTGACTAAATCTTGTCATTTGGTCTAGTTCCTTCGAGCTACCCTTGATTGGAGTTGGCTACTCCATATGTAGAATAGGAGACCAACTTGGTTTACAAAAAAAAAGAACCAACAAGGGCCAAATTTGATTGTTGCAATTTTCCATGATTTCATCCTTTTTCTCTAAGGTATAATTCTCTTGTGCGATAATATTCAACCTGGTAGGAGAGCTTTTAGGAGAGGAGAAAACAAGCGCGTCATCATATTTCATGGTTAGATTTTGTAAAGTAGCTTCATCAAAAATAGGGGATACATCAAGGGAAGAACAATTATGAGTCGAATGCTTACCAATGATTGGAATTTTTTTGTTCAAATAGGTCTTTCCAATGGTAGGGGCATTAGGAAAGGGAGAAATAAGATTCTCATGACTTTCAATAAGTGTATCTTCTAACACCAAACTATCTTTTTCATATCTAGAAGATATATTAGGAGAAGGAAAAGTTTGATTGTCATGGCTACCTACAATTACATCCCCATGTCCTATAATATCTTCCCAAGTAGGAGAATTAGGATTGTCATAGCTCTCAATCATTGGATCTCTTAATATCAACATATCCTCCAAACAAATGTGCTTTTCATGATCATTCACGATTGTATCCTCTTTCACTAAAGCATTCTCACAAGTAGGGGAGGTGTTGGGAGATGAATGGAGAATAGGTAGAGTAAGGTTAAGGAATTTTTCAATGATCTCATTTTATTTTGTCATAATATCTTCCCAAGAGGGAGGAGGAGAGAGACAATCTAGCCTTTCACGATTCTCAATGATTGCATCTTCTTTCACCAAGATACCATTATCACTAGTAGTAGAGGTATCAAGAGAAGAAAAATTATGGTTTTCATGATTATCTATGCTTGTATCTTATTGTATCATAAAATTCTCACAAATGGGAGAGATAATGGGGTTTGAGATAGGCAAGATAATATTAAGGATTGTGTCAATGGTTTGTTTTTCTTGTTTTAAGATTTTTTCATAACTAGGAAAGATAGTGGAAGGATGGCTAACATGTTTATTAATGACCTCATTTTTGTACTCTAAATGGAACTCATAAGAGGGGATATTGTATTTATGAAATCCATTCTTAACCATATAAAACCCACATCTCTTGAAAGGAAACATGCTAACATGAAAAAGGAAGCTATTCAACTTATCCAATACTTAAAAAATTTAAACAAATGTCTTATAGATCTAAAATGAGTTTTTGGAATGATTTTTTTAAAATGACCACACTAAATGGATGATTTGACCTAGATACATGAAACAAAAATTCCTAAAACTTTCCATACTAATATAGTAGGTTACCAGCATGCCTACGAAGTACAAAAAATCACCAGAAAGCTCAAAAAAGTTGGTTTTTGCAGGCCTCTAGGGACTCATTCACCTAGCTAGGCGTATGAGTCCCACTTGGGGTTTTTGATAATTTTAGATAGTGAAAAATAGAGAGCAAACAATACTTAGAAATCTAAGAAAAATACTTATATAGGTACTAAATCACTTAGATGAGTGAGTGAGCCCCAATTAGGGTTTTTAAACTAATTCAACAAATTTTGTGTTGATTCTAGGGTGTCTAGGTTGTATGTTGACCTAATTGTTTACAATTATAGATTTTCAGTGAAATTGAATTATTTAAGATGCAAAATTGCAACCTATATGAACTTTTCACTAATGCAATGTTTAGGAGCCCTAAATTCAAATTAACTAATGCAAGATCTACAACAAAGTTAATGTAATCTAAATCTAGGACTTTAATGCACTCCAAATCAGAAGTAAAGGGTTCAAAGGTTGGGTTCACCAAAATGAACTAAAGGAAATATTAGAGGTGCTCCACCTTTTAGTAGATGGAACACCAAAGGGGCGGACTGTGTATCCCTCCCTTTGTTTTTCACGTTAGGCTCACCAAAATCAACACAGGGAAAAAGGGTTCCACCTTTTGAGAGATGAAACTAGGGTTTAGGACCTATTTCACTCTTAGTTCATTCAAGGAAACACTAAAGATCTCAACCTAATGATCCAATTAGGAAATGAGATTGCTACAAGGTCTCCTTGGGTGTGATTAAAGAAAAAAGGAGGCTCACCACCAAGAAAATGCTTAGAAAGAAGATATGAAAACAATATGCAAATCTAACTATATGACCTAGAAAATGGAATTTGAAAGCATGTAATCAAACTGATAAAAAAAATACAATAGAGAAGTACCTAGAAAAATGAAGATGACTAAGCAAGACCTAAAAACCCTAAAAATTACTACTTTTACGTTGTACTGGGACTCATACGCTAGACTGGGTGAGTAAGTCCCAATCTAGGGCTCCCAAGAAGGATCTAGAACCTCTTAGTAACTGATCTAGATCTACTAAAATCTAGGAAAAGTGTTGTACTGGGAATCATATGCCGAAATTGTTGCAAAGTGTCCCAGGGAAATTTTTTTGAATTGAAACTTTGTGAGCCTCTGAAGATGGATTAAATAAGCACTTTCCCACTAATTTCATGTAAATAGGTTGGATATCTTGCTCTAGATCTAATTTTCCATGAGCCAAGTGACAAATTTCTATGATAACATTGCAATTTTTGTACTTTTGAAGGCTTCAAATCCACTTTTTCTTCAACCTATAAACCTACAATCATACAAAGAGAGAGAAAAAGTGTTTTTGTGTTAGGGAATGGGGGTTTTTCTTGGTCAAACCCCATTTTGGTAATCAAACCTTAATGAGAAATGAAACATAAAACATAAGATGAAACAATAGAACCTTGTTTGAAACCTTATAGATCTACAAACAAGAATGAAGTGGCCTCAATGGATGTAGTTATTGATCATGATTCTTGATGAAAGATAATTCCTTTTAATACTTGATTTATATTGAAAAATACATCACAACATTAGCTCAAAACCACATGCATGATGCATCAAACCTTTGACATGATAATAGATCTTGAATTACTGTAATAATCTTCTACAAATCTACCCTTAAATGCTCTTGAAATGCTCTTGAATACTCTATAATGCTCTTATGAAATATTAGGATGGTTAATTCTTCATTTCTAGGTGAAATAATGATTTGAAACCTCAATTATATAGGCACTCCATCTAATTTACCATTTTTTAGATCCCAAATGCCAACATTCATAAAATTTGAATTGAAAACCCTTATTTCCTGCTCAAAAACCTAAAAAGGGTCCAAATGGGACTCATAGACCCAAGGTGGCATATGGGTCCCACCTATGGGGAATCATACTCCCAAGGTGGCATATGAGTCCCACCTTAGATTTTTGGGATGAGAGAATGTTAGGGGGTTAGAAAATTGAATGTATTTGTTGAATATGTCAGGATTTCAGTTGAAATAAGCCTTGGGATGCATAATAAAGGGTATTAGGGCCTATTAATGATGATTTTAAGTTCATAAATGTAAGAGGACCCAAAAATTAGTGTGAAGGTGTACATAAATACACTTTACAACACTAAATTAAGGCCGAATTAGGTCTATTTAGTTAAAAAGGGCCCTAAACTTAATGTGAATGTGTAAAACACATTACACCACTAAATCAAGACCACATTAGGCTCATTTTAATGCTAATCATTCCCAAATTAAGTGTGAAAAAGTGATACCTTTTCCTACACTACACTTTGTAATGGGATTAAGGATTTTTTTTGAATTGTTTGTCTTTATATAAAAAATCATTTTTGGAAGTTCTATTTTTTTTTTCAACTCTTTCAACCATTTGGTAAGATCATTAAGCTTGTATCCAAGACCTCAATAATATTTATCTTCTTGTAACTATAATAATTTCAAGGTGCTTTGTTCATAGGACCTATCCTATATCTTTATGTCCCATTTTTGGAAAAAGTTAATATCATGGACCATATAGTTTATCAAGTGATATAATAGATGAATCAATAATAGATATCTCACTCTTAATAATACATCAAAAAATATAATTAGAATTTGTTTCGTACATATCATTATTTGGAGGAGTTGTTGAATGTTCATATATGAAAAAAAATACAACACACATAATTAGATTTGTTTGCTTGAATATCACTATTTAGATGACATGTTGTGTATTTATATATGAATGGATCTATATTGAGTAATGGTAAATAATGTTTCCCTAGTTATGAACTAGTTGAATCCAATAAAATACATATGCATACATATAAATAAATCTAGATTAATTTACTTTAGCCATGAAATTTATAATTAAATATTTAAATTTTAAATTTTATGGGTTTAGGTCACTTTTGTGATTTCAATTTGATTGGTAGCCTGCAAATTTGGTCTTGTTGATTTTTCACTTATGCTCTCTAGTTCATTATATTCTTTGCTTTTTGTTGATCTATAACAAGGATTCTTCCAAATCACTAGAAGTAAGTTCTCCTAGGTTGACCCCTAGATAGATAGCTTTAAAATCATATCAAAGATCAATAGACAATAGGAAACTGTGCAAATATTCTAGATCATTATGATAAATTAAATTTTATTCTTTGAATATACCAATTGAATTTTTCCTTTAATGAATGTTATGGGAATGGTCAAGAAAGATGAAAATAAATCTAAAATGATAAAATTATGAAGTTGTGTCCAAATTAATGTCATTAAATACCACTACATAGCAATAAATTGAGTTGGCTAAAGTTGGGAATAAAATTTGTGGGATTCAATGGGAATTCAATTTAAAAATTTAAATTTTAGGAGTTGTTTTTGTCAATATGTGATTAACCCAATCTTTGAGATTCAACCAAGACAAGAGAGTAATTAGATTGAGCAATTAGGGAAAGCTAAATGTATTGGAATGATCAAAGGTGAAGGCTTGGGAAGTGAGGGAAACTTCACATAAGATTGTACCACTGCACTGTAAATTCTTTCAAAATGGACATAAAAATAAAGGGGAATCTACTTGAATGCAAATTTATCCACAAAAAGAGTATAATATTTTGTAAGAAAATTATTGATATATTGTTGGTGTCATGAAAAGAAATCAACTTGTAATATTGTTAGAATATAAAGTTCAAAGAGAAAGTAATTCCCTAATTTTTTGGACTTTTTCAATTGACCAAGTAGATGACATCTTTTTTTAAACAAGATAGAAAAAATCCACCATATGTCATTAATTTCATTAATTATTTTAATTTTAGATGGTTTTCTCTTCTTTAAGATATCAAAATAAAGAATGGAAGATCATAAATTTCTTAAGAATATTTGAGAGATGTCTTCAAGTATTAATTTTTTTGAATATTTGGATTTGAAAGGAAAAAAAGTTTATTTAACTCTTAAGGAAATTTTTCCTAATACTCTATGGAAAAAATCATGAATACTTGTTATAATTTATGTAAAAGAAATTCAAAAAATAAGAATAGGGAGGATATCTAAAATATTTTAAGATTATTAAAAGTGACTAAAATAATTACCAAGCTAAGCCGAAAATGTAGGATAATTTATTTTAAAACATCCTTGCTGGAGCTTCAAAAAATGTTATAATTTGTTAACAGGGGGATATTCCATAACTGTATGGTAATTGGCATAGAAAATTAGTTTTTGGTTCTAACATGACTAATGTGGAAGGAAGAAATAGAATATATTATATTTTCCTACCAAAGAGTCTATTAACTAACTATTAATGAATCAATTTTGAATTAAACTAGGGTGATCCCATAATACTAGTTTACAATTTCGTTCAGGAAGGAAAATTGCAAAAAAGCTCCCATGATTTTTTTTTTGGTTTTTAGTGGTTCACATGAACTAAGGTGTTTGTATGGACCCAAAATGGGTTTACTCAAACCCCCCTTCAAGTGAACCCTCTTTAATGATGGGACCCACTTTTTGGAACATTTTTTAAAATGAAGACAAAGGAAAATTCAAACAAAGGGGTTCATACGGACCCCCCTTTGAGAAAAAATCACTTTTCTTGAAAGGTTCAAGGGGGTTCATTCGAAGGGGGGGTCCATACAAACCCCCCTTTTTCCCCCTTCTCCTCCTCTTCTATCAAATCTCTGCAAAATTTTGCATTTTGAAGCTTGAGTTGAGGATGAAAATGGATGAGTCTTCACAGATCCAAATGGATGATGGTAGTCCTCAGAACAAGCTATCAACCAAATATAATTTTAATATGTTTTGGTTTTATTATGTATTTTTTCTAGTTTGGTGAAACATAGTTTTTTCACTAAAAATCAAGCTCTATGTTCTGTACATGTGGAAGAATAGGAGATTATAAAATATATATCAGTGCACCAGATATTGATGTCCATGATAAAAAAATGGATGATACATACAAAAAAAGTTATGTTTTAGCAAGTAAATCATGTCTAAATTGTAACTAGTTTGACTTTGAAACCTAATTAAGAAAAATATATTCAATGAAATTCTATGAAACCAATTTCATGTACTAGATATTGTAGTTATGAATCTAAATTCAAAAAAATTAGAATTTTATCCTTCATAGAAAAAAAGTGATGTGTTAGCCAGTAACGTCACTCTTTAAAAATGGTGTTTATTGTTAAAAACTATTTTTCAGAGATGGAAGAAGTAGTGAAATCTGATTCCAATTTTTTGAAAGAATAAATTTAGAATCTAAAGAAAAAATGTCACAAATCACTAATTTGCATCATAGTCAAATTCCTCATGGTATAGCCACTATAGATACATGAAAGTGGATTTAGTTAAAAAAGATTCAATTAAAAATCTAGTTTAACCAAAAATTGTAAACCAGTATTGTAAGATCACCCACTAATAAAATATTTAATATGAATTCTCTCAATTTTAATATTTTTTTATGTTTATATTTTAAAAATAATATTAATTTTATTTGTTTATTTAATTTTATGTTCATATAACTATTCTATAACTAGAGAACACATCTGGATAATAAAATAAATGAATAACAATAAATAAAAAATATAAATAATTAAATAAGGTTCAAATAATAAAGAAATATAAATATAATAATAATAAAATGGAAATATTTTTACTATGCTCATTACAATGGTGAGAATAAATAAAAAGAGACTAAAAAGTGAACTTTAGTCAGCTGAAAGAGTAGATGATAAAGAAAATTCAATAATTGATTGGATTGTTGAAAATTGTTACAATGCCAGGTTTAGTTGACAAGGAAAAAAAAAGTCAGTGAACAAGAAATGCATGGGCTTGTGAGGGATGAAGTGCTTCTGCATTACATCACAACAGGGAAGAAACTTGTTGAGGTGGCAAGATGAGAGGGAGTTTCAATTTGTGATTGGGAGAAGCATATACTGCTGGTGTTTTGAGAAATTGATGGAAAGTGGCCCCATTGAGGAGTAGATCTCCTTTGGAATCGATATGGGGTTTTTGGTCTATTGTTTTATTTAAACTATGATCCCAAGGGGTTATCTCTTTTTTGGCCCCACCTCAAATACTTTATTTTTGCACCTAACAGTGGCACGAATGTGGGGTCCAATAGAGGTTGTTGACAACATGGAAATATCCCCACCTACAAAGAGGCATGTGCTTGACAAAATCCTTGAACCAATTTTTATACACTATGACATGCGAAATTAATTTTGACCTGTTGTTCCATGTCAGAGCTTCCCAGCAGAATGTTGAAGTGTGTATTGATGACGAGTGAGTTGGAAATGGTGATGTCTATGATGGAATTTCTAATAGAGATGTCCACATGCCAATTCCTAGGATCCACAAATGTGAGATGGTCCATCCAAATAAGTGTGGAAATCTCATCCACATAAATGGTGTTTTGGCTCTTGTCTGCTAGGGCGTCAATCTGTAGGTTGTGGAGAATGATGCTGGAGGCTTGTCAGATGATAAGTTGAGCACCCACAATGGTCATGTTGAATCCTCGACCATCAATGGTGATGGAGCTTGGAAGCCACACCCAGTCCTTGAGAAGGATCTTCATGCTTCGATAGAGGGTGATCCACATGTTTCCCTTCCCAATGTCGTATTTGAGACTTCCCAACTGTGGGGATTGTGGGGAGTCTAGAGAGGTCATCACCACATAAGAATAGACCCTCATTCCCCCCATCATGGTGGAAGAGAATCCAAATGCACAACAAGGCAATGCAATGCCTTAGGCATAGGCAGATAAGGGGCACCACATTCCATCTATTGGAATATTTAATCCTGAGCAGCAATGGGTAGATGCATTTAATGCCTAGTCAGAGGAGATCCACTTTGGATCATTCCCCCCTTTTTCACTGATAGATATTTGTTGTCCAAATAAATGTACTTTGATAGGAAACTAACTTTGGTAGGTGAATTTGAAATTGAGCGCCAATTTTGGATAGGGCAACAAAAGAAAAAAGAAGAATATTTTGTAGAAGGAGAGTTAGTTTTTTTGTAGTAGAAAACAAGGAGGAATGTTTAGGAGAACCTACAATAGCAAAGTACATTGATATAGAGTTGTCCTTCAGTGCTCTAGAATATCTCCAGCATCCAACATCACACAGTAAGCTCTAGTGCATCAAACTATGCACAATTTTTGTATGAAGAATACACAGAGCTTTGCTCTGATTTTTGTTTGTAATCTTTTTTATTGTAATCTTTAGTGAATGAATGAAATTTAATATATTATTTTTCCTCCTTGTCTCCTTGTCTCTTTATTATGTTTTTTCATTCTTTTCCCCATTGTAGTTGGGTTCCTTTTTCCCAACAAATTTGTATTAGAGCCCTAATTTTTTCTAGGAATTTAGTATTTAAAGCCCTAGCATTGTTCCTAGGCATTCTGTAATAGAACTTTAGTCTCTAGGTATTTGGGAAAGCCCCATTTGTTTGGGTAGTGAAGAAAAGCCTTATATCTTATCTGGGTATTTGTAGTTTCCCCCATTTAGCAAAATGGTTGGAGGAGACAATAGGAGTTGGCAGCGACCACCTATATTTGATGGTAAAAATTATGATGTTTGGGAAAAGAAAAGGAAAACCATTTTCATAGAAAATTATTTGTGGGAGTTAGTAGCAAATGGGTTCACAGATGTGACTAACCCAAATGCATTCACAACATTGTGTAATGCTCAAAATAACCAGTTGAAGGAGACAAGGAAAAATGATGCCAAATACCTCAGTCTAATTGAGGCAACCTTGATAGAGGCTATCTCTCCCCGAATAGCAGTAGCTAGTTGTGGAAAAGAAGTATGGGAAATACTTCAAACCAACTAAAAAGGGACTGAGAAAGTTAGGTCAGTGAAACTCTAGCTACAAAGGAGAGAATTTGAGACCATGCAGATGAAGAACAATGAGTCCATTTTAGATTTTCATAAAAGGGCTTCCACCTTGATTAACCAGTTGAGGATAAATGGAGAAACCATGGAAGAGAAAAATATTTTGGATAAGATTCTCAAAATTTGACCTACAAAATTTGACCCAGTGGTTATTACCATAGAAGAGGAAAAGGACCTCTCAACATTATCAGCTGTTGAGTTAATGGGTTCACTCCAAAACCCATGAGCAATGCCTAAATAGGTCTATAAATTCTTCCCACGAAAGAGCCTTCAAAGCACAAGCCAATGTGAGAGGCAAGGAAAGAGGAAGAAATAGCAAAGGAAGAGATCAAAAAGGTAGAGGTAGAAGAAACTCCAAAAGAGGAGGATCAAATAGTCAAGAGGATGCAAGCACCTCCCAATTAGACTTCCAAAACACCAAGAAAAATAGCAGCTCAAATCAGAGATCTGATAAGAGCTATGTGCAGTGTTACTACTATCACAAGTATGGTCACTATGCAAGTGAATTTAGGAAGAAACAATGTGACCAAGGGAGTCAAAATTCAAATGTGGAAAATGAGAACAAGGTTGAAAATTTAAAATAGTCACAAGTGTTTATTGCATGCAATCTTGCAAAACAAGGTAGCATCGAAGTTTGGTATTTGGACAGTAGCTGTAGTAGCCACATGAGTGGTAACAAAAATTTATTTGCCTCCATAGACAATAGCATCAAGTCTGAAATTAAAATGGGGAATAATGAGAAGGTTCCACTCATGGGAAAGGGCATAGTGTTCCTACAAACCAAGCATGGTGAAGAAAGATAGCTCCATGACGTCTTCTATGCACTAGGGATGAAACAAAATCTCTTGATCATTGCACAAATGGTCCAAAATGGTTATAGAGTGATAATGGAGAAAGGGGAATGCATCATCTATGAAAAAGATGGAAGAAATAAAGTTATGGTGGTGGTTCAAATGACAAAGAACTAGATGTTTCCTCTCAAAATGCAAATCTCAGGATAGTCAACAAGCTTGCAATAATCAACCTTCAAAATAGTTACCTAAGACCCATCCAAGCTTTGGAATTTGAGGTATGGGCATCTAAGTTATTCTAGTTTAAATATTTTAGCTAAAAAAGATATGGTTAGGGGCCTACCATCAATTCTAGAGCCTAATGGAAAGTGTGAAGCATGCATCCTAGGTAAACAACATAGGCAGTCCTTTCAATTAGGGCATTCCATGAGAGATAGAGCACCATTAGAGTTGGTGCATTCAGATTTGTGTGATCCCATGAAGACCCCAACCCTAGGAGGAAATTTTTATTTTATGACACTCATAGATTACTATAGTAGAAAAATCTGGGTGTATTTTTTGAAGAATAAATCATATGCATTTGAGAAGTTCAAAGAGTTTAAGGCCTTGGATAAAAATAAAAGTGGCCACTATATCAAAGTCCTCAGAACGGACAAAGGGGGAGAGTATATCTCTCAATATTTTATGAACTTTTACACGTCTTAAGGCTTTTAGAGACAACTCATAGCTCAATATACTCCACAACAAAATGGAGTGGCTGAAAGAAAGAATAGAACCATCACAAAAATGGAAAAAAATATTTTGAAGGAAAAAGGTTTGTCTAATGAGTATTGGGGTGATGTTGTAGCAACAACAGTCTACATTTTGAATAGGTGCCCCACAAAGGTCGTTCATGATAGGATCCCACAATAAGCGTGGACAAAATGCAAGTGGAGCGTTGAGCATTTGAGAATATTTGGATGTGTGGCATATGCACTCGTGCCAAAAGACAAAAGATAGAAATTTGATGACAAAGGTGAAAAATGCATTTTCATAGGCTATAATGAAGAATCCAAAGCCTACAGATTGTATAATCCCATCACCAAGAAAGTGGTGATCAGTAGGGATGTTGAATTCATTGAAAATGAGTCATGGGATGGAACAATGGACAACAATATGGGTATTTTAGTCTCAATACCCTTTGAGGATGAAGAAACTATAGAAGGAAGATGCACTGGAAACTTAAAACAAGTTGACAGTTCAAAAAACAACTCTATAAATTCTCAGCAGAGAAGTTGCTCCAAAAACTTCCAGTAGGCCAAATGCACCAGAAACTTCTAGCAGGGTAGATGCCTAAAAAAATTTCAGCAGGGAAGATGCTCCAGAAACTTACAACAATAGTCTTCTTCATCAATCCAACAATCAAGCAGCTCTTGAAATTCGAACCCTACGCTTGCATCATTGATGCCACGAAAGACAAGAAGTGAGGAAAATTTATGATAACACAAGGTATGATGATTTTGATGAGAATTCAGATTTTTCTATGTTTTCCTATAGTGATCCAATGTATTTTGAAGAATTCATGAAAGAAGAAAAATGGTGTAAGGCCATGGATGAAGAGATGGAAGCTATAGTGAGAAACAAAACATGGGAGCTCACTGATTTACCCAAAGGGAAATTAGTCATTGGTGTTAAGTGGGTATATAATACCAAATGCACTACTGATGGTAAGGTTGAAAGGAATAAAGCAAGGCTGGTTATTAAGGGATACAAATAGTAGCCTAGAAGATATTACGATGAAGCATATGCACCAGTTACAAGGCTGGAAGCAGTGTGGGTAGTCCTAGCAATTGCATCCCAACACAAATGGAAAGTATTTCAAATGGATATGAAATCAGCCTTCTTGAATGGAGTGCTGAAAGAAGAGGTGTATGTGGAGCAGCCACCTAGCTACGAAGTCCCAAGAAAAGAAAACAAATTCTACAAGCTCCAAAAAGCTCTTTATGGGATGAAACAAGTACCACGGGCATGGTACAATAGAATTGATTTGTACCTTCTAAGCAATGTATTTAGAAAAAGTGGTAGTGAGCCCACACTCTAGATCAAGGTAGCCAATGGTGAGATTCTTATTACTTTTTTGTATGTAGATGATTTAATTTTTACAAGAAATAGTAATCTTTTCATTGCTAATTTCAAAGAGGCAATGAAAAATGAGTTTGAAATGACAAACCTAGGTTGGCTAAAATATTTGCTAGGAATAGGGGTCCAACAAATAGATCATGGCATCTTTATTTCACAAACAAATTATGCTAAGCAAATCTTGAAGAGATTTAGAATGTTGGATAGCAAACCAGCCCCAACCCCAACAACTATAGGTTTGAAATTAAGCAAAGAGGACAACAGTAGTGATGTTAACCCAACCCTCTACAAGAGCATGGTTGGAAGCCTCATGTATTTGATAGCAACAAGACCTAATTTGATGTACATGGTAAGCCTGATTTCTAGGTTCATGGAGCAACCTAAAGACACACACTAGCAAGCAAGAAAAAGAATTCTAAGGTATGCCAATGGCACGAAAGGCTATGGAATAATGTATAATGTCTCTAATGAGTTTTAGTTGATTGGGTACATAGATAGTGATTGGGTAGGAAATGTAGATGACAAGAAGAGTACATTGGGATATTTGTTCCACATGGGTTTAGGAGCAATATCATGGGCATCAAAGAAATAGTCCATAGTTTCATTCTCCATAGTTGAAGTAGAGTACATAGTAGAAAATGCAGTAACATGTCAAGAAATTTAGCTTAGAAGAATCCTTGCAGATTTGAATGAGTAGCAAGAAGGTGGTACAACCATATTTTGTGACAATGTGTCTTCTATTGCATTGACTAAGAATCTCATCTTTCATGGATGAATCAAGCACATTGAAATCTGCTACAATTTCATAAGGGTGTTGGTGGAGTATGGGGAGATTCTACTTTAGTCTTACAGATTTGAGAAACAACTCACAGATATTTTCACAAAGGAATTGTCAAAAGAATCCTTTGAACACCTAAGAAATATGCTTGTTGTGTAGAAATGCACCAGAACTTTAGTTCTAGAAAACATAGAAAAGCACAGATGCTCCAGAAATTCAATTCTGGAAACTCAGAAAGGTGCCAAAAATCAGAATAGGTGCAAACAGGTATGCTCCAAAAACTTTGCTCTGGTGCTCTAGAATCTTTGCTCCAGTGCTCCAAAAACTTCGCAGAGTGATGAAAAATAGGGATTGATGCTCTAGAAACCTTGGTCCAAAAAATTTTCTACAAAAATATTAAATGATAATGAAAAGTAGAATGACTTAGGATTAAGGGGGAGTGTTGGAATATTTAATCCTGAGCAACAACAAGAAGATGCATTTAATGCCCAGTTAGAGGAGATCCACTTTGGATCATTCCCCACTTTTTCACTAATAGATATTTTTTTTCCAAATAAATGTACTTTGACAGTAAATTAACTCTAGTAGGTGAATTTGAAATTGAGTGCCAATTTTGGAAATGACGACAAAAGACAAAAGAAGAATAGAATATTTATTTTGTAGAAGGAGACAGTTTTTTCCAGCAGAAAACAAGGAGGAATGTTCAACAGAGGAATGTTTAACAGAACTGTGAAGGGAATGTTCAAGAGAACCTGTAGTAGTAGATGACATTGACATAGAGTTGTGCTTTAGTGCTCTAGAATATCTCCAACACACAGCAACACACAGTAAGCTCCAGTGCACCGAAATATGCACAATTTTTGTATGAAGAATACATAGAGCTTTTTCTCTGAGTTTTGTCTGTAATCTTTTTTATTGTAATATTTAGTCAATGAATGAAATTGAATATATTATTCTACCTCTTTGTCTCCTTGTCTCTTTAGTCTGTGTTTTCATTCTTTTCCCCACTGTAGTCGGGTTCCTTTTCCCAACACCATCTGCATCTTTAGGGAGATTATGACTATTATCATTTTTTGTAGCATCCAAACACTCTTTCCAAGCAAAAATCAGAAACAAAATACCTAATCTATTCAGCTTCAACACCTCCATTGAGAACACTTCTTGATTTCACTTCCTGCAACACCCACATCCTACAAATATAATGCTTCTGACCTTTGCTTACTAAATGCAACCACACTGGAACTTAACTTAGTTCAAAGCATTCCATTGGAAATCATCCAATTCCAATCTCAGACTCCATTCCAACTTCTCTACTATTTTCTTTTTTCTCAATCACACCTCCTGATCATTTAATAATTATTTAATAATTTTGGTCATATCTCTTCGAGATTGTTTACTTTGATTTGATATGCTATCTCCTCTTTATCTAGTGGGAAGTAAATTATCCCTATATTATATAAAAGGTTGATAGTAGTGAAGTAAACTAACCCTATATTAAGTGAAACCCAATTTGGATACTCTAAACTAATAGATTTAATAAAGGGTTCATATTTGAATGAAAATTGAAATGAGATAGTTAGACTAGCTCAGTTTTGTTTTGTCATTTTCTAGTATTTTGTGGTTGATTTTTAAATATCCATTATTATTGATAGTAATTTGATTTTCTAATTGAATTAGTATTATTTAAATCATAAAGATATATTAGGTATCTATGTGCTATTATTAACTTGTTTTCTCTTCAAGTAAAGCACTAAATATATAAGTATGAGAGAAAAAAATATCAAATCAAGAATAATTTCCAAAACAATTTAGTCATAAATAACAAATAAAAGAAACTTTCTCCTCCAACTTGTGATTTCATCCATTTTTTAGTAATGTGCATGTTCAACTAATTTTTTTTTTTATCTTTTTCCAAACTCACATTTGTTTTCCCTTTTTTTCACGCTCTTTCTAATTTGGAAATTAAAACACTTTGCAAGTTGTCATAGTTGCATTTAGCAACTCTCATGGCAACTAAAAGATAATTACAAATTTTCATTTAATAAATTAAGAACAAGTAAGGTTGAGAAATTTTCTCAACAAAGATGAAGGGATCCTTCACCATGCATGAAATTCATTTTATTCATCTTTTCAAATTAAAATCAATTAGCTATACAAGTTATATATATATATATAGTCCCTTTACTTTTAAAATTTAAAATTACTTATGAATAATTACTCTACTAATCATTATAATCAAATTAGGTCTAAATTATTTTTATTTGTATACTTGGTTGTAATTAAGAACATTCAATCACACATTTGAAAATCATCTAAAGATACTCTATGAATTATTGATTTCATTACATCTTAAAGTATGAAGGCGAATAAAATCAACATGATGCATAATGAAATATATCTCCATTGTTTCATGTATATTTGTAAAAGAATCTCATCAAGAGAATTAACCTAGGAGAAAATGAACCTTATAATCCAAAAAATCACCAATGGTATTTATAAAAGTCAGTATCCATTACTAATTTTTGATATAAAGCTATAAGTAGTTGAATTAAATAAGGATGGATTTTATCATAATAAAAGCTATGATAATTAGATCATGTCAAGAAAAATATCGAGGTGAAAAGATTTTATTTTTAAGAATATGATATCTTGTTCACATATAGTACTAGAAATTGGGAAGATACGTCAATTAGTTGAGCTAACATGTGGCAAATCATTTCCCTATCATTATTTGTTGAGCTTAAAAAACTATTATTTTATTTTAATTTGCATAGTTACATTTTTAATAATGATAAATCCTAACTCCTTATGTTATGTTGATTTATGCATAATTTTGTGCATTTATTTGAGTTAATCTCTATTGTCTAAGTACCATGGTTTATTAATCTATGTAATGGTATTGTATACTTGGATTTATTCTCTAGGAATCTTAGCATGGTATATCCTCCCATATTTTTTAATTAGCAATAAGGATCCATTATTATAAGTAATTTAAAACAATTGAGTTTGTATATAATAGTCCATTAACATTATTCTCAAGATTATTGAGATTCATACTAAGTATAAGCACATAGGTATCAAGGAGTATGATGAAATGAAAAAATTACCATAGGACTAAACCACATAAAGTAGAAGAATATCGTAAGAATAAATTTATTTGGGAAATATTTGTTGGATGTTATGAATGTGTTGCTGATATTTGGTTGTCATTAATGTCAACACTATTAGCATTTGGTGCATTAAAGGTTGTATATGTCAAGGATATTGAGAAAATTGTAAAAGAAAGTGTTTTAGGTTCCCAGTGGAACTATGTAGCTCATGAAGGTGTCTTGTTTTGTATGTAGATTTGATCATGTCGTGGTTTGATAGTAATTATGTGGTCTCTTTTAGCATTCCTAAGTGAAGTTTGTATGATTCTGGAATTCTAGTTGATGTGGATATTTATCTATTGTTTCTTGGTGTTCTTGGATGTCTCCAGATTGTTTTCTATCTTTATGGTACATCCACATTGATCGGTGTGCTCATGGTCAAAGATTTTCTTGTGCACATTCAGGTTTTCATGTTCCTAGCCAACATGATGGTGGTAACGTGTTGTGGATCCTTGAAAAGTAAAATTTGAATGTTTGGCACACTTGTGAATATTTTTTTGGGTCGCATCATTGTTTTGGCCAATGGTGTTTAAATCCACATTGAAAATTTAATTGTACTTTTGGGCCGACATTGCAAATATATTTTATTTTTCTAACCGACTAAGTTGTTGATGTAATCTCATGTTACAGATATATAAGAGTGATTGTTTCATCAGTGAAAAGTGTGCTTCATGTGTTGGGTGTGCTCCTATGTGTGTATATGCAAATATCATTTGATTGTAGAGCAGAGTGTGAAGAAGCTTGGGCAAAGTGTGAAGTAGTTTGAGTGAAAAGTGAAGGAGTTTTTGTGCTTAATTGGAACTATAATTAGGCTTGTGCAAAAGCTATTTTCTCAGTTTGTACCCTCTAGATTTAATCCTATTCTATATTGTTGGGTAGTGAGCCTCTTCTGTAACTAAGCAGTGAGCTCTAGGCAGTGTGCCTCAATGCATGTGCATTCCCCTTTATTGTTTTCATTATACTTTTAACAGGGTATAATATTGTGGACTAACATTCACCATGGTTTTTCCCCTAACAGGGTTTCCACATAAAAAATCTTGGTGTTCTCTATCTCTCTGATGTGTTTGTAGACACGTAAAAAGTACTAATTGACATTGTGTATCTGATTCTGATTACTAATACCATTTCATCCTAAATTATCCCTTGGTCTAACCATTTAATCAAGTTTCCTTATTTGATTAAATTCACCAATTTCCTTCCCTTAATTAAATAAATCATTGTATCTAATTAAGTCTCTCTCTTTTGTTGATTAAATCAATCAATTTGATCTAATTATCCCCATTTAATTAAATAGTCAATTTTATTTAATTAAATCTCTAAAGTCTGTCTATTAAATTAAATAAATTAAAACCTTATTTCATTTAATCTAACATCATCTCTTTTAATTAAATAAATCAAAATATTTATTTAATTAATCTTTAAATCACATTCCTCTCATATTTGATTTAAATAAATCCACAAATCTAAGTCAAATTTGTCACATCAACTAATCTCTCATTAAATTAATTAATCTAGATTAATTTAATATCTTGTCATGTCCCATCCTCTAGCTTTTCCCACTTGCACATGAAAATAGATTTAATTCATTTATTAAATCTCCATTTTCCTCACAAGGCATCTTTTAAGGAATATTCTCCAAGTTTGAATTCAAAATCTAAGTTGACATGTACATCCAACAAGGAATTTACTCTCTCTTACATGTCCTTTGCCTTGAGCCAAGTGGCATTCAATGCATTCTTCCTTCCCTCTTACATGTCATTTCAACAAATTCAAAATTCAAAAATAGGCATTTATTGGCACAATCCTCAAAAATTGCACATCTTTCATCCACTCATAGGTTGACAAGTGGTATCTTGCCATTGGATGAATGTTAGTCCCACATTACTCTATTTTGGACATTCATCCTTCAATCTCATCTATAAATAAGAGGCTTCACTCCTCATTCTAGCATCCACAATTTGAGTAAACGTACTATACTCAAATACATCTTCAAGCTTTAGCATTTCATCTCATTCGTAGCTAGGTTATGCAGGTTTTTCATTATGGAGCACATTTGAATCTGCAAAAAAGTCGATCACTCTTCATCAATCTTCAACATTGCATCATAGGAGTTGGGAAAGGGCCAATTTTCACATCAAATTGGCACCATTTCCCCCATGGGATCAAGAGTTTGCTTGTTTTAATAGGATCTAATCAATTTCATTGTGTTCTCCATTCTTCTTTCCTATTTTAAGCATTGCAAATGGATTTCATGGGGAACCTAGATTCTAATTTTCATTTCAATCTTATAATGTGTTTATCTCTTGTGTTTTGCAAGTTTTAGAGGGATCTTGGTTCACCTATTGGTGCTAGGAGGGCTTTTGAACTTGAAAATTTTCAAAGTTTCAGAGTGCTGGAATTTAAAATAATTCTAGGTTTTTCTTAGAAGGACTCAATCCTCTTGTTGTCCAAATTTCAAGCAACATGAAGCTGATTTGTTAAAGATATGAAGTTTTTTATTTTATAGCTAGAGCATAAAGTTGGAATAGATGCATTTAAACTCTATATGCAAATTTTTTATTTTCTAAAAAGATAGAAATGTAGATGTCACGGCTTTCCCAAGTTTTATAACCTATGTTGCGGGTTTCCCAAGTTTTATAACCTATGTCACAGAATTTTCAAGTTTCATAACCTTGTCACAGGTTTCCTAAGTTTTATAACCTATGTCGTGGGTTTCCCAAGTTTCATAACCTTGTCGCGGGTTTCCCAAGTTTTATAACCTATGTCATGAATTTTCCAAGTTTCATAACCTCGTCGTGGGTTTCTCAAGTTTCATAACCTTGTCGCAGAATTTTCAAGTTTCATAACCTCCTCATTTAATGATTGTAACAAGTGTTTTTAAACACTTTGGGGGAAATTATAATCCCATTCTTAAGGCTTTTCTATCTTCAAATATTTTAGGACTAACTAAATTTCATTTGGACTCTAAAAATAATATTTGAATTTCTTGCTACAAAGGGCTAAAATGAACTTTAGGACAAACTTACTAGATTTGGTTTGAGGATTAACAATTGAACAAGGCAAATCTTCACACTTCATTTGGTGCTTTAAAAATAACTCACAATTGCTTTGTGACCTTAAAATGAACAAGTACAACTTTGTCTTTGTGATGGCTTACTTAAACTAACTTCATTGGAAAAGGACGTATGCACTTCTCTTGCGCTTTATAGCGATCTTGAGAATCAAAAGGCCTTTTTTGTGATTTTAGGTTGAGATAGAGCAATCACCTCCACACTTAATTTTTTGGGTTTAAAATTGAACAAAATCTTGTGCGAGTGTGAATAAACTTATTGCATATGTTCTCCCTTTGCTTCTAAACAAGGGTTGATTGAACTATGAATAAGTTTATTCACTTTTGTTTATCTTAGAGGCCCTGCCTTGAGGAAAAATTACTCACCCAAGGGAATGACTCAACCAATAACACTCTAAAGCCAAGAGTATTTCCAACTAGGATATAAATGTGGGTATTGGAATAAATGCCAATATCACACGGTTGGCTCCGATGAGATGGATCTAAAAAGGGACTCTCATCGTATGGGTCAATCTCCACGAATGGAAAGTCCTAATTAAAATCTATGTTTTAGAATTTCCAAAATCCTTGATCTATTTGTTGGTGCAAGAACAGTCGTTCTAAATCTGCACCACACTTTTATGGTCTTTTAGTAGAAATGGAAAGTATGCCATGGGAGTTTGATGGGTGTTGATGCTTGGCTGCCCTGTATAAGTGAGTGCCATGGAGGGGAGCCAGTGGGCTCAAGCATCTAACCATTCACTAAAGATAAGCATAGCTAGACTTGTCCAAGTGGGGACTCAACAAATATTGCCTTTCATATCCATAGGGTTGTGCTTATTCTTGGTGACAAAACACTTTGCTTGTTCGAAAACATTTGGAAACAAACACTTAACATCATCATCAAAATTTCAAACCATTTAGGAGGAAAATACAATTGACCAAATTCATGTGTTATTGCTTGCCCTTGGGATTCACATCCTTAGAGGTTTCTAAAAACTTGAACTTACATCTCAATTTTCCTACCAAGGTCAACATTAGGTAACCATTGCCTTGATTTCCTTGAATTGCACATAGCACTTTGTGGGATGAAAATAAATTAGGAAATTGGACATCTAGTCTAAAAACCTAATCAAAGAAGTATTTGTGGTAAAATAAATTTACTAATTAAGATGAAATAAATTGAACCCCACACATGTGCTTGTGTATCTTTTGTCTTATGGTCTTTTGAGCAAACATTGATCTTTTGGTTTGAAGGGAAAATCATGTTCTTCAAAACCTTGGCCTTTTAAACAAGTCCTTAGGTTCATTTAGGATCAAAATCAAACACTTCATCCATTTCAAACATTTATCATCCCATCCTACCAAACAACTTTAGAGCTTTGGAAACATCATTCTCGACTTGGGTAAATCACCAAAATCAAAATCACCTTGTTTAGTTAGGAGTATGGGAATGCATCATTTCTCATACCTCTAGTTAAATTAGCACCCCTTTGAACAAGTTCATCCTAAAATAACATCTAACATATTAGGGTTTAAAAGTTCATTATCCAAATCAAACAATCAAAATCAAGCACTAAGTCTAGCATTAATACAAAGTTCCTAAATGTTCAACACTCATATCATTCACCCCATTTCATCCTTCATCTCATCATTGGTCCTAAACACCTTGGAGGTTACTTTTACAACAAGGTCAAAACACAAGAGGAACATGGAATATAAACTTGATCCATACATCATGAGTAATCCAAGTCAACTAAAAAATCAAAGCCTTACAATGAAAATTGATTTTCAAAACTCACATTTATACAATCCATACATGGGATCATTATCTCCTACAAACCTCAATGGTACAACAAATGTGAGTCTACCCAATCTAAATCTTGGAACACATTTTCTGATGGTAGATTTAAATCCAAGTCCAACATTGTAACCAAATACTCAATGCATGAGTCTTCAACAAAACAACATTATCCCACCAAATCCATACATGCCAAAAGTGAATATACCAAGTACAAGATTACCAAACATGAATCCACAATTGGAAAACTTTGGGATAAATATGTTTGTGAATCATACAAATGTTGTTCAAATTCCAAACAAGATGTTAACAAATCCATGTATTAATCCAAGTCAAGGTAACACCATGCAAAATCAAAGTTACCTAAATCAAGGCAATGTGATTCCCAACACTAGCAATGTTCAATTTCAACCTATCATGCCAAATCTGAACATCATCCCAAGTCACAACATTTTCCAAAATCAATTTTTCCATGATCCCATTCAAAAACCACAAGTATGCATCCCAAATCTACTTGAACAAAAACCAAGTCAACTATATCAAGGGAGTCAAGATCAAAATCAAGATCAAATTTGGCGAGATAAAATTGCTACATTTACCAAAATAGTTGAGTCATTGCGCCAAGAGACATCTCCACCACCATTACCCATATCAACATCATTCCTTGGTTTAGGGATTCCCCCTTTACCTTGCACCAATCACTCCATCCAAATCAATCCACCTAACACCAATCAAGCCATCACATCAAATCCTTTGAATATGCCATCGACATCACACCAACAGATGGTATATAATCAAATGACAACATCAATCCTGAAAAATCAAAATATGGTCTCCCAAGGATCTATCATCTTGGTCATTCTGACTATTCTTATCACCTTGATCACTCCAACCCCCCTATCACACCCATCATATCTCAAACCTTCACAACCACTCCAAATGTATCTCAATGACTTGTCACTACATCCAGCATGATTCCAAAACTACCATTTCCATCATCACCCACACCACTCCTTGGCTTAGGGCTTCCCCCTTTACCAAGTATCAATCAAACCAACATCCCAAACATCAATCAAAACATCATTCCAAACTTTCAGAACTTGTCGTTAACATCACAACAATAGATGACAAATGCACAAGCAATCACAATATCATCAACCACCCCCATAATATCTCAAAACATGGTCTCTCAAGGACCAATCACATCAATTACACCATCCACCAACCAAATCCCAATCATCAATATGATGGTACCTCTTATCACCACAACAAGCACTATTCCAAAACCACCTCTGCCACCACCAACACCCAAACCAAACATGTCAAACCAATACAACATTGTATTACAAGCTGCTCAACAAGATGCTTATTAGAAGGAACTCCAATAAAACAAAAATTGAAAAGCTACACAGCTAGCTCCTCAACAAGTTGCACAAGCTACTCAAGTTGCCCAAGCCACACTACAAGCCCAACAAGCACAAGCCCAGGCTCAAGTTCAAGTACAAGCTCAAGCCCAATACCAAGCCCAACAAGAAAATGTTGTTCAAAATCCCAACAAAATGTTAATGAATCAATGTATCATTCCAAGTCAACGATCACATAATCAAGACCTATCCATCAACAAACACATGGAAGATGTTTCTACCTCATCCAAAGATCAAATCAACATACATCAAGAGTCACTTTTTGATCATGATAAGAATCCTTCAACAATATCTGACAATGATCCATTTCAAGGAGTGTTAACATTATTTGATCATGTAATCAACGATCCATCAACCAATGACCATGTTGAAAATTTCTCTACATCACCTAACGAGTTAGAGGGCATATCTCAAGAATTCATTCCAAAGCATGATCAATGTCTTTCACCAAGGTCTAGCAATGGTCCTTTCCAAGACATGTTTTTAGATATTGAAAGAATCTTCAACTCAACATCTGATCCAAATCCATTTAATGATCTAGAGGATATTGAGCCACTTCCCATTCCTAATAAAGATATCCAAGGATCTTTTGAAACTAACCCATGTCAAGAACCTGATCCAAAGCATGACAAAAGCAATTCCAAAATCATTCAAAATCAAGAATTTGTACCTCTAGGATACTACAATGATCTAATGGACACTCTCCTATATATGAAATACAATCATATCCATGCAACACATACTCCTCCATCTACCCATGAGATGCTTTATGTGGATGGACACGTAGATGATCTTCATTCAGAATAATATTCCTTTACTCCTAATATTATTACACAAAAAGAGTAGGTTATTGATTCCTACAGTCAAACTAAATTATCAACGTTAGGATCAACTATATCCCAAATTCAGACTAAGGACATCAAGGATGAGGATATCCAACATTATCCACTCAAGGAAACAAGTCAGACAGAACAAGATATTTTAGAGTTAGCAAAGCAGCAAATTGAAATAACATCATCTACAATGGTCATTTATCAAAGAATGCATTCTAAATAGGAACCCTCAAAACAAGAAAAATCAAGGAATGAAGGTGCCACTATCACCATATTGGGGTGAACTATGTCTCAAGAAAACGTCAACATAGGGAGCACAAAGAGTTCTTATGATGAAACTAGTTTCAATACTACAACCAACCACATCATGAATCTTCATCCACCCATTACCCCATCCACAAATTGGGACCAACATCAAATGAAGGATGTGAATCAAGGCACAAAGAATGTTATCAAAGTAAAAGAAACTAAGAAGCATAATGGACAAATCAAATACAAATGGATACCAAAAAATACAAAGAATCCCTATCAAACTCCATTAGTCAAAGAAACTATGGGGAAAAATAAAAAAAGGAAAAGTATCCATTAAAGATGTCCACAAAAGCAAAAGCAGGCTTCTCGAGCAACGTACAAAGTGTATCAAGCAGTTGGTCCTAATTCCATGCACACTTTCGTATCCACCCATCATTGCTCATCTTCCCAAGTTTGGAGAGCCAAAAGTTCCAAACTGTCAACCAATCCATCTCCTATCCCTAAACACACTCCATCCATGCCTCCACGCATGATATCCAATTCTCAAATTGACCATGTATTGGCAACAACCCTTCATCATAAGGATTCTAAAGGCACTCTATTGCGATGTGTGCATAGGGACAAAGTTAACCCCGATATCAATAAAGAAGATCAACAATCCCAAAAGTGGCATTCAAGTGCACACATCTTAGCAAAGAAGCTTCTTCAAGCAGGATATCGATGGAACATTATGATAGGGGCATCTACATCAGTGATGCCTTGTGATTCGGCATGAGCTTAGAATCTTTCAAATAAATACAAAATAAAAATAAAAATGAAAATCGAAAAAAATCAGAAAAAGGATTGAAAATAGTAAAGAAAAAAATCATTCTTTAGTGAAAATGACTATGGTGGTAGTTTGGACAGGTACCATGATGAAAACCTAGAAAAAAGGCATCATGTGTAGAATCAAGCATCTACATCCGTCAGTTCAGGTGAAAACATCTCATCCCATCCATAATAAAATCCAACATTTCATCCCATCCATAATAAATCCAACATTCCATTTGTCTTATCCATAATAAATCCATTCATCCATGAACCATTTATGCAATACATTTTCATCCATCTACATCCATCATCCAAGTTATCTTGATCTTGATGAAATTTTGGGGCACACTTTACACTTGCTTATGATAAACATCTTGACATGGGTCATTTTCATTCATCCTATCCTACCCAACATTATTTGAGCCATGAAGCATTATCCAAATGAGCATTCTTTATCTGAACACCTTATCTTGTCACAAGATAATCCATATCCCTCAATCCATACACCTATCTAAGCATCCACACATCACATTCCATACATTTCTAGACACTGGAGGCAGATATTTACATCTTGCTTCGAGAATAAATCTTGATCTATATCCTCCAACTTATGTGTGGTGATCTGAACATTGGAAAATGCAAAATAAAATTGGTTGACCACTTGTGAGAAAAAATCCAAATCACTAGCACATGGCATATTTTGATGAAAATAAATTCCTTATCAAGCTTCATCTTTCATTGAACATCAATCCACACAATCACTATCAGTCACATCTAAAGTGTGCTTCAATGTCACATCAAATCATGCAAAAAACTCTTGTTCCAAATCAAGCTTCATCGATCCTGATCAATCAAATCCAATCAATCCATCATCTTGGGAAATCCTTTCCAATCCTTGTGTTGCTTAACACTATCCTTGCATTGTTGTGTGTCCTCAACAGTGTTATCATCATTAATCCTTTGATCTGATCAATCAACCTTAGCTTGGTTTTCAACAAAATCCCAAAACAGAGCACCGATATCATCACACATGCATCCTTATCCAAATCGTCAAAATCATGAGAAAAATCCAAAAACATCCAAAATCATATCAAAAATCCAAAAACACTCAAAAGTCAGAAAATGTCAAAAACACCGTATCCAAACTACGTCATCTCTGAGCTTAAATGTAGGCAAGGCTAATCTTTGATCAGCCCTTGAGACATCAAAATCCAAAAACATTAAAAAAACATCAAAATAGAAAAACATTCATAAAATCTCATAAAACCCAAAAACTTTTAAAAATTTAGAAAATCAAAACATTTGCAAAATCTTCAAAAATACCAAAAACAACCTCAAAACATTTCAAAAAGATCAAAAACATTCAAAAAACCCCTAAAATCCATCCGTCCCATTTTTCTTTCACACACGATAATCAATCACCCATAATAAATCAATCATCACACTCACCCTTTGGAAAAAAAAAATAGAAACAACCACAACAATTAACAAAAGCAAGCTTCAAACGTAAAATCAAAAGAAAACTTCAAACTTTTAAATGCAAAATCAAAATCTTGATCATTTTCAAACATTTCAATCAACCTTATATCAATAGCTTATCAAACAACTCATCAACCCATCATCATCCTATTTCATGTCGTAGGATATATCGTTTCGACAATGGGCATCATTTTGGATATCACTTTGGACTCTGATCCTATCAAAACACATCCCCTTGGCTAGTGGTATGAAGAACATTGACTTGTTTGTTGACTATATCTTTGATTTATCTTATTGTGTTCATTACAATGACCTCTCAATGATGTCCCCAATGAAGGGATTTAGAGAAATGGGAATGAGGCAACGATCATTATCCTTTTATCTATTGTGTTTGTTGGATGTTCTTGTAATATAACCTGGCGAATACTTGCTTTGTTAGGTATTTCCTAGCAAGGTTTTTGTATGTCAAGTGTGAACAAGAATACTCCTATCTATTTTTCGAGTCAAATTCCATCGCACTAGGTACAACGCCATCCTAGTTCTTTATACCTTGATGCATCGTGCCTACATGTGTTATCAAATTGAAGGAAAATTGGCCCTTTGAAAATCCCAATTCCTCGACAAGTAATCATCATCATCATCATCATCATCATCATCATCTCATGTCTTGTTGGAATCTCTTGTTGTCTTCTCTCTTTCTTTTCCACTCTGACATTGTACCATGACATTTAATCGTAAATCATTGCTAATGCATCCATCCTGCATCCATAAACCATCTGCATATCATATCATATCATATAAGAAACATTGATCATCTCGCATGCATTGCATTTCATCATTGCATAATATAGATTGGTTACTCTAAGCATCTCATAAACCATACATTTATCATCCATTGCATAATCATACAAGTATCATCATATCATATCATGTGCATCCATATCATCCATGCATCATCATATCATCCATTGTATATAATCATAATCATCTCATATATATCACCAATAATGTAATTGTCATGGTACAAATCAGGATCAAGTGTGTGTAATATATCAAAGTAGACATGAGGTTACCCACATGACCAATTATTGTCTACAACATCAAATTTGTCTACATCAAGCATTCGAGTTGAACTAATCTTGAACCTCTTTGTCGAGAGATCGACCCTCAAATCAAACCTCTTCACCCGATCTCTCGAGGGGGCAATATGCCAACGTAATTCTTCACACTGGGGCAACAGTGGGGCATCATAAAATGAGAGAATTTTTATTTTTAATCTCAACAAGATTATTCTTTGAACCAATGCAACAAGTGCATCACTTCAAAGAGGGGAAAAATGTAGACATGGAAAATGTATTGATTGACATTGTGCATCTGATCCTGACCACTAACATCGTTTCATCTTGAATCATCTTTCGGTCTAACCATTTAATCAAATACCCCTATCTGATTAAATTCATCAATATTCCTCTCTTAATTGAATAAACTAGTTATCTAATTAAGTCACCTCTTCTTGATAATTACATTAAGCATTTTGATCTAATTATCCTATTTAATTAAATAATTAATTTTATTTGATTAAATCTCTAAGTTCTATCTATTAAATTAAATAAATTAAAACCTTATTTATTTTAATCTAACAATCATCTATTTTAATTAAATAAATCAAAATCTTTATTTAATTAATCTCTTATCACATTCCTCTCATATTTGATTTAAATAAATCCACAAATTTAAGTCAAATAGGTCACATCACTTAATCTCTTCATTAAATTAATTAACTTGGATTAATTTAATCTCATATCATGTCCCATCCTCCAGCATTTACCACTTGCACATGAAAATAGATTTAATTGATTTATTAAATCCCTATTTTCCTCAACAAGGCATCTTTTGGGAATATTCTCAAAGTTTGAATTCAAAATCCAAGTTGACATGTATATCCAACAAGGCATTTAACTCTCTCTTACATGTCCTTTTCCTTGAGCCAAGTGGCATTTAATGCATTTTTTCTTCCCTCTTGCATGTCATTTCAACAAAATTCAAGATTCAAAAATAGGCATTTATTGGCACAATCCTCAAAACTTGCACATCCTCCATCCACTCATAGGTTGACAAGTGGCATCTTGCCATTGGTTGAATGTTAGTCCCACATTGCTCTACTTTGTACATCTCCTCAACTTAGCATTCTATATATAAGAGGCTAATCTCCTCATTTGATCATCCGCAATTTGAGTAAAATTACTATACTCAAATACATCTTCAAGTTTTAGCATTTTATCTCATTTGTAGCTAGGTTATGCAGGTTTTTCATCATGGAGCACATTTGAATCTGCAACAAAGTAGATCACTCTTCATCAATATTCAACATTGCATCATAGGAGTTGGGAAAGGGCCAATTTTCACATCAAATTGGCACCAATTCCCCCATGGGATGAAGAGTTTGCTTGTTTCAATAGGATTTAATCTATTTCATTGTGTTCTTCATTCTTTCCTATTTTAAGCATTGCAAATGGATTTCATGGGGAACCTAGATTCTAACTTGCATTTCAATCTTATAATGTGTTTATCTCTTGTGTTTTGTAGGTTTTAGAGGGATTTTGGTTCACAGTGTTAATTGCTTATGGTTAATTACTTATTCATCATATCTAAGATTAAGTTAAGTAAAGTTTGAAAAGTTTATTATTTTGTGACAACTGATTCACCCCTCCCTCTCAGTTGTCTATCCTTATTTTTCCAACAATTGGTATCAGAGAAGGTTCCTTTGAAGAAGACTAAAAGCTTGAGGTGATCTAATATGGAAACATACAAGAAGGACAATCCTAGATTTGATGGAACTAACTACTCACTGTGAAAATTCAGGATGCAATGTCACCTAAGGTGTATTGGTGAAGCTTTCTAGAAGATTACAAAAGATCCATATGCTATTCCTCATAATGGTCCCTCCACTGCCGATGAGATCAAAGACGGTGAAAACAATATTAAGGCTATTTAAGCTTTGGTGAGTGCTCTAAAAAATTTGGAGACGGAAAATGTGATAGGACTGCAGACAACTCATGAGATTTGGATGAAGCTGGAAAATTTGTACAAAGGATATGCACAGGTGAAGGCTAAGCTACAAAGTTTGAAAGGAAAGTATGTGAATTTGAAGATGGCTGAAGATGAAAATATCACTTCTTTTATGCAAAGAGTAAATGAAATAGTGATGGGTATTAGATGTTCTGGTGGTTCTCCAGATGAGGATGAAATTGTGGCTAAGATACTCAAATCCTTGCCTCCCTCATACAAAGTGAAGGCTCATGCTATTGAAGAGCTTAGATCAGTAACAAAGATGACAAGAGACACGATGGTTGGTAAGCTTGTTGCTTTTGAATTAAGTGAATTTGGTGAATTTGTTCTAAAGGCTGAATCTGCATTCAAGGCTACTATATCCAAAAGTAACAAGCAAAGATATGGTCTGGAAGAATGTTCCAGGAAGATATCCAACTATGATGAAGAACTAAAACAACTTGAAGATAAAGAAAGAGAGGTAGAAGAATTGGAAGCACTGATTGTAAAGAAAGAATGTAGAGGAAAAGGTAAGTATGAAGGAGTGTTGCCTATTAAATGTTTTTCTTGTAGTAAAATCTAAGTCATTTTGCATCAAGATTTCCTGAAAGGGTTCCTAGATCTAAGCCTAACAAGTCTAGATTCCAAAAGAAATGTTACTTTTCTGAAAAAGGAGTGACTGATGATGAGTCTAATAAAGATAATGGAAATTAAGATGAATGGGTTGTCATTGCTATCGTTGAAAATAGTCCTTTGGCTACTAAATCTGCTAAAGATGTGAAAGATCTTGCAGCCCAAGTTGATGAAAAGGATGAGTGGGTTATTGATAGTGGATGCTTACATCATATGACTAGTGATAAAAACAAATTTGTAAGTCTATAGAAGTATGATGGTGGTGTTGTAAGATTTGGAGACAACAATGCTGACATGATTCGTGGGAGAGGTTCTATTTATCTTGGTGGTAAGGATAACACTAATGATGTTCTTTATATTGAAGACTTGAAGCACAATATTTTGAGTGTTGGATAGATGGTGGAAAAAGGCTATGATCTAAACTTAAAAGATGGAAGATGAAAGATACGTGGAAATTCTAGAAATATGATTGCTACACGTAGAAAGACAAAAGGTAATATTTTTCACCAGAATTTTGCTATTGGGAGTTGTTTAATTGCTGAAGTAGATGAAAGGTGGTTGTGGCATAGGAGACTGTGTCATGTAAATTTTGATAACATTGTCAAGATAAGTTTCACTCAAGCAATAAGAGATCTACCTAAGTTAGTGAAGCCTACTAACACAATTTGTAAGGAGTGTCAGATGGGTAAACATACTAGAGTCTCCTTCCAAAGCAAATAGTTTCATTCAAATGATCTATTGGAGCTGCTACATATTGATCTCTATGGTCCCTCTAGAGTCAAAAGTATTCATGGAGAAAGGTACTTTATGTTGATTACTGATGATTACTCTAGAATGATATGAGTTTTCTTCTTAAGAGAAAAATGTGAAGCACTAGAGAAGTTCAAAAGTTTCAAGGCTATGGAAGAGAATGAGAAAGGTTTGAAAATCAAGTGTATGAGATTTGACAGAGGTGGTGAGTTCACCTCTAGGGAGTTCAAATATTTTTGTGAAGAACATGGAATCATAAGACATTTATCTAATCCCTGAACCCCTCACCAGAATGAAGTTGCAAAGAGAAATAATAGAACAATTTTGGATGTTGCTAGAACAATTATGATAGAAGGAAATGTGCACCAGATCTATTGGATTGAATTTGTAAGCATTGTTGTGTATACTTCAAACCAGGTAAATGTTAATGGTAATTCTAGTAAGACCTCTTTTGAGCTATGGTTTGGTTATAAGCCTATTGTTAAATATTTCAAGATCTTTGGAAGCAAATGTTATATCAAGAGAGATGATGATATAGGAAAGTTTGATTCAAGAAGTGATGAAGGAATATTTTTAGGTTACTCTACCAAAAGAAAGGCCTACTGGTGCTATAACAAAAGACTAAGAAAGATGTTTGAGAGTGCAAATGTCAGAGTTGATGAGGACTCTTCCAAATCATCCAGATATCATGGTTATAATTTAGATGAAGACAATACAAGCCAAGGGAAGAATTCTCAAACACAGTACCAACTTTAGATTATTCCATATGTTCTAGTAAAGAAACCTCAATTCATTCTGGTAAATCAAGTAAGTGAGGAAGCACAAACAAGTGCAAGCACATAAGAAAGATCAGAAGAACCAGAAGCTTGTGAAAGTCCCAAAAAACCAAGGTATGTAAAGCTAAATCATTCTAAAAGTCAAATTATAGGAGATAAGAATAAAGGTGTACAAACTAGAAGAAAGATTACAAAAGAGTATTGCTTGATTTCCAAGATTGAACCTAAAGATGTCACTAAAGCCTGCCAAGATGAATAGTGGATGGAAGCTATGGAGGAAGAGCTGACATAGATTGAAAAGAATGACATGTGGACACTGGTTCCCAGACTTAAAGACAAAAATATGATTGTTACTAAATGGGTGTTATGGAACAAGCTGAATGAACAAGGTGAAGTGGTCCAGAATAAAGAAAGACTGGTATGTAAAGGGTATTCTCAAATGGAAGGTGTTGATTTTGAAGAAAATTTTGCCCCTATTGCCAGAATTGAAGCTGTTAGATTATTTCTTGCTTATGCTGCATAGATGAACTATAAATTATATCAAATGGATATGAAGTCAACATTTCTAAATGGAGAACTAGAAGAAGTATACATTGAACATTCAGATGGATTTCAGCTAACTGACAAGGAAGATATGGTTTTCTACTTGAAGAAATCTCTATATGGACTTAAGCAAGCCCCCAAAGCCTAGCATGCCAGATTGGACAAATACTTACTGAATCTTGGATTCACTAAAGGTACTATTGATAGCAACTTATATTTCAAATTGGATCATGATAAATTTTTTTTTGATGACATTATTTTTGGAGGAGATGACAATCTATGTATGAAGTTTGTTGATGAGATGAAGGGTGAATTTGAGATGAGTATGATTAGAGAGATGAAGTTATTTTTGGGATTGCAAGTTACCCAATTAGACAAGGGAATTTTCATATCTCACTCCAAATACGTGAGAGTGCTACTGAAGAAATTTGGGATGGAGGAATCAAAGCTTGTTGGTACTCCCATGGTGACTGGATGCAAGCTAACACAAAATGATGATTCTCCTAAGGAAAATCAAACTAGATACAGGTCAATGATCGGTGGATTGCTTTATTTAACTTAGACTAGACTAGATATTATGAATGTTGTATGTATGGTTGCTAGATTTCAAGGTGTAAAAAAAGAATCACATGCTATTGTTGTTAAGAGAATCTTCAGATATCTGAAAGGAACAATTGACTTTGGAATTTGGTATCCAAAGTATGATGATCTCACTTTGAGTGCATATATTGATGCTGATTGGGTTGGAGATGTAGATGACAAGAAAAGTACTAGTGGTGGTGTTTTCTTCCTAGGGAAGAAGCTAGTTTCCTAGTTGAGTAAAAATAAGAATTCCATTTCTCTATCTATTGCTGAAGCAGAATATATTACTACTGCAAATAATTGTACTCAAGTGATATGGTTGAAACAAATGTTGAAAGATATCAGGGTAATATATGAAGATCCTATTGCCATATACTGTGACAATTCAAGTGCATTAAATATTTCAAAGAATCTAGTGCTACACTCTAAGACTAGACATATATCAATCAACTTTCACTTCTTGAGGGAGAAAGTGAATGAGAAAGAAGTCAGATTGGATTATGCTCCTACCAAAGAATAGATTGCAAACATCTTTACTAAGTTGTTGTTGAAGGATACTTTTTATTATCTCAGAGGAATGCTAGGGTTGATTACCCCTCTTGATAAGAACTAAAAGATGGATTTACTTGCATCAATTCATGAGCTACATTGTTATATTTTGATCTAGATTGATGTTTTTGTTGTTGCTACTCAGGGGGAGTAGTCAGATGTGCAGATATGTGGTTCATATTGTATATATGGAAAGGTCATTGTTACCTTTTCCTTTTATGTCAAAGGGGGAGAAGTGCAATGTGAAAAATATTCCAAGGAGAAGAGCCTTATGGGAGAAACGAAGTTAATAAGCAAGTGTGTTAGGTTGATGGTATCTTTCACATCATGTGTTTCCATCAATGCCAAAGGGGGAGATTGTTGGATGTTGTGGATGTGTTGTTCATATGTGGTTGTCACTGATGTCAACACTATTGGAATTTGGTGCATTGAAGGTTGTATATGTCGAGGATATTGAGAAAATTGTAAAATAAAGTGTTCAAGGTTCCCAGTGGAATTGTGTAGGTCATGAAGGCATCTTGTTATGACATTGAAGATCAATTGTTGTGGACTAAAGGGTTTATTTTTTAGAGTATCTAGATCATCTACTGGAATTTTTAGAGGTTCGTGTATAGATTTGATCGTGTTGTGGTCTGACAGTATTTCTATGGTCTTTGTCAGCATTACTGAGTGAAGTTTGTGTGATTCTGGTAATTCTAGTTGTTGTGGATGT
Organism: Sequoia sempervirens; assembly: GCA_007258455.2. Lineage (NCBI taxonomy): Eukaryota > Viridiplantae > Streptophyta > Pinopsida > Cupressales > Cupressaceae > Sequoia > Sequoia sempervirens. The sequence continues at coordinate 210,634,531 of VDFB02373365.1, forward strand.
TTCTTTGTTGTTTCTTGGTGTTCTTGGATGTCTCTAGATTGTTCTCTATCTTTGTGGTATGTCCACACTAATCAATGTGCTTGTGGTCAAATATTTTCTTGTGCACATTCAAATTTTCATGTTCCTAGCCAACATGATGGTGGTAACGTGTTGTGGATCCTTGAAAAGTAAAATTTGAATGTTTGGCACAGTCGTGAATATTGTTTTGGGTCACATCATTTTTTTGGCCGACAGTGTTTAGATCCACATTGAAAATTTAATTGTAATTTTGGGCCAACATTGTAAATATGTTTTATTTTTTTGGCTGACTAAGTTGTTGATGTAATCTCATGTTGTGGATATATTTAAGATAAATTGTTTCATCGGTGAAAAGTGTGCTTTGTGTGTTGGGTGTGCTCCTATGTGTGTATATGTGAATATCATTAGATTGAAAAGTAGAGTGTGAAGAAGCTTGAGTGAAGTGTGAAGTAGTTTGAGTGAAAATTGAAGGAGTTTTTTGTGCTTATTTGGAATTGTAATTAGGCTTGTGCAAAAAATATTTTCTTAGTTTGTAACCTTTGGATTTAATCCTATCTTGTATTGCTGGTAGTGAGCCTCTTATGTCGCTAAGCAGTGAGCTCTAGGCAATGTGCATGAATGCATGTGCATTCCCCTTTATTGTTTTCATTATACTTTTAATAGGGTATAATATTGTGGACTAACATCCACCGTGGTTTTTCCCCTAATAGGGTTTCCACATAAAAAATATTGGTGTTCTCTATCTCTCTAATGTGTTAATTGCTTATTCATCAGATCTAAGATTAAGTCAAGTAAAGTTTGAAAAGTTTATTATTTTGTGACAACTGATTCACCCCCCCTCTCAGTTGTTTGTCCTTTTTTTTTCCAACAATATTATCACTTATGACTAACACATAAATGATTTAAATAGTTCTAATTCAATTATAAAAAAATAAATTACAATTATTAATGTAATAATAAATATTAAAAAATAACCAAAAAATACTTTAAAATGATAAAACAAAACGATGCTACTCGAACCATCTAATGTTAAATTTTATTAAAATAGCATTTTTCTATTTAGATATACTAATTATGATAATGAAGAAAATTAATTAGAGCTGGCATTTGAATTTTTTTTTTGAAAGAAAACTATTTAAATCTACTAGATATACTAAGGAATGCAATTTATATAGACAAGAAGGGGATAAAAGTGCTAGAGCTAACATTTGAAAAAATAGTTGAACAAAAATTACTAGATATGTTTTTTATTTTATAAATATGAACACCCAAATCTTAAAGTAATTTTTTTTTATAGGAAATAAAGTAAAGATATCAAAAAATTTAAATATGTAGTAAACACAATAGCTCTAGGATAAAATAAACTAAACACACCAATTTTTTTAAATATATATTACACTAGCATATATATATTAAATATTAATATATATAAAATATGTCAAGAGTTATCCTTCTGGAGGCACCTATTTTCATCATTTTTTCTCTACAATTAATGAAGGGAGCCCCAAAATCAAGAATTTGGATGAAAAAGTTTCTTATGTTTCTGTAGTTCATGAGTTTTCCACTTTTGGCTAATTGGAAAATGGCATGTTCACTGCATTCTTCTAACTAGAAAATGACATGTTCACTACTTTCTATTGACTGGTGAACACATGTTTGTTGCTTCCTTGATGAAGTTGCTACTTCATCAACTTTCTTTGATCTGATTCTTCTGGAACCCATAATTTTTTCCTACAAACTACAAATGAGGTGTTGCTTTTTTTGAAATTGTACAACTTTTTTGAAAATGAATGTAAATGTGCAATCATAATCAATTTTTTATTCCATATATACAACTACATTTATGAGGTAAATAGTTACTAGAATCAAGCCTAGAATGATATCTCCTCTATTAAAGAATGTTTGAAGATGTCTCGTACCATCCCAAACCTTCTCAAGCATTAAAGAAGTAGGCCACTATTCAGAAACATGCCACTGAGTACAAAATTAGATTCATTTTTTGGACTAGTGTGTATGTTCAGCTGCATATGTGCATGTGTGTGTTTCATGGTGGTCATTTTACCTTCCTTCATGCTTAAGTATTTATAAATAAAATGCTTGAGGTTGAGCTATCCATAGATGTAGTTGTAGATTCTTGTATCTCTGTCTTGGGAGCTATTTGTGAGTGTAGCTCTCATATTTTTTTATTGTATTAGGGTAGAGAATTCTATAGAGAGTTGAAAATTGCTCTTGGGGAGAATTTTCAGTTGTTCTTGAGGACTCTCTCTCACACACATTAAGTATAATTATGTTTCTTTACAAAAGGAAGAAAGAGTAGGAATGAGGGAATTTGGGCTTGTTGTAAATAAGTCAAGATTGAGAAAGAGAGAGAGATAGAGAGATATGAGATCTTTTGTGCAAAAGAATGAGCATTCATGGACATGTGCAAAACAATGACATGTAAATATGTTCATTGTATATTTTTTGTGCAAAACAATGACATGCAGATATGTATATTGTATATCTATTGTGAAAAATAATGACACACAGTTATGTATATTCTATATCACAATAAAAAAATATATTGAGATAAGAACTAGAGGATCTCATAGTAGCAGACGTCAACATATCAACCATCCAATTAATATATATATATATATATTAATAACAATAGGAAATTTATAGGGCAAAAGAATGACATGCAAATGTGTATATTGTATGTCACAAGAAGAAATATATACTGAGATAATAACTAGAGGATCTAAGCAATAGTGGACTACAATATTTCAAACATCCAATCACACCATCCAAAATTAGACTACCAAAGAGAACATGTACTCTTAGTAGTCTGGATTATTGCAGGTTTGTTTTGAAAAATATCATTTGCAAGATATCATCATTGAAGTGGTGGTTCTTAGTAATCAAAAGAAAATATTATAGATGAGTACAAGTTTAGCACAAAAAAATGCATGAATTAGCAAATAGGCATTGCAAACTCCAAGTAATTAAATGAAAAATATCAGTTCCCTCATATGAATAGATAAAGGGAAGATACCATAGCTCTCCCTTTCTCGACCCTTAGCTTTCTAAAGATGATTTAAAGCACAAAATGAAATGTTATATTCCAATTACATTTTATGACACTAATAAATTAAGACCAATAGAATATCATTACATGGCTCTGCTTATGAAGTATAATGGGAATTACATAGTCAACTCCAAGATCTAACATGTAATGAAATTTGTTTCTTTCAATTTTGAGTTGGTGAGGCCAACATTCAAATGCATAAAAAATAGGTGTAGCATTACAAAACATGAAATTTTCACATAGATATTACAAATTATAACCAACAAAACCTGAACAAAACCTAAAAATAGTGACTGATGATACAACTAGTTCAATTATTCATAGGAATATACCAAAACAATCCCTTTCTCAACCACTTTAAGGTTCCAGCAAGAATTAAATCATGCACTTTGCTAGTATTTAATGTCAATAAATAAATAGAAAGGAGAAAAAATATTCTTATAGCAATGGCCTTGGAGAACATTCTCGACATTTTCTAGCACTAAATCAAAAGTTGCATAGTGCAAACCATTATGCCCTTGAATTGGAGAGGCTTGTAACTCAAATACAAATCTTCTGACACAAAATTTCAAATTATTATGTCCTTAACCTATCTTGTTTTTAAATATTAGGTCTCTACAAAGAGATTAAAAATTCATCATTCTACTGGAATTTTCAAAATAGATTTTTTATAATTACAAATTATCACTACGCGGTCTTATAGAATGGAAAATATTAAGCCCTTAAATTATTCTCTGCTCAAGCATTAAGTCCCTAAAAAAGAGTTGGAAAACCCTGTACTACTAGCATTTTTCAAATAAAAAAATTTAATATAGCAAACAAATCACTAAACGTGAATTCCAATTTATAACATGAAACTAAATTTATTATTATTTTCGATTTTGAGCTAATTCACAACAGGGTTAAAATGTAGGGAATAAGCTTGGTGTAACAAAATGCACAAAGCTACACATAGGAACTATAAACTCTAGTGCCAAAACAATAAGTAGGAAATGCAATCTAGCTAGTTTTAAGGGAGATGCTGATAACCATTCATTTCTAGACTGTTTCAAGATCCAAAACAAATTATTACTTGGAACGTTCTCACATTTCAACGCATTAAAAAATTGAAAATGGATAAAAATCAGCGCAATATATTATTTTGTTTCCATAAGATGTGTATTAAAAAAATATAAATCAAATAGAATAATAATTATAATTAAACACTTGATTAAAGTGATCTATTCCAGAATTATACACACATCATACCTACCAAAAATTAAACATTATAATGAAATTGACACCAAATTGAACCCAATTTTTTATCACTATAAATAAATTATACAAACAAAAAATTACATTATTCCAAGAATGAGAATAGTTGAATCATGCAACATCAAAACTAATTTTATTATAAAAAGGATTTTTTCAGTGCCCTTTTGATTTCTTCAACCTAATTCCCCTAAATATTAAGAAAAGGCTAACAGCGCAACAGGGAAAACTTTAAGAACCCCCCCCCCCCTGGACGAAGGTGTAAAATCATGGAAAAATCTTGTATACTTCCCAATAAAAGTATTAATTTTAGTGGTGTTCATTTTTCATTTTTTGGGAAAAAAAACTCTCCATTGGCAAATCTTTTATAATCACTAGAAGTTTGTGGAAAATCCTAGCAAATTTCAAATTTTTTTAAACCAATAAAATATTTTCATTGGCAATTAAAATCTATTTTCAAACCTAGAAAATATTTTCATTGGTGAATTGAACCTGTTTTGAAAATAGAAAAAACAATTTTGTTGGCGATTAAATTTTTTTTTCATACTAAAAAAAAATCATTGGCAAATTAAACCTATTTTCAAATGATTAAGAAAAAACATTGGTGAATTAAACATAATCTCAAACTAATAAAAAAAATTCAATGGCGAAATGTCAATGCAAATCAATATAACCACGACCGTTGGATGAATTTTCGATGGATAGTTGTAGTTGCATTCCTCAAGTAATTCTCTAAAGCACTAGACTTGCAAATTGAAAACTCTGGAATAACACTAGAACTATTAGATGCAGACACATGGCGAGATCAAAGCTCATTACTCATCATGGTAATGAACACAATGGGTTGAAGGATTTTGGTGATGAGTGATACAGGGACTTAAATGGCATAAATATGCACATGCATAAAGTTTGTTTTAAAAGAGGGACCGCCTAGGAAGAATGTAAGACTAGGGCTTAAAACCTTAAGAATGTTTTACACAAAGGATGTAAAGGCCAAACAAGGCTTAATTATCAACCTTATAAAATAATTTAAATACAATCCCCAGACCAAAGTAATGAAGGAAATATGTGCAAAGGATATTCCATATCTATAGCCAGATGTTAGCACAAATCAATATAACTACAACCATTCGATGAATTTTTGATGGACATTTGTAGTTGCATTCCAAAAGTAAATTTCTAAAGCACTAGACTTGTGAGTTTAAATCTCTGGAATAACACTAGAACCATTAGATGTGGACATGTGGTGAGATCAAGGCTCATCACTCATCACTCATTCTCTCTTTTCAATGCCTCAACATAGTACTACATTTCATTTAATCAAAATTATCAATTTTTTTGAATAAAGTGTGGTAGTCGTACTACAAGCAATGATTAATGCCATATGACATCTGAAATGATTGATTGGAAAACTCATAGCTTTAATGAAATAAGATTTGTAATGATTTCATATTGTTTGAGTGGCACTGGAGTCTGGCAATTTTTACAGCTTGTTAGCTTGAGGTATAGTTTGCATGTAACCAAACGTCAATCAAATTAAACATTTTAATTGTACATGTAATGCTTAAGTTACATGAATCAATTAAGTTGGATTTTTGGTTTGCGCAAATCAGGCTAGTAGCGGCACTGGTGTCCCATAAATAGGGATAGTGATAGTGGATAGTGTCATGAGGGTTTTCATTTTTTTATGGTTAATAAGGATTCAGGAAGAAGATGATGTGGTATTATTGGGGATACTCTAAATTCTACTGCCTCTAGTTATGTAGTTACAAAGTAAAAGATCAATTTCCTTCAAGTTCAGAATGGGTGGAATTGGAAAGAAGTTGATTTGGTTGACTTGACTTCTTAGACAAGTTTTGAATGAGGATGAGGAGCTCTAATGGAGATAAGTGTTATCCTAATGCATGGAAGTTGCAGGTAGAATATGGGAGAAATTTTACTACCCCTCATCTTCTACATGATTCTAGTTCTCAAAGGGGATAAGTAGATTTGTATCTTCACAACTCTCATTTCCCTAGAATTGTTGGCTAGGTGAATCCATTGCATTTATTTTCAAAGCCACATTTATATTACATTGTCACCAACAGAAGCTTTGGAATCATGCATTTAGTTTTAGTGTCACATTTGTATTACGTTGTCACTAGTAGAAGCTTGGAAATTGGAATCAATTTGTAATCCATTGTCATTAGCAACAACCTGGAATAAATTGTGTCTATGTAAACTGCCATATGTTATTTATACAAAACATGATCTTTCCTGCTCTACAGCTACTCATCTTTAAAAAGATATGTAATAATGTGACATTGTAAATCAGTTGTAATAAAATAAATGGTTGTGTTGTGTTATTCTTTGTTATTCATTATAGTAGAGTTATTTTCTGAGTTTAGTGTCTATGAATCTATTCAAATTAGTTTTTTTTCCTTTAAGAAATTAAGTATTATCTATTTATGAAATAATTGCATGCAGATTTAAAAGTAAAACATAAAGCAATACAAATGAAAAAAGAAAGTTGCCATCAAATTGAAAAAAAACATTATAAAAACTAAAAGTTATCACTCTTGTTAGGGTTTACCAAAATTTTATTGATTTCTAATTTATCATTGATGGTCTCACCTGGTTCGTGGTATCATTATTCATTTTATTAAGTCCTTTGCAATGTTAAGTTACTGGCCCCTTGGCCTTGATGTCAATCCTAGCGCATTAAAGTTTGAAACAACTTTAAAACACATGTTTATTATTTATATTAGAAATTACTCAACCGTTCAATGAACATCTGATGTATGGTTGTGGTTGCATTCTAGAATGAAATAAACAGAGCACTAGGCTTGTGAACTTAAGCCTCTAGAATCACCCTGGAACCGTTAGATTTACAAAGATCAATGGTTTATAATTTATTGTCAATGCAAGACTAAATGGCTTATTTTAAATGTTGTTGGCAATGTACTAATTGTGTAGTCTAGAAGCAACACATAGACGTTTTAGTTTCTTTCACTTTAATGTTTGAATAAAAAACACTTTCTACTACTAAGTGATTTTATTTTTAAGTGAGAGGGTCAACACAGGGGGAGATTTCATTCTTCAGTTTTCTCATTGTAGTGCACCACCTTATTTGGGGTTCCACAGTTCCACTTCCAACAAAGCCATTCTAGTAACCTATTTTCCATGACTGTTAGCATTAATCATTTCAAGAATCAAAATCCGGGTAAGTGAAAGAATTCCTACGACTACGTTTCATTGTTTGATGTTTCTTAAAATATTATTTTGTCAAAATTTGAAGTTTGGATTTAGGGTTGAGAGACTTAATAATTAAGAAAAATTAAGGACTAATAGGGAGTTTACAATTTCACATTGTATAAGCATGTCTACCACTAGTACCACTAGAGCAATGTTAGATAAAAAAATACATTATGCAAAATTACTTGAAACCCTAGGTTTCACTAATGAATACCATGATATTTATGATCTTGAAACCTATGGTAGGCATACCTGAGAACTTATATTTTCATCTCAGAATAAGGCTTCAATGCAAATGCAAGTTAATAGTATTAGTGCACCATGGGTAACTGGATTAGGGTGCATGATGTTACATGAGGTTTTCCCTTGCCCATAATTTATCATGGTTTGTGCCAAAAATTATGATGATAACAAAAGAGAAATTGTTAATAAAGATAGGAAAGAAGAATTGTTATCCATTAATGCAAAAGAACTTGGAAAAGTGTTGGGGTTTACCACCGAAGAATTTGAAAATTTCCACATTGACCTAGAAAATCTTGCCAGTGATTATGAAATAGTGGATGAAATGGAGATAAAATCTTTCTTAAATAAAATAGTTTAGGATAGAAACAAATTGAAAGTTGATCATAAGCCTCCTTATGATTTGGATATTTTTAAACCATGGGTTCAGGATACTATTTCCATGCTAGCATTTTTCCTCGAACTAGATAGCAATTTGGAAGTGGGTGCAAGCCTCCTTGAAATGGTATATAATATCCATTATGGTGTTCGACATGTCAAATATAATTTTACTGAGCACATTGTAGAATCCATGCATAAAATTTTTTTAATGATTAAAGAAGGCTCCACCAAGACATTTAGGTTCACAACCTACTTGTGCTATCTTTTTCTATTCAAATTTAGAGGAATGTTTCAGACCAACAAGCTTTAGATTCAGCCTTATAGTAATGCTAAGGAAAAGAGAATGGCTTCAGTATATGAATGGACCACTGATATAAGGATGAATTATTCTCGAAGGAACTATATTAATTTTGTAGACTACTTTTTGGATCCACTGCATCAAGCAATTACAAATACTCAAATGCCTAGATTGCCTATGTCATGTAGAAACTGCATTCAACTAGGAAAATAAATACAATTGGCTGATTGGTACTTAATGGAAGAATATACTGTACTAAGATTTTATGGATTGAGAGTACAACCATACAAACTTCCAATAAATGTGACAAAAAGAGTTTTTGCATTGGAATATGTAAGGTAGATGCAGAGTACTGATGAACTACACTTTGTCGGTCAGCAAAAGAAGACCTTATTTCCTTCTTAACCTTTTTCATGTGGAGGGTTCACATTCAAGAGAAAAGAATTTAGTGTGGCACATAATATTTTGATTTTTTTTAATTTTGATGCTATCTGTCACTGGCAGTATGATCCATGTGACACCATTAAACCAATGATTGTTCTCAATAAGAATGTTGCAAGTAGAATTCAACATCAAAGTAAACCTTTGCTTGAAAACTTGAGAAACAAGGATTCTTGGGATGAGGTCAAAATAGCAATGGAGAAAAGTGCTACTAAGAATGGTATTTGTTTTGAACAATTTTTAGCATAAATTATGGCATTGCATTGAAAGAAAATTAGAAGGTACAACAATTTTTATGAAAAAAAGTAAAAAACCATCTAGTAGAGTAAAAATACCATATTCTCTAGAGAAGGAAGTTATAGATAAAAATTTGTCATGATAATAAATTGCTACCTTTTGGTCTATGAGGAAGGAGCTAGGTGATCCAAGAGCTCTTGTACAGTATGAAGATAATGAAGAAGATCATTAGTTTAGAAAAGATAAAGAAAGTGATGGTGAATCTAATGATGATAGGGAAGAACAAAGTAATGTCAATTTCAAACTTGGTTTAAGTGAGGCAAAAAAAGAAGCACATACTTCAGGAGCAGCCATAGCTAAAAAAATGGGTTATGAAGGTGGTCCTTTGGGGTCCCAAATACAAGGCCCTTGGATGGTAATAGATGTACAGCATAGAAAAGCAGTTGATAAATCTAGCCTTGGGCTTTGGTGCAGGAGCACTTGTTTGATTTCTTGCCTCCATGAGGCCATTTGTAAATAGTTGCTTTATTTTGTGTATTGGGTCTTATAATAGGGTTTATAAAACCATTTTAGAGGTTTTTAATTCTTAGGAAGTCATATTTTAAGTCATTTGTCAAACAATGTTTAAAGTTGTTCCATATCGTAAAAATTGTCAAAAGTGCAAAATTAGGTAGATGAAGTGTCATTAAGGTGTTTTGTCAACAAACTAATCAAAAGGTGGTTGAAAATAGTTCGTTTTGGTTGTAAATTTATAAATAAACCCTCCAAAACTTGAACTTGGGGGTTGGGGACACTATTTTTGAAGTTTGATGAATGGTAACCTCAAATTTTGTGTGCATTTTCTAATTTTTACATTGTTTCAAGGCTGAAGCCGTGCTTTGTACAGCCTAGTATGGACAAAAATAATGGAGTATCATATATGGATGGAAATATCTCAATTTCTAGTTTCCAATTATTTTTCTCTCATTGAATTTTATTGAGTTTTGTGGAAGATATGACTATTTTGGTGAGACTTCCCTATTCTAACAATATTCTGCAGAATTTACAGTCTGAAAAATGTGATGGTATGGATTGTAAAGTCTATAGTTTTGATCTGAAACCAATTAAATTTTGTTTCCATGTGAGTCTACTTTCATTTTCTTCAGGTCTCATCCAATTTCATTAAGATTTGAATAAATTATGACCATTTTTGTGAGGGCGGGTCTGAACCCTACCTAGGGTTTGCAGTTTTGGGAAAAATGCAATAGCTTTCTTTTCCACTATTGAATCTTCATAAAAATTGGAGGAAAATTCTATAACTATGTTGTCTTCAATATCAATAGAGTGATTGGCTTCATTTATTTTTTTGTGGAAGTTTTTAATTGTTGTTTATTGCATTAAATTGTGGGCTGCCATAGTTATGTTTCCAATGTGATATAGAATGCCTAATAGCATGTGTTATACAAAGATTGCTTTGAATTAATGTTGAAGGTTTGTGAGATATTTTTTTGAACCCTCCTTTTCTCTGCATCAAGCTTGGAGGTGAAAAAGTATACCAAGGGCATACAATTCAAATTGTTAGAGGTTCAAATCCTCATCCTCATGGTCAGATACAATCACAACTAGGACATGCCCATGGTGGAGAGCTTAGTGCAACTGGCACTGCCTCTGGTGGTGATGGTATTTGTATTAGTACTAGTAGTGGTAAACATGTGCTCCAACAACAAAATACACATAAGAGGACAATAATTCAATATACCACAAAAACTCCAGGTGATCAAGGCATACAAAAGAGGCAAAGGATTTTGATAGGTCCAAGTCACACTACCAGTGGATACACCACAAAGGAATTATTTCCAGGAAGTCCCCCACTTCTAGTTAGTCTGGTTTCAACATCATTAGCAACTACAACTGCTCATATTCCTTCACCATTAAAGCATTCCATATTTCCTACATCCCTAGGTTTTGATTACATTAAATAGTTTAAAAAGAAATTAAACTTGAATAAAAAAGAAAAGAAGCAACTGATGGATAGTGTGTCTGTTGTAACTTCAGAGCCTGCAACAACCATGGTATTACCCATATTTTACACAAATAAATAAATCATGAAGTACACAATTATTGTTCCTAGAATTCAAAACAAACCAACAAATCAGATGGCTCAATTTGAATTCTAGGTGAAAAATATTCAATTCAATTTTTTTGGACTAAAAAATACTAATAAAATTAATGTATCAAAAAAGAACAATGAATTGGTGTACACATCATTACTAAAACAAGATGGAGATTAAAAAAGGTTGCAAACTCAAATTGAAAAGTTATAGGAAGACCTAGCAAATCAGAAAGAAAAGAAGAAAGCAACAGATAAAAAGAGCAATGAATTAGAAAAAAGAATAAAAAAAGTTTCCTCTACATCAACAAGCAAAGAGGATAAGCAGAATGAGACTGAAGTGAATGAACTAAAGCAAAGGCTAGATGAGAGCAACAAGAAATATGTTGAGGAAAAATCCACTTCAGAAAAATTAAGACTAAGAATTGAGAATGTAAATGCATAGTGGGAACAAAAATTGGAGAGAAAAAGAAATGAAAGATTGGAGGTAGAGTTGATGGAAGAAAAAATTGAAATTAAGTCTAGTCAAAATAAGTTATCTAGATTTTGTAGAAAAATAATGAGACATATGAAACAAAAGATCTAGGATGAAATAATGTAGAGGATTGATCATTTGTGTGGCATGTTTCAATTAATTGATGCTATTAGAAAAAATCATAAGAAGCTCAAAAAATATTTAGTGGACAACAAAAATGTGCTCACATTAGAGAAATTTACAAACAAAATTCAACAAACAATCTACAAAGCTAGTGACAATGTTTTGAAATCAAAAGGGATTACTAATCAGCTTGCTACATCAATGACATTGTCATCTATTATTAAAAAGTGTTTGAGAATGCATGAAACAAATGAATATTTGCATTTGGTTGTAGACAAGATGAAGAAGGTGGATGAAAAGGTAAGGAACTTCACAGAGCTTGGTTTTCTAGAGGCTTTTTAAACAAATGAGTAATTCATTGGAAAGAATGGTTTTAGAAAGAAGATGGAGGATGCAAGGAAGATTGATTTGGACTAGTTTCCTTAGAACCCAGATGTGGTGAACTCTTTTGATTCCATAAAACCATTTCTAACCTTGAATACAAAATTGAATGAAGAATCCAATATACGTTCCAATTTGAATCATGAATTGTTAACAAATCTTCAAGTCAAACAACATTAGTTAGAACAAATAACAATTCCACCACCTGAATAGTGGAAGTTGCTAGAAAAGGTGATGATGCATTGATTTGATTTTTGATAATATGAGTTTCCTAGTTCCAACTCAGTTGTATGTAGAGTTGTATTTGAGAAATATTTTGCATTGCCAATGCCTCTATGTATTCCTTGATGTGATAATCAGTAAAAAAACTTAAATTTATACTTCAATAATGTGTTGATGTTCAATTATCTATATTATTTATTTTATTATTTGAAGAAAAAGTCTGGTAGTGGTTTCAACTACTAGAGACACATTAAATGATTGTTGATGTTCATTGTTGTATATGGTACTAATACTATTATTAATATGTTATTAAGAATTGAGTTGAGTGATGAATTGTTGAGTACATGTTCAAGATTTACTTTTAAGACAATTAAAATATGAACTATAAGGTGATTTTAATTCTAGGCACCCATAATCTTAGTGAAATTGCATTACAATTCATACATCAATACTCAATCTCCATGACTACTTATTGGATCCACTAAAAATTTATATGAATTCATGATTTAATCAAGGTAATTTAATTGGTTCATTAAACCAAAGTCAAAATTAAAATGTATACATCAATGCATAATGACAAAGAAGATTAATGAAAGATCATTGATCAATTTTCATTAATAATTCATGTAAAATGTTACAGTTGTAGAGATGATAAACTTAAAATAAGGGAGAAAAACAAGCTTAGACACTAGTCCTTTGAGTTTTATAACCTTGTCATGGAGTTCTAAATTTTCACTTTGTTGAGTTGCAAGTATTTGTTCATCATCTTTGTAGTCTGTGGAGGATTAGAGAGTCTTTTCAATATAGAAAGACAATGGTGAAATTCATGCATACACAATCTTTGAGTTATGGTGTGTGGATTTATTCTGCTTTTGTTGAGTAGTTTTCCAGTGGATTATCTATTATTGGAATGATATATTTTTCATTAGTTTCTTGTTGTGGTTACTATCACTCAAAGTCATGGTTTTGGTGCCTTTCCTAACCTTAGTCACTAGTCCTTTGAGTTTTATAACCTTGTTGCGGAGTTCTAAATTTCCATAACTTCCTGATTCCCTGACCTAGTTCATTTTGTTGAGCTGCAAGTCTTTGTTGGTCATATTTGTAGTCGATGAGTTGGAGGTTTTGAAAAGTTTGAAACTTCAGAATTTGGTTCTAAGGTTCCAAGTTTCAACGACCACATGACATTATGAACTTATCTTGGCTTTCAAAGGCATCGTCATCTCATTGAATGTTATGTATGGATTAACCTTGAGTTGTCTTTTTAGGAATTTCAAAAAGCATGTAGGTTTAAAGGCTAGATTTTCAAGGAATGAAATTGAATGTCGCATTTAATGCACATCCTATCAAAATAATGACATAAGTGGTGGTGAAGTTTTACTTAGACATTTATCTTGCATTCTCATTCTTTTCCAATGCTAGTACTTCTCAAGTGAAAACATTTTATCTCCAAAAATTTGTGCTCATGCAGATGGAATTTAAAATCATTAGTTTGGTGTGAGGGACACTGAAATTGGGCACATCAATTTGGAGGAGTGTTTGGTGCACTTGGAGAAAAGGGAGAGAATAGAACTAGAAGATAATTTTTTATAGAGTAGTTTGGTACATGCGAGAGGTTTTCCTAAGGCTATACAAAGTGTCAACCTGGTGATTGTGTGCACAAGGGGCTACATTCTAGAGAACTTTTCCACAACTCACTAAGGAGGTTAGAATGAGGAATTTATGCCACATCAATGACACATTTTTAATCGAAACAGTGAGAAAATTTGATCGAAAACATGAGCTTTGGGTTTCACCTGAAGCAATTGCTTTGGTATTAAGTTTTGGAAGTTTCTACATTTCGTTCAACAGATTTACTTATCTTAGAATTGGATGTTTTGAGAAGGCTCTATTTAAATTTCCTCATTACCCAAGTGATTTCCTAGTTTTTCTTGAAGTTTTCCAATAGATGGCCATTGCAAATGTTAAATATTCAAATATGGGAAAGAAGGGGTATGCTTTTCCATTGTCCATTCCTTCATTATCTTGCAAAAGTAATAATATTGCTAGGGGTGTGGAGAAATCCTTGAATGAATTCAATTTTTAGTGTTTTCCCATGAGAACTAATTTTGATAGCAAGTGTTTTTTTAAGAAAAAATTATATGGAGCTAGTAGCTATGAACATCGCCCTGATATTGAAGATTTTTGGGAAGACTGTACAAATGAAGGCAAGGTGTATAGAAGAAATTTCATGAGATTGACCCTAAGGAAAATAGAAGCTTTTGGCATTTCTTTCAATATTCCAAAAGATGCACACAAAGACTCGGTGATCATTGATCCCGAATATTGGGCCCTTGTTGCTAAGCCCTTGTACAAAATTAATTCGTTAAAGGATGAAGTTTCAAACTTAAGGGTCCTTTCAGCCCTTATTTTGAGAACTTTAGACTGGTTGAATGGAAAATGGTGCAAAAGTGGGGGTTCTCCCCATGAGCAAAGAGTTTTGCAAAGAAAAGAGCAAGGCACTATACAAGCCTCTGGCATAAATATATCAGTTTGAAAGCAATCAATTAGGTCATTTGAAACTAGCTCACAATTAGAAGGAGATGGAAAGGAGCCAGAAGACACTAGAGAAAGCTAAAATCAATTTGTAAATAGGATAGTGTACCCTCAGTACCTAAGAAAAAGGATAGTCAAGAAAAGCTAGTGCCTATAGACTCTGAGGAAATTTTTAAACAAATAATTTGTGATAATTATTTTTCCACATTCTTTAAAGTTCCCCCTTCTCTAGTACGAGATACTTCTATTTCTATTCAATCAATTAAAAAAGAAAGAAAATGTAAGTGTTGAAAGTAGAGACACTGGGTTAGTGGCATCTTCCCCGACATAGTTAAAGAAAGCAGTTGAGAATAAAAGAAATAATATTCCCACAATGAAAATTGAATTAGATACAATTTCCTTGTTGTTTCAGGGTCACCAGAAACCTAAAAAGGCTAAGAGGATGTCATGAATTGTTATCAATTCCACTACTGGGCATCAACTATTGGAGATTATGGATCCAGAAAAGGACCTAAACAAAATGGAGATAATAGAAGCCAACTACAAGGTTTCTCATGTTGATATGGGGCCATCTACTTTAGAAGGTGGTGTATATCACGTCGATTACTCTGTTAATGCATTGACCAAAAGAGTAAAAGAACTAAAAAAGGAGAATCTTCAATTGCAATCTCATAATCTTTCTTTAAGAAACTTTATTTCATCAATTGTGACTCTGGCCATTGGGGAAGCCTCAAGGTCAAATGTTCAAGGTATTGATTCTAACACTATGCAATGGGTTAGGAAAAATTTAGGTTATGCTAAAGCTACTAGCAAATGGATAGAAGGGATTTATGAGGATGGTGTTCTCCACATTACTAAATTTAGGAAATTCTTTGTTAATGTGTCTGATAAAAGAAATCAACTGGTAGGTGAGCTCCAATAGACCAAGAGAGAACATAGTAGCACATTTTTTCTTTCAAGGGAAATTTTATAGAATTAGTCTCCATGGAGCACACTTTGTTAATAAGAGAAACATTTGTGGATGACCCTAGAGAAATTGATCCTAGTTGGTATGATTCATTGGAGTGGAAATTGATAGTATATGAAGATTATATCAAGGAAATCAATAAAGTGTTAGAAAAATACTTTGACATATTGGTGAAGATTAAGGAGAACTTCAATGCTCTTGAAGTGGACCTAATGGATGGGTTCGATGAAAATGTATTGGATCTTGTAGACATAACAAGGGAATTTAAAGAGTTGTAGAATAGAGAAGTAGGTGATCTTGAGATAGCCACTGCAAACTCATTTAGAAAATTGAGTAATATATAGACCCATATGAGTGCATTTAAGTCAAAAAGTGAACATCTATGAAATACTAGCTGATTCATACTGTGCACTTTCAAGATGGAGGACAAGGTTGCAAATCATCACAACTCTAGGAAGAAAAAACAACACTCCAATTGTCACCAATTACTGGTAATATAGGTAAAGAGTAAAGGGACATGAGGAATTACTAGATTAGGAGGAGGTGGAAATAATTGGAAGTGAAAAAGTCGGTGTTGGGACTGATGTTTAGTTTCATAGTTTTTATGTTATTTTCTTTAATTTGGCTCTCTTGATACTTCAAAGAATTTTTATTTTAATTTCTAAAATGGTTGTTGTTAATAAATATTTAACGAGCTCCCTGTGGTTGTATTTTCCTCTAGATATTGGCCCACGCATCGTAGGAGATCAACTTAGCCTTCTATAATTTTTCTTTTGCCCCTCCACGTGTTTGCTCTGTGCACCCTAAGTTTTTTCCCTTCCTTTCGCATCCCGGGAACCCCCGCTATACTTCCACATGTCATACTTGCAGGCCATTTTTCACCATTCCTTCTTGCTTCCTCATCTAGCTCTGCTCAAGTGCCACGAGGTCTTCATTCCAAAAGAGTTTGGTGGGCCCCACAATTATTGTCTACGACATACTCTTGCTACATGTCTACTCTTCATAAGGTTTTCAGCATGAGGATGAAATAACGACTACGAGCAGCAAAATGTTGCCACACGTCACTTTTGCGCCTGGTTGGTGATCATTCCCTCAAATATTGGTTAAGTGCTCCACCTATTCAACACATGTAGCCTTGGTGCAAGTCTTCAGCAGTGAAAGATAAAGTTTCACATGGGCAGCAAAAATGCTGCCATGTGCCTAGTCGACGGATGTCATATTCGGTCAATCAACTAGGTGAACCAAATGTTGTGATTGGCCACCGCATGTCATAATCATTTCAATAGGGTGGTGACACTTGTCTATTTTAACCTTGTCAGGACCATCACCATCATTCGCAGGAGATGCACCTGTGCCTAGAATGACCAGATGCTTGGTTTTGAATCTTTTCTATTGTAATGGCTTGGGGAATATTCTTATTTCTGCATCATTTCTAGGGGATTGTGAAATCTTTTAGGTGGCTACTCTCTGAGGTGGTTGGGGTTTTTCTGCTATATATAATTTTCTCTATTGTGAGAGAAGGGTCCAAAATTTTGGAGGAACACTGGTTTTAGGAAAAGACTCCATACCTTTATTACTACTTAATTTTATTGCAAGAGACTTTTAGACTATGCCAATTGTTCAGCCTTTCTATCTTTCATGCTATTTGATTAAACTGTAAATTTTTCTTTTATTGTCTAAACATTTCATTCGAGAACTTTTATATATATGTTGAATGCAATTTTTTTGATCTAGATCATGTGTAATGACTCTTCTTGGTAGTAGGAATCTATGCAATGTTATTTTATGTCAATGAATGGATTGTCTATGCTATAATCTTTAGTTTCTAATTTTTTGGAACACTACAAATACAAATCAAGCCCTTAGATCCATGATTTATCGTGACTATCATTAAGTTCTATGAGAGGTTCTCAAATGATGAAGATCGCTCTTCACTGTATTATCAACTATATGTCATAAAACGAGCTCCCTAGGAGGCTCTAACAAACTTTAATGCCTAATTCCACATGAATTGGCAGAGGATCCCTGTTACTATGTGCTTGACTCCTGAGTTGGCATTCATATTTTATCTGAAGTCCATCAATTTTGACATTTTTATGATGATCAAGTCTTTGGGAGGAGCTACTCTACCAGATGGTTACAATGTCGCTATCAAAGTCGAGAATCATTTGATAGATTGCAGAAAGTTGCCTCCTCAGCCTATCATGCCGATATTTCTTGAAATATCGATTCCCACATAAGAAGTCATGTCAACTAGTGCACCTGCAACTCCCCAGTCAATGTACACATATGTGGCAGCCCCACAAAATTTAGCCTCTACATCCGGTTCTTCCAAAGATGAAATGAGAAACCTGAAAGAAATGTTGCAGACTATAGAAAATAACATAATCAACCTCAAGTGGAACCAATCAATGCCTCTGAAACTTTCCTATCAAAAATATTAAGGCATATGGTCCTCATATCAGCAAAATTAGTACCAAGGCAGTTCTCACACTAATTCACTAGCTCTGATGGTCAACCAAATTGTGTCGGTGCCTACTCCACTAATGAGCGCTTCACCAAGCTTGAGTAGGGAATTAATTGTGGGGCAGAATAACCTCATTGATGACATCATTCTGTGGTGCTTCCCTTGCAACGATGCACATATGCCCCATAATTGTCTATGTGGCAACTTACAACAAAAGGTGGCAGAACAAAGTAGCTAAGGCGCGATGCCAGACCATAGGGGTTATGTATATCCCTCGGTACAAATGGAGAGTGTGGTTCTTACTGTGCAAATGCAAGGAATGTCTCTAGAACAAGAATCTAACATCGCTCTTGATCATGCACTTTTCTCATGGATGGAGGAAGATGAAATGGTGTTTACTAATGATACATTAATATCCAAAACACTGCAAGTGCAATCTAATTATAACATGCGCTCAAAGAGGAGATTTATCAGCGAGTTAGTTATTCTACATCTAGGTAGCCTACAACTTAAAGGTGCTTCCGATCAAATTCCTAGCACTTCCACAGCCCCACTACCATCTCAACAACAAAAGGAAATTATTATAACAAGAGCCAAGGAGTAGAAACCTCCAAGTTTGTCACCTTTTAATGTGGTAGAACAATTGAATAAATCATCTGCTAATGTGTCTCTATGGGACATTCTAGCTATCTTAGAGTAAAAAACATTATTGTAGAAGGCGCTTCAAGAAAAGGTTAGTGTAGTGCCAATAGAGCAATTATCCAATGGAGAGGTTGTTAATCAACTACTGCTAGCTAAAGTCCTTACGAACAATACAAAAGAATCCCCTGTCGAAGTTAGAGATAAGTTGAAGCCCCAACACTTCTTCTTAACTCTCATTATAGGAAAAAAGTTATTGCACAAGGCTATGATTGATTCTAGCACTAGCACCATGGTTATGCCTAAACAAATAGCCAGAACTTTAGGACTCGGCTATGAACCTATGAAAAGGGGAGTAATGCAGCTTGATGGGAACAAAGTTGAAACCGTAGGTGTCATCAAGGCACTTCCTTTAACTCTATTTTCTTGCCATAGTATCACAGTGTTGCAAGATACTATGATCATTGATGTTCGTCCCATGTTTGGTCTCTGTCTATCCTAAGAATTTACTTCAAAAGTGGGTAGATACCTATCCTTGGATTGGTCAAATCTGATTCTTAGAACCAAGCATGATGCAAAAATGAATATAGAATTCAAGGCTTTGCATTTTGAACATGTAGCAGATGAAGCCCTGATCAATTTTGAAGTCGTGCATATCTTTATCACCAAAAAAGAAATGTATTGCATTGAATTACTAGAGGAATAAAAGGTGAGCAGAGATTGGGATGACCAAGAGGATGCTTTGTTAAGTGAACATATGGACAATGACCCTTTCAGAAATTATCATGCCACAGGATTGGGCACCTATGTAATTTACGATGAATACTAAGTGCTCCCAAAGGTTGCCAAAGAGTTCAAAGGTAGCAAGGAAAATGAGCTATGGACATTGTACTTTGACGGAGTAAGAGGTAAAGTAGGTGTTGGAGTGGGGATATGTTTAATATCCCCACAAGATGAGAAAATTCTAAGGTCTTTCTGCTTCCATTTCGCTTGTTCAAACAATGAGGCCGAATATGAAGGATTAGTTCAAGGTTTAAGCCTTGCGGAGCGAATGGGAATTAAGCAATTAATGGTGTTTAGAGATTTTGAACTGGTAGTCAACCAAGTCTGAGGGATTTCCACAGCAAAGAATGTCCACATGAGATCCTATTAGCACTGAGTCTAGAACCTGGTTGAGAGTTTTGAAGCCTTTAACATCCAAATTGTTCCCCGAAGACAAAATGGCAATGCAGACCACATGGTCATGATTGGTGCTTAGTTTGATCTTGCCTCTGACCTTTTACATAAAAAAAATGCTGTACGAGTAGTAGTCTGACCAGTGATTCCTGACAATGATCAAAGTTGGCAGGTTTTTGAAAGTGATGAACACATCGCCTCATTCATCCAGTGGTCAGGAGAATTCACCGATCAACTTCAACCAAAGATTGTTGAGGAATATGAAGGAAAAATAATGAAACTTAGATCCAACAAGCTTCCAAAAGGGTTGGTTACTCTCAATTTTTTTTTGATTGTGATGATGCAATAAATGATAGATGGAAGTTCATGGTAGATAAAAGTGATTACATAGACCTTTGGGTCTCAGATGGTAGAAACCTTCAGGTCGGGAAAGATGTCTCGTACCATGATAAAGAAAGGCTCATCAGTTTTTATGAAAAATATGGAGTAGTGGCTTGGTCCTATGATGATCTAGAAGGATATGATCATGATATCATTCAACAAACAATCGAGCTAACAAAAGGTGCAAAACTAGTCTAACAAAAGCAGAGGCCAATAAACCCCAAAATTGAAGTGCTAATGGCGCAAGAGCTAACCAAGCTAATTGAGTCACACATTGTCTTCTTAATCAAGCATAACACTTGGGTATACAATCTGGTCCTAATCTGAAAGAAGAATGGAGATCAAACAGAGCATCCCTGAAGGACCATTATCTGCTGCCTTCTATGGAGTCAATCTTAAAAATAGTAGTAGGATCATAAATGTTTTCTCTATTGGATGACTTCTCTAGTTACAATCAGATCTGAGTTAATAAGGAGGATCAACACAAGACCACATTCACTAAAAAGTGGAGAACATTTTCTTATGCTAAAATTCCTTTTGGTTTATCCGACGTAGGGGTAACATTCCAGCGGGCAATGGACATCGCGTTCGGTGAGCTAATCAATAAATTTATTCTGATTTATTTAGATGATCTTACTATTTTTTCTAAATCTAAGGATGATCATTTTGACCACTTAGAAATCATTTTTCAAAAGTGCTAGGAGTTCGAGATAGTTAGAGTATTGTAAGGCAAGGTATTAGGACATGTGGTATCCAAGGAAGGTGTTTCGATCAACCCCAAATAGGTGAAAGCTATCAAGGAACTTTCTCTTCTGGTGAATAAGAAAGGCGTTCAATCCTTCCTGGGCAAGGTAAATTTTGTTAGCAAGTTTATTTCTAACTTTGCGGGAATAATTAAGCTGATCACCCTGATGCTTAAAAAGTATCAAGCATTCAAGTGGATGAATGAAGTGCGGGAAGCCTTTGAAAAAGTTAAGAACGCTATTTCCACAACTCCGGTACTAGTTAATCCAAATTTATCTAAGGATTTTATAATGTATGCATTCAGTAGCAAGCCCAATATTGCTACTATCTTAACCCAAAAGGATGATGAGGGAAAGGGAGAACATCCAATGGGATTCTACTCCCAGACCCTAAAGGAATATGAGATGAATTATAATTTTGTCAAAAGACAAGCCTTTGCAATAGTGAAGGGACTTAAAAAGTTCCACCATCTAATTTCCTACAGCAAAGTGTTTGTTTATGTCGCACATTTCAGTGTGCATGAATATATCATGGAGGGAGAAATCACTAAAAAAAGAGCTAATCGGATCACCAAGATCCTTGAATATGGCATTGAGGTTAAACCCAATAAAATTGTCAGAGGAAGAGGACTATGCGAATACATGGCATAGAACGAGATGATGCCTGCCGAAGGAGAGCAACCAGAGCTTGTTCTGATAAATGAGCTAGAATCAAAGGGTTGCTAGATAACAGATAGAATGAGGTTTATGCAAATAGGAAAGTATCCACTAGGTCTCTCCTCCCAAAAAAGGAGATATTACTAGCTTCAAAATTGTAGATATGCACTAGTGGACAGGGTCCTTTTCAAAAATAATTTCAATGGTCTCCTCCTGTGATGCGTTCCTATAGAGTAGGAGAAGAGAATCATTGACATGTTCCACAACAATGTTGTGGGAAAACACTTCTTTGCTAAGACCACCATCATCAAAATCATGTGCGTAGGTTATTATTGGCCTACACTTTTCAATGACTCCCACTTTCTAGTAAAATCTTGCAAAAAATGCCAGTTCTTTACTAACAGAAGGAAGAATTTTGCAATGCCTCTCAAACTTATAGTGGCGGATGAGCCATTTGCACAATGGGGCCTAGACCTCATCAAGATGATTAATCCCGCTTCTAGTGTCGGGCACAAGTGGATTCTGACCGCCACATATTACTTCATGAGATGGATAGAGGTCGTCCCGCTTAAAAATGCAACAGAGATAGAGATAGTGGATTTCCTCAAAGAGCTAGTGACAAGGTTTGATCCTCTAAAGAATATCATTTCTGATAATTCCAAAGCTTTCTTAGGTGCAAAGGTATGTCACTTTGCATTAAGAAATGGCATATTCCTTAAGACATCATCAAATTATTACTCATAGGGAAACAACCTAGCAGAGTCAATGAATAAGAACCTAGTCAGACTCCTTAAAATAATTGGTTTGGAACACCAGAGAGAATGGCATAAAAACCTTTGAGTGAAACTTTTGGAAAACCACATAACTCCTAAGCAAATCCTTAAGACTTCGCCTTATGAGTTGGTATACGGGAAAGAGGCACTATTTCCTATATCTATGGAGGTTCTAGCACTCCAACTGTTGAAATCTCTCGAGATAGAACAAAATGGTGCCATGGAGGTTCAGCTTGCTGAACTGTTAGAAGTACAGGAAAAAAGGGAGAATTCCCTA
This sequence comes from Sequoia sempervirens, assembly GCA_007258455.2. NCBI lineage: Eukaryota > Viridiplantae > Streptophyta > Pinopsida > Cupressales > Cupressaceae > Sequoia > Sequoia sempervirens. The sequence goes on from VDFB02373365.1 coordinate 210,657,600, forward strand.
ATAGCCATAACAAGCTGCCAACAAGTGGTCAAGCGATGGTTTTACAAGAAGGATTTGGACCAAGGCCTAAAGTGTGGAGACTTAGTTCTTAAATATGATAAAAGGGTTGCTAAGCCAAGTCAGCATGGTAAATTTGATAGCCTATGGGAGGGCCCCTTTAAAATCACTTGGTACAAAGAGCATAACACTTTCGAGTTAGAAAGTATGGAATAGGAACCATTAGGAATCCAAATCAATGGGATTCATCTAAAGTTGTTCCATTAAGTGACGATTTTAGTTTTATACATATGTAAATAATGCTTTTTATTTCCCTTTGTGTTGGCCAGTCTTTTTTAAAATTGGTTCGTGTTCCTGCAGAAACAACCCATAATTGTAGAGAGTAGAGCAATGAAATTGCTTTACATATAAAACACACCCATATGCAAGGAAAATAAACACATATGCTAATAAAAGAGCCCATACAATATATATGCATAATGGAAGAAAGAGCCGTGGATTTTTATAAAGATATATGTTGATTTACATATATTCTTTTGTTTTTACATTGCAAAATGGTTGAGAGAGCCATAATCCAAAATATATGATTATACAAGCTATTCTTTCATAAATGCTATATTTATAGCCCTTTTTTTAGGATTATATACAAAACTATAAAGTAGGTGGTGTATTCAACAATAAAAAACAAAGAAACTAGGGTGCATTTTATCCAAGAGCATGGGAGGCAGCAATTGACACATCTATGGCAGTGTCTACCGCTTCATCTATGATAGTGCCTACCGCGTCTTCATCAACAGGTTCTTCAGCAGCAAAAGTAGAGTCATTTGGCACAACCACCATTGGCAGGGGGAGCACCAAGTTCCTAAAGTCGGTATACCAATCAACGTCATAGAATGGTATTATGTTGTAGCTACGGAACAGAAAGTGCAAGGCCTGGGTAACCCTCTATCGATGCTCATCATGTGTCTAAAGGTGAAATCCACTAAGAAATGACAACCATACAACTATCGCTTCTTCCTCAATGTAGTGATGGAGGTCACTGGTTGTTGGAAAGCCTACCCGATATGCAACTTGAGCGACAATCTCACCTAGGCCATTCAGGTAATTTCTTGGAAATATTTCCTTAAACAACTTCAGAGTTAGGGGCCTAGGGATACCAATTTCTAACATTGACACTACAAAATGTGAGAAGATATCAGTATTCACATGGTGCTTGTCCTCGTACTCTATACAATCCCTACCCAAAACCAAGAAGTGTTTATTCTTGGTCATTTCTTCAATCGCCTAGTGGAAATCTCCCCCAGAAAAGTTGTCTGTGACTTATAAGAGGTTAACCTAAAAGGAGTATCCATGATACTGACACTATGCTTCTATCTTCTAACTAACATTGAAACTTTCCTACCACCTAGCCTATGAGAAAACTTGCTTAGGATTGCGTCGATGACCTATTGTTAAAACTGCTCAAATGCTAAGTGTGATTTCTTTACTACTTAGCGGCCTATTTATACAAAAAATGAGAAGATGCATGTCGATCCATTTTGAGAAAACATGATGATAACCAAGTTCCAACTTGAAAGGTGTGCCTGCATTTGCTCACATTTCTAGACCAATTGCATCTGCAGAGGTATAGTTCAATGTGTGCTGGGTTAATAAGAGCTAGTTAATTAGCTTTAAAAAGGTGGCACTCATCCGTAGTAAGCTACATGGTCGTAGGCTATTGTGTCATCTCACAGGTATTTCCCAGAGTCGAAGGTAGGATCCATATCTTTTCAGGTCGTGATCATTTACTTTGGCTTAATCATTCCATCAAGGATATTAATTTCCAACACATACTAATGCAAGGTTAGAAGGAAAATTGTTAGCTCAAGTTTCAAGGGAATCACATCATATCACACCATTGCCAAACGCAATAATTAATTCTTGACACTTCAAAATGGAAAGTAATTCATTTTGCATGAGGCAAAGAATTAGCTGCACATGGCAAATTAAATGCAAGAGGCGCACTTTCCTCTACCACCTTGCGAAAAGATAGCCAAATATTGCATGAAAAGGTTTAATGTTCAAAGTCTTTTCAAATACACCAAAGCTTAAGGTGCAGAGAAATTTTTAGCATATCCAGAGCTAGATAGAATTTACAAAGAGTTCAAAACCTATAGAAGTTTTCATCTAAAGAAAAATGTTTGAGAGTTCATCACAACAAATTCAGGAGGAGAATGGCCAAGAGTTTTTTTAAGCAATTCAGTTGTTAGAAGATGTGTATATCTATGAGGATATAGCATATTCTATGCCTGGTACACCAAGCAGGCCAAAGAGGGTGTATACAATAGAGCTGAGTAGGCCCAACTATTGCAGAAACAAGAAAAGGGTTGAGGAGAAATGGGAGAATATTTATGACCCATGACTCACAAAAAACCCTAAATTCTTAAGAAAAGAAACATGTGAAAGGTTCACGACACCTAAGGCAGACACATCTACAACAAGAAATGTTTGGTACAATGGTCTTCCACAATACATGGTCCCACTGGTACATTACTACCTAGAGATAGTTGATACTGCCATTCAACGTTATAATCCTAGCACCTACTGCATCAAAGGCCGAAACTTAAGAGTTCACATCAGCCCACATGCCATTTGGCATATGCTATGCATCCCAGACCCAAGTAAAATAAGATAGACAATTGAGTCCTTTTTCCCTGGTAAAGGAGAAAAAATGTGGAGGGCGATGGAAAAGAACTTAGATTTCCTAATGGAAGAAATTGGTAAGAAGGGGGTCCTAGGTGCTAATCTTCCAAGTATCCCATTGTTGTGTGGTTCATTTCATGAGGATATGCAAGATGCCATGTCAATGCTAGCTTTTGTGGGCATTCGCGACTCTAATGAGATGGTGTAAACTTTTCAATTGGGACTGGCCTTCCAGTTATGCAAACAACATGATACCTTCTAGTATGATTTCACTGAGTTCATGGTGGAGGAATTGATACAACAAATAAAAAATTACCCGACAAAGGGAAAATTTAGATTTCTCTCTTTCCTAGTTCACATGTTCCTACACCAAAACCCTGATTTCTTCAACAGGTATTTTAAATTATCAATTTTGGATGAAAATGGGAAGAGGAAGCCAGTATCCACATGGATTCCCTTTCTTTCCATGTCATATGATTATTATGCATTTTTAGATTATTTTATAACTCCAGTCTTGCATGATTTATGAGAAGGTGACATAATCCAGTTCGACAAGGATTAGACTGGATATATGCAGAGTTTCACTCCCGCTTGTGACTGGTTCTTAGGAATAGATTTCACAATTCTTCAAATGTGAGGCTTCACTGGTCAACCCTTTCTTCTCCCAACTTGTGTCACAAATAGAGTGTTTTCGCTTGAAATGTATAGGTAGGTGTGTATCATTGATTTTTCTTTCTGTAGCAGCAAAAGTGTCAAGAGAAAAGGATTCTTCGCTTGTCTGAAGAATTTCAAAATGATGACTCTGTTAAAGAAGCAATCAGATCAGTTATTGTAGGATAAACTAGCTCATTTAGTGTTGGTTTTGGTAACTGAAAAATGGGATTACAACCCTTTCAATGACCCACTAGAGCAACACATGAAATTTACTCATGTTCCTCGACCTTACTGGGAAAAATGACATAACCCACAGGTAGACAAAGTTGAAAATTTTATTGAATTGGAACATATTCCCAAATAAGATAATAGAGAACCATGGTACAAGTTCTACTTTTCTGTGGTGGTGACCAAAGATCATCTCCACATGAATGCACCATGTACAACAAGTTGCGGAAGGATGAGGAATGGACTGATGAAAAGATAGAAGCTTTCTGGAAATATTGCCAAGAGATAGGGCAATTGGATGCCCCTTATTAGAGCTTGAGGGAGGAAAAAGAGTTTGAAAAATGGTGGGATGATGACCACCCCAACCTAGAATCTAACATTAATAAGAGAAATGACTCGTAGGATGAGTCCGAAGATTAGGAAGAGGAAGCGACAACTTCTACGTCCTCCACACTGAAAGACAAAAGCTCCAAAAAACCTTCCCATGTAGACACAAATGTGCATTTTAATGTACCAAGGGCTTCCCATATGCTCACTTGGGCTGCTAAGCCAACCAGGATATCATAGCAGCAAATGACAATAACTACCGAAGCTCAGGAGGCCCTGCCTAGAAAATGGTAGTGTATATAGGCCATTATCAAAGAGGGTTCATAAGAACCCACCAAAAGATAGGGGCTTCTAGCTAGCCAAGAGCCTGAGGTTGAGGAAGAGTCGCTAAAATATTTGGAGCCACCATCGATTAGTCAATAGGTAAAATTCACTCCTTCCCTTGCTTCTCATTCCTTGGTATCTACCCCTGCCTCAGTTGCAATCCTTGCCATGAGTACTAGCCCTTTGTTTCCCACTTTTTATCCAACACATGCGGGAGGTTTTGCCCAATTCTCACAAATGACTCCACCCAACTTTACTCCTCCACAAACCCTTACACTAGTTGTTGTCACTCAATCTCTCCTTGCCTCACTTTCTAAAGGAATGCCCCCCTATGGGCACCCCTTCTACTATTGCTATGGATCCTTGTCCATCACAACAGTCTGATTCCGCAATGACAACTCCTTCACCATTCCAACTTATGAGTCCTTCCACCAACTCACCAATTGAGTCGTGGCGGGTGGCTAGCCCTTTTTTTGGTCCTCAAACCAAGCTTTGGAATGTCCCCCACCTCTCCATGCAAACTATCACTCTCCAGAAAAAGAAAATTCCCGCACCTTTCAGGGTTACCTATCCATGTTCCCTACCTTCTGGTGCTCCTTTCACGGGTGGACAAGTTTCATGGCCAGCCAAATTTATGGTGTAAATTGATTGCGGAAAGGAAGCATGCACAAGTAGAATGAAAAAGTGCAAGGAAAATGATGATAGTGCTTCTACTGAGCCAAAAATATACTCTTTATGATGAGACCCAACAAGAGCTGAAGTTTGTGACCATGTACCCAAGAGTAACCAAGCCTTAGGGGGAGATGCATCTGGTAGATTATGAAATATATGCGATAGGGCTTGACATGAAGGTGGCCTGACTATAGGATAAAGTTGAGATTATGGAGGAAACACAATCGGTGGTCACCTCTGATTTCCTTAAAATTGGTCTCCAACTAAAGAAAAAGGATGAGCAACTTAAAGCAGTAAGAGAAAGAGTTAGTTTTGTCGAGAAAAAAGAACAATCCCTGGAGGAAAATGTTGCACATATGATAGAGAGGATGCTAGTAGTAGAAAATGAGAAGAATAGACTTCAAAGTGAGCTTTCAAACATTGAGACTATCGACCCTACTATGGTAAAAGAGTTGCATGCTAAGAATCAAGAGGCAGAGCAAAATTTGTAGCTGAAGAATGAAGAGCTGGAATGACTTTGCCTTGAGTATAGCCAAGGCATGGCACAGAGGAATGAGGCTTTGGAGCACCATCAAGCTCAGTATGAGAAAAAGTTACAAGAAAAAGAGGTTGAATTTGAGGGCCTAAAAGCTCAATTAAAATAAGAGCTCCAAGAGACAAAATCCTCTCTAGACATGCATTTAGTAAATCACTCCCGAGCTGAGGAGAATTGGAACAAAGAAATAAGCAGCTCTGCGAAGTGACTGGCGTTTGAGAAAAGGAAAAGGGCAGAGTTGGCTGAGGCCATTAACTCAAAAGATGTAGATACTTCTCTTAAAATTTCTCTCCCTTCTCCTACACAATTGAACATTATTTCATTGGTTAGGAAATTGTACATTTCTTACTGGGAAAAGATTAAAAAAAAGTCCCTAGCACTGTAGCCCACCATTTGATTTATTGCCAAGGAATCAAGGCTAAGCTAGGAGGATCATGACACAATTGAGAAGTTCCCACGGTTTATCTTGGAAAAATTTATGGAGGCAAAAGATCTGCTCACCGAGCTATACTCGGTCTTTAATGAAAACCTCGCCAGGGTAGGAATTGAAGATCGGGATGCTACTGCTCAGACAAAAATTAAGTTTATCCATTGCCACTTGGCCTTCCAACGCACTAAAGCAGCCGCGGCTACTTTGAGCAAGACAATGGAAAACATACAGGAGAGTTTCTCCCAGTTAAACAAGATGGGTTTGTCACCTCCGTTCCTGAAAATTGGCTCTATTGCTATGGCTGAGTAGATTGCAGAAAAAATAGAAGAGAAGGAAAATGATCTAGATGCTTTTAGGGATTTCAGTCATCCTCCCACCGTAACTGACATTGAGGGAGTGATTCATCCACTTGCAAAGCTATTGTTTCATTGTGAAGAAGGGGTCGGTTTACCTAATGCACTGCCTCATAAAGAAACTATTGATCTAAGTGGAGCATAGGAGAATTTGCACAACATGGTAAGGCAATCTAAGGATGAATGGACACCTCTACAGGTGGCTCTTTCCAATCTTTGACTCTATTATCTGATGAAATGGCACTCTAGCCTGTAAACCAGAAAATTTTTGGGTTCTCCGTTCCTCAGGAAAAATTCCCTTGGTAGTCACCAAAAGTTGTTAATAAATATTTAACGAGCTCCCTGCAAGTGTATTTTCCTCTAGATATCAGCCTGTGCATCGAAAGAGATCAACTTAGCCTTCTATAAATATGCTTTCCCCCACTCCATGTGTCTGCTCTGTGCACCCTGAGATTTTTCCCTTCCTTTTGCATCCCGGGAACCCCCGCTATACTTCCATGTGTTGTACTTGTGGGACATTTGTTATCATTCCTTCTTGCTTCCTCATCTAGCTCCACTCAAGTTCCACGAGGCCCTCATTCCCAAAGAGTTTGGTGGGCCCCACAATTTTTGTCTACAACATACTCTTGCTACATGTCTACTATTCACAAGGTTTTCAGCATGAGGATGAAATAATGACTGCAAGCAGCAAAATGTTGCCACACATCTCTTTTGTGCCTAGCTAGTGATCAGTCCCTCCACTATTGGTTAAGTGATCTGACCATTCAACACGTTTAGCCTTGGAGCAAGTCTTTAGCGGTGAAAGATAAAGTTTCACATGGGTAGCGAAAATGTTGCCACGTGCCTAGTCGACGGATCTCGTATTCAGGCGATCAACCAGGTGAACCAAATTCTATGATTGGCCACTCCATGTCATAATAATTTTCACAGGGTGGTGACACTTGTTTGTTTTAACCTTTCTAGGACCATTGCCATCATTTGCAGGAGATGCACCTATGCCTGGAATGACTGGATGCTTGGTTTCAATTTTTTTCTATTACAACAGCTTGGGGAATATTCTTATTTCTGTATCATTGCCAAGGGATTGTGAGATCTTTTAGGTGGCTACTCTCTGAGGTGGTTGGAGTTTTTCTACTATATATACTTTTCTCTGTTGTGAGAGACGGGTCTAGAATTTTGGAGGAACACTAGTTTTAGGAAAAGACACCAAGCCTTTATTACTACTTTAATTTATTGCAAGAGACTTTCATACTGTGCCAATTGTTTGGCCTTTCTGTTCTTTCATGCTATTTGATTAAACTATAAATTGTGCTTTTATTGTCTAAAAATTTCATTTGAGAACTCCTATATATATGTTGAATGCAAGTTTGTTGATCTAGATCATGTCTAATGACTCTTCTTGGTAGTAGGAATGTATGCAATGTTATTTTATGTCAATGAATTGATTTTCTATGCTATAATCTTCAGTTTCTAATATTTGGGAACACTACAAATACAAATCAGGCCCTTAGATCCATGATTTATCGTGTCTATCATTAAGTCTTGGTGCATTACCTTAGGTTAGAATTTATTTTATTATATCCATTTTCTTTTCCATTTCCAAACCCCATTATAGAAGAAGTCGGCTTCTCTAAAAAACTCAGAGGTCACTTAGTTTAGCGCAAAAGGTCCCCCATAAACTGAGTTTTGTAAGGAAAGCAACAGTATGGAAACAACTTTCCTAACGTCAAAACCACAAGGAAGTAAGTAGATAGTACTTTTATTTTTTCTAATTACAATCAAATTAAGAAACACATGAAAGATTTGTAGAAACATAGAAGATACTCAAAGACAATGAACAACAGATTTACATGGGAAACCCTTTTGGGAAAAAAACCACCACACCAAACTGAATCTCTTTGTATTACAGTAACAACAATTACATACAATCAGACATACAGCTCTTTGGTATTTGTTCACAGTAGCTACATTCACTATTCATCCAGTTATAGAAAAGCTCTCAATAATTTGATTCACTCATCATCATTTCAAATCAGAATCATTCTACTTTTATTTTATTCACATTTTGATTTTGTCTTCTGTGCATCCTTATCTGCCATTGCCAAACATAGACAGTTTCCTTTTGAGCAATTGATTTTTCCTTGCATGCAGTTCAACTCCAGCGTAGCACTGTTGCAAAAAACTAATTGCCAATCATTCAAGTTTTTCTTCCTCTGATTGGTCCATGAGATGCCACATAGGATGGTCATATAGTCAAAGGTGTTCAAACTTTGTTGGCATATCGATGAGACAATAATAGTGTCTCCCCGATGCCACAAATTCTTCATATCGATATTGCCATAGCTTCCACGAGTTGTCAAGATGTTATAATGAGCGCCATGAGTCATACTGAATCTATTGATAACCATTTTGTTTCTATCGGCAAGAGGTTCCTCCATCGGCAAGATGTTTTACCGATGCTCACAAAGCATATCGATTTCCACTTTTCCATCGGCAAGACTTCCCATTCACCAAAAGGTTTTGTAGAGTCTCCTTAGGTTTCACCAAAGCATCTAACAGTTGGCAAGACATTCATCTTTCACTGAGACATCATACCGAGCTCATCCAAGTCTTACTAAGTTGGCAAGACTTAAGTCTTTCGCTAAGACCTTACACCAGCCGAACATGTCACACCGAAGCATTGAAGAGTTGGCGAGACTTATTGTCTTCACCAAGACCTTATACTGAGGTCTTAAGTCAACCTGAGTGCTGCATTCACCAGTCAGCAAGACTTATGTCTTTTGTCGAGACCACATACCAAACGCCCATGTCTTGCTGAGTTGGCAAGACATTTGACTTTGCCGAGAAATTTCACTGGGCACCGCGAGCTACACCGATGATTGTCGGCATGACTTATTCAATTCGCCAAGACTTCTCAGTGAAGTATTTTGTCACCGTGAATGAACCAAGAGAAAACCCCCATCAGCGAGACTTACCTTCTTCAATGAGACCTCTCCCCGATGATCCATGAGTGTTAGCCCGACAGCCATAAGCTATCGGTGAGACTTACACCATTCGTTGGGACATCTCACCGAAGCCCTAGAGTTAGCTCAAAAATATCAACTGTCACCTAGAGTTCTTTTGATTGAAAAAAGGTCATGCCAAACATAGAGAGTCACAATGATAGTCATTTTCAGCAAGACATCAACTCTGTCTTGGCGACATGACCTTATCAAGCAGATTTAGAACAGTTAGTCGCCCAGACATGAACAATGTCACAGTGAATTTTCCCTTTAGGAGTTCCATGTCAATAAGGATTGAGGCACATATTCCAACAAGCTCCCACTTGATGAAGATCTTACTGACACCTCTAGGGCATAATCAAACTACTAAAATTCATGGGCCAAGAGGCCCATCGACTGGCACACTAACGTATTTGTATGTGCTCATAGGCTTCGTCAATGCATCTGCAACATTTTCCAGAGTGTCCATTTTCTCCAAAGAGACCTTCCCATCCTCCACCATATCTCTTACAAAGTGATAATTTACATCTATATGTTTCATCCTAGCATGGAAAGTAGGATTCTTTGCCAAACATATAGCACTCTGGCTGTCACAATAAATAGTAATTTTTCCTACATCAAAACCAATGTTAGAACACAAACATTTTATCTAGATTGCTTCTTTATAGGCATGTGTAGCTATCATGTATTATGCCCCTGTAGTGGACAAAGCGACTATAGCCTACCGCTTGCTCATCCAACCAACTCACTGCACCACCATTCATCATGAAAACATATCCACTAGTGGATCTTCTGCTATCAATGTCCCCTGCCCAATCAAAATCTACATAACCTTGAATACTGAGAGTCCTCTGTGATTCAACCAAGTTACCATTGTAATACAAAGCATAGTCTAAAGTTCCCTTCAAATATCTAAACACTCTCTTCATAGCATCCCAATGTGTCCTTCCAAGATTAGCCATAAACTGACTAAGAATTCCCACTGCTTGGGCAATGTTTGGCCTTGTACAAACCATTGCATACATAAGGTTTCCAACTGCACTAGCATAAGGTACACTGGTCATTTCCTCCATCTCAGTAGGAGATTTTGGACAATCCTCAATAGATAGCTTTGTTCCCTGTGTAACTAGAACAACTAGTTGCTTGCACTCATTCATACAAAATATCTCTAGAATAGTCATGATATACTTACTTTGACTAAGCCAAAGTTTTCTATTTTTTTTTGTCCCTGGTTATTTCCATTCCTAGAGTGTACCTTGCTGCACCAATATCTTTCATTTCAAACTTTGCAGACAACTGATACTTAAGATCATAAATCATTAGCTTACTATTGCCTATGAACATCATATCATCAACATTTAGTGCAATAATAAGTACTTGATCACTTTCAACTTTGTAATATACACAATGATCACATTTTGATCTTACAAATCCTAATGACAAAATGAAATGGTCAAATTTTTGGTACCACATCCTAGGAAATTTTTTTAGGCCATATAGAGATTTCTTCAACTTGCAAACCAATCTTTCTTTACCTTTTTCAAAAAAATGCTCCATCTGGGACATATAAATTTCTTCTTCAAGATCACCATGAAGAAATATTGTCTTCACATCCATCTGCTCAATTTCTAAGTCATACGCTGCTGCAAGTGACAAAAGAAATCTAATAGATGTCAACTTAGCTACAGGAGAAAATATTTCTCCATAATCAATTCCCTCTACCTAGGAATAACCTTTCACAACTAGCCTTGCTTTATATTTTTTCACACTACCATCCAGATCTATTTTCTTTCTAAACACCCATTTGTAGCCCATAGCTTTTTTGCCTTTAGGCAATGGCACCAAACTCCAGGTATCATTCTTTTCTAATGATGCCATTTCTTCATTCATGGCTTCCAACCAAGAGTTTGTTTCAGACATTTTAAATGCCTCTTTCACAGTCCTAGATTCATAGTGCTAGAAATTAAAGCATAGGCACAAGTAGACTCAATTAAAGAAAACCCATCCCTATCAGGTTGCTTTCTTTCACGAGTTGACCTTCTCTAAGGTGGTTCTTCATCTTCTTCAAAAATTTTAGAACTGCTTGAGCTCTCCTCAGTATCAAGTACATTTTGATTTTTCAATTCCTCTTTATCTGGTGTGGAGGAATTCCTGCTACAACATTTTCATTTTTGATTTCTTCTCTGATTGTAGATCCAATGTAGAAGATTTCAGCTCAGAAAGATAACACTTCTGTTGTACAAAACCTTCTTAGTCTCAGGATTCCAAATCTTGTATCCTTTTATTCCAGTGCTATAGCCAATAAAAATACACTTCACAGCTTTTTTTTCCAACTTAGATCTTTTTTCAAATGGCACATATGCATATGCCTCACAGCCAAAGACACGAATATGTCTCAGAGAGGGCTTCTTTCCAGACCATGCTTCCAAAGGCATCTTCTCAACAAGAGTAGAGTTAGGAGAACGATTTACCAAGTAACATTTGTAGAACTGCTTCAGCCCAAATTTCTCCTCAAGCCAACACTACTCAGCATACTTCGTGCTCTTTCCATTCTATCCTATTGAACCTTTCAGCAACTCCATTTTTTGTATAGATTATAAGGTTTGAATCTTATGTCTTTTAATCCCATGATCTGTATAGTACCTTTTGAATTCATTTAGACAAAACTCACCACCATTTGTCATTCATAAGCATTTTATTTTTCTACTATTCTAGATTTTCAACAATTTTTTAAATTCCTTAAACTGGTGAACACTTTTGATTTACCTTTTAGAAAATATACAAATGTTCTTCTTGAATAATCATCAATAAAGACACATAGTATCTTGATTTAGACAAAGAAGGAACATTCAACTGGACCAAACACATCGGAATGAATATAATCAAGCAAACCCAGAAGATTTGTGAGGACTGGAATAAAATGAAAACGGTGTTTTACCATATATGCAATGTTCACAAAATTCGAACTCAAGGTTACAATCTTCAAGCCCTTCTACCAGGTTTTTATTTTTCAAGCTTTTTAAACCTTTCTCACCAATGTGGCTTAGCCTATGATGCGGAGCATAGTCTTCTTTGCTGGAAGTTTAACCTCCATGGAATTTACTCCATCAAGAACATTTTCCTTCTCTCCATGAGCAGCTTTTAGTGACTTTTTAGAGACACTATTGCATTGAACAACATGTGCATCTAGCTTGTAAAAGGTACCAATTTGAGCACCCCTAGCCAACACAATAGAGCCTCTAGTCATCTTGCAGCCATTTCTAGAGAATGTGACATGCACTCCGATATCATTCAGATTACTTACCGAAAGTAAATTATGAGCCAAACCTAGTATATGCATCACATCATTGATTCCCTTCACTCTTCCATGAGGGAATTGAATTCTGACTCTTCCACGACCAACAATTTCCAAATATGAATCACTTGCCAAGTACACCTTTCCACCATTGTATTTTTTATACTTTGTGAACCAATCTCTATGAGATTTCATATGGAAAGATGCTCCAAAATCAATTAGCCAAACATCATCTGATGCCCGTGTAGCCAAATCTGCAATGAAGGCATCTGCATCACTCTGAGAAGAATCATTTCTATAAGAGTTCTTCTTCTTTTTCTCTTCCTTGCAATCCTTTCGAACACAACTAGGTTGCCCACAATTCCAGCACTTCACCTTGGACTTCTTGCCAGGAGACTTTGATCTCCCTTCTAATTTTGATCTGGATTTCTTGTCCTTTTTCTTGCCTTTCTCCTTTGATCTGCCTCTAACAGCTAGAGCCTCCTTTGTCATCTCAAAATATTTTCTTCTCATCTCTTCCAACAACAAAGAAGCAACAACATCTTCCATCTTGAAAGTGGATGTCGTACTCTCAATATCCATCACTAGATGATCCCAAGAATCTGACAAAGAACATAGCAGCAGCATGCATCGATATTCATCTTCATTCTTCACACCAACAGATGTTAAATGAGCAATCAACATGTTAAAAGAATTTAAGTGATTAGCAACAGATCCTCCCTCTTTCATTTTCAAAGAGTACAACTTCTTCCTTAAGAAAAACTTGTTCACCAGGGACTTGCCCTGATAAATATATGCTAGTCTTTTCCACAAGGAAGAGGTAGTCTTTTCTTCATGAATGTTCAGAAGAACATAGTCTTCCAAACAGAGCCTTATCAGCCCCTTAGACTTTCTATCTGAAACATCAGAATCCTCTTTCTTCATGCCTTTAGGCATTGTTCCAAACACAATAGTCCAAAGATCTCGGTCTACTAACATATCTTCCATTTTGAGTTTCCACAACTCAAAGTTGCTACCATTGAATTTATTTATCTCCATCTTTCTGGATGTGCTTGCCATCTTAATCTGTAATTAAATTAACAAAACTCTACAAAACTCCCACTGGAAAAGGATTGACACAAAAAACCCACCACACCAAACTGAATCTCTTTGTATTACAGTAACAACAATTACATACAATCAAAGATACAACTCTCTAGTATTAGTTCACATTAGCTATATTCACTATTCATCTAGTTATAGAAAAGCTCTCAACAATTCGATTCACTTATCATCATTTCAAATCAGAATCATTCTACTTTTATTTTATTCACATTCTAATTTTGTCTTCTGTGCATCCTTATCCGCCATTGCCAAACATAGACAGTTTCCTTTCGAGCAATTGATTTTTCCTTGCATGTAGTTCAACTCCAGCATAGCACTATTGCAAAAAACCAACTACCAATCATTCGAGTTTTGCTTCCTTTGATTGGTCCACGAGATTCCACATAGGATGGTCATATGGTCAAAGGTGATTTCTAGTTAGTTTCATTTTTGTGGAATGTTTGTCTATGAATAAATATTTTATGGTGATGGATGCATAAGGATTTCTCAATATAATTAAGGCGATTTGGTAGTTTAAGCTTTTATTGTTTAAGTTATTGAGTGGATGCCTTTATAAGTTATTTATGTTGAATTTTTAGCTTCTATTCAAGGAATGGATTAATATTCCTTTCAGTTATTTAGCAAAGATTGTGTGAATGGAAATGCAATAGGAATTTATAAGTAGTGTGATAAGTGTTGTTCTTTAAAAATGATGGAGAATCACATATCAAATTCAATACCATGGAATACATATAAAATATTCAATATCAGAATTTCATGGAATACAATATAAAATATCATCAACTATAGTTTGGAATATGATTCATGAAGTGCAATATAGAATAAAATATCATGAAGTGCAATAATTCACAAATTTATTGAATACAAAATAAAATATTATCAACTATAGTTTGGAACAATGGAAACCGATTCATGAATTGCAGTATAAATACCTAAAAGTTGCTAATTATTTTCCATTTCCCAAATGGAGTCAGGGTCCTCAAACTGATGTTCATCTGGAGATAAAGTAAAATATTTTTCTTGATTCTGAGTCTATTGTTCATTTTCTTCTACTTGTGTCTCAAATTCAACATTCATTGTGTGATTTTTGTCAACATCATCTGCCCTAATCCCACTACCACTACCAGTATTGCCACCAATACTAGCATTTGGAATTGGAGTGTTGCACAACCTAGTCCCTCTTCTTTCACATGTGGACCTCCAGATTGCGAGTGTCCTTTCAGAAGGAATTTTTTGACATTATATGCACTTCCTTTCATCCTCAAGCAATTTTCAAAACTCTTTTCTAGTTTGTTTCTTAACATTGATTTCAAAAACACCAATGTACTAAAAACTCTCTCATTCTCCACTGACCCCAATATCATTGTTTCACATAGATCAACAAGTTTGAAATATTTTGATATCAAATCATACAATATTTCACTATAACCTAAGCTTGTCCAAACCTTTTTTATTAATCTTGGTTCAAATGCCTTCTTTGTACCCATGGATTTATACAAGTCCTTCATAGCTATTGCAAAATTCCTACATTGTTGTCTAAGCTTAGCTTCATTTAAAATTCCTTCTATTGTCTGCTCATTGTATGTTACACTTTTTGAAAATTGTTCAATTAATATTTTTACTTTATCATGAAAATATTTTGGGTTATCTCGATTTACCCAAAATTGAGGATACACAATACCCATGGCTTCAAGTATTTCATGTCGAGGGAATCTTTCACGAATCTCTAAGGAATGGATTTTGAAATTTCCTTCAAATTATCACTAACATATTGAATAATGCTATTAAAATCTTCCTCATTAACAACTACTTCTCTGCTAGAGCACATGCTTGTCTTACAATGGTATATTGGTAACTCAATCCCCGTACATAGATACATAAGTGCCCGCTTGTATTAAACTGTAAATAATTATCAAGATCATTCAAATCAAGAATTTTTTGCCACATGAAATAATTTGGGCCTTCTTGTGTTAGATCTAGATATAGATGATCGGGGACCAATCATGTATGTTTACGTAGATTGGCATATTCATAAATATACATAGTTCTATCTTGGGATTTCTTCACAAGATTATTCATCACATCCAGCATGGGAAGAAGACTAGCTAAGGTCAAGAGTATCTCTATATCGCTTAACCTATGTAAGAGGTTAGGAGCTTTGTCTACTGTGTTGCGATGACTGTACATCAATCTAATCAATGATTGATATTCTAAAAGAACTCATTGTGTTGGTCCATGTAGGGAGATCCATCTGGTATCAACATCCTTGAGAAGCTTGTTTCCTAGTGTTATTCCCTAATATTTTTTTTAAAATTCTATGAAACATTTGGGACTTCAATAGAAGTATGCATGAATCTCATAGACTATATTTTCAAATTTTGATACTGTAGGAAACTTGCTTACAATTTTAAATGATAAATTCATTTTTTGGGACATGAAGTGAATGCCAAGCATGTATGGTGAACAAGTAGTTTGCAACTTTGTGAAAACACCACTCCTTTGACCTTGCATCACTATAGCTCCATCAACTCCTACACACACCAACTTTTTGGCAATTGTCAACTCATCCATACTTGCAATTTCATTCAAATATTTCTTGACTACTTCAAATAGATTTTTTGATACTGAATTGTCCTTCATTTTATGAACACAGAGAAGATGAGATTGGTGAGCATTTCATTCTATAGTATACAAATTCATACAAACCCAAGAAGTATTTTCTACCGCAGTAACTTCATCTAAAGATAATGCAATAAAATTTGACTCTTTTACTTTCTCCTTTAAATTATCATTTTCCATTGCAACAAGATAGTTTTCCCATTCCCATCTAGCATTTACTAACCAATGTGAGAAGAGATAGTGAGGAACACTGAAATAAGATAATAAACTAGAATACTCTGGGTAGTTTGTCATAAGACGTCATCTAGACAAAATATCAAAAACAACACTCATCTGAACAATTTTTGATAGATTTGTTGCTTCCATTTCTTTTCCAAATTGAGCCTCAAGAGTATGAGTCATGGTGTGTGGATTTTTTCTACTTTTGTTGAGTAGTTTTCCAGTGGATCATCTATTATTAGAATGATACATTTTTGGTTAGTTTCATTCTTGTGGTTACTATCACTCAATGTCATGGTTTTGGTGCATTTCCTAACCTTAGTTGCTACTCCTCTGAGTTTTAATAACCTTGTCATGGAGTTCTAAATTTTCATAACTTCTTGATTCCTTGACTTGGTTCACTTTGTTGAGTTGTAAGTCTTTGTTGGTCATCTTTGTAGTTGGTGAGTCGGAGGTTTTGAAAAGTTTGAAACTTTAGAATTTAGTTCTAAGGTTCCAAGTTTCAGTGACCATGGGACATTATGGACTTATCTTGGCTTTCAAAGGAATCATCATCTCATTGAATGCTATGTAAGGATTAACCTTGAGTTGTCTTTTTAGGAATTTCAAAAAGAATGTAGGTTTAAAGGCTATTTTATTGAGGAATGAAATTAAATGTTGCATTTAATGTACGTGCTATCAAAATAATGACATAAGTGGGTGGTGAAGTTTTACTTACTCATTTAGCCTACATTCTCATTATTTTCCAATGCAAGTACTTCTCAAGTGAAAACATTCTATCTCCATGAATTTGCGCTCATGCAAAGTGGAATTTAAAATCGTTGGCTTGGTGTGAGGGACACTAAAATTGGGCACATAAATTTGGAGGATATTTTGGTGCGCTTGGAGAAAAGGGAGAGAACAAAACTGGAAGATAAAGTTCTACAGAGAGGTTTGGAACATGCAAGAGGTTTTCCTGAGGTTGTACAAAGCATTGACCTGGTGATTGTGTGCACAAGGGTACATTCTAGAGAAATTTTCCACAACTCACTAAGGAGGTTGGTATGAGGAATTTTTTTCGTTTCAATGACACATTTTTAATGTAAACCATGAGAGACTTTGATGGAAAACCTAAGCTTTGGGTTGCACCTGAAGCGATTGCTCTGATATTGAGGTTTGGAAGTGTTAGTGCCTATTTTGGTTATCTCTCATTTTCCAGTTGTTTGCCTTTGATTTCCCTGACAAATCTTTAGCTTGGGATTTTTCTATCATTTTGGCATGTGGGGTAAATGGGCTCCCACCAGGGTTGAGCTCAGCGTGCTAAGTGTTCATGTCTCAGATGGCTAGATCTTTCTTTTCTTCCTTGCCTTGTGTTTTTCTTTGTCTGGTGGGGGCGGAACCAGAATGGAATCAGAATCTGGATTTTGGCCTTTGGTTTCTCTTTTGGGTTCCATTCTGGCCCCGATTCCGCATCTTCGATTGTCTTTGTTTTTGGTTTCCTTTGGTGGGCATGGGATCAGAACGAGAATCATTTTTGGAACCTTTTTCAAGTTTCCTATTTTGGGTTTTGTCCCGCTCCTAGCCCCGTGGCTTCTCTGTCTCGTGCCGGTTCTGGCTCCGCCTCTGCGGTCTTTTGTGGAGGTGGGAGCAGGATGGTTTTCAATCCTGGTCTCTTTTGTTCCTTTTTGTCCCCCGCTCTGGCTCTGACTCCGTGTCGTTCCCATCTCCGGCTCTGACTCAGTCTAGTTCCCTTTCCGCATTTCTTTCTCTTCGGCGTGACTTTTGGTCCTTGGGCTAACATCTTGGTGACCCCTGCTTGTCTTGCCGACTGTGGCGGCCCCCTTTGGTTCTCGGTGTGACTTTCCCCGACATTGAAGTCCTCCCAGGTTAACAGCTAAGTTATGAATATGACTTCCTTTGTGCACGTGTTGATAATCAACGACCACGATGAAAAAGTTACCTGATGGTTACCATGAAATGCTTTCCTAGTCCGGTCCACCGAATTGCTGACTAAGGTTTTCAGTCGATGAGACATTTCTTTTTGTCGTGACATCTCACCGAGCGTGGAGACCTTTGGGTGATTGTTGGCTTCTCTTCGCTATGAAGTCTTACAGTCTAGCTGACTTTGTGTTGTTACGCCGACCCTGCCATGCTCTCAATGTGATCTTTTGGTTTTGTTGTGATGTTTGGATGACTCGGCCATCTCTCCCTGACTCTATGGTGCACGCGGTATCCTATGTGGACTTCGCCAGGGTGTCTCGCCGACTTGTTAGCCTCTTTCCGACTGTGATCAATGTTCAATATGGCATATTTTCTTCTCCCTGAGGTCTTCCCAACACCGCTTTCTCCTATCGATTGTGCTTTCTCTCACCGATGTGGCATTGTTGTCACTGTGATGTTTGGCCAAATGCGCCTGGTCTTGCCGAATGGTATGTTTGCTCGATCAAACATTGGGTTCTTAGCGTGTTGTCTTCCTGACTCCACGGTGTCACGTCAACTGGTTTGTTGGAAGTTGTGGCTGACATGGATTGAACTAGGGATGCATTCAATGTGGTTGGTCACTTGGCTTGTGGCTCGAGAATGGCGATGAAGATTTCACAAGATCGGCATTATGACCCCAATTTGATCTTGAACCTCGATTGTTGGTGCTAGTTGGTGCGATAGAGATGGAATTAATTGCAGAACTAGGGAAACGGGTCCTCTGAGGTGGATAGGTGGTTGAAACGACTGGATTCTACATTTGTGGCCTTTGGATTCGTGATGATCGCACCCACAGATTTCCTGGATGGCATGGTCGATGTACTTTCCTAGTTTGACTACCATGGTTGCCCATTCCTATACTTGCTTGTTTCGACCTGGTGGTGTGACATTCTCCTTGTTCCACCTGACAGGAGCATTCAATGATATTTAGATATGCTGGTGGATCGGATGACTTGGCCTACGAACTATTTTAGGGTTTTCCCTATCATCTACTGACATGTAATTTCCCTAGCTAGTTGCTTGTTACTCTCCCTATTCCTATAAAGGGAGAATTCATGGGCAAGATAAGGGGTTCAGAACCTTGGTGTTTAGTTCCACTTTCTGAGTTCTGAGATTGGTCTGAGATAGGCTAGGGTTTAGTCTTGAGTCAATATTGAGTCTGTAAGATATAAAGTCTGAATTTCTCTGTAAATGCAATCAGTTTGTACAAGGAACACATGAAGATGCTTGTCTCTCATGCATATGCCATTAGATTGTCTCCATGCTTGTATTTTTTGATCATTTGAATGAATGCATAAGGTTCCTTTGTTCATCTTCTCATATTTCATGAGACTGTGTCATTTGCTGATAGGTCTGCTTCAAGGGAGTAGTTAAAACCCTTTGAGCAAGTGATAGTGATTGTTTGTATGAAAGCTGGATTTGGTAAGAAGAGTCTGACTAGTAACAAGAGCTGGATTATCAGTGTAAGGCACTGATAGTTGATGCAAGGCATCAAAAAAACAATATCCACTGGTTGAGGTCCATTTGCAGAAAGTCTTCCATTTGTGTGTGTGACTCCATGACCCTGGATTAGGCACTAGTCTGTCTTCCAGCCCTATCCCTCTTAGAAAACAATTCATATAAATCATTGAATATCTTGTTTGATATCTTTCCCTACCTCCGTGTTGCTTCAGGTGTTTTGTAACTGAGAATCTAGCCCTATTGGATGTTCTCAACACTTGGCATCAGGAGTTATCTGCTATAAAAAGCAATTTCTGGTTTTCTTTAAGGCATTGTGTGGGTAAACCTGCCCTGGTTCTACAGAGCCTAAAGTGCAGAAGATCTCAGTCTTTGACTGAATCTTGTCAGTTGGTCTAGGTCCTCCAAGCTTCCCTTGATTGGAGTTGGCTACTCCATAGGTAGAATAGGAGACCAACCTGGTTTATAAGAAAAACAACCAATAGGAAGTTTCCACATTCAATTCAACATATTTACTTATCTTAGAATTGGAGGTTTTGAGAAGGCTCTATGGAAATTGGCCTGTTACCCAAGTGATTTCTTGTTTTTTCTTGAAGTTTTCCAACAGATGGCCATTGTAAATGTTAAATATTCAAATATGGGAAAGAAGGGGTATTCTTTTCCATTGTCCATGCCTTCATTTTCTTGCAAAAGTAATAATATTGCTAGGGGTGTGGAGAAATCCTTTTATGAATTCAATTTTCAATGTTTTCCCATGAGAATTAATTTTGATAGCAAGTGTTTTGTTAAGAAAAATTTGCATGGAGTTGGTAGCTATGAACATCGTCCTGATATTGAAGATTTTTGGGAAGACTGTACAGATGAAGGAGAGGTGTATAGAAGAAATTTCATGAGGTTGAACCTAAGGAAAATACAAGCTTTTGATATTTCTTTCAATATTCTAGAAGATGCACAGGAAGACTCAGTGATCATTGATCCCGAATATCGGGCCCCTACTGGTAAGCCCTTGTACATAATTAATTGGTCATAGGATGAAGATTTAGACTTAAGGGTCCTTTCAACCCTCGTTCAAATCAAAAGAACTTTAGACTGGGTGAATGGAAAATGGTGCCAAAGTGTGGGTTCTCCCCATGAGCAAAGAGTTTTGCAAAGAAATAGCAAAGGGACTATATAGGCCTCTAGCATAAATATATCGGTTGGCAGTCAATTAGGTCATTTGAAATTGGCTTATAGTTAGGAGGACATGGCAAGAAGACAAAAGACAACGGAGCAAGCTAAAATCAATTTGTGAATAGGATAGTGTACCCTTGGTACCTAAGAAAAGGATAGTCAAGAAAATCTAGTGTCTATAGACTCTGAGGAAATTTTTAAACAAATAATTCATGATAATTATTTTCCCACATTCTTTGAAGTTCCCCCTTCTCCAGTATGAGATACTTTTGTTTCAGTTCAATCAACTGAAAAAAAAATAAAAATGTAAGTGTTGAAAGTAGCGATACTGGATTAGTGGCATCTTCTCCAACATGGTTAAAGAAAGCAATCAAGAAGAAAAGAAATAATATTCCCACAATGAAAATTGAATTAGATGCAATTTCTATGCTATTTCAGGGTCACTAGAAGCCCAAAAATGCTAAGAGGATGTCACGAATTGTCATCAATTCCACTATTGGGCATCAACTATTGGAGATTGCAGATCTAGAAAAGGACCTAAATAAAATGGAGATAAAAAAAGTCAAATACAAGGTTTCTCATCTTGATATGGGGCCATCTACTTTAGAAGTTTATGTATATCATGTCAATTACTCTGTTAATGGATTGATCAAAAATAAAAAGAAGAGAGAAAGGAGAACCTTTAGTTGCAATCTAATAATCTTTCTTTAAGAAATTTTATTTCATCAATTGTGACTTCGACCACTGAGGAAGCCTCAAGCTCAAATGTTCAAGGTATTGATTATGAAACTTTGCAACGGGTTAGGAAAAATTTAGGTTATGCTAAAAAGCTACTAGCGAATGGATAGAAGGGCTTTATTAGGATGGCATTTTCCACATTACTAAATTTATGCAATTCAATGTTAATTTGTCTGATAAAAGAAATGAACTAGTAGGTGAGCTCCAACAGACTAGGAGAGAACATAGTAGCACATTTTTTCTTTCAAGGGAAATTTTATAGAATTAGTCTCCATGGAGCACACTTTGTTAATAAGAGAAGAATTGGTGGACAACCCTAAAGAAATTGATTATAGTTGGTATGATTCTTTGGAGTGGAAATTGAGAGTATAGGAAGATTATATCAAGGAAATAAATAAAGTATTAGAAAAATACTTTGACATATTGGTGAGGATCAAGGAGGACTTCAATGCTCTTGAAGTGGACCTCACAGATGGGTTTGATGAAAATTTATTGGATCTTGCAGAAAAATGAGGGAATTTAAAGAGGTGTGTCATAGAGAAGTAGGCGATCTTAAGATAGCAACTGAAAACTCGTTCAAAAAATTGAGTAACTTGTAGACCTATATGAGTGCATTTAAGTCAGAAAGTGACAACATTTATGAAATCCTAGCTAATTCAGACCGTGCACTTTCAAGATGGAGGAAAAGGTTGCAAATCATCACAACTCTAGGAAGAAAAAACAACACTGCAATTGTCACCAAGTACTAGGAATATAGGCACAGAGTAAAGGGATAGGAGGAATTACCAGAGTAGGAGGAGGTGGAAATAATTGGAAGTGAAAGAGTTGATGTTGGGACTATTGTTTAGTTTTCTAGTTTTTATGTTATTTTCTTTAATTTGGCTCTCTTGATACTTCAAGGAATTTTTTATTTTAATTTCTAAAATGGTTATCTTCAAGGTACCGTTATCAAGACAAAAATAACTCTACTATTTTTACTGCTTTTATGTTATTTCAATATAGAAATACAATGGTGAAGTTCATGCATACATAATCTTTGAGTTATGATGTAGGGATTTATTTTCTTTATTTGAGTAGTTTTCTAGTGGATTATCTATTATTGGAATGATAGATTTTTGGTTAGTTTCGATCGGTGGACATTTTTTGTGAAAATTGAAGTGTCTCATTTTCTCCAAAATCTACACACCATGAGAAAGAGATCGATTACGGTTAGCACTTACTTCGAGCAGACAAAATTACGTTTAGCGAGTTGCTTGGCCCGTCAAACCTTTGGTCAAAGCGGATCGAGGGCATCGAGAGGCGAAAAAAATGATGTAAAATTAAAGTTTATGAAGATTCCAATGCAACTTCGTTTTGATGAAACGCTCCCAGCCTTGAAGTATCGGTGGTCAAACCTGATCAACTTAGAAGTCGCGATTGGCATCATCATCTTCGTAGCGGTGGCGTCTTCTGCGGACACACATGGGCGAATTCCGGCTCGACACGTGGCAGTTGATGCAGATTGTACGGACCAATCATGTGATGACACGTGGCATCCGTACGGATGACGTGGCATCACATGTGGCAGACAACTCAGCGACAGTCAGCAACACGTCATACACGTCAGCGAATGGTTCTCTGACACGTGGCATCAGTCCATTTGAGTGGTTCCATGTCATCGGCTATTTGGCAGACACGTCATCTCTGTCGGCGAATTGGATCACGCCACGTGGCAGTTTGTGGGTGCAACACGTGGCCCTCCGGTTCCTTCTACGTCGGTGTTGGTTGAAAGTTGTTTGTTTGTTTAAAAATTCAGCGGTCGGGCTCGAACTCCTCACCTCCTGCGAACCAGCCATTTCTTTTGCCGTTGGGCCGCGAGATTTGCGGTTAACTAAATATGGAGATAGGTTGCTTTTGTTGAGATTATGTTAGAATTTGGTTAAAAAAAAAACCGGTGGCCGAGCTTTGAACCCGGAACCACGGGGTCCGTAAAAGGTAAGGCAACCGCTCGGCCATTCAACGTGTTTTAATTATATTTGGCTCGGTTTTGTTTTGTTAACTTTTCAAAACCGATTGCCTATTAAAATAAGAACAAACTCCCCTATAATTAAAAAATAAAACAAACAAGAATCCTTTGTAGGGATTAACCAGAACCCTTCCGAACAGACTAAGCCCGGGAGTTGAAAATTAAGGGGCTTAAATTTATTTTATAGATAGTGGGGTTTATTTTTAATGATTTTTATGTAAAATGGGAGATTGTTAAATATCTTTTTATGTATTTTGGAGAGATAAGGAGATTTGAGGAATATTTTCAAATCTTTTGGTTAGTAACCAAATTGAGAAAATTCTTTGTATAAAAAGGGGGCTTGAGGTGAGAATTGAAAATAAGTTATTTTCAGGTGATGAAGTCTTGAAGCTGTGGAGGCGTCAAAGAGAGGTCTTGTTGGAGAATTCTTTCAGATCATTCTTGCATATCAGAGCGTCGTTACGCTGCCGAATTGCTTGAAGAATGGTGGTGCTTTTGTAATTGATTTGGAGATTAATCGGATCGGTCACACTCTATTGGAGTGGACCCGGAGACGTAGTCACTCTCGTGACGAACTCCGAAATCAAACACTGTTTGCACTTCTCTCTTTCTCTCTTTCTGTCTCTCATTTCTTTTCATTCTGTTATAATCACCTTGATTACGTTCTTTATGTTATTTCCTTAAGTTAATTTCATTTTAATTAACTTGAAATAATCATTGTAAAAGCATTGTAAAAGTTTAAGCATTTAAACTGCAATTTAGTCTAGATCCTACAGTCGGTTTCATTGTTGTGGAATGTTTTTCTGTGAATAAATATTTTATGGTGATGGATGCATAAGAATTTTTTAATATAATTTAGGTGATTTGGTAGTTTAAGCTTTTATTGTTTAAGTTAGAGTGTGGATGCCTTTATAAGTTATTTATGTTGAATTGTTAACTTCTATTCAAGGAATGGATTAATATTCCTTTTAGTTATTTATCAAAGATTGTGTGAATGGAAATGCAATAGGAATTTATAAGTAGTGTGATAATTGTTGTTCTTTAAAAATGATGGAGAATCACATATCAAATTCAAGACCATGGAATACAATATAAAATATCATCAACTATAGTTTTGAATATGATTCATTAAGTGCAATATAGAATAAAATATCATGAAGTGCAATGATTCACAATTTTATTGAATACAATATAAAATATCACCAACTACAGTTTAGAACAATGGAAGTTGATTCATGAATTGCAGTATAAATACCTAAAAGTTTCTAATTCTTTTCCATTTCCCAAATAGAGTTAGGGTCCTCAAACTAACGTTCGTCTTGAGATAAATTAAAATATTCGTCTTGATATTCGTCTGAGTCCACTCTTCATTTTCTTTGACCTGTGTCTCAAATTCAACATTCATTGTGTGATTTGTGTCAATGTCATATGTCCCAGTCCCACTGCCACTACTAGTACTTCCACCAATACCAGTGTTTGGAATTGGATTTTTGCACAACCTAGTCCATCTTCTTTCACATGTGAACCTCCAGATTGTGAGTGTCCTTTCAAAAGGAATTTTTTTGACATTATATGCAATTCCTTTCATCCTCAAGAAAATTTCCAAACTCTTTTCTAGTTTATTTCCTAATGTTGATTTCAGAAACACCAATGTACTGAAAACTCTCTCATCCTCCATTGACCCCAATATCATTGTTTGACATAAATCAACAAGTTTGAAATATTCTGATATCGAATCATGCAATATTTCACTATAACCTAAGCGTGTCCAAACCTTTTTTATTAATCCCAGTTCAAAGGCCTTCTCTATGCCCATGGATTTATACTGGTCCTTCATAGGTGTTGCAAAATTCCTACATTGTTGTCTAAGCTTAGCTTCATTTAAAATTCCTTCTATTGTCTACTCATTATATGTTACACTTTTTGAAAATTGTTCGATTAATATTTTCACTTTATCATGAAAATATTTTGGGTTATCTCAGTTTACCCAAAATTGAGGATATACAATACCCATGGCTTCAAGTATTTCATGTTAAGGGAATCTTTCATGAATCTCTAAGGAAACGATTTTTCAATTTCCTTCAAATTATCATTAACATATTGAACAATTCCATTAAAATCTTCCTCATTAATAGCTTCTTCTCTGTTGGAGAACCTGTCTATTGTACAATGGTACATTGGTATCTCATATCCACGTATAATGGGTGCTGCCACAATAGTGGTTTACACTTTCTAAGAGATCTTGATTTTTGTTGAAATCACATATTTTTAGAAAATATATAATGATTTAAGCCTTGAAAAATTCCATTTAAAGGATTCCAATTAAAGATGGTTTTATCAAACCACCTTAGACCAAGGCCCCTTGGATAGAATCCCACTAGTTTTAAACCATACCTGTAATGGTGTCTCCTTTACACCTATCAAAATGCTAATAAAAAACCACTTTTGATTTACCTTTTGGGGGATCAAATGAATTAATTTAAAAAAAAAAATTGTAAGTATGTAGTCCTTATTATAAGCTTCTAAAAAAGTACAATTTTAATTAAATTAAATTTGATTATTATATTTATTTTTTATTTCATGTGAATGTAGGTTTTTCACCGAAAATCAAACTCTTTGTTTTGTGCACATGTGGAAAACAAGAAGATTATAAAAAAAATGAAAAATATGAGTGAACTAGATATTGAAGTCCTTGATCCAAAAAAAAAGAAAAAAATAAGAATTTTGATACATACAAAAAAAGTTAGGTGTTATACGGTATGCCTATGTTTGAATTGTTATTGGTGTGACTTCAAAACTTGATTAAGTAATAAATATTCAATAAAAAACTATGAAACCAATTGGAAGCACTAGATATCATAGTTACAAATCTAAATTTGGAAAAAAAAAAAATTAATCCTTCATGGAAAATAAGTTGTGTTATACGGTGAGCATCACTCCTTAAAAATGGTGTTTACTGTAAAAAAATAGTTTTCAAAGGAGATGGAAAAAGAAGTGCAATCTGATTCCAAATTTTTTGAAAAGAATATATTTAGAATCTATAGACAAAATGTCACACATCACTAGTTTGTACCATCTTCAGATTCCTCATGGTTTAGCCACTATAGGTTTATGAAAGTGAAGATTTAGTTAGAAAAAATTAGTTCAGTTTACAATTTGGCCAAAAATTGTAAACCAGTATTGTGGGATCACCCGTATAGAGATACATAAGTGCCCTCTTGTATCAAACTATAAATAATTATCAAGATTATTCAAATCAATAATATTTTTCCAAATGAAATAATTTGGGCCTTCTTGTGTTAGATCTAGATATAGATGATCGAGGACCAAGCATGTATGTTTACGTAGATTGGCATATTCATAAATATACATAGTTCTATCTTGGGATTTCTTCACAAGATTGTTCATCACATCCAACATGGGGAGAAGACTAGCTAAAGTCAAGAGTGTCTCTATATCGCTTAACCTATGTAAGAGGTTAGGAGCTTTGTCTATTGTTTTGTGATGCTCGTACATCAATCTAATCAAGGATTGATATTCTAAAAGAACTCGTTGTGCTGGTCCATGTAGGGAGATCAATCTGGTATCAACATCCTTGAGAATCTTATTTCTTGGTGTTATTCCCTCAAAAAAAATGAAATTCTATGAAACATTTGGGACTCCAATAGAAGTATGCATGTATCTCAAGGACTATATTTTCAACTTTTGATATTGTAGGAAGCTTGCTTATAATTTTAAATGCTAAATTCATTTTGTAGGACATGTAGTGAATGCCAAGCATGTATGGTGCACAAGTAGTTTTCAAATTTTTGCAAACACCACACCTTTGACCTTGCATCACTATAGCTCCATCAGCTCCTACACACACCAACTTTTTGGCAATTATCAACTCATCCATACCTGCAATTTTATTCAAATATTTCTTGACTAGTTCAAATAGATTTTGTGATGTTGAATTGTCCTTCATTTTATAAACATAGAGAAGATGAGCTTGGTGAACATGTTGTTCTACAGTATACAAATTCATACAGACCCAAGAAGTATTGTCTACCGTAGTAACTTCATCTAAAGATAATGCAATGAAATTTAACTCTTTTAATTTATCCTTTAAATATTCCTTTTTCCCATTCCCATCCAACATTTACTAACCAATGTGAGAAGAGATAGTGAGGAACACCCAAATAAGATAATAAACTAGAATATTCTGGGTAGTTTGTCATAGGACGTCCTCTAGAAAAAATATGCAAAACAACACTCATCTGAACAATTTTTGATAGATTTGTTGCTTCCATTTCTTTTCCGAATTGAGCCTCAAGTGTACCTTGACCTGTAGCAAGCATCAAAATTCTTTGGTCATTCTCTTCATATTCTATGACATACCTAACATGAAGACATTCTTCCTTTGATTTCCATCGTACGACTGATTGTTCCTTTCCTTCTATGATTTTCTTTTCATAAAATTTACCGATATGATTTTCTATAGTGTCATGCTTTAGTTGCAACATCTTGTTTCTTCCACATTTCCAACTACAAATCGTCCATTTTTCCAATGTTTCACTTTCAAGTTCATTTTCTTTCCCCATTGGTACAATGAATGGGTACTTTGACAACCAAGCCGCAAGTTGAAATTACCTTGTCATTTCCCACTCATGCCCCATTTTTTATTTACTTTTTATTTTCTTTCTACCAACATCATCCTCATCTATGTGAATTATCTCATTTTGGATAACCAGGGTATCCCTTGGAAAATATTTTGTAATATTTCCATCCTCATTTGATACATTTGGATTTAACTCAATGACAATCTCACCTTAACCTTCTGGTGGTGGTGACATATTTTGAATGCATTCTTCATTAATATTAGGTGGAAGAGTTGTTTAGCTCCATCTTCATTTGATAGATCAAAAGCTTTCTCAATTCCAAAGTAATATTGTATGTGTTGGAAACAAGCAACATTGACAGGGGGTGAATCAATGTTGTGCAAAAATTAATTTTATTATTTTGATCTTTAACTCACTTAAGCATTCAACAAAAGAAATATGCATGAACAGAAAGAAAACAATCACAACACCATAACACCAAGATTTTTATGTGGAAAACCTGTTAGGGGAAAAACCACAGTGGATGGACAATCCACAATGTAATATGAGTATACCCAAAGAAATATTACAAAATGGGAATGCACTTGCATTCAGGCACACTACTTAGAGCTCACTGCTCAAGTTAGATAGGCTCACTACCTTACAATGAATTGGATTAGATCCAAAAGAGTGAACTGGTAAAATAACATCTACAATGCTTGATTACAGTTCTGGTTAAGCTCTACAGTCAATCTCATGTCCTTCTAACTAATTTAGAAATTTTGCTCTGCTTTGCACAAACTCGCACTACAAAAGCCTTAATGCACAAGTGAAACTATGCATAGTCACCTAATCGCCTTTCTGAAAAATGTACCACACTTCTTACACACACACAAAATGATATAACTGATCACTTATATATATCTGCATCTAGGAATTAAGTCCCTACAAGTCAGCTTCAATAAAACTTGGAAATATTAGCAATTGTCGGCTCAGATCTTGAGTGATTTTTGATACACACCCATGCTGTGACATAGCTTGGACCCAAAACAAAATGATTGAACATAAATTTTTTTTAAATAATTACTCCTTATACATCCACAACACACCACATTAATTAGGTCAGCCACAATGAGCAAATAAATAGAAAAACATCTTGTCGGATCTCCTTAACTCATACAACAATTAATGAAACACCACAAAACTTAACAATAAGATATCATAGATGCTTAAAAAACTATCTTAGGGATCCAAAACTCAAAAATATGATACAGTGAAGTAAATAGGTCGATGTAGTAACCAAATACCCTATTCTTCATGCTTTATGTCAGTAATACTCTGTACTCTACCTTATCTCCCAGTATGACCAAATTCAAATCTATGAAAAAAACTAATGACTTTAGTTGCCATCAATGACAATGCTATAAGCAATATGCCAACAATCTCCCCCTTTGGAATTGATGGAAACACTTAGTGAAAAATGACTAAGTGTCGAGACTAGTAAGTACACTGCCAAAATTCAAAATTTCAAAACATAGCATCTTTTCAAAACACTATTCCCCCTTAGAATGTCAAGACATTTTTCACTACACTCCCTCCCCCTTTGACATCAATGACAAAATTTGGAAATCAAAAATTTCAAAATTGTACAAACATAACCTGTGACTTACAAAAATTTGAAGACATCTGCAAAATAATTCTTCAACACACTTAAGTTTGTGTCTCAAACTCTTTTGAAACTCTCCAAAATGGTTATGTGACCACAAAGTAGATAAGACAGTTTCTATAGCTTCACGATTTACTGGGTCACGAGCGGCCATAGCATCTTTGGCCTTTTTCAATGCATTTTCCATTATTTCAATCTTTAGATTGATTAGTCCTCTGAGTTCACATACTCTCCTAGCAATCCTCTCATTTGCAAGCTTCAAACTCTTTATCTTGTCAAGAAAATATATTACCTGACCTTCATGCTCACCAACATTACCAGTTAATGGATCAAAAGTATTAGAAATAGTATCCAGTTGCTTTTCAATATCCTTCACCTTTTTCTCACAGGCTTCAGTGAACTTAGACAAAAATAAACAAGACTTATACACTTTTCCTCCTTCAGCCAAAGTATATTGAACATTTTTCATGTGGGTGGCTAACAGATTTTTGTCTTTTGCAATTAGTTCTTTCAAACTACCAAATCTCTTTTCATTAAACTCCTTCTGCACCTTAATCAAGGCTAATTTCTCGAAAGATTCAAAGTGAGAACTTACAAAACTTATGAGCTTCTTTAACTCACTAGAAGAGGAGCCAGACAGATCCATGACATGAGTAGGCATTAATTTCTACAAAACTCCAGATGCAAGGCTTAGCAATTCACTATCCTCTATGTGGGACTTCAAAATATTCTCACTGGCTTTAGCTTGAGTAATTGAAGCAACCTTCATCATTTGAACTAGGGATAAAGTGGATAGATTGATTGAGATTTCATCCAATTCAAGATATAATTCTTCCTGCTACTCCACCAAAGATCTCTTCACTGCCTCAATAGTGTCTCTTGCCTCTACTATGATTTCTTGAACTTTTTCTTCTTCAACCTTGGGTTCTTCAAAGACCGTTTTTGAATTTCCTTTAGGAACTTCAACTTCTTCAATATGCACCTCCTTCTCCTCAGCTAACACCACCTTAGGATCTTCAGTTTCCATGGGTATGTCTGCATTTTCTACATCAGGAGGAATTTGAAAGTCCTCAGCTTCTACATTCACTTCCTCATCTTCTAGAACATTTTCAGTATTCACTTCTTCAATATTTATTTTATTCTTTGATAGGAACTCTTCCAAAAATTCTTGGTTTCACTGACAATAGCATCATTTTTACCAATCATGAGTTTATTCACCCTTATCTTTCTCTTAACTTCCTTTTTGGACCTTTCAAGGAGTGAATTCATCTCCTCTATTGACATCTCTAGACATAAATATGCAAGACTTCTCTTCCTTAGATTCTCTTCTTCTGTTCTGACACTTAATCTTCTCGACTCCAAAATATCATACAGACTCTTGGGCAAACCAAACATGATTTCAACAAGAGCTTTATTGACAATGTTCATATGCTTTAGTGTTGCTTCTTCAAGATTTTTCTAACTGGATTCATCAAAGGTTTCGTACAACTCATAGAGGGGATTGATATTTCCATCTTTGACAACTGCATTCTAAACTTCCTCAACAAATATACCAGATTTGTCATTTTTTTCCTTTTTCTTTACTTCTTTTTCTTTACTAGAATATTTTATCATTTTTTTAACTTTACAGCCTGATTTTTGGTAGCATTCACTTCTTTCAAAACTTCCTTAGACTCAATTTCTTCATATTCTAAAATAGGTTCATATGTTCTTGTGCTCTTATTTTTCTTCCTTTTATTAGAAACCTTGGCTTGAGTTGGCTAGGTTGTAGGAGTGGGCAAGGATGGGGAACTCCTGGTAGATCTAGTGCAGGAAGAAGATGTTCATAGACTAGCTTGCTCTTTCTCTTTTGTTGCTTCAACCTCATCTCTCTTCCTTCTTACTTTTTTCAATTTCTCTATAGGCATGCCCATACTTTCTGCAAAGAATTCTACTTCTTTCCTCACTCTCTTGACTATCATTAGTTTTTTCAATTCTGCATGACCCTACATTCTTTTCTCTGCATAATTTCCAAATATTTCTTCTCCTTGATCAAGAGGTCAACTCAACAAGTGTTTTGCATACATCTTTAGAATGTTCTCCTCAACTTTGTATCCCATAGGCATGATCCAGATTGTTCTGGGACCAACAACTTCCATATGGAATTGATCAATTTCTACCATGAGGCAAATAAATTTCTACCATGAGGAAGATAGTATCTTTATAATTTTCCATGATTGAGGTAGGGATTCTTCCCTAGCATGCATGGGCATGTGTAGGATCATCATGGAAAAAATAGGCCCTTAAGTGGAGAAAAACTCAAAAAAATTAGAGTTAGGCAACTTGATGTAAAAATTTGAATAAGTTATCTATATTATTCAAAAATCGTAAGAATAGAATTTGTAGCAAATTGAATGTAGTTTCCTAAACTACTAGGTTTATTTTAAAAAAATAAAAATCTATTTGGTGAAAATTTGAAATTTCAATGTAGTAGTACTTAAATTTAGGGGAAAATAGAAGTAGGTGTATGTCTAACCACCCTAACCACAATAAAATGATAATATTTTTTCATAAGATTTTGGAATATCGATGCAGAGAACTACGTGTTCGGATGTGATGCATATTTTTTGTAATTTTTCCAAGTAAATATTAATTATGAACTTTTATTACAACTTTTAAAAATATAAAAACTCGTATGTTTGACCACCTTGGTCAAAAACTCATGAAATTGATTTTTTTTTTAATCCTATAGTATGTGATGCATGTTTTGGATTTAAAAAATGTGATACCATTTGAAAGATATAGATGTTTTTCAATTGGCCTATCAATTAGGACTTTAGACATAATTCAAATAGAAAATGAATAATAATTATTTATTAAATTAAAGTAAAGCATAATTTATATTGGTGGAAAGCGAGAATCTCCTCTAAAACCCTTTCTTTTATCAATTTTGGGTAAAAAAGTCATCAGCCACATACCCTACACATACCCATCATATCACCACTTTTTGGCCCATCATGATCTTGCACATAGCATAATATTCTAGAAATTTCTAAAGTACCCCTAGAGGGTAGTATTCTTGATCTGATGATCACCAATTCCAAACAACATACATTCCTTATCTGAATAGCTATCGGCTCATCAATCTGCAAATTAATTTTTCCAACTCCCAGAACCTCATCAAAAATGTAGGAAAATAGACATAGCATCAAATTACCATATTTGAAAGTATTCTTCTTATCTTTGTTGATTTTCCCCAGATTCTCCATTAACTAACTTCTAAGCAATTCACACAAATCATAGTTTACATTTTGTTTCACAATCTCATAAGCTGCATAGATAGTCATACCAGATACAAAATTCTCCCAACTTGAGTGATAGATCTTATAACCAATAACCATTGATGCGAGTTCCAAATCCACTTCGACAATATCCTCTATTGTCATTGCCATTTTGTCCCATTGTGCACCTGTTGTCTCAGTAACCTTATCATTCTTTATGGACTTCAAAATTGGAAGTCTAGTGGTGGAATTCAAATCTGTGACCGCACATATAGCAGCTTTTGTGATTTTAAATGGCACATACAACAACATGAATTCGTCATGAACACAACTCAACACATATCAGACCCATTTATTTTCTTCAAATATTAGGAATTTAACAAACTGCATGAACTTCTTTTCCTCTAAGGTTTTAAATTATAGCTTTACAATGAAATCTTCTTGAATTATATGATGAGAATACAAATTCATCAAATGAGAGCTTCCCAATTCTTCAATATTTGCATATATATAAGCCCTAATATCCTCAATGTGCAATACATTGTATGACATAGATGAGAACAGACCTAAGGGCTCTATCTCTACAAACTTATAAGGATGTCATTTAAACTTTGGACATGGCCTATCCTTTACTTTGACTACCAGAGGAGTGGACATGATTACAATCTCACAAATTCAAAAGCTTTTCGATAAATACCTTTTGGGGTCAGAATGAAATTTGATCATATATCCTTCTTTATGCATGAATCTCTCCACAATTCAGCAACGTTCACTCCAGAGCTCTCCAAACTGCTTTCCTCAAAATGAAAAATGAGGGATGAGAATGCTCTTTTATCATCCACACACCTAACTCCTTTTTGTTGCAATAAATTCCTTTACTCTAATTCATCTGAATTCCTATTTTTCATGTACAAAGACATATGATTCTTTTGCAGATGTCCAAGATTCTTCAATACTGCCTCCAATTCATTGAGAAACATCTGAAAATTATCAATGCACTTACTAGAACCATCTGGATTCTAGTACCAATCATCGATAGGGGGTTAAAATATTCTCTTGGCAGCTCCCCCTAGGCCAGAGGCCTAAAACTAATTCCTGGAGGAATTACCAAAAGTTGTTTCTGGTGTTGGTGTATTTCCTTCAACAGAGGGATTCTTCTTCATCCATTTCTTCTGCATTTTCCTTCTGATCACATCAGTAGTGACTTTACCTTTTCCCTTAACATCATGTTTCATGTTCTATTTTACCAGACCTCTTCTATTCCAATATAATCTAGTGTGTGGCCAAATTTGTTGCAGTTTTAGCATACAACACTTCTCTATTTGGGCCAATTTTTCCACTGATTTTGTCTTGATTTTCATTGGTTAGCAATATGCCCAAATATATTGCATGCATAGCATCTGACATCTCTATGAAAGTTACTCATCACAATTCTGCATTCACTTGCCTTATGACCATACTTAGAGAAATTAAAGCACTAACTTGAGAATGATGGTCCACTTGTGTTCATCCTACTCCTACACTAAGAAGCCATATGACCAAATTTGTTGCAAGAAAAATAGTAGCCATTAAATATTTGAGCATTTGGTTCTTACTGAATTCCTTCTAGCTCCATTCATCTAATTTCCTTGCTTGAATCCCCTTTGTCTAGTTTTCTTTTGTCCAAATCCAAAACTTTCTCCTTCTTCAAATCCAAGACCTCGCTTGTCACCATCAGTCCTTTGTCCTTTAATCAATTCATCAAGTTTGGCTAAGCTTGCTTTGAATTTCTCCTTGTACTCATTTGTAGTAGCAAGTTCATTTTTGAGATCATCAATTTGTTTTTCAAGCACTTCTTCATTGTTTTTAGATTGCTCCAGTTCATTATCCAATCAGCTGCATTGTTCAAATTTTTCTTTCAAGGATTGTGCAAGCTTTTCTTCATTATTCTTTATATCCTCAATATCCTTGGTCATTTTCATCATGATGGATTCCATCTCATGCTTTAGGGTAGCATTCTCTCTGGAAAACTTTTCATTCTTCTATTTTCTCTTCTAGGGCATGATTGAGTTGTTCATCTTCCATGCTTTTGTTCTTCTCTTAAGCTAATCACACAATTCCTTTCTTTTTGATGCCAAAGAAGGTGGAGGAATACACAATTAGTTTCAAGGAATCAAATTCCAACTCATATTCAAATTTCCAAAATTATTCTTTCACCAATTCAACATTAAGGCTTCCCAACTCACCAAAATCAACAAAAAGACATTTCTTTTAGAGAAGGTTGTAAGAGAATTGACTCAACATCCAAATAGCATCCATACAACATCTAAAACACAGTCCCAAGATTCCATATGAGATTCTATTGCAATAACATAGAGATACTTCAAGTCACCCTACTCGAAAGGCTACTAGAATTAGCCCTATTTTAAAAAAAATTACCCTTTAGAATTCTTGCCACCTCAAGATCTCTTGAAAAAATTCAATTTGTGATATAAAACCATAAATTCTCAGGTCATTTCTTCTGTACAAGTCTTCTAGGGTGCAGTACCAACAAACCCTCCAATTTCACCCTAAAACCTAGGATTTCTCTGTATTTACACTCTAACAATCACAAAACCTCAAACCAAAGTTCAAAACACCTTTTCCTAGGTCTGCATAGACCTTCCAAACCTTTATAAACTCAGTCTCATCACAAATTCATCAAAACACAACTTATAGCCATCATTTTCACTTATAAAACTTACATACCCAACCTAGGGTATCACTAAAACTTAGCCTTTTTGAATCCCAACGCCTTAGAGCTTTATTAGAAATCTAAAATACATTTACAAGTGCCATCCCACTGAAACAAAAGACTACACAATAGGTGGGATGACCATGGAGCTCATTTTTCCTTCAAAACATGGATATTGTTGTTGTAACAGGCAGTTATAGGAAAAACAAAGATTCTCCCACAAAATTGAATATTAAAAGCCTAGAATTGATGCAAATAGGAGCTAATTAAAAACACTACATGAAATAAATAATGTTAGAGCCTTTATTGAATGTATGGGTTTGTACAACCACAAGAAAGTTCAGTAAAAATAGTTAAAATACAGAAAATCAATATTTAGCAGAGTAAAATGTATATCTTCAAAAAATTCATTCACAAAACTTCATACCTACATCAATGAGGCTTGGAAATTATTTTGAAATATTTTACAATGATATTTTTCCTTCTCCATCAAACAAATCTTCCTACTGAAGTTCTAACCCTTCAAATTCATGTAGTTTCACAATTTTTCTCTTGACAACTTTTGTTGCAAATTTGCAATTTTTACAATTTCTTGTGCAACTTTCAAAAACTCAAACCTAAGACTCCTAAAGCACCCAAATACATGAAAGATGGTCTAAAAAGACCTTATTTGACCTAAATAACATCAAAACACCTAAATTCCTAGATTTACCATATGAACCATCTCATTGAGCAACTTTTTACATTTTAGACTCCATTGATTTCCAAATCCCTAAATACATTCAAAATGGTGTTTCTAAACCTTGTTCAATGAAAAATATAACTCCAAAATATCTATGAAAACCTATTGATTGGATGATCTACTAATCAATCTTCAAGGCTTCAAATTTTGAAAGTATGGTGTTGGTGCTCCTATACCACTTTTATCCCTTGATTCATTGATTTTGTTTTTCAATGACTAAATGAATTTATCTGCACTCTCAAGATTTTCTTGTAACACTCGGTTCTCAGACTTTGACTGGTCAAGATCATCTAGGGCCACCATGAGTTGTTGTTGAATACTTCTTGTATCCATTGAGAAACACCTTCCAAGATCTCCCCAAGCTATTAGAATTCTTTCGAGGAACTAGCTCTGATACCAATTGTTGGAAAAAAGCAACACTCAGAGGGGGCTGAATAAGTATTGTGTAAAAATTAATTTTATTATTATGATATTTAACTCATTTAAGCATTCAAAAAAAGAAATATGCATGAACAAAAAGAAAACAATCACAACACCATAACACCAGGATTTTTACATGGAAAATCCTATTATGGGAAAAACCACGATGGATGGCTAATCCATAATGTAATATGAGTATACCCAAAGAAAGATTACAAAATGGGAATGCACTTGCATTCAAGCACACTACCTAGAGATCACTACTCAAGTTAGATAGGATCACTTCCTTACAATGAATTGGATTAGATCCAAAAATGTGAACTGATAAAATAGCATCTACAATGCTTGATTACAATTCCGGTTAAGCTCTGTAGTTGATCTCCTATCCTTCTAGCTGATTTAGCAATTTTTCTCTACTCTGCACAAAATTGCACTGCAAAAGCCTTAATGCACAAGTGAAACTATGCATAGTCGCCTAATCAACTTTCTAGAAAATGCACCACACTTCCACACTTCTTACACACACACAAAATGATACGATTGATCACTTACATATATCCACATCTAGGAATTAAGTCACTACAAGTCGGCTTCAATAAAACTTGGAAATATTAGCAACTGTTAGCTCAGATCTTGAGTGTTTTTTGATGTGCACCCATACAAGTCAGCCATGACATAATTTAGAAACAAAACAAAATACTTGAACATAAAAACATTTAAATAATTACTCCTTATACATCTGCAACATGCCACATTTATTAGGCCGGCCACAATGGCAAATAAATAGAAAAACATCCTACCAGATCTCCTTAACTTGTACAATGATTAACGAAACACCACAAAACTTAACAATAAGATAACATAGATGCTTAACAAACTATCCTAGGGATCCAAAACTCAAAAAGATGATCCAATGAAGTAAAAAAATTGATGTAGTAACCAGATACCCTATTCTTCATGCTTTTTGCTAGTAATAGTCTGTACTCTACTTTATCTGCCAGTATGACCAAATTCAGATATGTGGACAAAACTAATGACTTTTGTTGCCATCAATGACAACACTAGAAGCCATATGCCAACATTATGGTACCTCTACATTTTTGGAATTTTGATGGCCTCCTAGTCTCTTCACTACCATGAGGATCAAGAGTCTTACCCTTGCTACTTGACATATTGATCTCTCACTGTGAATACAAGTTGGAAAAAAAATGTCTTCTTGTTTAAGAAGGATAGAGAATATAGATCCCATTCCCTACTCAATATCATCTTTAAGACTGATGCAAGAATGGAAAATAGATAAAGAAATATTATTATTATAACTAATAACACTATGAAGAAATGATCACTCATCTTTAAGTGTACGTTTTTGGCTTTTGCTAACTTCTGAATTGAGAAGTAGAACCTCAAAACTGAACAAAATGTGTAAGAATAAATGACAATTTTGATTATATTTATATCAATCCATATTTGGTGAATTCCACAGGATTTTTAAATGGTTTATTAAAAATTTGGTGAATCCTGTGTGCTTATACAATGATTCATTGTAATTTCCAAGGAAAAATGTGTCCTCAAATGTAATCATTTTTTAATGTTATTGGCGAAATAGGTCCTCATAAGCAACTATTTATAAATTGTAATTGGAAAAATGGGTCTTCACAAGAAACTATTTGTAAATTTTAATTAGTTAAATGGGTCCTGATACAATGTTGTTTTAATAGTATTGGTGAATATGTAGGTGTTTTATTACATGCTTCTGAGATTCCAGGCAAAAATATTAGTCGCTCCATTTGAAACACGTAGTTTGTTATGACAAATTTATTGCTTAAATATGCCTCATAAAATAAATCATTGGTGAATGGACATGCATTGGACTAATAATTCGTAAAATATGGGCGATTTGGACACCTTGTTGGTTTGCACAAATTCACCAATTTCGACTTGGTTGATTTCTAAATTTTTCCAACTAATGAAGATTTGCCACTAAAGTTTTCCCTGCAGTGCAAGCTCCAATAGATAAATCTTGATTTCCAAATATTTAATAAACTTCTGCACTCTAAAAGTTAGTTTTGAATTTAACATGACTTTCTTGCATCACCAAAATTTATCATAAACTCTTTCAAAGACCATTAACTCTTATTGTAAACAAATACAAAACAAAAATAGTCATCCAGCTGAAAACAATTCCAACCAGAAAAAACTACCTTAGCTTTGGGGTACGTTCTAATAGAGATCCTCAATCTAGAAACCTGTTGGGACTCCCCATCGGTAAGATATAAATCCAGAACCTTCACCATAGTCTTAGACTTATCCTTGCTTTGAGATTCTAACTACGCGAACTGGGCTTTACTTAGGAGGACCTGAACTCGAATGAGGTTGTTTTCTTTGTCCAAAGGCGAAGAACAAATAGTCAGAGAGCCAGATAGGGCACCAATGTCAGAGTTGGAGCGGCGCTTCAAAAGCATGGCCTCCAACCGTGACTTGGCGCTCATATTGAATCAAACCCAACTGGATGCTCAGACATCCCCTAGCTTGGGAATCTCCACCAAAAAATAAAGCTATTTGGGTTTGAGTTCCATGGATTTTTCAAGAGGCTTGGATTTTACACCCATATGATGAATGACCTCAATATAACATGATTCGGGTAGTCTTTCAATATCCGTTCTACACTTACAGGAGGCTTAAATTTGAGAACCTCCCCATCAAGCTTCATGATTTTCACCCTCTGATGCCCAACTAATGATGCAACTACATTTCCCATCTCTTTTATCAGCGACCCACAGATTGCTAACTTTGAGTTCAAAAGAATCAGATTTATGGAATTCCTAGAATGAAACAATTTGCATGCCAATGCCACTCTCCACTACCCTATCAATGTGATGCATGTCTCTCATAAAATTTAATTAATTTTAATTCCTTCAAATTCAAAGATTGTCAAATGCAGGCCAATTTTTTCTTGAAGAGTTTTTATTGACACAGATTTACTTTCACTGTAGATGTCTCTTGATGTAATAAAATAACTCTAGATAAAATAAAGTAGCTCTTAAATGAACTAAATAATAATTCTCTTTATATGAAAAATACATTTATATAAAAGATTCATAGACATATAATTCTATATCTTTTCTAAATTTTCTAAAATTAGAATAAAAAAAGTATACTACTTATTTAAAAATGAAATTACAACAAATGTATTATCAAAAATGAGTTTTTGAAAAGAATAAATTAAATAATATAGATAAAATAGCTATTAAATAAAAATAATATAAAACAAAACTTATGTAAAATAGTTATAATTTTCATTTTATTTTATGTGTTGTTTACCTTTTTATTAATAAATCTCTTATTTTGAAAATGACTATGTGTTTAGGAAACCAACATAAAAATAAATAAATAAGTATATTTAAAATATGTTAATAGATATATTTTATAGGCTAAGCACACAAACTATATTTTCTAAATACCCATAGAAGTAAAAAGCCTAAAATAAAAGTATGCACACTTTAATAATTTTTTATGTAGATACCTTTTTCTCTTATTTTCTAATAGTAGGTTTTTTCTTGAACTAGTCTTTGATAATTTTTTCATTAATTTTGTACTCTAATGCACTTATTTTTATTTACATAATTTTCTTTAACAATTAAATTCTATTAGAATTATTTTTTCTCTCTTTTTTGTACTATATTTTTCCTACAACATTTCTATGCTTAGCCTATAAACTATATTTTATAGATATAGTTTATAGGCTAAGCACACAAACTATATTTACTAAATACGCATAGAAGTAAAAATCCTAAAATAAAAGTATGCTCACTTTAATAAATTTGCATACAAATACCTTTT
Source organism: Sequoia sempervirens (assembly GCA_007258455.2). Taxonomy (NCBI): domain Eukaryota; kingdom Viridiplantae; phylum Streptophyta; class Pinopsida; order Cupressales; family Cupressaceae; genus Sequoia; species Sequoia sempervirens. The sequence goes on from VDFB02373365.1 coordinate 210,698,592, forward strand.
TCTCTCTTTTTCTAATAGTAGGATTTTTCTTGAACTAGTTTTTGATAAATTTTTCATTGATTTTGTACTCTAATGCACTTGTTTTATTTACATAATTTTCTTTATCAATTAAATTCTATTATAATTAATTTTTTTCTCTTTGTTGTACTATATTTTTCGTACAACATTTCTTGCTACTAAATACTTATGTTGAGTCTAGAGTCACTATTTTAATTATGCAATGACTATAAATGGTTTGTCACAAAAAATGGTTACACATGTAAGCTTATTTATCGTAGGAGTTTTTTTGTTAAGAGATACATTGAGATCTATTGCATGATTCTCAATGAATTTACTATAAAGGGTTCCTATTACTCAAGACTTGATATAACTATTATGAATTGAACGTGTGCCTCTAAAATCATTTTTGAGGAAAATTTGAATGTTACCCACCTCTAATAGGAATATTATGACATCTCTACTATATCATTAATGTTATATTATGGTATTGTAGTTAACACCCTCTATTGTATCATTTCACCAATCTAAGAAAGACCCAAATGCATGGATGTATTCTACCATAAGGTGAAAGTTAAAATTTGTGTTCCACATAAGGCCAATTTATCAACACAATAATTTAAGCATTTCTATCTAAAAGAACATTTCGGTCAAATATATATTTTAGATAAGTCTTCCTTAGATAAATTATTTTAAGGTCACAATTTTTTTAACTTGAACTATCCACTAAATAAATATACATCACTTTGAAAAAAAATTATAAAATAAAGAAAATATTTGACAAACCTAATGTTCTCCCAACTTCTACTCATATAAATATATATTTTTAAAACTACTAATATCCTTTTATATATCTATAAATCTAGTTTTTAAAATTATATTTTTTAATATTTAAATTAGTATTTATATGTGTGCATATATAAAAAATAGGTCATCAATATAAAAGTATAAGGGTGATTATCTTTTAAAAAAATAAAAAATTTTAATTTTAAAAAAAATATATGATGCTCTAGAGTAGAGAATACATGATGAATGTCTAGATTTATCTTCCACTTTGAGAGAAGAAAATAATTTTAGGAGAAATAGTTTTAGGTGAAACCATTTTTCCCAAAACTATATGTCACAAAGAGTTTTAATTGAATGCCCGTTTTCCTAAAAATATAATATTTATAAATTTAAAATTTAAATTTAAATGGATATTGATTCTTATGGATTGTTTTGACCAACATTCTAGTTTGCAGCTCATTATGTTATATTAACCCCTCTTTTGAGGTAAATTTAACAAAAAATAAACTTTACCTCCAATTTTTTCCAATGACGGGTATTTTCATTAAAATATGACAATACTCCTAAGCATGGCTCAAAGTGTATAATATAACAATATATTTTATATATTCTTAACTAAATTTACTATTAATTTTTTTTATTTACTATAGCAAGTATGTTGTGATAATCATTTGTTTTTTTATTACAAAAGCAGGGGAAAGGGCCCCTAAACCCAAAGATAGAACAACCAACAGGTCAAACAACCAAAAAAAACTACAACCATAAAACAATAGAACCAAAACTATGGACCGACATCCTACACCAAAATAACAACCCTACCTAGCATCAAACAACACAAGGCCACACGACCATGAAACCACCAAAAAAGGAGAATAGAAATTAAAAATTAGCTATTAATTATTTTTTATTTACGACAACAAGTGTGTTGTTATAATAATTTATTAGGTTGAATAGAAATAAAAAGGTAGCTATATTTAAAAAAAAAAGAGTATGAGAGAATACTCTCCAAAAATAAATTATCATTTGTTCTTTCATGAAATAGTTTTCAAATATGGTACATTCCATTGAAAATATGCTATTTTGAGTAAATTTTACTTTAAAAAATTATTAATAATATATTCAACAAATTTTTTTTATCTCCATGAACTAGATATTCAAGTTAGCTAATTAAGAAAAAATTAAATAAAAAGTAAATAAATTGACTATATCAAGTCTTTCATCCCATTGGAATAATAGATATCACTATGGGGAAAGGATAGGGCATAATGGAGCTAGAGAGCATGGGATTTTGCAAGTGTAGGCCTAAGTAGCCTTTATATTTGTTATAGTGACTAGGATGGGTGACTGAGTTGCTTTCTATATATTTTTCTTTGATGGTGTACATCTTAGTGGCATGGTGTAGTAGGGAGGTAAAAGTTTGGTAGGCCTTCTTCCTATAATTTTCCTTCACAATAGATTTTCACCCCTTTTTTGTTATTTAATGGTGGATTCTTGAAATAGAAGAAAATAAAGATACAGTTTGAGAGGATGAGTCCTCTTCATTAGATCATGTGAAAGAAATTCACTTTTTACTAAATGTAATCGAATAAAATAAAAGTGATCAACATTCAAGGAATCAATTAAAACCCAAAAGATGCCTCAAGAAAATAAATGAGTGCCCAATTTTAGTGATTAACTCATAAACCATTGTAGATGATGTGTTATACTTATCTAATCATTAAACAATATGAAGGTTTGTGGGTATTCAAATCTCATTTCATTTTTTGGAGGCATGTGTTAGAAGGAATTGGAACTCAAAAGACGATATAGAAATATTATAGAGGAAAATGGTTACTTCTTTGTGGTGTTCTCCCTTATGGTAGATCGTAACATGGTTTTGAAGGAGGTACCTATTTTCACAATGAAGTGCCTGTTTATTTGTCAAAACTTGGAATGTGAGGTTTGATCTTATGGATGTGCTTCTATAAAAGATTCTAGTCTAGATTCACCTTCTTCAACTACCAATAGAATTCTAGAGATAAAACATCCAAAAATTAGTAGTGGTAGTTATTATAAATCATTTTGCTCTTTCATGCTAGACACTTCACAAAAAAAATAGAAACTTATGCTCATCTCTGTGTTGAAATTAATGTAATACCACTTGGTGGTTTTGTGTGAGCTTATATCTATAAAATAAATTGCATGGGTAGTTTACTAAGGTTGGATAATTGGTCATTTTGGCTAAGGGGTTGATAGGATATCTTGTTGGAATTTGTGAGGATTGAAGCATGACATGAGATGTGTGATTAAATTCTTGTTCACATGGAGTGCTTTTAGAGGGCTTGATGTTTCAAAGGTGTTCATACAAAACCCTGAAGATGTATTGTAATATTTATTTATAAATAATACATGAGTGATGGATTATTTTGGAGATTAGGTTTTTCCCTCTTGAGGGTTTTCCTACGATATGTATTGTATCATATTTAATGGTATGTTTTCTATTATTTTTTATATGGATTTTGAATACTTGTTTGCATAGATTTATTTATTTTGATTATGCATAAATTATCTTGGGTGGATGCATATTTACTTTCATTGAAGATTTATAATCTAATGATTAGGGTAAAATTTTGTGGACTAAAATGTACCTACATATCTCCAATGTTCATGTGTCCTAAAATAGAAACCAAACCATTAAATTATAAATAAAATCAATGATGGTGAAAAAGAATTTAAGGATAATTTAAATTATTATGGAATTAAGGAATCATAGACACAATAATTACATCTTAAACTAGTCAATCACTACCACCCTCAGGCCATTACTTTTCCAATGGATTTTTTTAAAGGAAGGATTTACCAATGTCTATTTTTCATCAAGATTTGAAAATATTTTCTATAAATTTAATGTGATTTGTAAAAATCTACAAATATATTTTTTCAAAAAAGAGAATGATTCACCAATAGAATTTAATATTTTAAAAAATTAAATTAAATATTTTATATTATTTTTATAAACTTTTTCATGGGGGTTTCTTAAATTTATCGTTGGTTTTTCCTAATATTTGGAGAGGGCTTTAGTGGCTATGTATTTGTGTGCAAGGATTTTCTAGTGTGTTGTCTTATTTTTGGAACCTTTTTAGGGTAATCCCTTCCTAGTGGTTTCGGGGTATAAATTTTATCTCAATGGTTGCTTCTTGATTTAACATTGAGGTTATGATAGTTATTACTATTTTTTATGCTTTGAATTAACTTTTAGGTAAGGTATTTCTCTAGAACCATATAAGATTTGTTCACTATTTAGTTCCTTCTTTACCTTGGATTCTAGCTTAGGACTTTAATGTAATTGTCAACCTAGTAGGTAAAAGTAGTGCTATGATCAACTTGGCCCTTCTTTGTCTTTACTAAATTATAATATTTGATTTTCAAGTTTTGTGGAAGTGGTGCCAAGAAATGGGATCTTTACTTGGAATAATAGAATATATAGCAATAAAAATATTTTAGAGAGGCTGGAAAAGTTTTCAATCTCTAAATTTTTTATTGGAAACAATGCCATTCATCATTAGAAATCCTAGAATGGTAAGTCTTTGATCATTGGTTGATTAAATTTTCCTCAGTTCTTTCAATTCAAAATAATCCTCCATTTAAGTTCTAATTCATGTGGTTGTGGGAGTGTAATTTGTATATGATAATGGGGGATAGTGGATGCAAGGGAAGACTGGTTATTGTATGACTATGTACTCTTTTTCTAACATACTTTGATTTGTATATTTTAAGCTAAAAGAGTGGAATAAGGTATGTTTTGGAAAAAAAAGGTTTTTTCTTCAAGATAAGTTAAACAGAATTACAAAGTGTAATTTGAAACATTGATGAAAAATGATGACACCATCAAATCCAAACATAATACTCAAACAACAAGAATGATTGAAGAAACTTGATATATTTAGACAATAACCTTCATCGGAGGGAACTATGTTTCAAAGTGAAGCAGCTAGAATTTGTAAGGATTTTATTCTCCTTCAACTCTCTTTCATCCTGATGATGAACTTGTTGCAATTATGTACATTTTTTGTTTTCATTGATGTCAAATTTACTGATGCTTTGATTAGTTGCATGATTTTTTCATTAGTAAGTGTTACAAGTTTCAACCTCTTGTGTTGCTTTGATAAGCTTCTATTTATGGATGTATAGAAGTTGGCTTGGTGGTGATGAGAAAGTGTTGAAGATGATGAGAATGTGTCTCTAGTGCTTGGTTTCCAAGTGCTTTTGAGAAAATTTAAATAAAAGAATAAACAATGTGGTGAAAAGATGTTATGTGTAATAGTGTAGTGTTATAGTTTTGCTCCGCATTTATTCTATGTTGAAGATCAGCTTGTGTAGTTTAGATAAGTTGGTCCAAGGTGTTTAGAGTTATTTTATCTAGAATTTATTGTTCTTGATCATTGTGTAGAGAAAGTTGTGTTCACAAGTGTGTGAACTATGAGTTGCAGTAGTGTCTGAGAGAAATGGTTTTTTTTTTTATGTATTTCTCTATGGTTTAGTTTATGGTCTTGTAGATCTAGACATATGCTGATATTTCTTATATCTATATTCAATTAAAGTTGTTCATGGTTTGGTGTTCAACATGGTGATTTCTTGAGTTACAGTGCATGGAAGATTGTGTGAGTGTATTGGGTGTGTACATTCTTTAGGTGAAAGTTGTTACATGTTGTTGCATGTTTACATTTTTACTATTAGTATGATTGGTTAAAATACTAAATATGTGAATGTGTTTTCAATTTTTATTAGAAATCTTGTTAAGTTACTTTGTTTAATTGTATCATTGGGAAAGTAAATAATGAATGTTAAATTGATTTAATGTTATATTGAAATGAAAATGTAGAAATAATGTTGATTGAATTTGATATTCTCATGATGAATTATATGATGCAAATGATTGTGTTGTGAATAAATAACTACTATTACAAAATTGTTATGTTGAATGTAGATACAAGGATCAAGCCCAATGGAACCTGCAAAATCCATGGTCATTTTATCAAAATTTTGAGTCTCCTGAGTGCTAGGGTTTTTCATTTAATGCACTAGGGTTTGCCAAAACCCTCCTTAAGTCCTAGTTATATCTTATTTTTTTGTTGGAATCTTGTGCCTACTTATCCTTGTCCCTTTGAGTAATGACCTTATGTCATTAGCTCGTCATTTTCCTAGCCGCAACCCCTTCAAATATTTTGTCATTTTCCTATGACATGGGATTTCACATTTTTCTAACTTAAGTAACGAGATTCTAAAATTTGGTAACCTCCTGACTTAGAAACTTAGCTAATGAATTGATAAGAAGTAAGGAAGAAGGTTCTCTTTGTTATCATAAATTCATGGGTTTTCAAAACTTTACAACTTTTGACAGGAGATTTTGAGGTTCCAATTTTTAGTGACTTGGCGATTGTCCAATAAGGAGTAAGGAAGCACTTCCTGTGGCACCCAGTCATGACTTATATGCATGTATGTATTAACCCTTTAAGTGTGCAAGTGGGCCCTTGATCAAACAGTGGATGATAAAGTGAAATATTTCAATGCATTTCAGTTGTTCCCCATGTGCCCTTTAGGAATAAAATATTATTTTTTGAAAAGCAATGGGGTGAGTGGGCTTCTACCATGTTGCATGTATGTGGCATGGGTCCCATGGTCTTCAAGCCTAGTGATGGTGGTGGGACCCTGGATTGATGATGCCTATTTGATGACTTGGTTTCCTCTTGACTGTTCCTTGCACTCCCCAATCAATCTTAATATTCATAAAAATATTTCAGTGGCATGAGCAAGCTAGTGATACGTTTCTCTAGTGGGACCTAGGTGGGAGGATAGGTGATGTCGTAGGTGTTGAGGTGTATCCAGGTGGAACTTCTTGATTGTGTAATTGGTTGACTCACATCATTTTTGTGAGTCATGTGGTGTTGATGGTGATTGAGTGGACAAGACTCAAAGTGAACTAAATTTGACAGTCAGGTTTTAAAGTTATGGGTAGTGAGCGATAGGCATTAGATCTTGGTGTGAGTGGGATATATCAACAGTCATAATTAAAAGTGTGATTTCCCAATGCTTAGCTACTCTTGTTCATAATTAATTATTGTGTAATAATGGTGCATTTGTTTCTTGGCTACCAAATCAACTCCACATGGCTTGAGATCCCATTCTTGCACTCCTTCCAAGGTCAATTTAATTACTATGTAGTGCCATTTATTTCTTAAGGTGTTGCAGTGGTTGTATTCCTTGTTAGGGTATGTTCTTCTTGTTTTGAATGTAGATTTCTTGGGGGATCCATGCCTATTTTCAAAATTCCATCAATGCTAGAGTGTGATCAAGGTATCAGGGGCATTCATGTCTAGTTGTTGCATCATTTTGGGGAGAATTCTTGCTATTTGTAATATGATCAGACTTCATCCTTCTATAACCCTAGTTAGAGTTATGGTTTAGAATTTTGAATTCAATTCTAAGTTATGCATGCACTATAAAGGAAAGTTGTGTTCTTTTGTTTCAGGTTGGGACTTCTACTCTCCAACCTGAGTGGTCTGGTGTAGTATTTCCCTACCAAATTTTGTTTCTATGCTTTCTATAATTCTTCTATTTGAGTCAAGTTGAATAGGGTAAGTCCTTTGGACATAGATAGGGAATGTAATGAGCTATGCTCTATAATAACAATAGATGACTGCCATACATCATTTGTATTCTACTTCAATGTATATGTCAGTCTGTATGTTCTCCAAATATTGTGTGCAATATATTTTGAATCAATATAAAAGGGTTGTGTTGATGCTTCAAACACATTTGTTGTTTGAGTTATGTTTATGTTTTCCTATCATTCAAGGACTGGTGTAATTGCTTGCATAGAGATAACAAGGGTATTGTAGTGCAGTGTGGATAACTAAGTAACATGTTGATTTTCTTTTTGTTGGTTTCCTACTGCAAGGTAGTAGGGTTATGAGAATCCATGGTTGATCTATTGTAGGAGTTTATTTCATTCTTAACTCTGTGTGGATTACGCACTGGTCAAGGAGATTCACAAAGTATGAAGCTAGGGTAGAATAAAAATCTTTTGATTCAAAAACATTTCCTACTTTCTTAGTTTAGATTTTCTTACATTTTTTCCCTTTCCACACTACCAAAAGCCATTATTAGTAGTGAAGGTTGTATAGATGATTTATCCCATTGAATGCCTTCCACCACTGTAGTGTGCTGATCTACATTAATGTATAGGAATACTCACCTTGGTCCTATAGAGCTTAAAGTGTAGAGGAGATGCTTGCTAATCAGTCATCTCCTATTTTTTGGCCATTGACCTAGAGTCTCTACATATAAGGAGTAGCTACCCTTTAGGAGATGCTACACCATCAACTAGAAACACCAACAAATTGGTGACTCTACTGGGATGAACTTAGCATTTTTTTTGTAGACAGTATTATCAAAAGAGTCATCCAAATTTGTAACTAGAGATTGAGAATTGTGGGGTCTTATTGGCACATCCGAGTCACTAGATTGGTAACTCTGTCAGGGAGAAAAAGAAGAAATATTTGGGTGAGCAAATGAATATATGCTCTTCCTCATCGTGAACCACATGCTCTTAGGAAGATAAAGATAAGTGCATGAATCTCTAGGTGAGCAACTACAAATATGCTTTTCCTTATTGAGGAAGATAGAGATTTACAAAGGGACCTGCATACTTGAAGAAGGAGGTTGTTGTGACATTTCTAGTGTGTTCTTGAAGTTTGATGCTCTGTCAGTGGAGAGAACTCATAAATATATTGATCTTGGAAGGATCTCTCTACTTCTTGAAGATGTTTTCCTCTTTCAAAGAGGTGGAAACTCTACAAAAATTTTACATCATCAGAAGAGTTGGTTGTAGTAGTTTTCAGGTATTTTCCTATTGTAGCATTTTGTACGAAGGTCTACAACAAATTTCTAGTAAATATTGTCCCTTATTCAGTGCTTTAAGGTACTAGTTGAAAAGGGAAAATGAGAAATTGGATATTCTGAAGCAGATAGTTGTAGAGGGTTAGATATTATTTTATGAAAAATGTATAACCAAATGGGTTCCCCATCTACAAGCTATTCTGCCATGACTGAACCCCAACCATATCCTCAAAGGAAACATTTTTATTTGGAGATATATAAACCTTTGTATCTTAGTAAAATACATGGTTATCCACATTCTGTTCCAAGAGAGATAAAGGAGTATTTTCCTAAGTTTAGAGGCACTTTAGAAGAATTAGCATCAAGACATTGGCAAAATTTCACTAACTTATTGGTGGAAAGTTAGATAGAAGTTCAGAGGACAGTGTCATGAATTTATTTGTAAGAACTTTATAAGGTGATGCTAAGGATTGGTTTTTTAATCTACCTTTGCATTCTATTTTTTCATGGTGTAATTTTAAAGAAATATTCACTAATCATTTTGGTGAGGTGAATGGCAGTCATCAATCTAATGGTAGTTCTCTTCATAGTTAGGAAGTTGAAGAGGTATATGAGTCTAAAGTTGAAAATTTCTCACCTCTAGATGTATTATGGAATATAGAAAGATATAGGGATGAGTCCCCATCTTACTTTCATGACAAGTTCATGGAATGTTGGTTTTCGATACTAGAATTAGAAAGGCTAGATGAATCAACATGTGTTGATTTTTTTTGTGAGGTACTTGAACCCGGTATGAGTAAAATTCCACAAAGGTGGAAGCCTTCAGGAGTTGGAGAAATTTATGGTTGGCTTGAATCATTGATTGATAAGTTGATAGAGAGGCATGGATATTTCCTCTTGTCAAATGTGTGATGGTACTTACTCTAGGTGTCTAGATGGTATGGAAAGGAACAATGATACATCTTATAGTGGTGAAGATTATACTTTTGAGTAGTAATCAAAAGAATTTTGTGCAGATGTACCTCTTGTTGATTTTGAAACAATGGAGATAGAGAGGTTTCTCTCTATACCAGATGAGTGTGATAGTTTGTGTGGTGCCTTTCAACTAGAAGAGAGTAGTAATGATGATTCTAATGATGATTTCTAGTTTGGACATGTGGGATATGATTCTACTAGTTTGAATAGTAGCATGGAAGAAGAAGAAGTGTCTATTGTGGGTGATGAACATGAGTTTGTTCCCTTGTTTGATTTCTCACCTTCTTTTGTCCCTTGTTCTAGTTTTGAAGTTGCCACTGAATTTTTGCACGAGGATAGCATAGATGCAGCTATAGGCAAAAATGAAAATCAAGAAGTAAATTTTGCTACAACTAATGATGTTATTTATGATGAGTCTACACCTAAGGAGTATGATTGTTTGGATCACATGGATGCATATGAAGATTGTTTTTCAGGGGGTGTAGCTCATAGTCTTCTTCATGAGTAGCGGGCTTTAAATCTATTGTCACAGAGTTCTGTTGTTGAGTTAATCTCCCTTGATGTGTGCCATAGTTCAAATTTTTGTGACACATTTCCTCATCATATTGTAAAGAGGATGAAAAAGAGAAGTAATCTTAAGGGTATAGCTCTTCACACAAAGTGTCTCATAATTCGAATGGATGTGTTGATGAGGTCTACATCAACATTGATGACTCCAAGAATGGTGCTTACAATTTTGATGGGTAGCAACAAGGTGAATTTATGGCTGCCCATTCCCCTTGTATGCCTGAGCTTCAAAGTTTTTAGTTTGACTTGTCTGAGAATGAGTTTCCCTCTACATGTTAGCACAATGAGATGGCATATTTTTCTATTCCATGTGAGTTTGAGGCTTTTTCTTTTGGCCTTGATTCATGTGAAGTGATTAGAAGGTGTGAAGAGACAAAGGTTTATTATGATGTTGATCAGTGTTCTCAATTTTTTTCACCAAATACAAAATCAGAAAATGCAATGGGTGGCAATGAGGTGGCCTATATGATGTTACCATGTAATAGAAAAGTAAAACATGGAGAAATTTTTCACTTGTTCAAAGGTAATCACACGTGTTTTTGTAGGAGAGAGGCTACTTTTGCTACTGTGGTGTGACAAAAATAATTATGGGTTAAATGAGATCAACTCCTTTAATAGGTTGGTGTTTGACAGGGGTAAATTTTAATTCCCTTTTCATTTGGTGGTCTGGGCCTATCAAATTAGGCATTTTGTATTGGGTTGACTCCATTTCCCAATGGTTGTTTGGTTTGCTTCTCTAGAGACCTAAATTCTCACTCTGCTTTGTCAAGTAAACATCCCCAACTAGAGCCACTGATGGAACCTACAAAATCCATGGTCATTCTTTCAAAATTTTGAGTTTCTTGACCACTAGGGTTTTTCTTTTCATGCACTAGTATTTTATCTTAGGGTTTAAAATCCCTTAAGCCTTCACTTTTTTCCAAAACCCTCCTTAAGTCCTAGTTCTATCATATTTCATCATTGGCATCTTGTTCCTGCTTAGCCTTGTCCCTTTAAGTCATGACCTTATGTCATTAGCTCACCATTTTTCTAGCCATGGCCCCTTCAAATATTTTGTCATTTTCCTAAGTCATGGGATTCCACCTTTTTCTAACTTAAGTTGTGGGGTTCTAAAATTTTGTAACCTCCTGACTTAGTGACTTAGCTAATGGAGTGATAAGAAAGAAGGAAGAATTATCAACAAGTCACGGGTTTTTAGAACTTTACAACTTTTGACAAGAGGTTCTGAGGTTCCGATTTTTAGCAACTTGGCAATCATGCAATAAGGAGTAAGGAAGCACTCCATGGGGGACCTAGTCATGACTTATACACATGTGCGTATTAACCATTTAAGTGTGCAAGTGGGCCCTTGATCAAATGGTGAATGATAAAGTGAAATATTTAAATGCATCTCAGTCGTTCCCCGTGTGCCTCACAAGAATAAAATATTATTTTTTAAAAGTAGCGGGGTGAGCCGACTTTTGGCATGTGGCATGTATGTGGTGTGGGTCTCATGGTCTTCAAGCCTAGTAATGGTGGTGGGCCCCTAGATTGACGGTCCCTAGTTGGTGACTTGGTTGCATCTTGACCATTCCCTGCGCTCCCCGCTTGATCTTAATATTTAATTAAATATTTCAGCAGGGTGACTGTGTGTGACCTTTGGTGGGACCTAGGTTGGAGGATAGGTGATGTAGTAGGTGCTGAGGTGTAGCCAATTGGTGTTTCCTAATTACATGATTAGTTGACTCACATCATTTTTGTGAGTCATGTGATGTTGATGGTGATCGAGTGGCCCAAATTTAAAGTGATCTAAATCTGACGGTCACGTTTTAAAGTTTTGGGAAATGAGCAATAGGTGTTGGATATTGGCACGAGTGGGACAAATCAACAATCACAATTCAAAGTGTGATTTCCCAACGGTTAGTTGCTCTTGTTCACAGGTAATGATTGTGTAGTAATGGTGTGTCCGTTTCTTAGCTACTAGATCAACTCCACATGGTTTCAAATAACATTCTTGCACTCCTTCCAAGGCTGAATTAATTGTTGGGTGACATCATTTATTTCTTGAAGTGTTGTAGTGGGGTATGTGTAGGATCATGATGGGCCAAAAAGTGGTGATATGATGGGTATTTATAGGGTATGTGGCTGATGACTTTTTCTTTACCCAAAATTAATGAAATGAAAAGGGTTTTTAAAGGATATTCTCAGTTTTACACCAATATAAATTATTCTTTACTTTGAATTTAATAAATTATTATTATTCATTTTCTATTTAAATTATGACTAAAGTCCTTATTGATTGGTTGATTGAAAAACATCTATAGCTTTCAAAAGGTATCACATTTTTTTGAATCCAAAACATGTGTCACATTCTATGCTTCATATACTATAGGATTAAAAAAAAAAAATGAATTTCATGAAGTTTTGACCAAGTTACGGTGGTTATACATACGAGTTTTTTTATTTTTTTAAAGTTGTAATAAAAAAATCATAATTAATTATTTATTTGGAAAAAAATTACAAAAAAATATGCATCACATCCGGGCATGAGTCCTCTACTTATATCTCAAATCTCATAAAAAATAATATCATTTTATTGTGGTTAAGGTGGTCAAACAAACACCTACTTCTTATTTTTTCCCTGAAATTTAAGTACTATTGCATTGAAATTTCAAATTTTCACTAAATAGATTTTGTTTAAAAAAAAATAAACCTAGTAGTTTAGAAACTACATTCAATTTGCTACAAATTCTATTCTTACATATTTTTGAAATAATATAGATAACTTATTCAAATTTTTACGTCAAGTTCCCTAACTCTGATTTTTTTGAATTTTTTGCCACTTAAGGCCCTATTTTTTCCATGATGATCCTACACATACCCAGTGGTTGTATTCCTTTTCAAGGTATGTTCTTCATGTTCTAATCATAGATTTCCTGGGGATTCCATGCTTATTTTTCAGAACACCATCAATGTTGGAGTGTGGTCGAGTTGTCGGGAGCATTCATGTCTGGTTGTTGCATCATTTTGGGGGGAATTCTTGTTTCTTTGTAATCTGATTAGACTTCATCCTTCTATAACCCTAGTTAGAGTTAGGGTTTATAATTTTGAATTCAATTCAATTTATGCTTGCATTATAAAGGAAATTTTTTCTTTTTTTTTGGGTTGGGACTTCTACTCACCAACCTAAGTGGTCTGGTGTAGTGTTTCCCTAGAATATTTTATTTCTATGCTTTCTATAATTCATTGCTTTGAGTCAAGTTGAATAGGTTAAGACCTTTGTACATAGATAGGGAATGTAATGAGCTATGCTCTATAATAACAATAGATGACCACCGTACAACATTTGTATTCTGCTTCAATGTATATTCCAATCTATATGCTCTCCAAATATTGTGTGTAGTATCTTTCGAATCAATATAATCAAGGGTTATGTTGATGCTTCAAACATATTTTTTGTTTTATTTATGTTTATGTTTCCTTATCATTCAGGTAGTGGTGTAATTTCTTGCATAGAGATAATGAGGGTATTATAGTGCAGTGTGGATAACTAAGTGACATGTTGACTATCCTTTTGTTGTTTTCCTGCCACAAGGTAATAGGGTTATGAGAAGACATGGTTGGTCTGTTGTAGGAGTTTATTTAATTCCCGACTCCGTGTGTATTAGGCACTGGTCAACGAGATTCACAAAGTACAAAGCTAGGGAAAAATAATAAAAAATTCAATTCAAAAGCATTTCTTGCTTTTGTAGTTTAGATTTTCTTTCACGTTTTCCCTTTCCACACTACTAGAAGCCATTGTTAGTGGTGAAGGTTCTATAGATGATTTATCCCATTGAAGGCCTTCCACCATTATAGTGTGATGATATGCATTAATGTATAGGGATACCTACCCTGGTCCTACAGAGCCTAAAGTGCAAAGGAGAGGCTTTCCAATTAGTCATCTCCTATTCATTGGCCACTGACCTAAGGTCTCTGAGTATAAGGAGTAGCTACCCTTTAGGATATGCTATAACATTAGCTAGAAACACCAACAAGGCATCTAGAAGAGAAGGGGAGTATCACTCAAGAGAAGGATTTGGTCTAGTAACCCTTAACAATGCCTAAACTGAACTCTCACACACTCACATCTGGAATGGTTAAGTCAAGTCATAGTTTCAATAAATTGGTAAGTCATTCATTAGTATCTTGTATTACATAGGTTGTTATCTCAAGTGAGTTTTTTTTATTTGTGTTAAGTGCTTGGTATGTGTAAGTTCTTTCTTATATGTTTTTTATGTAATCAATTAGAAATATATATAGAATGTATACATATGCATTTTGATGATAATCCCATGCGCATGAGTTAATATGTACATGAGTAAATGATAGTATACTTACCAATGCATGCTCATGGACAGATTACTTATGGGCACGAGGGTATAAAATGGACAAATAGACATGTATGTAGATATGGATATATACATCGAATGTATATGTGACTATCGATAAGTTGGCAAGTACATGTGATTGATTGTACAAGTAAATGCATATATGTGATATATGCATATATACACATATATACATGCATTGAAATACGTATATGTATCAACATAATAGAATGTTCATATACGTATATGCATATATGTATATGCATATATGTATATAAGTATATACATATAATATTATTTTTATAAATGATAGCATAGAAATATGCATTTGAATATTGAATGGTTTATTATTGTGATAGTTGTTGGTGAATATATATATATATATATATATATATATATATATATATATATATATATATATATGTTAATATATATTATGAAGTGCTCAAATGAAAGTATCAATAGTGTTGTTTTTACAAAGCACATATAAGTATTGATAGTGCTGATAAAACATAGCACATGTATGTGTTATAAATCCAAGCCATGGAATATTGCTTTCAATGCATATAACATAGCTTATGATGTAAATATGAACAAAATGAATAATGCATGTAAATGCAAAGGAAGAAGAGATTTCCATGTACTTGGAAGTCGATATGCAATGATTTAAATGTAGTCGACACCTCTATTAAGTGCTAAATGTAAAAAAAGACCAAGTCAAAAGATTTGAACATAGAGGTGAGAATAAGACTTATTCTTTTGTGTAATGAAAGTGACCAAATTAATAGGGAATGAGGCATTTTGGTAGTGCCAACTTATGAATTGTATAAACCAAATAGAAGTCTTTTTTTCTAAAATTCAATTTGTTGGTTTTAAACATATGCAAATATGAATTGGTCAACATGTTGTTGGCATGAAGGGAATTGACCTACTATTCTATTTTGTTGAGTATTGAGTTTAAACTCTGCCACCATTCTATTTTTATTGTTGAGTCGATTAAGCTAAGTTGACAAGTGACATATTTCTTAACTAGTTTGTAGGTTGTGATGTATCATATTTTTGTATAAATAGAGGCATCCTTCACCTCATTTGGATACCCAAATCACTTCTATTCTACTACATTTTACTTGCTTGTTCTTACTGAGAGATCATTGTGAGGTGAGTTAATTGTGAGGATACTGTTTGAGAGATATTTTTATTAGAGGGTTGGAAAAATTGTTCTTGGAGGGATTGAACTAGGAGTCAACTCATTCAATTGGATTAAGTTTATTACGAGCATGTTGATTTTTTTCTTTATTTCTATGCATGCTTTCAAAATATTGAATGTTATTGTTTGCTTGTGTGATAACTCCTTAATTTTCTTGAATAGGGAAGAATTATGCTTCTTACTTTGAAATTGGAAGGAACTAGATATTATCCTCCATTTTTGTGTGAAGCTTTATTTGAAGTGTTTGTACATACTTCATATTAAGGAGTGATTTCATTCATTAGTATTATATACTATGAAATGAAGATGCTTAAGTAGCTATGGAATCTTGCATTGGAAATAACTTATGTGTAGGAATCTACTTAGTAGATATGTTATAAACATAAGAGGAATAGGTTGTTTTTCATGTCCACGATTTTGTGTCATTTAGAAGCATAATTAAAATAATTAATCTTGTGATATCACATAATTATAATTGTCCAAGACAATATTACAATTATAAATCATCATAAATGTTATTATGATATAATAAATATTAAAGTGTACAAAATGAATATAAAATAATATTATAATTATTCAACAATTATTATTATTATTATTTAAGATAATTTGAAATTATTAAATATTATTTAATTTTAATAATAATATTTAGATAAAGTAAATTAATATTATAAAAAATTATCATAAAATATATATTATTATAACTTTATTCACCCACGGTTGTGGAAAGCCACGATTAATGCTTAATTCCCAATTAAAGTGACCTTGAAAGGTCATTACTCTTGGATGTATGTGACTCTTCATTGACCTTCGGGAGAGTATAAAGACCACGATATGGGAATTAAAAGAATGGAGGAGATCAGCAGGGAAAAAAGACATAAAATAGAAGACAATAGAAGAATCATCACCGACGGCTAGAGGAGGAAACCATTGTTGTGGACCATTGGCTGAAGGGAGCATCGATACATATTGAGAAGAACAAGGAAGGATTATACAACCATAGGTGGAGGATGTCCCATGAAAGGATATTGATATTGAACAATTCAATATTGGGGATGATGTGGAATGACATAGCCACTAAGTTGCATGACGGGTCGTGGTATTGGCGATGAAGAAAGTCGTGAGTCTAAATAATATCAATTGCATTCCATGATAAGGAATTTTTTTGTAAATAGGTCATTATCTTCATTCCTTCTATGGAATGAGCATGTAACGACTTGCCTTCTTTCTGAGTCACTTTGTGCATGGAGGACGTGTTAATAGGAATTCCATGCCTATCTTTACTAAGTATCGACTAATAGTGTGTGCCATATGAGTTATCGTGGTTGTTGGACGTGATGGTTAACTATACCTTTGTCTTCATTCATTCCCTTTTTGTTGATGGTGGTGGAGCCATGTGTATATACGCACCGTAAGTGATGATGCCAAGAGAGAATAGAAATAATATGGGTATGGGAGATTGAAATATTAGGAACCTCTATATCTGGAAATAAGAACATTAAAGAGGAAGTCAAGAGAGATAGAGGAGGATCGGTGGAGGAAAGAAAGGAATAGAGTATCAAGCTTGGCGGATGGAAAAAGGGGAATGCATATTTTATATATATATATATATATAAATAATATCTTATTTACAATTATCCAATAATGATGCTATAAACAATTATTGAGCCTTATAAAGTAATAAAAACTCTATGGTGATTAATGGTATAGTATAATCCCATGTATGGGATCTTGAAAGATGTTTAATATCTACCCTAAAGTATTTATGATATATATTTAGGAGAATAACTCATAGAAAAGTAAATAAATAATCCTTTGCCCCGAATGAAATATTCATATCATCTTTGATCTTGTTAGATATTATTTATTAATCTCTAATATTTATATGTCCCTTTGAGGAACACTTTGAATGCAAGTTTTGGGTTTAAGTGCTTCCACTAGAAAGGGGTCATTACATTGTTACTGTGGTTAAATATTACCTCATGAAGGGATTACCTATGCATAGTGTATAAATAATCTTTGGAAAAATTGATCTAGGGAAGTGTATGCAATCTAGGATGACTTTTTATATGAAAATTTGGTCAAAGTAGTGTAATTTTCTATTGGCTATGTTGTTAATTTCATTGTGTACCTTTTATGAATGTTATTTCATGATTTACATAGAAGTTAGGATGTATACAAGTTCTATTCATGTAGGGCACAACACTAAGTTTAGATAGGCTACATTTATGAGGTTATCAAACCAACTTCCTCGTTGAAGGGAGGGAAATCTTACTCTATGTGGTAGATGTGTAGAGGACTAGATACAAGTCTATGGTTAGCAAAAAATCACTTGAGTGATTCTTCCCCTCTTTAGTTGGCAACCAAGGTTTGAGGGAATCTTCTCGAATAATTGTACATCTATTATCGAAGGAAGATTAGAAGAGCTATGTATGTTTTAATTTTAATCCATCTTGGAAAAGATGTAAATGTTTACATTATGTATGAAATAAATGTTTGGAAATATTGTTGTGTTATATGTGCTCATTAAATCTCCGTTTGGAAGAATTTTTTTTATTGAATTGGGAAATGTACCTACTTTATTTACTTGAAGATAAAACTTAGAGAATTTATATTTGTAGAACAATTGGAATGTTACATGTGGTACAAAGCTAACAATTTTAGCCCTAGAACCTACGTGCTCACCATACTTTCCATAAAATATTGGCTAATGTTTGGAAATTCTTGTGCTAGGATGATGTGTCTCAAGTTAGCTACAAGAAAGTGAGTAATAAGGAATGAGCATTATCTAAAATCCAAAAAGGAAAAAGAGGCCACTATTCTTATGATAGAGGGAACCAACTATGAAAATGTTGTATGGTTAAGTGATATTGAGACAACCAGACACACTCTCTCTCGAATTAGTCAAGTGAAGAGAAGTGATGAGGGACACACGCCCGAAACCCACACAAATCACAACAATAAATACCAAAACAAAAGATGCGAGACAAAAAAATAACTTACTTTCAATTATTTTTAGAAAATGAAATTATAGATTCAAAACATATAGTGCTACAACCCCACGGGTTGGATTCGCTACAACAAAATCAACTTTGAAAAAAAAAAAATTATTCAGAGCCACAATCTGCACTAATGGAGCCACCTTCTACAACCCCCATAACCCTTTTATTTTTGCCCAATAACCACCCTCAAATTTTCTAGAAAGTGTAACTTTCCCTTTTTTTTGGTTCCAAAATTCTTGTCATTTGATTTCTTTCCTAGGAAGATATTTTAATGAAATTCACTTTTTAGTGGGGCAACTTCTCGAGGCCATAACTCTTGATTTGATCGTTATATTTTTAATTATAATATATCATTGGAAAACTTATCAAGAGATCTACAACCATCTTTCACCAAATCTAAAATATTAGAGATTTTGCACCATACTTTGGGGCTCTGAAGGGACTCAATTTTTAGTTTTAAACTTCATTGGAGAAATTCCTCTATATGAAAATTTAATATCTTCCAAATGGTTCAAGATTTTGAGATGATACTTTCACCAAAAATCCTATTTTCTAATTTGACTCCTTGGGGTCAATTTTCATGTACATATGACTTGAATAGGTTGAATTACTAAAAAATAGTAGGGGAATATTTTTGGTTGTTTCAAACTTCTAACTATCCCAAAGATTGCATGAGTCACCATGGGCCCCAAGACAACTAAGGAAACTACAAACCAATGAAAATTCAATATTTTTGGGTGATGCAAGATTTCCCTTACACCATTGGATGCTCCTGCATCAAAAACCTAGGGTAATTTTAAAAGTGACCTTGTAACTTCTTAGTTGTTAGACATAAACCAAGATGGTTAACCTTAGCTTCAAATAACCATGAAAAATCTTCAACAGGCCTTCCTCTCCATTTCACCAAGTACTCTACATATGGCATGTTTCTTGTGCTTCTACCTACATTGCTATCCATAATTTCTTCTATCTCTCCCTTTCCTGACATAGGTGTTGGAATGTTCCACTGTGCCCCTATCAAGTCATTCTCCTTAACTAAATGATATTTTGTCAAATCAATAATGTTAAACACAAGTGAAACATGAATCTCATTAGGCAAATCTACCTCATACACATTTCCTAAATCATGCTTCTTTAGGATCTTGCATGGTCCAAACTTCTTTGTCTTTAACCTTTTGTATGTGTCAACTAGAAACATATCCTTTCACAAATGAACCATGACTTCATCTCCTACCTGAAACTCCTTGTACCTCATTTTCTGATTGGCCTTAGCCTTATACTAAGAGTTCATCTAATTGATATGTTTATTCACCTCTTCATGTAAATTATTCAAGTTCTAAACAAAATATTTAGCCTCAACACTACTCCTCTCATTTATCCATCTTCCTCAACTCAAAAAAAATCTTTGGAATACTCCCATATACAATATAGAATGGGGATTTACTAGTACTCATGTTCACATAATTGTTATAAGAAAATTCCACCTATGGTAAAATTAAATCCCATCCGTTGACTTTATCTCCTACTAAGCATCTCTATAGGTTACCCAAACTCCTATTCACTTGAAATGATGAAAATATGGTTAGGGAGATGCTAGCATATGGTTTAAGACATAGAGCATACCCACACACAATTTTCCAATTTCATTCAAGGGCAACTGTTGAGATCTCTTTGCAATGGAGAAAGAGATCTTGCTCAGGGTTATCTTAGGGGTTTAAGATGATCTATTAAGTGGTTCAACACCAAGTTTAAACTTGGAAAAGATAATGAAATGTAAAACCCTAATTGAATGAAAAATAACACTAAATGGCCTAGAAAATGCTTGAAATAACACAAAAAACTGCAAAATAAAAAGTGTGCACCTGGAAACTTGATGAAGACTAGAAACAACTCTAAAATTATAAAAGACCTAAATTTTTGACCTACTAAGACTCATTATCCATTCTGGGTGAATCAATCTTAGTTCTGGGAAACTCCACTGGAATAGGTTCTAGGCAAATGGGTATCCAAATCCGAAAAAATCTCTAAAAAACACCTACAATGGGACTCATTCGCCACTTGTAGTGAATAAGTCCAGTTTGGATTCTTTGGAACTTCAAAGTTTTGATTTGCACATCTTAGCTTTCTCTTTTTGTTTCTCCAGGTTCCTAGGTTTGAAACCCTAATTTTGAGGTTGTAGGTGACCTTTTAGTGAAGATTATGACCTTTCAAATAAGGGGAAAACTCCAACAAACTTACAACCTAATCCTCAATGGTCTTCAAGTCTTCAAAGCACCTAAATCTGAAATCACATAAAGAGAGAGAGAGAGAGAGAGAAAGTTTATTGTTAGGGAATAGGGGTTTGCCTTGGTCAAACCCCTTTTAGTTAATTAAAACAAATGATGAAATAAGATAATGAAGCATGAACATGAAATAATGCAATTGGAACCTTGCCATCATGATGGATCTTAAATTGCTACAACAATTGATGAATAATATTTCCCTTGAATGCCTTAGAATTGATCTTGAAAGCTATCTTGATGATCTTCTCAAGACTTGGAATGCTTAACTCTTTCTTTCTTGACGTGATAACATGAATGCTTGATGTTGATTCTTATGAAATGAGGATTTGAAAGTTTTCTTATATAGACAATCCACTCAAATGACTATTAATTTGATCCCCAAGGTTGACATAGGAGAAATTTAAACTTAAAACCCATTTTTTCCCACTCAGACCTTGAAAAGAGCTCAAATGGGACTCATTCACCATCTTGGGTGAGTGAGTCCCACTTGGATGGGACTCATTCTCCCAAAGTGGTGAATGGGTCCCATAGGGGCTATTTTTCCAACTACGATGTCGAGGAGTGAAGAAATTAGGCTTATATGTTGATATTGTTGGGTTTTTTATTAAAATATTCCTTGGGATGCATAATATTGGGTCGTAGGGGACTATTAATGATGATATAAAGGTCATAAATTCCATGGGGCTCGAAATCCAATGTGAAAGTGTAAATAAATACACTTTACAACACTAAATTAAGGTAGAGTTAAGTTAATTTACCTTTAAAAGGGCCCAAGACCTAATGTGCATGTGTAAAACACCTCACAACTCTAGATCAAGGTGACATTAAGTTCAATTTATCATTACCTATTCCTAAATTAGGTGAAATTGTACAATTTCCAAGGGGGACTCTTTTTCATCATTACATCTAGCCACCACTTTAGTGAGAGTATGAACTTGCTTCACACTCACACTAAAGTAGACATTCAAGAGGGGTCCAATTGTGCCAATGCAGATGGTCTAGGATAAAAAAGATTGAGGATATGGTAAAGCCCCCAGAATTAAAGATCCTAAGTCAAACTGAACTAAGCATGAAAGGACACACACAAGATGTATGATTTTGAGCAAAACAAGATATGAAAACATGCAATTTCAAAGATATAAAGAAGAAAGAAAAGAATAAGATAGGTGGATCTAGCTTCAAAAATGCACTCACTCTGGGGCCACAAAACTTTAGGTCATCCATGGGGTGAGTTGTCCCAAATAAGTGGTTTAGTGAGAATGACATGCCAATGTGTCTACTTCCCATGTATAATGAGAAAGTCATGCTAGTGTGTTGACTCCCCATCATACCAACCATACAAAATTTATCCTACTGATAACTTTGATAAGGCACCACAATGTAATGCTTTTGAATATCATGTAATGGTCTTCTTCTTAGGGAGCATTGTGCCTAATGTATCCAAGAGAGGACAAGTCAAAATTTTTAGATTGTTACCCATAGGATACCTTGTTCGCATCATTCCATGTCAGTAGATCGTACACTCTTGAATGGAATCCAACCCAATGACACCACCAAGAAGAGGACACATCACAAAAAAGAAAAATCACACCATGATTTTTTTCCAAAAGATGTCATCTATGTATGCCCCCACATTAAAGCGGTTGCTACACCATCATTGTGAGCAATTGTTTTACAGTAACCAATGATAAATGCTAACATGAAATAAGACATGAGAGCTAACATGGAAAGCCCTATGCCAATTCATATGTTTCCAAATTGAACTATCATGGATAAGTATGTCACGTGCAAGTTAACTTAAGGCATCAAATCCACATCCCAAGCTTTCTCTTATATATACATGAAAGGAATTCAATGAGCCTAAAGAGAAAATGACAAGTGACATACGAGGATAAGGCTTCCCAATCCCCTTGCCCCAACTTAGTGGAAGACAAGGGTGAGCTCGAAGTGGATGATGATATATTGCTCCTTGCAGAAAGGGAATGCCATGAAATAGTGAGTATGTTATGATCCTACAACTATTGCATTACAAGGAGAAAAAAAAATGTTATTTATTATGATGAGTAAACAAAGTGTCAAATTGATACATATTTAAAGAGATATCTATTAGTTTTGGATGCATCAAAGTTAAAGTTGTCTTGGAAGAATCTTTTGTTATAGTGTTGACATTGAATGAAGGTTTTTCTTTCAAGGGACAATAACCAAGATCATTAGTCATTTCTTTCATTTTAGGCTTTATAGGGACGTGGATAATTTGTTCTATAACATCACATCCTTTCCCTAGTTGCTTCATAAGTTCAAAACCTCTTCCATAAAGATTTTTCACTTCTTTCGGATTTGGTACCCAGTTGCTCAATCTCATCAAATTTTATCGTGTATGTTGTCATTTCTTCTAAAGTGGTTGAAGTGAATGTTTTTGAATTTTGTATTGTCATTACTAGTTTCTCTTTCCCATTTTTAGACTCTTTTGTTATGATCGTGTATTCTCCCATGAATATGGGTATGAAATCAAATGTTTTCGAAGAATCTTCCAATAACTTTGTGGCTTCTTTGATTTTATTTTTCTCTTCTATGGTTGGTGTGAAGGGTTTTATAATGTGAATAATGTCAAAGGACGTATCCTTTGTTTCATAATCTCTTAGTGAAGAGGATTCTAAGGAAGCCATATTACTATTTTTTAAAAGAAGTTTGTGGATGTTATTGTTTTCTTGCACCATGGTACCTTCCCTAGTAGGAGATTTTTTAGGAGAAATACAAACTAAATGTTCTTGAAATTTAAATGTTGGCTCTTCTAAAATGACTTCATTGCAAGTATGGGAATGATCATTGGCTAGATTTTCCTGCTTGTCAATGATGGTGTTTCCTTGTTCAATAATGTTTTCCTCATGATTCTTATCGATTGGATATTAGAACACCATAATATCTTCTTCACCAATAGGAGAGATATTAGGAGAGGGGAAAATTTGATTGTTGTCCATAATTTCATCCTTTTTCTCTAAGGTCTCATTCTCTTGTGCCATAATATCTACCCTAGTAGGAGAGATTTTAGGAAAGTGATTAACAATAGGTTCCTCACATTTCAAGATTATATTTTTCAAAGTAGGTTCATCATACATAAGGGAGGCATCAAGACAAGAGCAACTATAAGTTTCAAGGTTACCAATGATTGGACTTTTTTCTTCAAATAGGTCTTCCAAAATGGTAGGGGCATAAAGAAAGGGAGGAATAAGATTATCATCAGTCTCAATAAGGATATCTTCTAAAACTAAACTATCTTCTTCATGTCTAGAGAAGATATTAGGAGAAGGAAAGGTTTGATTGTCATGATTATCTATGTTTACATCCCCATTTCCTATAATGTCTTCCCAAGTAGGAGATGTAGGATTGTCATAAATCTCAATTATTAGATCTCTTAATATCAACATATCCTCCACACAAATTTTTTTGTCATGGTCATTCATGATTGTATCAATATTTAATAAAGAATTATCACAAGCAGGTGAGGTGTTGGGGGATTAATTGAGAGTAGGTAAAGTAGTGGCCATGATCTCATCTTCGTGTGTCATAATATATTTCCAAGGGGGAAGACAAAAAAGACTTTCATGATTCTCAATGATTGTATCTCCTATCACCAAGATACCTTTGTCACTAATGGGAGAGATATCTAGAGAAGAAAAATTATGATTGTCATGATTGTCAATGCTTGCATCCTCTTGTATCAAACCTTTAGTGGATGATCTAGGAGAGATGAAGTCATCAAGGATTCATCTAACATGTCAAAGTCATTGCTACTAAAGGGTTTGAATAGTATGCTTTCTCTAAGGTTAACCACTTTTTGTTTGTTTCTTTTAATGTTTTTTAGTTTTTAGTTTTCATTTTCAAATGATTTCCAAATGTAATCTGATCTAATTTAACTATGAACTAATGTTGAGAATGAAAAATGCAAGAAACTAATTCTATCCAAAATTTCAATGAATGTAAATGATGTTATTTCTAATGATTTTAATGTAACAAAAAGAAAGAAAACTGAAATAGAAAAGCAACAACAACAACTAGAAGCTTAAAAACAACAAATTTAACTCTATAAAATGTAGTTCAAAATTTGGACTAGGACTAATTTTCCCAAGGTAGTGAATGAGTCTTAGAAGGATTTTTTTTCAAAAAATTTATAATTTTTTAGTTGATTCTTTTTTTTTCTATGTTGTATAATCTAGTTCTGAGATGCAAATGTAGATTTTGAATGATTTTGAATGAAATTAAATACAAAAATGCAAGCTATATGAGCTTTCACTAATGCAAAAATTGAAACCATAGAATGCAAATTAATCAATGCAAATCCTAATGCAATGTTAATGCAAGCCAAATCTAGGATGAAAATGCACTCCAAATAAGAAACTTAGTGTTCTATATGCAGGCTCACCAAAATAAAATGGAGAAAATGTTGTTAGGGAGATGGTAGCATATGGTTTAGGACATAGAGCATACCCACACACACACGTTTCCAATTTCATTCAAGGGTAACCCTTGAGATATATTTGCAATGGAGAAAGAGATCTTGCTAAGGGTTATCCTAGGAGCTGAAGATGATCTATTAAGGGGTTCACCACCAAGTTTAAACTTGGAAAACATAATGAAATGCACAATGAAATGTAAAACCCTAATTAAATGCAAAAAAATAGTAAATGACCTAGAAAATTCTTGAAATAACATAGAAATTTGTAAAATAGAAAGTGTGCACCTGGAAACCTGATGAAGAGTAGAAATAGCTCTAAAACTCTAAAAAAACCAATTTTTTGACTTACTGGGAATCATTCGCCATTTTGGGAGAATCAGTCCTAGTTCTGGGAAATTGCACCAGAATAGGTTTTGGGAAAATGGGTATCCAAATCTAGAAAAATCTTTGAAAAACACCTATAGTGGGACTCATTCCCACTTGTGATGAATGGGTCCAGTTTGTATTCTTTGGAACTTCAAAGTTATGATCTACACCTCTCAGTTTTCTCTTTTTGTTTCTCTAGGTTCGCAGCTCTGAAAGCCTAAATTCGGGGCTATAGGTGACCTTTTAGTGAATATTATGAACTTACAAATAAGGGGACAACTCCAACAAGCTTTCATCCTCAATGAAATTCAAGTCTTCAAAGCACCTAAATTTGAAATCACACAAAGAGAGAAAAAAAAGTGTTGATTGTTAGAGAATAGGGGTTTTCCTTGGTCAAACCCATTTTAGCTAATTAAAGCAAATTATGAAATAAGATAATGAAGCATGAATATGAAATAATGTAATTAGAATCTTTCCATGATGATGGATCTTAAATTGTTGCAACAATTGATGAAGAATCTTGCCCTTGAATGCCTTAGAATTGATCTTGAAAGATATCTTGATGACCTTGTAAAGACTTGGAATGCTTAACTCTTGCTTGCTTGACTTGATAACATGAATGCTTGATATTTGTTCTTATTAAATGAGGATTTGAAAGCTTTCTTATATAGGAAATCCACTCAAATGACTGTTAATTTGATCCATAAGGCCGACATAGGAGAAATTTAAACTTAAAACCTAGTTTTTCCCACTCAAACCTTGAAAATAGCTCAAATGGGACTCATTCGCTATCTTGGGTGAATGAGTTTCACTTGGATGGGACTCATTCATCCAAAGTGGTGAATGAGTCCCACAAGGGATATTTTGCTAGGTAGGATGTCAGGGAGTGAAGAAATTAAGCTTATATGTTGATATTGTTGGGTTTTTGATTAAATATGCCTTGGGATGCATAATATGGGATCATAGGGGCCTATTAATGATGATATAAAAGTAATAAATTCCATAGGGTCCAAAATCCATTGTGAAAGTGTAAATAAATACACTTTACAACACTAAATTAAGGTAGAGTTAAGTTAATTTAGCTTAAAAGGTCCCAAGACCTAATGTAGATGTGTAAAACACCTCACAACACTATATGAAGACGACATTAAATTCAATTTATCATTACTTATTCCTAAATTAGGTGAAATTGTACCATTTCCAAGGGGGGGTCTTTTCCGTCATTACACCACCACCTTTTTTTGTCCATCATTATGTGGATGGTGCATGGAACTAAAATTCAAATCTATCTTCAACTTCTTCCATAATGGGGACTCTAGAAATAACCAACAAATTTGGTATCTTTTTCTAAAACTATACTCTTTGGTAGACCATGTAGTATCACCACATCTTTGAAAATAACTTCACAATATGAACATCACTAGTCTTATGACACAAAATCAAACGTGCCATCTTTGAAAATATATCCACCACCACAAATATGGAATCATGCCCTCTTTGTGTCCTTGGCAAGCCAAGAACAAAATCCATGCTAATATCCTCTCTTGGCCTCTCAAGTACAAGTAATGGCTAATACAATCCAATATTCTAACTTGTTCCTTTTTCCATTTGATATACTCTACAACTTTGTACAAATTTCTTCACATCTTGTTGTAACTATGGCCAGTAATAATTCTCACTAACAAGAGAAATGGTCTTATCTTGACCGAAATGTCCAGCCAATCCTCCACTATGTTTCTCCTTGATTAAAATATCTCTCATAGAACTCCTTGCAATGCACAATTGGCTTCCTCTAAACAACATCCCATTTTGGATTAAGAAATAAAACCATATTTTCCTATCCAATGTAACAAGTTCTAAACAAGCCTTCCAAGCTTCTACAAAGTTTGATCTTTAGGATACAAACTCTTGAGTTCATTGAACCCAAAAACCTCTATATTTGATGCAAGAGCATCTAGTCGTGTGAGGGCAATCCTACATCACCCAACAAAAGAAATATTTTAATTTGTTGTTGGTTGTTTCTTAGATGTTTTTGCATTTTTCGATACTCCTTTAGCTATTAAAATATTCAAAGCCAAATTTGAGGCTCTTAGAGGCTCCCAATGGGCCAAAAAAATTGCAAAAACCTAAAGTTGTTGGCCATAGACATTGTCTTTTCGAGAGCTTTCTGAAAAGGTATTATCATTGAAAATCCAATGGTTGAATTAAAAGTTATGGATTTTGGAAGTTGGCACATTTTTAGAAATGTGCTAATTTTTGAATGTGAATTCAAATGTGAATTTCAAATTGTAATTTGGGCACCAAACCGCCAAAACTCAAATTTGAATGTTGTTTTCGCTCCAAATTGGAAAGGATCTCTATTTATGGGTGAGATTTCTAATTTTTTGTAGCTTTTTGGGGAAAAAGAGTTTTCATGTTGCGAAAGGGGAACTTCTATAATTTTATGTAATTTCTGGAAACTTTTGTAGCTTGCATGTATCGCAGAGCTCGAGGATTTGGGATCTTCTACATGTAAGATTTCCATTATTCCATAATAATAAATTTTTCTAGTTGTGTGCATTATTTATTTGTCTCAGGTTTGCTCCCTCGTCAGGTGGTATCAGAGCTGGTTTTCTTGAGTGTGTGGATAGATCACCAATCATGAGGCAGTTTGCACCAGGACCATGGTTTTGGGTTTGAGATATTCAAGATGCCTCCAAGAGTGATTCCTGGTAGGCGTGGTGGTGCCAGAGGTGGCATAAATGCTGGTGGAAGAGATCCATTGGTGGCTGAGGGTTTTAGAGCCCTCCAGAGACAAATTGATGCATTGCAAGAACAAATGAGAAGAGGGTTAAACTCGGGAAGGAGAGGAGAAAGTGAGGATGAAGAAGAGGTGGAATATTTAGATATAGAAGAGGAAGAAGAAGCAATTGATCAAGATCAGATGCAGCTAATAAGGGCCATTTTGAAGATAAAAAAAAGACCCAGAATAGAAGTCCCTAGTTATTCTGGAAGTTTGAACTTGAAAGAGTTGATCGACCGGATCAATGAGCTAGAAGAGTATTTTGAGTATGAAGAAGTAGAGAACCCATAACGGGTTAAGTTTTCAAAAATGAAGCTGAAGGGCTAGGCTAATATTTGGTGGAAAGAGGTCTAGTTGGAGAGAAATCAAAGAGGAAAAGGAAAGATCAATAATTGGGATCGCATAGTGGAGAAACCAAAGAAACAATTCATACCAGTGGACTATGAGTTAGATCTGTTGAAGAAAGTGCAAGGGTTGAAGCAAGGAAGTAGATCTGTGAAAGAATACATAGAATATTTTCACAAGATGATCATCAGAACAGGCCGTGCAAAGGCCAACAAGGAGAAGATAGGCCGTTATCTTAATGGGTTATGATCGAGCATTCAAGAGGAGCTAAGCCTGGTCAGAATGACCACCATTGAGGATGTGTACTAGTTTTCTCTAAAAGTTGAGAAGTTGAACAAAAGATTTGACAACAAGCAAAAAGGATGAGGAGGTCAAAGTGGAAGGGGTAGTGGAAGATCTTTTGGAAACCAAAATGAGGATGAAAGGACAAATGAAGATGTGGGTACTAGTTGAAGCCAGAAGAATGATAACTTCTACTGCCCTCATGATCCAAACAGTGGTGATCAAAGAGGTAGAGGATGGGGAAGATCTGGGCCAGGACCCGGAAGAGGTGGTTTTAGAGGAACTTGTTTCCATTGTGGTGAAGAAGGGCATCAAGCCTATGAATGCCCACAACACCAAGGAAGGACAGACAGAAGACCAGAAGGTCATGGAAGGGTTGCACATGTAGATGAGGAGGCTCAATCCGAGCATTCAGATGATGCAGAAAGGGGAGAATCCCTAGTGGTTAGAAGAGCCTTGGTGACTAAAGAGAAGGAACTAGAACAGAGGAAGAATCTATTTTGCACAAGGTGAAAGTGTGAAGAAAAATGCTATGATGTCATTATTGACAGTGGGAGTACTAATAATCTGGTGTCAGAAGAGATGGTTATGAAGTTGAATCTGAAAAGGGAAAGACATCAACATCCATATCAGATTGCCTGGTTGCAGAAAGACCACAAAGTTCTAGTCAATGATCAGTGCTTGGTGAAGTTCAAGATTGGAAGCTATCGTGATGAGGTACTCTATGATATCATCCCCATGGATGCGTGTCACATGTTGTTGGGGAGGCCATGGAAGTTCGATAGGAATGTTGTACATCATATTTTCAATAGCTTTCTGAAAAGGTATTATCATTGAAAATTCAATAGTCAGATTAAAAGTTATGGCTTCTGGAAGTTGGTGCATTTTTAGAAATGTGCTAATTTTTGAATGTGAATTCAAATGTGAATTTCAAATTGTAATTTGGGTGCCAAATTGCCAAAACTCAAATTTGAATGTTGTTTTGGCTCCAAATTGGAAGGAGCTCTATTTATGGGCGAGATTTCTTATTTTTGGTAGTTTATTGGGGAAAAAGAGTTTGCATGCTGTGAAAGGGGAACTTCTATAATTTTCTATAATTTTTGGAAACTTCTATAGCTTGCATGTATCGCAGAGCTCGAGGATTTGGGATCCTCTACATGTAAGATTTCCATTATTGAATAATAATAAAGTTTTCTAGTTGTGTGCATTATTTCTATGTCTCGGGTTTGCTCCCTCATCAGGTGGTATCAGAGTGGGTTTTATTGAGCATGTGGACAGATCACCGATCATGAGGCAGTTTGCACCAGGACCGTGGTTTTGGGTTCGAGATATTCAAGATGCCTCCAAGAGTTATTCCTAGTAGGCGTGGAAGTGCCAAAGGTGGCAGAGGTGGCATAAATGCCGGTGGAAGAGGTCCATTGGTGGTTGAGGGTTTTAGAGCCCTCCAGAGACAAATTGATGCATTGTAGGAACAACTAAGAAGAGGGTTAAACCCAAGAAGTAGAGGAGAGAGAAAGGATGAACAAGAGGTGGAAGATTTAGACATAGAAGAGGAAGGATAAGTAATTGATCAAGATCAAATGCGGCTGATAAGGGCCATTTCGAAGATCAGAAAAAGACCTAGAATAGAAGTCCCTAGTTATTCTAGAAGTTTGAGCCCGGAAGAGTTGATCGACTAGATCAACTCGCTAGAAGAGTATTTTGAGTATGAAGAAGTAGAGGACCCATATCGGGTTAATTTTGCAAAAATGAATTTGAAGGGCCATGCCAATATTTGGTGGAAAGAGGTCCAATTGGAGAGATATCGAAGAGGAAAAGGAAAGATCAGCAGTTGGGATCATATGGTGGAGAAACCAAATAAATAGTTCATACTAGTGGACTACGAGATAGATCTGTTGAAGAAATTGCAAGGGTTGAAGCAAGGAAGTAGATCTATGAAAGAATACATAGAATATTTTCACAAGATGATGATCAGAATGGGCCATGTAGAGGCCAACAAGGAGAAGGTAGCCTATTATCTTAATGGGTTATGACCGAGCATTCAAGAGGAGCTAAGCCTGGTCAAAATGACCACCATTGAGAATGTGTACCAATTTTCTCTGAAAGTTGAGGAGAAGTTGAACAAAATATTTGACAGCAAGTGAAAAGGATGTGGAGGCCAAAGTGGAAGGGGTAGTGGAAGATCTTCTGAAAGCCGAAATGAGGATGAAAGGAAAAATGAAGATGTGGGTACTAGTTGAAGCCAAAAGAATGATAACTTCTACCACCCTCATGATCAAAACAGTGGTGATCAAAGAGGTAGAGGATGAGAAGATCTGGGCTAGGACCCAGAAGAGGTGGTTTTAGAGGAATGTGTTTCCATTGTGGTGAAGAAGGGAATCGAGCCTATGAATGTCCACAACACCAAGGAAGGACAAACAAAAGGCCAGAAGGTCATGGAAGGGTTGCACATGCAAATGAGGAGGCTCAATCCGAGCATTTAGATGATGCAGAAAGGGGAGAAGCCCTAGTGGTTAGAAGAGCCCTGGTGACTAAAGAGAAGGAACTAGAACAGAGGAAGAATCTATTTCGTACAAGGTACAATTATGAAGAAAAATTTTGTGATGTCATTATTGACACTGGGAGCACCGATAATCTGGTGTCAGAAGAGATGGTTACAAAGTTGAAGCTGAAAAGGGAAAGGCATCCACATCCATATCGAATTGTCTAGTTGCAGAAAGACCACAAAGTTTTGGTCAATGAGTAGTTCCTGGTGAAGTTCAAGATCGGAAGCAATCGTGATGAGGTACTCTGTGATATCATCCCCATGGATGCGTGTCACATGTTGTTGGGGAGGCCGTGCAAACACTTATTCCTTGATAAAGGATGGAGTCTGCCATAAGTTGAAACCCCTGAAGAAGGATGAAGAAGAGGTATGCAGTAGTGCTAGAATTTGTTTTGTTAATGGAAGGAAATTTTTAGAAGGCATGCAGCATGAGTGTATGTGTTATGCATTGATTCCTAGAATGGATAAGGAAGATAGTGAGAAGGTGCCAGTAGAATTTTTTGGACTATTGGATGAGTTTTAGGAGATTCTTTCTGATAACGTACCTAAAGGTTTACCACCAGTGAGGAAGATCAGTCATTAGATTGACTTTATTCCTGGAGCTAGTTTCCCAAATAAGGCAACTCATAGAATGACTCCTGTAGAAAATGAGGAGTTGAACAGACAAGTTAAGGAGTTGTTGAGAAATTGCTTGATTCGAGAGAGTCTGAGCCCATGTGTAGTACCTGCAGTACTAGCACCGAAGAAGGATGGGGAGTGGAGGATGTGTAGGGACTCTTGGGCCATAAATAAGATAACAATTAAGTACAAATTTCCCTTGCCAAGGATGGATGACCTGATGGATTGTTTGAGTGGAGCACAGTACTTCAAGAAGATTGATCTAAAGAGTGGATATCACTAGATTTAGATTTGAGAGGGTGATGAATGGAAGACTATCTTCAAGACCAAGGAGGGCCTGTATGAGTGGTTATTCATGCCCTTTGGGCTAACCAATGCACCGAGAACATTCATGCGGCTCATGAATGAGGTATTGAAAGATTTTCTAGGGAATTTTGTTATTATGTACTTAGATGATATTTTAATATTTAGTAAGTCCCTGGGTGAGCATTTGATGCATATTTGTAGAGTCTTCAAAAAGTTGAGAGAAGAGAAATTTTTGATTAATTTGAAGAAGTGTAGTTTTGTGAAGGAGATAGTACACTTGGGGTTTTTTTCCTTGGTAGAAGGTCTCAAGATGGACCTAGAGAAGGTGAAGGCTATTCTAGAATGGCCTACCCCAAGAACTACTACTGAGGTGAAATCTTTCCATGGTTTGGCCAGCTCTACAGAAAGTTCATTAGAAACTTTAGTAGTATTTGTGCACCCCTAACTGAAACAATGAGAGGGGATAGAAAAGAGTTCAAGTGGAGCACTAGAGCAATGAATAATTTTGATTTGTTGAAGTAGAAGGTAATAGAGCAACTAGTTTTAGCCCTCCCAGATTTCAATAAGGTGTTTCAGGTGGATTGTGATGCTAGTGGTTGTGCCATTTGAGCAGTGATGAGTCAAGAAGGTAAGCCCATTGCCTATTTTAGTGAAAAGTTAAATGATGCAAAGAGAAAATACTTTGTATATGATCATGAATTTTATGCAATAGTTTAAGCATTAAAGAAATTGAGACATTATCTGTTGCCGAAGGAATTTTTTTGTATACTGATCATCAAGCATTACAGTACCTAAGTAGTCAGGGAAAATTAAATTAGAGGCATATGAAATGGGTAGAATTTTTGTAGAGTTATACCTTTGTTTTAAAGCA
This sequence comes from Sequoia sempervirens, assembly GCA_007258455.2. Lineage (NCBI taxonomy): Eukaryota > Viridiplantae > Streptophyta > Pinopsida > Cupressales > Cupressaceae > Sequoia > Sequoia sempervirens. The sequence goes on from VDFB02373365.1 coordinate 210,732,203, forward strand.
TAGGAGTGGAAAGTTGAATAGGGTTGCAGATGCCTTAAGTAGGAGGCAAACATTGTTGACAGAGATGCAGATTGAAGTGGTTGGGTTCAATGAACTCAAGACATTGTACCCTAAGGATCCTAATTTTTTAGAGGTTTGGAAAGCTTGCAAGGAGCCTATTACAGTTGACAGGACAAAGTGGTTGGATTTGATAATCCTGGATGGCATGTTGTTTAAGGGAAGCCAATTGTGTATTCTGAGGAGTTCCATGAGGGAGAACTTAATAAAGGAGAAGCATAGTGGAGGAGTGGTAGGAAATTTTGGTCAGGATAAGACCATTGCCATTATCAATGAGCATTATTATTGGCCTCAGTTATCACAAGATGTGAAGAAGTTTGTGCAGAGTTGCAGGGTATGTCAGATGGCTAAAGGAGTGATCTAGAATACTAGGTTGTATTAGCCCTTACCTGTACCAGAGAGGCCGTGGGAGGATATAAGTATGGACTTTGTTCTTGGTTTTCCAAGGACACAAAGAGGGAATGATTCAATATTTGTGGTAGTTGACAGGTTTTTGAAGATGGCACATTTCATCCCATGCCAGAAGACCCATGATGTAGTCCACATTACTGACTTTTTCTTTAGAGAGGTGGTGAGGCTACATGGTTTGCCAAAGAGTATAGTCTCAGATCATGACACAAAATTTATTGGGTACTTTTAGAGGACCTTGTGGAAGAAGTTGAAATTAGAGTTGAAGTTCAGTTTTGCACACCATCCACAAACTAATGGGTAGACTGAGGTTGTGAATAGAAGTTTGGGTAACCTATTGAGATGCTTGGTAGGAGATAAACCTAAGGGATGGGAATTGATCTTGCCCCAGGCATAATTTTCTTACAACAATTCTATCAACAGAAGCACTGGTAGATCACCATTCCAGATTGTGTATGGAGGCAGTCCTCGGACTACTCTAGAATTGAGAAAGATGGACCAAGAGAAGAAGACAAGTGTTGAAGCCGAAGACTTTCCAGAGCACATCAAGAAGAGGAGGTATAAAGAGTTTCAAATTGATGATGAAGTGATGGTCCACTTGAGGAAAGAAAGGTTTCCAGTGGGAACCTATAACAAATTGAAGATGAAGAAGTTTGGGCCTTGCAAATTTTTGAAGAGGCATGATTCAGGGAACGCATATGAGGTAGAGTTTTTGGATGGAATCAACATTTCCCCTATGCTCAACATTGCAGATTTGACAAAATATCATGAAGGTGGCATAGAGAATGGTCTAGCAATAGAACAATGTGACATTCCCACACCTACCTCAAAGAAGGAGGAGATTGAAGCAATCCTAGATAGTCGTGTGGGAAGGAGTACCAGAAATAGGTGGTATGAAGAATATCTATTGAAGTGGAGAGGAAGGCCTATGGAAGATTCATCCTAGTTGTCTAAGGTAGAGGTTGACCATTTGGTTTTTCCTCAACCATCTGAGACGTGACGGGTCACTTCTCAAATTACCCTAGGTGTCTGATGCAGGAGCATCTAGTGGTGTGAGGGAAATCCTACATCACCCAAAAAAAGAAAGATTTTAATTTTTGTTGGTTGTTTCTTAGATGTTTTTGCATTTCTGGATACCCCTTTAGCTATTAAAATATTCGAAGCCAAATTTGAGGCCCTTAGAGGCTTCGGATGGGCCCAAAAATTTACGAAAACCCAAAGTAGTTGGTCATAGGCCCTACTTTGTGCCACAGTCTTTTCGAGAGCTTTCTGAAAAGGTATTATCATAGAAAATCTGACAGTCGGATTAAAAGTTATGGCTTCCAGAAGTTGGTGCATTTTTAGAAATGTGCTAATTTTCAAATGTGAATTACAAATAGTAATTTGGGCACCAAACCACCAAAACTCAAATTTAAATGTTGTTTGGCTCCAAATTGGAATGGAGCTCTATTTATGGGCAACATTTCTAATTTTTGGTAGCTTTTTGGGGAAAAAGAGTTCACATGTTGCGAAAGGGGAACTTCTGTAATTTTCTGTAATTTCTGGAAACTTTTGTAGCTTGCATGTATCATGGAGCTCGAGGATTTGGGATCCTCTGAATGTAATATTTCCATTATTGAATAATAATAAAGTTTGCTGGTTGTGTGCATTATTTTTGTCTCGGGTTTTCTCCCTCATCAATATTCATCTCTATCAACATTTGTTTCCTTTTACTCAAGGCATCTACAACTTTGTTTGACCTTCCACTCCTATGCTTAAAGAAAAAAGTATAACTCTACAAAAACTCAACCCATTTTAAGTGCCTTTGATCTAACATTCCTTGTATTGAGATACTACAAAGCCTAGTGATCAGTATATAAAACAAATTCTTTTGGAAAAAAATAGTGTCTCCATTTATTCAAAGCCTAATATATAGCATAAAACTCCTGATCATAGACAAAATATTTCTTAGCATCATTCAACTTCTCACTAAAATAGATAGGATTACCTTCTTGACTCAAAATAGCTCCTATGGTAGCTCCACTAGCATCACAATCTACCTGAAAGACCTTATTGAAATCTAGAAGTTCCAAAATAGGTTTCTTTATAACTTTCTTCTTTAACATATCAAAACTTTTTACTACTCCTGTAGTCCACTTAAACTCTTTTCTATCCCCTCTCATTGTTTCAGTTAGAGGTACACAAATACTACTAAAAACTTTGATGAACTTTCTATAAAAAATTTCCAAACCATGAAAAGATCTCACCTCTATATCACTCCTTGGTGTAGGCCATTTGAAAATATATTTCACCTTCTCTAGATCCATCTTAAGACCCTCTATTGAGATAACAAATCCTAGGTACGTCATCTCTCTCTTCACAAAACTACACTTCTTCAAATTGATCAACAATTTCTCTTCTCTCAACTTCTCAAAAAAAATTTAATATACATCAAATGCTCCTCTAATGTCTTTCTAAAAATTAAAATTTCATCAAAATAAACAATGAAAAATTTACCCAGAAACTCTTTCAATACCTTGTTCAAGAGCCGAATGAATGTGCTCGATGCATTGGTTAGCCCAAAAGGCATGACTAACTACTCATACAAGCCCTCTTTGATCTTGAAGGTTTTCTTCTATTCATCTCCTTTCCTAATCCATATCTGGTGATAAAAACTCTTTAGATTATTTGTGAAGTAATCAACTCCACTCAAACAATCCATAATGTCATCAATTCTTGACAAGGGAAATCTATACTTTATGGTGATCTTGTTGATGGCTCTAGAATTTGTACACATCTGCCTTTCCTCATCCTTCTTTGGTGCTAGTACTATAGGTACTACACATGGACTCAAATTCTCTCTAATCAATCCCTTCTACAACAAATATTTCACTTATTTGTTCAAATCTTCACTCTCTATTAGAGTCATATGATGAGCTTCCTTATTCAAAAAAATAGCTCTAAGAATTAGGTCCATTTGATGACTAATATTTCTTACTAGAGGAAAACCTTTAGGTACGTTATCAGAAACAATATCTTGAAACTCATTCAACATATCTGAAACCTCCACAAGTACCTCATTAGTATCTTGTTTATCAACTCTAGGGATCAATGAAGAACAAATATGCTCATGCCTCATACCTTCTAGGAACTTTCTTCCATCAACCAAACAAATTCTTGCATTACTACATACCATTTATTTGTTCCTCCCTCGGGGGTTTCAAGTTATGAAAAACACCATCCTTTGTTAAGGAATAGGTGTTAGCATGTTCATCATGCATCGCTCATCGATCAAAATTCCATGGTCTACCTAACAACATATGAAAAAAATCCATAGGAATAATATAATAGAATACCTCAGCTCACATGAGTAGCAGAGTTAGCTTGGGCCATGGGTTTTCTCCCCATTGGTTCCAAGTTTGACTCCAAGGCCTAGGCTTACCTGATGCATGTGGTTTGTGGGATATTGCATGCATCTCTAGGGGAATAGTCTCACCTTAGCTTGCCTCATAAAGGGAACATGTTGGGTTGAGTCATGGGGACACCCATGGATTACCAAAAAAAATATATAACACAATACCACATCATGGTAATTTCCAATCTTGAACTTTACCATGCATTGTTAATTTACCAAAGCTTTATGGTCCTTCTACAACCAAGAAATCTAGTATGGATTCAGACTCCTCTCCAAACATCACTTACTAACCATCTCTTCTGAAAAAAGTTAGCAATACTACCTCCATCAATAATAACATTGCAAACTTTACCTTAAAACTTACATCTGATGTGAAACAAATTATTAATTTGATTTGGTTCTTTCTCCTCATTCAATAAGGCTCTTCTAATAACAAGAACCTCTCCTCTTTCTACATCCTCGGAATGTGAAGACTAAACATATTCATCTACATGTGTGACTTGTGCATTGCCCTCTGGTCTTCTATTTGTCCTTTCTTGATGTTGAGGACACTCATAGGCTCTATGTACTTCTTCTCTATAGTGGAAATAGGTTCCACGAAAGCCTCCTCTTCTCGGTCCTCATCTAGATCTTCCTCTTCCTCTTTGGTCTCCATTATTTTGATCATGAGGATGAAATAAATTATCTCTGTAATGCCTGAAAATGAAACATAGCTTTATGCACAATAGACAACAAGAAAGATCGTTAGAAGCACACATGCATACAATACTAAATCTAGAATGCAAATTCATACATTAAGCAACAAAGAACATGGGAAAGTAAAAACGTAATTAAAACTAGAACAATCTCACCAATTTTCAAATGTATTTCCATGAATCATCTCGATTGCCCTTCTCCATTTTGCTTGTGTAGTATAATTGCCCTCAGATTTTCAAGTTCGTGCAAGTATAGCCTATGATAGTGATTAGCAAAATATCGAAGATTCAAGACAAAGTGCTCTCCAAAGTTACAAAATTCGCGAGAGAGATTGGAATGAAGAATGACAAATCAATTTGTAGAAAATTGATTAATCGAACGACAGTTCAAGATCAAAAAGATCAACAGATGATTGAGATTGACTGATTAGTCATGCATTCAGATAACTAACAGTGACGACATGAGTGATTTGAATTAGAAATAGAATTAAAGATTAAATAAATGATTTAATCTTCAATCCGACATTCGAAAACATTAGAAATATCTTTGCATGACAAAGATAAAGATTGATTAAAGCAACTCTCTGTTGAACACATGCACAACACTTAATTAATTAAATAATAATATTTATTAATATGCATGTACACGCAATTGAGTTAGAACTGGAGGATTGCATGATCTGAAGAAGAGATTACTCAAAGACGCCACTTAGACATCAAATCAATAGTTGACTGAATGATTAAAATAGATGTCGAGTCGAGTAAAAGTGAATACTTAGATAACTCACATAATTATCTAAAATATAGAAGAATGCGTTAAAATAGAATTAATGAATTAAATAATTCATTTAATTCAAAACTCAATATTCGAAGGATAATTAAATAAATAATATTTATTTAATTAATGATGAAGGGATTTAAATGAATAATTAAATAAAGAATTTATTTAATTATAGTTGAAATATGATAAAGAGTAAATTAAATAATGATTTAAATTTAATTTAACAGGAAAATAATGATTTAAATTTAATTTAACAGGAAGAATAAGGTTAATTAGTAAGATAATTAAATAACAAGCGTTTATTTAATTAATTAGAAGAAATAAAGAAAAGTGTGAATTAATTAAATAATTAAGATTATTTAATTAATAGAAGAAATAATAGAAGATGAATTAATTAAATAATTGACATTATTTAATTAAAAGAAGAATTAATGTTAAGATGAATAATTAAATAATTGACATTATTTAATCAAGACCATAAAGAATAAGAATTACGAAGAATATGGAAGTCACAGGCCTAAACCAAATTTCAGTGTCTACAATCTCCTTTCTAGTTCTAGCTACTACTCGATCCTTCACCCTTTTTTTTATTTTCATTTTGACCTCCATATGATTGTCCATCAATCTTTCAACCACGACCCCCAACTCTTTGCTTGCTTTCAAATCTTCTATTGAAATTTTCTTCTACCTTCAAAGCAAACTAATATGCATCTTCAATGGCAGAAATTCTTACCAAACCTAACTCTTCTTGAATACCTAGCTTCAACCTATTTATGTACCATGAAAATTTCTCCTTATTAGCCTTAGAATGGCTTGTTCTGATCAAGACACAATAGAATTCTTCTATATACTCCTTGACAGATTTTCTTGCTTTTTTAACCCTTTCATCTTCTTCAACAAATATAGCTCATAATCCATAGGAATGAACTTTCTTTTTTAATGTTTCCACCATACAATCTTGTAATGTCGCAAAACTACACCTAGGGGAAATTCCACATTTTAGCACTTTTCCTACCATTTATGATGCCTAAATGCATTAATGGAAAGAATCCCATGGGTCAAAATTTCACAATTCTAGCTCCATGTGGATCAATGGCAAAGCAAAAGTATCCTAATGAAATGTTTCCCAAAAATTGATGCTTTGGATGCCTGCATAGTGCGTGGACGTTTGTGTGAGACACTAGTGTCTTGGAATTTTTTGAGTTTGAAACAAAGAATCTTGACTATTGACTCTTGACATGTGTCCTAGCAGTCAAATTTTTGGGTGTAATAGCTCTTTGCTTCCGTTGCATGCAACAAAAACCCTCATTTTATATCATTTTGGGGGTTCAATTCATTTACTCAAGCTCTCTCTTTAGCTTCACTCTCATATTTCTTTCATCCTTGACAAGAAACACTTCTACAAGTGAAGCTTTGTTGGATTGAGTTCCCTCCAATAGCTACAACTCTCTACCAAGCATTCAATGGTGTGTCTGTGTGTTCTAGAGGGTTCGAAGGCTTGTGGGTAATGCTCTCTCTCACTCTTTCTCTATTTACATCTCTTGTTCATTTACTACTTGTTGGTATAGGTTCTACTCCTAAAGTGAGTTTTGATTTCATCACCCCTTTCTCCATATCAGTTACACTCTCTTTCTATTTGGTTGTCCATGGAGGTGGGAACACAAAATCAAAGGTTTGACTAAGGCAATCCCCTATACAACCCCAATATCTTCCCCTCATTCATTTTTTGTGTAGGTTGCAAAGCGAAGCTTGGAGTGAAGAGTCAAATGTCAGTTGAGGGTAAGTTTTCTCCAAGTTATCCTTGTGATTTTCTCATAATTTATGTTCTCTGCTCCATTGTTCTATTTAGTAGACCTCAAATCTGAGTTAGGAAGTGAGACTATTTTTCCCACCTGAGCTCCTAAGATTTCTGTTGTTCAAGATTCTAGTGCACCACTTAGATGACAATGTGCCATGTTGGTGTCCTAAATCTACACTAACGTCCTTTGGCTGAAAGCTCCTCTATCAGAGGCAGAAATATGGAAGTATCACTCCCTCGAGATCTAAAATAGTTTTCTCTAAAATTTAGCTTATATAAATTTCCTTTGGAATTTCTTCATTCAATTTATGTTGAGGTGGATAAGGGAAGTTCATTCCTTGGTGATCTCTTGAGAATGAAGAGACCTGCATGCAGTGAATCCCTCTTATCTCACATTTTGGTGAACTCAACGTGAAACATGTCAGATCTATTTTTCAATGCTTTCATGCCTATGATAATGATTTACCTAAGGAATATTTTGACATGTTGCATGATGCTCTAGGTCATTTCTTGGAAGAATATTTCCCTATCCGTAAATCTTTTAAGAAAATTTCTTCTCTGTAAGCTGAGGAGTCGATAAATGTTGTGGTGGTCTCTATGCCTCCTCCAATCCCCAAGAAACCTGCCATTTACTTAACCCTAGCTAGCCCTTCTCCAAGGTAGGACCATTCTTTCTATGGAATTTCATATTGAGATGATTCACCAACTTTGTACTCAAGGTTTGTAAAAGCTATAGACTCTACTCTTATAATATTGTTGGGCACACATATAATACAAGAAGAAACAAATAGAACTTGGATTAACAACCTTTTGTTCCTACATCTCAATCTACTCAAATTCCTACTTCTTTACTTCCTTCTCAACCAAGTCTTCCTTTAGCACCTAAACCTATGACTAAAGCACCAAGTGATTATGATATTGATGGGAAACTTTGTGTTACTCTGACTAAGATCTCACTTTGGGATTTGCTTCAGACTGCTCTAGTTTATTAGGAAATGCTTCAGTAAGCCTTGTAGAAGATCATTTTGCTTGCCTCCTATAGGCCTATAGATGTTAATGCATTGTTGGATCATATTCATATTGATTCTTCAAATATTATGTTCTATCCACAAGAACTTCTACCTCTGGATGTACAAAAGCAAGTGGACCCTTTGATGATTATAATTAATGTTAATAACATTGGCATTAGGCATACCCTCGCTGACACTAGTTCAACCTTCAATGTTTACAATATTGACCTACTACCTAAGATTAAAGTTGATTAATATCCTCTAGCCACTTCTTCTTTGCACATTCATGGGTTCAATAATGTCGACTGTCAAGCTCTAGGCATGATAATACTACCTTTGTAGTTGGGCCCCATTACCTTACCTACCTTAGTTTATGTGATGCTTTGCCCTTCACCCTACAATATTCTTTAGGGGAGACCTTGGATTCATGCTATGGGTGTTGTATCTTCTAATTTACATCATTCTCTAAAGTTTGTTGCAAATAATCAAGTGGTCATAGTTAGAGGTGACCTAGAAGTTGTTCACCTTTGTGAGTTAGTAGCTTCTAGTTGGGCTTCAGTTGTCTCCACTCTTAAAAATTGTATTCCATCTTTAACTATTGATTCTATGACATGTTCCTCAATGATACCCTTTGTGAAGGTTGTCCCTAAAACGAATTTCGTTAAAGATGAACTCCCTAAAGTAGAAAGTCCTAAGTCCTCCCTTACTACTTCTTAATAAAATGATTTCCTAGGTGATGATTGGGTATCCTTAGAATTCTCTGAGTTCTTTGTTGGAGAGTAAAAGGTGATTCCCACTCACCTAAAGGTCCTAAATACCTTTGATGAAAAAAAGGGCAATGCTCCCATTGAGGAAGAGAAATATGATCCTATCTAAGAGACTAGTCCTTCCCCTATTGAGGAGAGTATCCCCACTCTCGCAAAAGGGGTTAACATTTGTGAATTGAATAAAGGAGACTGTTGTGCTCTTATAAATGTGTTTGGTGTTCATTAGTGGAATGAAGCCCTTTTTGTAAAGCCACAACCTCCTAAGGTTTTACAAACACTCGATGGTTTTGGATATCAACTCACTTCTTAGTATGGCTATCAGAAAATGACCTAAAGTGTATTAAGCAAGGAGTATAAGTCCCCATTCAGTTTAAGCTGTGAAAGTGCTATCTGGGTTTTGGGTGTTTTGTTGAACAATCTAAGAAAAAACCCTAGTGGATTGCTCATAAGATTTCAGTTGAGCCACTTAGTTTGGTACACCCTAAACTAATAGAGGATGGGGTATAGGCTGAGAAAGTCCCCTTAGATGTCCTCTTAGAATGAAGCACTTGAAGAATTCTTAGGAGCCTACTCCCCTTTTCCTCCCTTTCATCACAAATGATGATTCCCATATTACTTACATAAATGAGCATATTTTGGATATTTGTTTTAAGTGTTGATGAGGAGGACCCTCTATCTCATGTTAGTGATGATGTTCCAATATCACATATTGGATATCATAGTTCTCTCCTTAAGGGAGATACAACTAAAATCTTTATGGATCCTAAGTCTTTTGAAAGGGTAATTAAGATTGGGAAGTGCCTTTCCTCAGAATAAGTAGATGAACTGATGTAGAGGAAGGAATGATGTAGAGGAAGGAATAAAACACAAATCACTTGATTCATTTGATCCAATTATTCATCACAAACAAGGACTAGTTGCACTCTAGTTCATTTTAGGCAGATTGCTCTTGGATTGTTCAAATAATATATGGAATTCAACAAGAAAAAGTAACACGATGAAGGATTTATTAGGCTATTCAATCCTCTTACAACACATATAAATGATTTCCCAACCAATCACAATCCAACAAAGCATAGATTGTATCGAACCCTCAAGTAGCTAGGGTTTCAAGACATTTTTCATGCAAATTAGAACACACAAACATTAATAAATATTTGTGGCTAAAAGATATCAGCCTAAGATCTTGGAAACCATTAGAACATGTAAAAACATAACTTTTCTAAAAAAAAAGGAATTTTCCACCATGCCAATTGAGAGAAACGGATCTTTTTATCAAATTGGAAACCCTAATTTTTTAACATGACCATCTAGAGCATTGTTGCCATAAATTTCTCAAATTAAATCCAAATCAGACCAAACCAAAATCATTTGAATCATAAAACATATCCATAACTTTTCCAATGACTTCCCTAGCCATTGCAGGTCATACAAATTTGTACAAGCATATTTTATTTCTAAAAAATAGGGAAAATCTAAAAGTATTGACACTAAAAATGCTATAAATTTTGTAAAAATGTAACAATAATTCACAAAATCAAAATAATTTGGAAGAGTAATGGATTATTAAAATTATCCAATCAGTTTCATGGATGTACCAATTTGTAATAGGTCGTACAAAGCGAATACAAACAACTTCCCCCAAAAAATGCAAGTAAAACATGGAAAAAAAGTTCTTTGTGTCCCATCATTCTCCACCCCTTGATCTTTTGTTTTGAAGGAATATTTGTGCTTCTACAATCATTTCCAAGCCTCCAACCAACCCACAATTGATTGGTTAATAAATTTGCAAATTTTTCATTACAACATTGACAACTTTTAGCAATTTTTACAATATTTTCCTAAACTTCACCTAATGACCCAAAATAGTACGAAACCACTTAGGCTGGTCTCAAATGACCTTATTTACATTAATCAAGCCAAAAAAAAAAAAAGTTTCACAATAGGGAAAAATTGTGTCAAAAGTGCTCTTGCACCATGAACATTCTGATCTCCTACATTCTCATCTTGATATCTTTGCTTGGAAATATGAGGATACGCCTATCATTGATGAGTCTATAGTGGTTCATAATATCATCCTATGTCCCAACGCCAAGCCAATTAAGCAGAAAATCTAAAATATCAATCCTAGGGTAGCGTTGATGGTTATGACTGAGATAGAGAAGTTGTTAAAAGGAGACTTTATTTGTCTAATCAACTACTCCCCTTGGATCTCAAATATTGTCACTGTTGGTAAACCTAATGGTCGTATTCATATATTCATTGAATTTTGTGATCTTAATAAGGCTTCTCTTAAGGATTTTTTTGGTTACCTAATATAGATATGATTGTGGATTCGACTACAAGTCATGCCTTGTCTTTCATGGATGGTTTCTTGGGTTGCTAGCTCTGCATTAATCTAGAGGATTAGTACAAGATAGCCTTCACTACCCCTTGGGGTATTTTTGTTATTTGGTTATTCCCTTTGGGTTAAAGAATGTGGGAGTTACTTACCAATGGGTGATGACCCTAAAATTTCACAATTTCATTCATAAGATTTTGGAAGATTATGTTGATGATATCTTGGTGAAATCTATAACGCATCAAGATCATGTGAAGAACCTATCTTATTTTTGAGATTCTTCAACTCTATAAGATGAGACTTCATCCTCTTAAGTGTGTCTTTGGCATAGACGCATGAATTTTTTGGGGATTTATAGTCTCTCATCATGAATTGAGGTTGACACAAATAAGATCAATGCTATTGTTAACATTGCTCCACCCAGGAATATCACTAAATTGCAAAGTTTACAAGGTAAGATTCAAGAAATTCATAGATTCACATCTCAACTAGTTGATCACACCCTTCCTTTCACTCGCTTGTTAAGGAAATATGTTCACTTCCTATGGGATGAAGAGTGCCAAAAATATTTTGAGTCATTCAAAGCCTATTTGGCCAATCCTCATGTATTAATGTCAGCTATGCAGGATAGACCCTTTTTTCTTTACCTCACAACATCACCATATGCTCTGGCAGCTTTTCTTGCTCAGTATGATGATGCCAAGAAAGAGAGAGTGGTCTATTACATCAGTCGTGTCTTGGTTGATTTTGAAACTCATTACTCCTCTATGGAGAAGCAATTCCTTGCTCTTGTCTTTGCTACATAGAAGCTAAGTCACTATCTTCTCCATGCTGAAATGCATGTAATTGTAAAAAGTGACCTTCTAAAGTAGTTGTTCTCTAGTACTGACCTTGCTAGGAGGTTAGTGAAATAGGTGATGTTACTCTCTAAGTTCGACATAAATTTCATTAATTAAAATTTAATAAAGGGTCAAACATTTTCCCATCAATTTGCAGATGCTCCCTCATCTCACTCCTTCCTGAGTTTAGATTTTTTTCCTGATGAGAACATTCTTGTGATCAATTATGACCTTGAATGGAAAATGTACTTTGATGGGTCAAGATTTCAAACTGGCTCTAGAGTGGGTGTAGTCCTAATATCATCTGAAGGTAAGCCAACCCCTTTATCCTTTTCATTGGACTTTCCTTGCACTAATAACATTGTTGAGTATGAATCCCTCATTGCTAGCTTGTGTGCTATGATTGCACTAAAAATAAGACATCTTTGCATACTGGGTGATTATGAGCTTATTGCGAATTAGATTATGGGAGCCTATTAAGTTAAGCAAAGTAAGTTGTCTTTGTATCGAAACCTTGCTTTGTCCTTGCTTAAATATTTCTCCTCTTTCACGATAGATAGTGTCCCTAGGAGTGAGAATAAACATGTATATGCCATGAAAAATGCTGCTTCCCTAGTACCTTTAGATGAGGATGCGAAATAATACCACTTCTTGGTTTAGGTCCTTCAAACCTCAGTTGTTACTGATCAACCTGAATTTGATGATTTTGTGTTTTCTCATGTAGACTCGAGAGAATGGTTTTCTTATATTTACAACTACCTTAAGATTGGGAGATTTCTCAATTATGCGACAAAGAACAATCGCACTCGTATACGAAAGATTTTAGTCTGCTATGTTATCTTGTTTGATGTTCTTTATCAAAAATATTATAATAGCTTGCTTCTCCAATGTCTCACTAAAGCATAAATACCCCTTTCCCTTAAAGAATCCCATTCAAGCTCTAGGGGTGGACACTTTGGTGGTAAATCCCCAGTGAGGAAATTGATACACATGGGGTACTTTTGGCAAATGATAGAACAATATTCCTTTGATTTTTTCAAAAATTTCCCACAATGTTAAGAACATAGTCATCTTATTCATGCACTTGCACAAGAATTACAAAACTAGACCTCTCCTTGGCCATTTGGAAAATGGGGGTTGGATATTATTGGAAAAACATCACCTATTTCTTCTAAGGACATACCTTTATCATTACTACCACATATTACTTCACAAAATGGGTCAAATCTATCCTACTTCACTCTACAAATGTTGAAGCTATTTGTAGTTATCTTCTTAATAACATTATTTCTCATTTTGGGTTTCCTTCTACACTTATTTCTGACAATGGTATGCCATTCAAGAATAAGTAAAACAATTCATGGAAAAATTTCACATTCAACATAGATTTTCTACACTTTATTATCCTCAATCTAATGCTCAAGTGGAAGCATCTAATAAGACTCTTGAGTTCATCCTTCATAAAATAGTTAATAAAAATGGTAAGGATTATAATATTCAACTAATATACACTTTATGGGCCTATCACATGAGCATTCATACAGTGATGGGAATGACATCTTAAAACCCTGTATATGGTGTTGAAGCTATCATGCCTTTAGAGTTAGAGATTCGATCTTTATGGGTTTCCCTTAAAGTGTTAACTAACAATGAGACTTATTGAGCTAATTGTTTGCATCAACTATGACTCTCAATGAACACTGATTATAGGCCCTCAATCATCTTAAATCTTATTAATGATCATTATCTAGATAGTATAATCAAAGTGTGCTTCCTAGAACTTTTAAAGTGGGTGGTTTAGACCTCTTTGAGAATCAAAGAAATGTAAATGTGCCACCTAATAAAATGGGGAAATTTAGTCCTAACTATTTAGCCCTTACATTTTCATCTTTGTGTATAGTTTGGGTGCCTATGGATTATCTTCTATGGATGGAATGCCTCTAAAAGAACTTGTTAATGCATTGCATCTTCGTCGATACTATGTGTAGTGTCTAATGTATTATTTTTGTGGTGTTCACTCTTTAGGGGTATTAGCACTACATGTGTTGAAATTATTCATTAACACATTATTAAAAAAAATTGTGTTATGATGTGACTATGTGTGTGTGAAGAGGTATACATACATGTATATTACTATGCTATGTGTCCATGCATTACATTAAATTTTTTAAGGAAATTAGATCATCATTGTATTTAATTAATATACATACATATATACATACATAGCATCCGTAACATCAACATACATCAAAATAAAGAAGCATACACATCAAAATACACAATTCCATAATGTTGAAACCAATATCTTGTATATATATCAAATGTAATATACATATATCTTGTCGTTATCATAAAAAAATGAGGGGCTATTGAGTATGTGTGTCAATTTCTATACAAAAAATATTGAAAAACCATATATAGATCTTGTGGCTACAGAACTGATGTACAAAATGGGATCTCTCTATGGTTGGGGCATATGGTTCCCTGAGCCCTCAAGCTCTGGTTGCGGTCATGGTCTGGGAAGGGGCTTACAATGGAGATGGACCTAGAATAGTGTGAGCGTGACACGGAAATGGATATGTGCATGATGTAGAGTAGCGATGGACAACTCCAAAAGATCCAAAAACAAGCAAACTTTCAATCTCTAAGCATTCAAATGGTGGGTTTTCCTTCATTAGGCCTCATTCTCCTTGTAGCTTTTCAAAACTGGCTTTTGCTTCATAACATTCAGAGGAAGCATGGAATTCAAAATGTAAAGGCACTTTCAGATACCCTTTTCACCATTTACAAACATATCTCAAAACTAGGGCATATTCCTTTGTATGGAAACTATCAAAAATTGACAACTTGCTCTTAAAACCTAAAACATGGAGGTAGCAAATTGGGTTTTTAGCCATAAATTTTGTTGCATACATGATATAAAAATGTAATCATAGTTCTAGATAACCATTTGTACCTTATACAACATATCTCAGAATGAAGGTAGGTTAATTTGGATGGAAACCTTTAACAATTGATTGTCCTTTTCCAATTAGACTTAAAACATAAAAAAACTGACCTAGGGCATCACCAAAACATGTGCCAACCAAAACCCTGGAACCCATGATTTTGGACTAATTTTAGAAAAATTCTTGTAAACTTTACAAAACTTAATGAAAATTGATGAAACAAAAACCAAAATTTAGAGGATTCACGTACCAAAACTATCTAATAGGTTTTAGAGTCATTACTAATCCATGCAGACCGTACTATTCACCAAATTAGGATAGAACATGTTCAAAAAATTGTAGAAAACAAGCTTTTCATTACTTAAACTTCAAATATCCAAAAACCCAATTTCATGATCAATTGTACAAGGCCTTTTAAGTTATTTCCAATAGATTCCCAATAGTTATGAACCACATTTCAACTTCTAACTACTCATATTCCCATTTGACAATAAAAGTGTAAAAGTTATTTTTGCAACATTATGCAACTTCCCAATATTTTGTACCTAAACTCTAATTCACCCTTAAACAATAAAAATAGACCTAAACAAGCATGAAATGATACATGAGGACCTTATTACATGAGAAAACCACAAAAACAAAACAAAATGACACTTTTGCCTCTTGGAGGCATGAAACTTGTGGGTGCCCTTGCACCATACTCCTAGAGAAGAAAAGATTCAAGTTCCTCTTGAATAGAAGGTAGCATCATGAGAACCATGTTTGAAATCTCTTGTCTTATGTCCTTAAATCTATGTGTTGGGACTGTCAAATTTTACAAATTTGAAGTGCCCATATTGAAATTTTTTCCTTTGCACAATCAAAAGAGAACCTGAAAAATCTACCTAAACAACCTACTTTGGAGGGTCATAATTTGGAGCTAGTTGATTTTCATACCAAACCCATTGGTGAGAATACTCAACTGACATATGTGAATATGTATGTCAGATTTCAACCTTCCATGATGAGTTTTAATAAGGTTTTGAAAAAAAAGCTGGAGGGTTCTGGGACTGTTTTGTTGTTTGCAAACTCTCTGCCCTCTGAAGTGGCCTCCTATTTGAGCTAATATTTCTCGGTTGGATGATTTTCAAGACCAATGGATTTTTTCTCTGCATTATCCCCACATTCATATGATCCTTAGTTTTTTCTTAGAGCCGCATGATCTGATTTGATATTTTTTTGAGATCAAAAGCAAATGTAGTTTGTTTTGCTTTTACATCTACATTTTTGACATGTTTCAATGTGGTCAACTTTGACCCCTAATATCTCACATAGAATGATGATTGAAGAAAAAACCTCTTGCATGAATGCTCAATGTACCTAAATTATTTACTGTGTCTAGTGCTAGTTTCCCAGGAGAAGATTTGATCATTTTTCAAGGAGGTGACTTGGTGTGCTCGAGTTGGTTTTGGATAGCTGCAGTTGCAAAAAAGTTTGACTGAGCCACTTTGGATGTTAATATCTTTCACCTTAGGATGAATTTTGTCATGTAATTTATTGCACTAGATTTTTGGTTCAAATGGTAACATGCATGCTCAATTTCGCACCTCCTAGATGAGTTTTGATGGGTTAACTAATCTTTTTTTTACTACAACATGGTTAAAATTGGTGTTTTGAAAAGTTTCAAATTTTGAAAATCTAAGGAAAACCCATTTATTTTCTTGTTTGAAACATCTACAACTACATTTTCATTAAAAATGGAGGTCATATGATGTGTTATGTTAATGCATTTCGAGTGTGGCAAACATGTCCTAGGGGACAGTTTACAAAGGAGATCCTAGAAATCTTTCGGCGATGCAATTTTTGAGGAAATGGGTTTCCTCTAAATAATTGATAATGTCCCTATTAAAATTTCCATGGCTCCAAGTGTATTAGTTTTCTTACAATAAATTTCTCTATTTGGCTTGTAGGCATAATTAGAAATCACCATTTTTCTAATGTTTCAAATGTTAATATTTTAAATATTGTGCAAATGTAAAAGGAGCATTTAGAGAAAATATAAAATGTATTTCAAATGTTTTTGGGGATAGCAAGTTTAATGTTTCCTTGGATTGGAAAAGTTTCCAAGGTACGAAAAGTCTTCATCACCTATTGTGGTAAAGCTTTTCCATTCCAACTAAACTTCAGCGATGAGCGATGGACTTTCTTTCCATTGCCCATCGTCGAAATGCTTCCTCATTCCAATTGGTCTTCAGTGATGGAGCAATGGATTTTTCTTTCATCACTCATTGTTGTAATGTTTTCTTGGTTGAAATTATTTCAACGATGGTTCATTGAGGCACATGAATGGCATTTGGGGTAATTTTAATAATATTTTTTTCAAAGGTTTACTATTAAGGGAATTTAATTCCCATTTCTTATTGTCTATTGAGTCCATGAAAAACCTTTGAATCTTCACAACAAATTGTGCATAACCAAAATGAAATGGAAATGGAGGAAGCAAACAATGATGGTTGCAGGCAAAACATTTTTATGGCAAATATGTTCTAATCAATGGTGGACAGGTATTAAGCGATGTAATTTCATAGGGAAGGAAAGAGTAAAAATATGATTTGTTGCAACCATTTCCTTATACCTGGGCACAATTTTTGGGTGCCATGGATAATAGAGGGAGCTGAAATTAAATTGTAATCACGTTTTTTTGCTTTAAGTTGAATTTTAAGCACATGTATAGCCTATAAAATGCTCGTTCATGCTCCAAAAAGATGCCTCACCCATTTCCATTACCTGAGAAGCATTTTTAGAGAATTTTTGATGTTTTTGAGTGCTTGTAGTGACAAAACGACCCCAATAAGGTGAAAAAGGTTAAATTGCAACATTGAAAAGCATTTTTAATAGCTAGGTAAGTAGGCTTTTACCTAGGAGTAAATATTTTTCACTTGCAAAGTGAAAATGGAGCTGGAAAATGGTTTTCACTTGTAGGGTAAAAGATGCACAAGATTTGCAAATGAAGACAAAAAAGGGGCTTTCATAGGAGAGCGGATTTTTTTTCAACTATAGTGGTAAAATGAGGGGAGAAGAGAGGAATTATTTTAGTTGTTGATCAATGGAGGATGAAGCTTCCAAGTGTCTTCAATATATCAGTTTTAAGGATTCTTCTGTTCCTTCTTATTCTCTTTCTTTTCTCATTGTAAGGGGTTCCATTTTCTGAAAGTTTTGCAATTAAGACAAAAGCTTTGTAATAATTATAAAGCTAGGATGAAGTATAACTGTTAGTCATTAATCTGAAGTGCTTATGTGTTATGAACTGAGCTTCATGAATACATTTTATTTGATGATTGTCTCCATGGCTGAGATGTAATACTCTTTTGAATTTAATAATCAAATATTATTTGAATTTTTTGATGCACATTTGTTGCATTTGAGTTTCAATTGTTATTGCTTTCTATTTAGAAAATGGTGTAATTGCTTTAATGAATTTTAGTTGCATTTGTTATTGCATATTTTTTAAAGGATAGTGTAATTTATTTAACAAATGTAATAGGAGTATTGTGTTTCTAGATGGATTTATAAGAACGGTCATTTGATAAAGCTTTAGTACTCTTGTTATCATAATGTGATCACATTTTCAAACATCTTCAAAACATGTTTAACATTGTAGGATGAAATGTTGGTTATATGAATCCATGGCCCTTTCTCTTGGCACTGGTCAAGCGTTGTGCATCTTTTTTTTTTGAGTTTGGTCCTAAAGCTTAAAATCAAAAACCAATTCAATTTTGTTTTCTAAGTCATTTGTATCTACCATGTTCTCCATGCTGGTTAATGAAATTCACTCAATGTATTAGCTAATGTTGAGTGATATTTTATGTTTCTTAACATATTCTTGTGAGATAATCATTTGTTAAGATTTACACCCTATTAAGTGTGTGTTTGAATCTTTAGGTGTTGCTAAAGGGTCACCCCTTAGGTCTGACACTAGGTTTGGCATGATGCGCAACTTACTTCTAGAATTTAGTGAACTAGTCAATTTGGAACACCAACACCCTACACATTGGATTCTTGGAAACAGACCCATGCTTTCTTCATCTTCACTTTAGGTTTCTTGAACATTTGACAAAGGTATTTGAACATAGAAAAATAAGCATGTCCCCCATTTGGACCTCTACCTTGTAACTAATCCTTTGGTCCCAATGGATGTCATGTATACCAATAGTACCTTGATCTCCTCCAATGGCTTATTTTATTTTCACCTTTGGTTTCTCACCTCTCAAGTCTACAATCTCATCAAGAACACTTTGTCTTCTCTCTTTGTCTCTAACCATCATGTCATCAAGTATGGATTCTTGATTAGTGTTACTACCAGGCTCTTCTAAAAGAAATGAATCAAAAATAACTTTGGTACCTTCAACATCACACTCACTGACATTTGCAACTCTCTTTTGTTGCTCCACTTGTAGTGGATGATTTCCTAATTGTCCATCTTCCATCTACAACTCAGTTTGGTCATTATGCTACTCCATACTATCTTTTTCCTTTAAGCATTTCTTGTTCAACTCTACAATCTCTTACCTAATAATCCTCTTCCCTTTATCATCAAAATTTATTTCATTTACAACCTTCCAAACAAGTGGATCATTTATATTGGCACCATCTCCTTCTTTAGACACATCACATTCTTCATTTTGCTTGTTATAGGCTACTATATATGACAGACCAAACCCTAGAAAAAAAGCTAAATATTGACTAACACCTTTGCTTGGAAATAAAAAGTTAGAAAATTTATCAACCACTATGTCTACATGATCCTTCAAGACATCCTGAACTTCCCAAGGAAACTCTTCGATGCTCATTGATGTTAAAACAGTCTTAGGTTTTCTTACCATTGCATTACCTACTTCTTCCTCTTTCTTAGATGGATTTTGCTCTTCATTCATCAACAAAGAATCTTTAATGTCTAGTCTTGTTGTCCTCTCTTGCATTCTTCTCTTCAAAAAAATATTCTTGATAGACCATTTAACATTCTTCCTTATTGGCCAATGCCAACCTTTTTCTTGGTTTGCTCTCTCAAGAAACTTTTGCATCTCAAGTTCCATTTTTTTTCTATTTCTTCCAAGGTGTGCCTCAAATCCATTATCTCTTATTACATGTTTATCTATTCTCATTTCTTATTTTTCTTCTTCATCCCACTTCTCCATTTTCTCATCACTGGCTTCTTGCTTGGTACCTCCTTACTCTGCAAGTCTCCATGGACTTTTCTTCTCAGCTCTTCCATTCTTCTTTCTCAAGCAAGTCTCTTTCACCTTGCTTCTTCTTGTCTTTGTGATACCTCACCTCAGGCCTCTTTCTTTTCCCTTGGCCTAGTATTTTGGCATCCAAATCTTTCTTCACCTCAGGCCTCTTTCTTTTCCCTTGGCCTAGTCTTTTGGCATCCAAATCTTCCTTCAACCTGCAAAAAAATAACTCATAAACTCCAAAAAATTTCTTACCCAAAGTTTTCGGCTCTATTACCAATTTAATGTAAAGTAGGGGTAGACAACTCCAAACTATCTTCAAGCAAGCAAACTTTCAATCTCTAAGCATTCAAATGATGGGTTTTCCTTCATAAGGCCTCATTCTCTTTGTAGCCTTTCAAAATTGGCTTTTCCTTCATAATTTTTAGAGGAAGCATGGAATTCAAAATGTAAAGGAACTTTCAGATACCCTTTTCAACATTTAAAAATATATCTCAAAATTAAGGCATAGTAATTTGTATGGAAACCATAAAAAATTGACAACTTGCTCTTAAAACTTAAAACATGGGGGCAACAAATTGAATTTTTTGGTCATAACTTTCATTGTAGACATGATATAAAAAATGTAAACACAATTCTAAATACCCATTTGGACCTTATACTACATATCTTAGAATCAAGGTAGGTTACTCTGGATGGAAACCTTAAAAATTTGATAGTAATTTTCCAATTAGGCTTAAAACATAAAGAAATCTGACCTAAGGCATGACCAAAACACATGCCAACCAAGACCCTAGAACCTAGGATTCTAGACTATTTTTAGAAAAAATCTTGTAACTTCTACAAAACTTAATTAAAATCAATGAAACAAAAACTAAAATTTAGAGGATTCACGTGCCAACACTATCCAATAGGTTTAGAGTCATTATTGATCCATACAAACCGTACTATTCACCATATTAGGAAAGAATACGCTCAAAAAATTATAGAAAATAGGGTTTTTTATTGCTCAAACTTCAAATCTCCAAAAACGCAACCTCACAGTTGATGGTACAAGACCTTTTAAGGAATTTCCAATAGATTCCCAATAGTTACAAACTACATTTCAACTTCCAACCATTCATATTCCTATTTGACAACAAAAGTGTAAAAGTTGTTTTTGCAACATTATGGAACTTTACAATATTTTGTAACTAAACTCTAATTCACCTTTAAACACTCAAACTAGACCTAAACAAGTGTGAAATGATCCATGAGGACCTTATTACATGAGAAAACCACAAAAACAAAACTAAATGACATTGTTTCCTCTTGGAGGCATGAAACTTTTTCCCTTGCACCAATGCATCTCCCTAATCTCTCCTTGAAAGGAGCACCATGCATCAATTCCTATTGTAGATGTTGATCACTTGCCAAGATCATGGCTTCCAGTTGTCCTATGAGGTCATCAAGATGGATCTATAGGGTGTTATGTGCCTACTTGATGGCATTAGCCCTCATCACAACTGCATCCTACTTTGCAAGCATTGTTTGTAGGTCCCCTAACAACTAGTCATGCTACCCCTAGTGTGTGGTAACATCTGCAGCCCTCTGCATGATCTCTTTCCCCCACTCCTCAAAATTTATCCTCAGACATGCTATCGACTCAAACAAATAGGCATGTCATCTCATACAAATTGGCTAGTATGCATCAAGAACCATCCCCTACATGGGTACGTCAAGGGTCACCTCTAATATAAACTGGGCTATCAACGTAGTCCATCATTGTACATCCTCTACAACCACAGAAAGAAAGAACATGATCAATATAACATGTAATCATCAATAAAGAAAACTATTCAGGTACTGAAATATAAATAACATGCTCAGTAGACCTAGGTCCCCTAGCTGCCAAGCAGGGTTAGGGTGAGGAGCGATGCTAGGACTTGCACCGTGAGTATATGTGACTGCTCTTAGTGCTACTAGAGCATTTGATGCTATGATGGTAGGTGTTGCTGGTGGTGTCGATGAGATGGGGGTAGTTGGTGGAGGAAATGATCTCCTCCTTTGCTACCTCGGCCTTAGTGATGTTGCTAGTCATTGCTCCTCGTCCTATAGCCTCTCCTCCCCTCACCCTACTCTGGTCCACCTCCTCAACCTCTCCTCATGTCTTGTGGTGCCTGTGATTGCACATTCCCCTATGGGATAGGATCCCCTCTAGGGGAATCCATTGAAAACATTGGATGAGGATGGTGCTTGTCCCACCATGCTCTAAAATCTACAACTATACTAATGTTATCTACTATGGATATTGATGGTAGATCTTAGTCGGGATCATCATCATTTGATGGAACAATGTCAGTGATAGAGGGATGAGGAATATCCCTAGGTCTCACAACACTCCTCATCACCCGTGTATACATGGGGACTACAAGAAGGATGGTCTATACACATCCATGCTACTGCATGACCCAAATCTAATAATAAGGCATAATGATATGATTGTGGAGACCTATGAGAAAATGGTCTCCTTATAGGTTTCAAAGGTACTTGTTATCATCCACCCACCTAAAAAAATGATAGGGTCTCCATCTATCCCAATCGGGAAAAAGGGTATCAAACTATAAATGAAAAAATTGTAAGTCATCATGTCTCCACTGCCATGTCACCTCACACCAATGGTCCATGGGGATAGTATTCGGTTGCCTCTATGGGAACCCGACCGGCCTCGTGCACATGATGTGGGAAAAATACCACACCTACAATATTGTGCATGCTATGAGGCTATGGTACTCAGTGAACATACCACCCCAACTCCTGTTATAGGTGTGCTAGCATGTTGTGGCCCCAGGAAAATACTGTCTTGTACTCGAGCATCTCATGTATAGTATGGATGAGGCCCATGTGCTCGTGAGAGCCTCGCCCATCTATTGGAACTATAAAAATATTACATTTTTTGGCCTCTACTCATGTTCCCCAGGAAGTTCCCACACCATAATTTAATTTTTAGTATTTGTGTGACAAGATTCATCCATGTTCACCAATAATCCCACCACTTTAGCCTTGGATACATGAGCATTCCTTTGGACATCATTGAGCAAGAGTTTCAAACTACTGGTCTATATCGAAAAGATCGGGGCAAGTCTTTCTAATCAATAGATCATAGCTTCTCAACTTGAGCATCTTTTACATATCAGCAAGGATTGAACCGAGTTACACCGATGAGAGGTCATGAAGAATGCATAATCAGGTGAACCCACAAAGCTAGTTTACAATTTCTAGGAGATTCTGATTTTTGTTGAAATCACATATTTTTAGAAAATATAATGATTTAAGATTTTAAAATTTTCATTTAAAGCATTCTAATTGAAGAGGGTTTGATCAAACTACCTTAGATCAAACCCCCTTCGATAGAACCCCGCTAGTTTTAAACCATACCTATAACATAATCTCCTTTACACCTATCAAAATGCTGATAAAAAAATCTTTTGATTTACCTTTTTGGAGGATCAAATGAATTCATTTAAAATTTATTTTTTGTAAGTATGTATTCCTTATTATAATCTTCCCAAAAAGTATAATTTTAAATAAATTTAACTTTATTATTATATTTATTTTTTATTTCTTGTGAATGTAGGTTTTTCACCGAAAATCAAACTCTCTATTCTCCACATGTGGAAAAATAGAATATTGTCAATTTTTTTAAAAAAAAATATGATTCCACTAGATATTGAAGTCCTTGATCCAACAAAAAATTAAAATTGAATTTTGATACATACAAAAAAGTTACGTGTTATACGGTCGCGCTATGTCTGAATTGTACTGGTTTGACTTCAAAACTTGATTAAAGAAAAAAAGTTCAATAAAAAACTATCTAACCAAGTGGAAGCACTATATATCAAAGTTAAAAATTAAATTTGAAAGAATTAGAATTTTATGCTTCATGGAAAAAATTATGCATTATCTGTTGAGCCACTTTTAAAATGTTGTTTACTGAAAAACTAGTTTTCAAGGGAGATGGAAAAAGAAGTGCAATCTAATTCAAAAAAATTGAAAAAAATATATTTAGAATCTATAGACAAAATTTCATGAATCTATAATTTGTATCATCTTCAAATCCTCATGGTTTAGCTGCTATAGGTGCCTGAAAGTGAAAATTTAGTTAAAAAAAATATTTCAATGTCTAGTTTGGCCAAAAATTGTAAACCACTATTGTGGGATCACCCAATCAGTAAGAAAATGCTTGAAATCTTACCGATGAAAGTTATTGGCAAGAACAAAGCAGTCAAAGTGAAGTTTCTAGGTTAGGCCAATCTCTTAACTCACATTGATGGTAAGTGCATCGGCGAGACACAAATTTTCTTTCACTGACAAGACAAAAGAACAACTATCGAGAAGAGTTGTGTAATTGGAATGAATCACACACATATCACTAACCATATTGGTTACATCGATGAAGGATATTTTGGGGACAGTCTTACCAACCCATCCAAATAAAAGAAGCAGTAGATAGATCAAAGAGACCAAATGACATCAGAGCAATGTTTCATTCTCTTAGCGATGGTTTTTTTCATACTGATAATAATAAAAAGGGATCAATATTCTTTAGAGTAACACTGGCCAATGATGGCAAAGGGCTTCTAATGATCCAAAAAAAATTAAATTAGGGTAACTTCACAATGAACTCCCCAAAGTAGTACGTGTTGGAAAAAAAGAAAGGGGTCATTCATGTAGCATCGATAGAAGAATCACTTAGTCCTCCCAAGCAAGGAGAATAAATCAAAGGTCACTCCTCATTGAAAAGACATTTGGTTATGTCTTTTTGATCAAATGAAAAAATATAAAACAAGGGTGGCACCAAGATAGATACACAGATCGGCCAAGAACCAAAGGAGTCTCACTAATACGATCTTGTCATTTTGACATTTCAAAATTCAAAAAATATGTTGCATTCATTCACAGAGATAGACATTAATGGTCACACGAATGTGAATTATGTACATATATTTTGATTGAGAGAGGAATAAACAAAAGGGTTCTCAAAATTCACAATGAGAAGGACGGAAGATTGGACAGAAGCCAAAATTTCAGTGCAAACAAAGATTCACAAGTTCATAAAGTCCCTTTGTAGTTGAAATTCTAATTCAATTATGTTATATTGAAAGATGGAAAGTTCAAGCTCTAAAAAGACAAAGGGTAGAAAACAACAAAGTGAAAGTAGTCAACCAAAAGGTGAAAAATAGAGAATTGAAACTAGTGAGGAACCTAAAACAAAGGAGAGGAAACTAAACCAAGACCTCATTTACCAATTTCTTGGTTCTAGGTTGAAGGCTAGAAGGTCTACATAGTTAAGGGGTGATGTAGAGAAATTTGAGGATAGATGTAGAAACATAGGAGATGAATGGACCCCTCTTAGAGGCTACAAAATATTCATGTTCCACTACCATAGGAGAAATCAATTTCAACCAGTTTGCAACCTATTGAATTACAATTTGGGAAAACTAGTCATTCCAAATGTGTTTGTGAATGTGGAACTAGTAAAACTTTTAGCCAAATAGTATAACCCTGATTTGAAAGCCACATGCAACCTACAAGAAAATCCCTTTATACATTTTTCAAAAAAATCTCTTTGTGAAGTGTTCAACCTAGATAATACCTATGATGAACCCATAATACATGAGGATTTAGAGGAGTATAGGAGAATGGAAACTGCTTATAAAGGCTGGAGATTGCCACTCTATAGACCTAGAAATGATGGGAATTTAGTATCACTTGAAGATGGGGATGGACCTCCTTTCCATGTTGATTTGTTTGAGCCATACATGAAATATACCTACCACATAGTAGGGCAACTAATGGGAACCGAGGTCCCCAAGTTCATGTCCATAGGGCCGATGGTAATTGTTGCAGATGTACAATGTCAGAATCCAAGGCCTTTTGCTTATGTCTAACATATTTGCAAGGAGATTGATTCAACATTAATAGCCATCAAGAACGGTGCTCCTATAATGTATTTCAAACACTACTCCCTTTTCATGCATATGGCATTGTCCTATGGGTAGGAGTTAGGGTTGTGGCCAGAAGAATTGAGAATAACACAATTGGACAAAGAAGGAAAGCTACTACCAATACAGTTGCGGACTACCATATCGGATAGTAGATTTGTGAGTTCAAGTTATGTGCATTTTGAGGAATTTTTTGTCAAAATACTATATGGATTTTTTTATCATCCATGTGATCATTCTTTAACTGATGAAATTAAGAGATTTCTAAGACCAAGAGATTTCAATGGATTAGAAATTGTTGTTCAAAATTGGGGTGATTGGTACTATTATGGTGATGCCACAAGGATTAGGGTGTATGGCTTTGAAGACAAACCTTTCCTTGTCCCAAAAATAGTACGAGATAAAATTGCATATTTTGAAATTGTTAGACAATTGGATTACTCCAGTGTTATGAATTTGAGTTCCTTTGAGAAACATTCATTCATGCCAAGTACACTATGCTTTGGAGATTTTAATGTATTTTCTAAGGAGGGATATGATTTGATTTTAAATAAATTATTTCAGTTCAACTTGAAGAAAGAAGCACCAAGAAAAGGGTTTGACCCTGAAGGTTACATTGACTTTGCTAGAAAGAAGGTAAAGTTGGGTGGATATACTAATATACCTTACCCACATGATGAAACAATCAAAAATATGGAAGAGAGGGAGGTAGAATTGTCCATTGATGAATACAACATGAAGACAATAGAGGAGGAAAAAATGCTATCCTCTAGTGAAGAGTCCTCTGGTGAGCGAGAACCTCAAGTTCCAACTGAAAAGATTCCTAAATTAAGAATTGAGAAGTATCAACCTCCAAACAAAGAGAAAGAGGTTGTGGAAGCATCTGATGGAGATGCAAGGCAATTAACCTATAGGTATTTTGTTTCTAATGATGATTTTATCAAGTCTTCTGAATTTAGGTCATTTTTTGTATAAGAGAAAGGGGAAAACAATCAGGGAGTCTATTGCGGATATTACTCCTAGCAATGAGGCACAACTACTACATACCTTGAAGTTAGATGTGGAGAATGAAATGAGAAACATGACTTCAGAAAAGAGAAAGAGGTTGCTAGAAGAATCTAGTGTTATGATATTCTCTGGTTTGGATTTGAATTCAACTCTCATCTTTGACAATTTCTTACACAATAATGGTACAACATAAAAGTTAAGCCTAGAAGGAGTTACAAAAGTGTGTAGACACCGAAATCTGGTTTAAACCTGCGAAATCAATATTCTTCATAATTCATATTTCTTCCATGGTCATGATTAAATAATCCTAATTATTTAATTATTCTCTAAAGTCTTCATTTCATCTATTAATTAAATAATCTTAATTATTTAATTAATTCACACTTTTCTTTATTCTATCTCACTAATTAAATAAACACTTTTTATTTAATTATGTTACTAATTAACCTTATCCTTCTTGTCAAATTAAATAAATTCTTATTTAATTTACTCTTTATCATACTTCAACTATAATTAAATAAATTCTTTATTTATTTAATTATTCATTTAAATCCTTTCATCACTTAATTAAATAAATCTTATTTATTTAATTATTCCTCAAATATCAAATCTTGAATTAAATGAATTATTTAATTCATGAATTCTATGTTAACGATTCCTTCTATATTTAGATAATT